>JAIOJX010000004.1:275475265-276075265 GCA_022376925.1 Tragulus kanchil
ACACCAGATTCAGAGCAAGAACTTATAGTGGCTCTCTTTACCGAAGGATGCTTTTCTTCACCAAGGAATTCAACCTGGGACCACTTTCAAAAGCAAGTCTCCTTGGGGTATTTTACAGTGTATAAAACTTTGATTTAGAAGCGACTTTTTCGTTATGCATCTGTTCCATGAAATAAGGTCCACACACGCAGATGTGTGTGCACAGTTAGATCGTAGGCTTGACATGTGTACTCACTGATGATTAAGGTGACTGAGCAGATGCTTGCAGGATCACAGAAATCATCGTAAGACCTGCGCTAATGTGCTGTAAAACTGTGCAGGCAGATGTTCATTTCTGTAGTGAAGGGGCTGCCTGCAGTCCCAGGGAGCAGGCAAGATTTCACCACCACCAAGCAGAGAGAGCAGAGAGGTCACAATACATGTATGGGCCGAACCCTGCATGATCCACGTAAAGGTTGAGTGGAGGATCAAGACAGCATACCTTTCCACTCTTAGATATGTGTGGCCAAGTCACGGATCTGTGACTGACTCTCTGGGCCACCTGGTGTTCTCTTTACACAGAAGGGAGAGCTAGTAGAGGAAACCAGGTGGGGGGTGTTGGCTTTCAGTGAGGCCAAGGTTGTCCTTAAAACATTGAGTGCTAAGTGCTAGAAGCCAAAGAAAAATCTACATTCAAAGTAGCATCAGTGAATAAAATTGGAGGAGCCATAGGTGAAGAAGACCCCACCTAGTTCTTCCTAGTTCACTTTCTTTGAAGTGGAATTACTTTCTAGGTAGATGCAAATGCAAATTTCAGAAAGAGTGGTCACGGGGATGCAGGTGTGACCACAGTGGCATGGTTGCCTTTGCTACTCAATTGTGATGGGATCTTGAGGGTCTTCCCTGCATCAGGGTGGGAAGCTGGCTCCTCTGATCCTGGTTGAGGCATAGTCGTTCATTGGAGTAAGATCCCCCCCACACACACCTCCAGGCCTCTGGGGTTTCCCTTCTGCCTTCCTGAGGTAGAAGAAGTGAGACTGAAGCTCTCAACTGAGAAAGCCACCCATGCAAGGACTGAGACTCCACTGCCGGGTGTCCCGTCTGAGTGGGCATTTATCACCCCTATAAACTTGTAGGTTTAAATGGAACCTGTGAGCCTTTCTTGACCATCTGCCCTTGTCTTTTTGTCCCACCAGAGCCAGGCGGTCCATCTTTCACCATTGGCAAAGCTATCTGGCTCCTGTGGGGTCTGGTGTTTAACAACTCCGTACCCGTGCAGAATCCCAAGGGGACCACGTCCAAGATCATGGTGTCGGTGTGGGCCTTCTTTGCCGTCATCTTCCTGGCCAGCTACACTGCCAACTTAGCTGCCTTCATGATCCAAGAGGAGTACGTGGACCAGGTTTCCGGCCTGAGCGACAAAAAGGTAGGAGCAGCGTTTCAAACTGCCAGCTTTCCCTCAGTTCCATTCTGAGCCGTCCTCAGAGTGCTCATGCACCTGTTAATTTTCTTAATCTCTAGAATCAACTGTTCTTTCTTCAGGCTCCTTTAACTGGGACGCGGGAGCAGCAATCAGTTTCCCCGCCGAAATAATATCACTTCACATTCGCCTTCTCATTTGTGAAAGGTTGGGGTAGCACGCATTGGGCTGCAAATGAGGGGCTTGGTGTGTTAGTGGCTTTCGGAGCACAGGGCTCCTCTTGTTGGGGATTCTTGGGTGGCCTATTGGCACAGGGATACAAGTTTGGGGTGTCATTAGAGGGCTGCCCTGTGCACCCACACTGAGCTCACCATCCCTTAGGCCTTTATTTTCTGCCCAGGGCTGCTTGCCTGCTTGCTCCCCATTTGTTCCTCTGTGCACTCGTGCATTCCCAGGACTGAGAAGGAGGATTGTTCTCATTGTGTCCTGAAGAAAAGTAACTGCTGTTTAACTGGATGATGGCCCGGGGGCGCTAATGGATGGGCTGTCCCTAGACCCGGCACAGGCTTTCCTGCTGGCCTTGTGCAGGGAAGTGGGGTGGGGCGGGGCATGTCTGCTGGTTGCCATGTTCTCTGGGTGAGGATCTGCAAAACCCACGCTCAGTACCTGTAACTCTGCTGGAAGCAGCAGTTTTTTCCAGAGCTCTGTTACCTGCACTCTTGGTAACCAAGATGGTCCAATCCACTATTAGGGACTGCCTTCCAAGGGTGCCCAGGAAAGCTCTTGGGCACCCCAAATCCCTCTGGAGACATTCACTTATAACAAGCCTCCTCCTCCCTGGTCCCTTAAGATTTAGAAACCGTGATTTCTTACCCCAGGATGAAACTATGTGATACAGACAGACCCATGTTTAGACCAGACAGGTCCCATGTTCGGTTCAGTTCAGTCGCTCAGTCGTGGCCGACTCTTTGTGACCCCATGGACTGCAGCACGCCAGGCTTCCTTGTCCATTAACTACATGTAACTTCAGGTCACATGTAGTTAATGGTTTATCACATGGGCAGGTTTCCCCAAGATAAAAGCTTATTGTGCTCAATCACTTCAGTCGTGTCCAACTCTTTGAGACCCCATGGACTATAGCCCACCAGGCTCCTCTCTCTGTGGGATTCTCCAGGCAAGAATACTGGAGTGGGTTGCCATTTCCTGCTCCAGGGGATCCTCCCAACCCAGGGATCAAACCTGCACCTCCTGCATTGCAGGTGGATTCTTTACTGCTGAGCCACAGATGGTTTAAAAAGAAGGGAAAGGAGAAGATAGTCTCTTAGGGGGTTCAGGTTATGGTTTCTCCATACTCATCAGAACACCAAAAACATTCAAGAGCATAAGGAAGATAAACAAGCTTCTTAAGGGAATGAAGAATATTTATCTCCATATCCCCACACGTATGGATCACTCCCGATGTTTTCCTCTTTATGTCAGCTCTTTCTCTAGTGTGTCTTCCTTTCGCTTTATTTTTCCTCCTTTTAAACATATTCCCTCTCTTGCATTTCCTTCTCCTCTATTTTTAAGCTTTTTATTTTTGCTTCTTTCTTCTAACTCATGATTTATTATGCATTTATTCAGATATCCATCCATCTATTACTGCATTCGTTTCAAACCTTTCTCCCCTCGTCCCCTGATCAACATTCTTCCCTCGCCATGATGATCCTCGCAGAAAATCTGAGCTAGACCTCATCCCTAACTTGCTTCTACAACTGCTTTCTGTGCCTGTTTCTGTAACCTGGGCAGTTGTGGGGCTGAAAACAGCCGATCCCTCAGGGCTTCATATCTGGATGCGATGTAGCTGCAGGGGGCCACGCCCCTCCTGAAACACAGATGTGACCGAGGCATCCTCACGCGCGGATCTGTCAGAGATATAGAGAACGGTGTCCTCACATCAGGAAATGACAGAGGTGTGGCAAATCGTGTCCCTGTGCAAAGTGTGGTGAGACCACTTCGCCCGCCGTAAAGAGCGCACTCGAGGTCAGGGGACTCTGGGCTGTTCAGTGGGGGAGCCAGCACTGAACGTGTCTATCACACGGTTTTCTTCTGATGCCTCTGAGAATTTGTTAGGACAAATTTGTTAGTATTTATGTTTTTCATCCTCTCAAGGGCCATTCGGCAACAACTGAATGATCTTCTGCTTGAACTAAACCTAATTGAGATGGAGGGAGATTGTTGTCCCTTCTGTAGCTTTGAAAGAACATACTGTTGCGGGCCACTTGAACAGAGAGGCTGTGCCCCTGTCTGTCCTCCAGGCCATGTTGGTTATGTTCTGAAAACAAGGATCCCATCTTTGCCGAAAGAGCTTCAGTGGTTCCATTGCTTACAGAGTCAAGACAACTTTTTTCAGGTCCCCAATGTGTGCCTGAAATTCCATCTCACCCAGCGTATAGATTGTGACATCCTATGTTCCAGTCATCCTTGGCTCTTTCTCCCTCCCAGCCACTTGCCTCTGCACCTGCCTGGGATGCTCTCCTCCCTTCTTCACTCAGCACACTGCTGCTGAAATGACAACAAACAGATCTGAGATCCTTTTCTCACCTGGGCTCATCTGGGAAGTTAGCCATTGTCTTCTTTGTCTCGGCAATCATTTATACCATTTTTATAATACTTGCCTCTCACATTGTAATATACAGACTTGTACCTGCACCATATCTCCCTCTATTGTTTGTGGGTTTTTTTGGCTTTTCTGGGTTTCCACTGTTGCCACAGGTTCTTCTCTAGTTGCAGGGAGTGGGGGCTACTCTCTAGTTGAGGTAAGCAGGCTTCTTGTTGCGGTGACTTCTCTTGTGGAACTTGGACTCTAGGGCACATGGGCTTCAATAGTTGCGGCACATGGGCTCAAAAGTTGCAGTTCACAGGCTTAGTCGTTCTGCATCATGTGGGATCCTCCTGGATCAGGGATCAAACCCACGTCTCCTGCATTGGCAGGCGCTAATTCTTCACCACTGAGCCACCAGGGAAGCCCTCTATTTTTTGAATATTTATTTCTTTTTGGCTACATCAAGTATTAATTGTGGCTCATGGGCTCAGCAATTGCAACACACAGGCTTAGTTGCCTTGGCACATGTGGAATCTTAGTTCCCCATGCGGGGATTGTACCCGTTTCTCCTTGCATTGGAAGCTGGATTCTTAACCACTGGACCACCGGGAAAGTCTTTCTCCCCTTATTTGACCGTGACCTTTACAAAATCAATGAACATAACTTCATTAATCATTTTTATGAAAAGTCTGTGGGGGAAGAAATAGAGAAGTATACTTAATATTCTCTTGCACAGAGCAATGGACAACCTGACAGGCAGGGAGAGCAAGAAGAGGGAAGGGCCCTCGAACAGCTGTTCCATTTGAATATGGTGATCGGATCCATTTCAGAACTCTGCAAATGACAACACAGTAAATTGTAAGCATCCTACCAGGAAGTATCAACATCATTTACATAATTATAGAAAACATTTAAGTAACTAATAACATGCGACTGTATATCAGTGCTATAAATCAGAGTTTCCTGAAAGTGCACTGAAAATGTCAAAATTCTTATTAGTTTTCCTTTAGAACACCTAAAGAAAACTAAGCCTGGGGAATGACTTTGCATGAGAGGAAGTCTATTCTGCGAATTTTGAAAAAGAAAATAATAAACTCATCAAAGCCATAACATTTTGCTTCCCAAAGAAATGAGGTGATTCTGAAGAGTCTTCAGTGTAATGAAATTTTCATCAAGGAAGGTAACACTGAAAGTGAAGAAGGGTTTCTAAACATGTTCTGACTCTCACAGATGACATATTTCTTAAACAAAGTGACCTGCACCATATCTCCCTCTATTGTTTGTGGGTTTTTTTGGCTTTTCTGGGTTTCCACTGTTGCCACAGGTTCTTCTCTAGTTGCAGGGAGTGGGGGCTACTCTCTAGTTGAGGTAAGCAGGCTTCTTGTTGCGGTGACTTCTCTTGTGGAACTTGGACTCTAGGGCACATGGGCTTCAATAGTTGCGGCACATGGGCTCAAAAGTTGCAGTTCACAGGCTTAGTCGTTCTGCATCATGTGGGATCCTCCTGGATCAGGGATCAAACCCACGTCTCCTGCATTGGCAGGCGCTAATTCTTCACCACTGAGCCACCAGGGAAGCCCTCTATTTTTTGAATATTTATTTCTTTTTGGCTACATCAAGTATTAATTGTGGCTCATGGGCTCAGCAATTGCAACACACAGGCTTAGTTGCCTTGGCACATGTGGAATCTTAGTTCCCCATGCGGGGATTGTACCCGTTTCTCCTTGCATTGGAAGCTGGATTCTTAACCACTGGACCACCGGGAAAGTCTTTCTCCCCTTATTTGACCGTGACCTTTACAAAATCAATGAACATAACTTCATTAATCATTTTTATGAAAAGTCTGTGGGGGAAGAAATAGAGAAGTATACTTAATATTCTCTTGCACAGAGCAATGGACAACCTGACAGGCAGGGAGAGCAAGAAGAGGGAAGGGCCCTCGAACAGCTGTTCCATTTGAATATGGTGATCGGATCCATTTCAGAACTCTGCAAATGACAACACAGTAAATTGTAAGCATCCTACCAGGAAGTATCAACATCATTTACATAATTATAGAAAACATTTAAGTAACTAATAACATGCGACTGTATATCAGTGCTATAAATCAGAGTTTCCTGAAAGTGCACTGAAAATGTCAAAATTCTTATTAGTTTTCCTTTAGAACACCTAAAGAAAACTAAGCCTGGGGAATGACTTTGCATGAGAGGAAGTCTATTCTGCGAATTTTGAAAAAGAAAATAATAAACTCATCAAAGCCATAACATTTTGCTTCCCAAAGAAATGAGGTGATTCTGAAGAGTCTTCAGTGTAATGAAATTTTCATCAAGGAAGGTAACACTGAAAGTGAAGAAGGGTTTCTAAACATGTTCTGACTCTCACAGATGACATATTTTCTATGTAACTCAGACCAAATGATAAATATCGTGGAGTGATGATGCGAAGATGCTTGTAGTCATTCAATTTATATATTTTAAGAAATTAGCTTTAGCTTAATGGCAGGAAAATTGTTCCCAGATCTCATTTATATTAAGGTACAAAGTCAGAATATTCAGAGTTAAATTTCCATAAAATCCTATTTTGGGTGCCTTTTTACTGGATATTTTCCATCTTGCAATAGCACATTACATTAGTGAATTCAGAAGTACTCTACTGCATGCTATAACTAAACATGGGTGCAGGTTTTAACATTCAGCAGCCTTACTGTACCTTCCTTCAGTGGGAGGAGGGTGTGAGGAAGCTGACGACATCTTTCTTCTCTTATCAAAGAGCCCAGACTGCTCATTCTCACATTCTCAGCTCTCCAGATGGATTTCTCATTTCGCAGTTGGCCAGCCGCTGTATAGAGGAGAAAGAGCTTGGCCAGGCAAACAGGAGCCACTTTCTCTGGGCATTGGAGACATTAAGTATGTTACATATATGTTACATAAATAGTCTTCATGAGGTATGATTATTCCCATTTTACAAATCAAGACGTTGAGGCTCTGGGAAGCTTAATGATTCTGTAAAGTCCTAGATTATCAAGGGAAAGAGCCAAGGGTTGAGTTCCGGTGTGTTTGCCTCTGAAAAGGACTTTGCCAAGATGTCTCCCCTGTAGCTAATATCCCAGACAAAGTTATGACTTATCTAAGAATTGGTATTAACATCCTGCACCCACGTCTTCATTTACTCTCCTGTCTCTTCATTTAAGGACTTTCAATTTTGATTCCACTTCATCTGACCCTTCTCAGGTCACTGTGCCAAGACAGTTTTCAGAAACGTTTCCTGAAGTGCATGAAAATGTCAAAATTCTTATTAGTTTTCCTTTAGAACACCTAAAGAAAACTAAGCCTGGGAATGACTTTGCATGAGAGGAAGTCTATTCTGCGAATTTTGAAAAAGAAAATAATAAACTCATCAAAGCCATAACATTTTGCTTCCCAAAGAAATGAGGTGATTCTGAAGAGTCTTCAGTGTAATGAAATTTTCATCAAGGAAGGTAACACTGAAAGTGAAGAAGGGTTTCTAAACATGTTCTGACTCTCACAGATGACATATTTTCTATGTAACTCAGACCAAATGATAAATATCGTGGAGTGATGATGCGAAGATGCTTGTAGTCATTCAATTTATATATTTTAAGAAATTAGCTTTAGCTTAATGGCAGGAAAATTGTTCCCAGATCTCATTTATATTAAGGTACAAAGTCAGAATATTCAGAGTTAAATTTCCATAAAATCCTATTTTGGGTGCCTTTTTACTGGATATTTTCCATCTTGCAATAGCACATTACATTAGTGAATTCAGAAGTACTCTACTGCATGCTATAACTAAACATGGGTGCAGGTTTTAACATTCAGCAGCCTTACTGTACCTTCCTTCAGTGGGAGGAGGGTGTGAGGAAGCTGACGACATCTTTCTTCTCTTATCAAAGAGCCCAGACTGCTCATTCTCACATTCTCAGCTCTCCAGATGGATTTCTCATTTCGCAGTTGGCCAGCCGCTGTATAGAGGAGAAAGAGCTTGGCCAGGCAAACAGGAGCCACTTTCTCTGGGCATTGGAGACATTAAGTATGTTACATATATGTTACATAAATAGTCTTCATGAGGTATGATTATTCCCATTTTACAAATCAAGACGTTGAGGCTCTGGGAAGCTTAATGATTCTGTAAAGTCCTAGATTATCAAGGGAAAGAGCCAAGGGTTGAGTTCCGGTGTGTTTGCCTCTGAAAAGGACTTTGCCAAGATGTCTCCCCTGTAGCTAATATCCCAGACAAAGTTATGACTTATCTAAGAATTGGTATTAACATCCTGCACCCACGTCTTCATTTACTCTCCTGTCTCTTCATTTAAGGACTTTCAATTTTGATTCCACTTCATCTGACCCTTCTCAGGTCACTGTACACTACCATTGCCAAGACAGCTACAACTACTGCTGCTGATAATAATAATAACAATTATCATTCTTATTAATATAACTTCAACAATCCTATCTCTGGGAACATTTTTCAGCTCTCAGGAACCAGGCAGAATGCCAAAGACATTACATAGATTATCTTATGTAATGGTGCTTTTAATATCTTCATTCGTAGATGAGGAAATTGAAGCTCAGAGAGGTTAAGTCATCTGCCCTTCTGATGTTCCTGGCTGGCTAATAGCCCCTAAACAGCATGTCCCTGGGTCCAGGTTCCAGTGCTCTTTCCAGAAAGCTAATCCTTCCTGCCTCACCTTCCCAATCTACCTTCGTGATGCTCACCGAGTGAGATCTTTGTCCTCTGCTAAAGAGTAGTTAGCTATCTGATTAACTGACCCCATATTTTAGATAGTGTTTGAACATTTGCCTTTTATTTTGTAAGTCTTTCAGAGGCATGAGTTTGAATGGAAGATAATATTTCCTGGGCTTGGGAAGGCTGACAGCCCAAAATGGGCTTTCACCTGAGCCTTTTGTGACTAGGAACTTTAAGTCATTGTTGGAGGGTAGGGAAGAAGTCAGGTGTAGGGTCTGGGGACGAAGGAAGCCTGCAGGGGGCAGAGACTGCCAAGGGGAGTAGAGGCTGTTGTCAGGCCATGGGGCTCCCGGGAGTGTTTGGCTACATCCCACCTCACTCATTCCTGCCACCTGTGTGCCATAACACCTACGTTGTATTTTGTAGTTCTTTTCCTCAGGGAACTATAGGAACTTTATTCACTTTAAATGTCAAGAAGGTGCTCATCTAGTTAATGAGGGCAGGCATCTGAACCTGCCACATTGAAGATGCAGTCAGAACAGACCTCTAAACTCCAAGGACCCCACGGCTTTCCTCGACAATGATGCTTCTGAGTTTCTGAGAATTTCCATAGGGTCGGGAAACTGCCTCGTCTCCTTCTGGCAGATAGGCACTGCCAAGACTGTACTAACTACTGGCTGCTTTTTGTCTCTTCATTTAAGGACTTTCAATTTTGATTCCACTTCATCTGACCCTTCTCAGGTCACTGTACACTACCATTGCCAAGACAGCTACAACTACTGCTGCTGATAATAATAATAACAATTATCATTCTTATTAATATAACTTCAACAATCCTATCTCTGGGAACATTTTTCAGCTCTCAGGAACCAGGCAGAATGCCAAAGACATTACATAGATTATCTTATGTAATGGTGCTTTTAATATCTTCATTCGTAGATGAGGAAATTGAAGCTCAGAGAGGTTAAGTCATCTGCCCTTCTGATGTTCCTGGCTGGCTAATAGCCCCTAAACAGCATGTCCCTGGGTCCAGGTTCCAGTGCTCTTTCCAGAAAGCTAATCCTTCCTGCCTCACCTTCCCAATCTACCTTCGTGATGCTCACCGAGTGAGATCTTTGTCCTCTGCTAAAGAGTAGTTAGCTATCTGATTAACTGACCCCATATTTTAGATAGTGTTTGAACATTTGCCTTTTATTTTGTAAGTCTTTCAGAGGCATGAGTTTGAATGGAAGATAATATTTCCTGGGCTTGGGAAGGCTGACAGCCCAAAATGGGCTTTCACCTGAGCCTTTTGTGACTAGGAACTTTAAGTCATTGTTGGAGGGTAGGGAAGAAGTCAGGTGTAGGGTCTGGGGACGAAGGAAGCCTGCAGGGGGCAGAGACTGCCAAGGGGAGTAGAGGCTGTTGTCAGGCCATGGGGCTCCCGGGAGTGTTTGGCTACATCCCACCTCACTCATTCCTGCCACCTGTGTGCCATAACACCTACGTTGTATTTTGTAGTTCTTTTCCTCAGGGAACTATAGGAACTTTATTCACTTTAAATGTCAAGAAGGTGCTCATCTAGTTAATGAGGGCAGGCATCTGAACCTGCCACATTGAAGATGCAGTCAGAACAGACCTCTAAACTCCAAGGACCCCACGGCTTTCCTCGACAATGATGCTTCTGAGTTTCTGAGAATTTCCATAGGGTCGGGAAACTGCCTCGTCTCCTTCTGGCAGATAGGCACTGCAGGACGTTTAAATTAGCAGGCAAACAAATGTGTCAGTGTGCATTCTGGAAGGAGCTCAGCTTGGCGAGGAGCATATTTACACCACAGCTCCACTGATGTGTGATGCTTGGGTGCCATTTGATCCTAAGCGAGGAAATGGGCCTTACCTTCCTCTGTACAAATGGGGCTTCCTCGCCCTATTAACTTCAGGCCAAGAGCCAGTGGGAGACAGCTGACCTCAAGCCTGATCTGTCACACGCTGGTCCTGGCCCAGACCATCTTGGTCAGGTCCTGGAAGACTGAGCTAAATATAGCTCACCGGGGCACACAGCAGGCATGAGCCACTGGCTGGGGACTTAGAAATGAGGGCCTAGGCTAGGCCTCCAGGTCGCCAAGCAGTATAAGTGTCTGATTTACCACCTGAAGTCCCCCAGAGAAGTCAGGCCGCTGGTCCTATCGTTACAGCTGGTCTCAAGCAATTCTGGAGGGGGACTTCCCTGGTGGCCCAGTGTTAAAAATCTGCCTTGCAGACATGGACAGTAGACATATGGGCATTGTGGGGAATGAACAGTGGAAAAATCTGCCTTGCAGACATGGACAGTAGACATATGGACATTGTGGGGAATGAACAGTGGGTGGGAGGCGTAAAGGAAGAAGCATGAAAACCTATACTATCATATGTGAAAAAAATAGCTATTGCCATTGCGCTGTGAGAAAAGGGGATTCTTCAGGGGTGCTGTGTGATGGCCTGGAAGGGTGGGATGAGGGGGATATACATATGACTAATCTGGGATCATACATATCTGTAAACAAAAAACTACATCCCACCTCACTCATTCCTGCCACCTGTGTGCCATAACACCTACGTTGTATTTTGTAGTTCTTTTCCTCAGGGAACTATAGGAACTTTATTCACTTTAAATGTCAAGAAGGTGCTCATCTAGTTAATGAGGGCAGGCATCTGAACCTGCCACATTGAAGATGCAGTCAGAACAGACCTCTAAACTCCAAGGACCCCACGGCTTTCCTCGACAATGATGCTTCTGAGTTTCTGAGAATTTCCATAGGGTCGGGAAACTGCCTCGTCTCCTTCTGGCAGATAGGCACTGCAGGACGTTTAAATTAGCAGGCAAACAAATGTGTCAGTGTGCATTCTGGAAGGAGCTCAGCTTGGCGAGGAGCATATTTACACCACAGCTCCACTGATGTGTGATGCTTGGGTGCCATTTGATCCTAAGCGAGGAAATGGGCCTTACCTTCCTCTGTACAAATGGGGCTTCCTCGCCCTATTAACTTCAGGCCAAGAGCCAGTGGGAGACAGCTGACCTCAAGCCTGATCTGTCACACGCTGGTCCTGGCCCAGACCATCTTGGTCAGGTCCTGGAAGACTGAGCTAAATATAGCTCACCGGGGCACACAGCAGGCATGAGCCACTGGCTGGGGACTTAGAAATGAGGGCCTAGGCTAGGCCTCCAGGTCGCCAAGCAGTATAAGTGTCTGATTTACCACCTGAAGTCCCCCAGAGAAGTCAGGCCGCTGGTCCTATCGTTACAGCTGGTCTCAAGCAATTCTGGAGGGGGACTTCCCTGGTGGCCCAGTGTTAAAAATCTGCCTTGCAGACATGGACAGTAGACATATGGGCATTGTGGGGAATGAACAGTGGAAAAATCTGCCTTGCAGACATGGACAGTAGACATATGGACATTGTGGGGAATGAACAGTGGGTGGGAGGCGTAAAGGAAGAAGCATGAAAACCTATACTATCATATGTGAAAAAAATAGCTATTGCCATTGCGCTGTGAGAAAAGGGGATTCTTCAGGGGTGCTGTGTGATGGCCTGGAAGGGTGGGATGAGGGGGATATACATATGACTAATCTGGGATCATACATATCTGTAAACAAAAAAAACTCTGTAGAAGTAAAAAGTAAAATAAAAATTAAAAAAAAAATGAACAGAAACACATACACACACAGACAAAATCTGCCTTGCGATGCAGGGGATGAGGGATCAATCCCTGGTGAGGGAACTAAGATCCCACATGCCACAGGGCGCCTCGCCTTGGGCGCTGCGACTACTTAGCCTGTGTACTCTGGCGCCTGTGGGCCACACACGCCCACGCTACCAGTCTGGAGCCCAAGTGTTACAACTAGAAAGGGTGTGTGCCACAACAAAAGAGCCCACATAACACAATGAAGATCCCACGCTGCAGTCAAGATACCACACAGCCAAAGAAATAACCTTTTGAAAAAAGAACAGTTCTCCCACTCCAGTACTCTTGCCTAGAGAATCCCATGGACCAGGGAGCCTGGAGGGCTACCGTCCATGGAGTCACAAAAGAGGCAGACACGACTTGGCGACTAAACAACTAAGAAGCCAGAATAAAATATGAAACGGCAAGTGACAAGAATTTCCAAGACTGGAGCTTTGGTTTTGTGTCTTGACTGGTGGACAGGTTAATGTTCACGTGGCTGCTGCTCTTGCCCACTAAACACCTCTGATCACAGACTGACCTGCAACTTGTGTGATCTGAGTCTGTGTTTCATTCTGCAGTTTTAAGATTTGAGCCAGGGGACTGGCATTTGTTTTTATTGGATATTTTCCCTTTAACTGTGCAGGAAGAAAGCTGCTGTTAATTGCAAAAAAAAAAAAAATGACCAGTTCTGGAGGGAGTGACAAGAGAGGAAAACTCCCCAAACCCTGGGTCTATACAGGATGCAGGACACGCATGGGCAGGGGGACACCGCCCCTTTGCCTCTGAATTACTGAACCAATCCGACCCTGTTGTCCCAAGCACTGCACCCCTCATTCCTGCCAAGGTGGCCTCCATCCAGAGCTCGGGCAACCCCATCTCTGTGGCTCAGGATCAGCTCACCAATTCTCTAGTTTTATTGAAGAACAGGGCTATTTATGGTCCCCAGGTGGTCCCCTTGACCTCTGATTCTCAAATCCATTCTTGACTTGACTGGCCACCTTGATTGAGGCATCCAGGGGGGCTTAGCAGTGGTCACCCTTCCTGTCCAGGGATACAGATGTCTGGATATTGACTTTGGGTCTCCCAGGGGGCTCTGGGTCCCCTTTCTCTCCTTCCTGTGTCCCCTTCACAGTATCAGGCTTCACTCTGCCCTCCTCTTAAATGACCACTTGCTTCCTGACCTGTGTGGACTCCCCCACGTAGAATTCCTCACTTCCCACCTCTGCTCTACCATAAGCCCCTACAGCAAGGAACCAGAACCCACGCCATCAACGTCAGGTGTGCGTGGAACTTCAGCTTGCTCTCTGTGTCCCTTGCTGACGATCCTTCACCTCCACCGTCTCCCACCTCTTCTCCCTCCTCCAGTCAGCGACGCTTCTTGCACCTGATGCTGGTGCCTGTATGCCTGCTCTATGTTCTGTTCCAAGAGCACGTTCCTAAAGCCAATTTGTTCATAAATCCAGCAAAGTTAACCTAAGTGCCTAACTAACATAATCAGCTATATAGTATGCATGTGTGCTCAGCTGTGTCTGACTCTTTGTGACCCCATGAACTATAGCCCACCGGGCTCCTGTGTCCATGGGATTCTCCAGGCAAGAATACTGGAGTGGGTTGCCATTTCCTCCTCCAGGGGATCTTCCCAACCTGGGGAATATCGAACCCTCATCTCCTACATAGGCAAGCAATTCTTTACCAACTGAGCCACCTGGGAAGCCATTGTAATAGGTTTATAATACTTTTCACACAAATAGTACATAAGCAAACATACAAAAAAATAAAACGTTTAATGTTATAGTACAGTTCCTTGAAAAATACAGTAGTAACATACAACAGCAGGCAGACAGAGGCTGGCATCAGGCACACAGGCAAGAAGAGGCACTGACTGGAGGAGGGAGAAGAGGTGGGAGACGGTGGAGGTGAAGGATCGTCAGCAAGGGACACGGAGGGCAAGCTGAAGTTCCACGCACACCTGACGTTGATGGCATGGGTTCTTGGTCCTTGCTGGTTCACATCTTTGAAAGTTCACAAGTTGAAGGTTTGTATGTAGGGGATGTAACTGTACTGTTGGGGGGCTTCTAGGGGTTGAATGGTAGTCCTCCAAAAGATACATCCACGTTCTAATGCTAGGAACCCAGGAGTGGTGACCTTGTTTGGAAAAAGGATCTCTGCAGTTATAATTAAGTTGAAGATCTCGAGTTAACGGTCATCCTGGACTGCTGTTAAAATCCAGTGACAGGGCTTCCCCTGGTGGTCCAGTGGGTAAAGACATCACCTTGCAGTGCAAGGGGCGCCGGTTCGAGCCCTGGCCTGGGAAGATCCCACGTGCTGCGGAGCGGTTGGACTGATGTGCCCAATCACCGAGCCAGAGCCCTGGAGCGCACGCGCCCAGAGCCGGTGCTCTGCAATGACAGAGGCCACCGCGATGGGAGGCCCACACGGGCCAAAGGACAAAGATGGATGAAAATGGACAAATGAAAGACCAATAGAAGTGACCCGCCCGCTCCCCTCCCTCCCCACCCCACCCCCGCCAAAATAAATAAATAAATAAATCTTTTAAAAAAAAAAAAAATCCAGTGAAAAGTGTTCTTAGACGAGAAGCCCGAGAGAGAGAGTAGACCTGGAAGAGAAGGCCAAGAGGAGGAAGAGGCAGGGAGGGGAGTGTGGGAACCATAGAAGTGCTGGGAACCTTTGGGAGTTGGGGGAGACAGGCATGGATTCTCCCTGGAGCCTCCAAAGGGAGCGCCACCCTGCCAACCCCTTGATTTTGGACTCCTGGCCTCCAGAATGTGTGAGAATACAGCTGTATTGTTTTAAGCCACCAGGGATTTGTAGCGGCAGCCATAGGAAGCGAACACAGAACCTCAGAGCCCTGCTCATCACCTGCACGCTCAGGGCTTTCCCCGCTTAAACCCCGCTGCTCCTCCTGCTCAGCCACCCAGCCCCGTCCTTCCAAGTGGGTATTTCTCATAGCAGAATCCCGTTCCTCTTTTCGCTAATCTCTTTACTGGTAAGAACAGACCAACGTCACCCTGAAGATTGGCAGAGACGTGTTCACCACCCCCGGAGGAAGTCTTCTCCTTGCCAGTTAATTTTAAGGAGACAGTAAGCAGCCCTGCCTGTCACGGTGCACTCCCTCTTGCTGGGTGCTTGAGCCTGATTACTGATCATTTATCCCTGGTTGTAGCGTGTAAGCTGCATGCATGCTCCACCCAAAACCTCTGAGCAGGAAAGTCATTGTCAGAGTGGACTGAGGACATGTTTTTTATAGAATGTATCATTTTCATGGCTCTTCTGGGGAAAATATTATTCATGCAGCCCTCTTATATTCTGGACTTCACTGTTGTTCAAATCACAGAACTGCAAAGGATGCTAGTTGGTCATCAGGCATACGTGTTATTTTTCTCATCAGAGGCAAACAGGTGTCCTCTCTCTTCATGTGGATGAAGGTATCTTCCTTGTTACATAGGAATGCACACCCATATGTATGTATGTGCATGCATATGTTTGCACAGATATATGTTACCTCCATACTCCAAAATTGTTATTGTTCAGTCACTCAGTCATGTCCGACTCTTTGCGACACAAGGCCAAGCTTCTCTGTCCTTCACTGTCTCCCAGAATTTGCTCAGACTCATGTCCGTTGAGTCAGTGATACCATCCACCCATCTCATCCTCTGTCTCTCCCTTCTCTTCTTGCCCTCAATTTTTCCCAGTGTCAGGGTCTTTTCCAATGAGTCAGCGCTTCACATCAGGTGGCCAAAGTATTAGAGCTTCAGTTTCAGCACCTGTCCTTCTAATAAATATTCAGGGTTGATTTCCTTTAAGACTGACCGGTTTGATCTCCTTGCTGACCAAGGGACCCTCAAGAGTCTTCTCCAGCACCACAGTTCGAAGGTATCAGATAACTGGGTAATTAGGAACGTGACACTTAACACAGCTACATAAAGAATGCAAGATTCCCATGCACATAGAGCTTAGGAAGGCTGTCTTTACCTGGAAAAAAAGAGGTAAGATTTGTCTCATTCTGTTATCAGTGGAATCATTTTGTGAATTGAAGGAAGGCAGAAGGAAAGAAAGGGGAGAGTAGAAAAAGAGAAAAACACCAGAATTCAACCATAAACGAGATCTGCTCTGTATAACTCTTCTTAGAAAGGTGGTCCTGTTTAGGGTATAGGATAGATAGACACCTTCCTGGAGCCATAACATTTTTTTTAAAATTGCTACTACACAGATCAGCACAAGGATGAATTCACAGTTTCCCCACCTGAATTGAACTCAACTGGGCCCCAAATGAAAGCCAGTAGTAGATAATTTATTAGCAAAAATCTAAGCATGTACCACAGCAGGTGGCACTCAAGCCTTGGATGCCCTGGGCATGGGAGAAAACAGTGCTTCTCTGAACTGGTCAGAGCTTTGAGTTTATCTGTGTGGCCTCCACTGTTGTTGTTTCATCATTAAGTCATGCCCGGCTCTTTTGCGATCCCACAGAGTGTAGCCCATGTGATGTTCCAGGCGAGAAGACTGGAATAGACTGCCATTTCCTTCTCCAGAGGATCTTCCTGATCCAGGGATTGAACCCGCATCTTCTGCATTGGCAGGTGGATTCTTTACCGCAGAGCCACAATGGAAGCCCTGTGGCTTCCCTATGGGGTCTCTTTCAGTCAGGCCATGTCTTCTGGGTGGAAAGAACAGGTAGCCCTGTGGACTCCCAGAGAAGTTGGAATCTACTTACGGTCCAGTAAGGGTTCCCAGATAAGGGAGGTGTTGCGTTTAACCTACCGCTGAAAGTGATGTCTTCTCACTGAAGTTCATTGACATCCAAGAAAAATAAGAGAGTTCTTCAACATCCTTTTCTGTCTGGTTAAAAACACATTAGAAATATGTGTTTTGGTACAAGGGGGTTTGGCTTCACAGGCTGACAAAATCTTGGCTTGTGGGTTGAGGACTTATTTAAGAATTAGTGTATCTCTTCTGGACAACTAAGTTCAAGTCCTTTGAGACAAATTAATGCAGCCCTGAAAATTTATATGTGTCCAGAGGCATCAAGCCTAAAATGAATCAAGTGTTAGAGGTGTCAGCATTGTATTCACAGTGAAAATTGTGACCTGGGCTAGCTCTGGACTCTTGTGGATGTTGCGGCCTTTGGGCGCTGGCAGGCACCCTTCCCCTCCTGTAATGGTGGCAAGAGAGTGGACAGGGGCCTCGTGGGCCACCTCTGTATTGTAAAGGTGGTCCTGTTTAGGGTATAGGATAGATAGACACCTTCCTGGAGCCATAACATTTTTTTTAAAATTGCTACTACACAGATCAGCACAAGGATGAATTCACAGTTTCCCCACCTGAATTGAACTCAACTGGGCCCCAAATGAAAGCCAGTAGTAGATAATTTATTAGCAAAAATCTAAGCATGTACCACAGCAGGTGGCACTCAAGCCTTGGATGCCCTGGGCATGGGAGAAAACAGTGCTTCTCTGATCTGGTCAGAGCTTTGAGTTTATCTGTGTGGCCTCCACTGTTGTTGTTTCATCATTAAGTCATGCCCGGCTTTTTTGCGATCCCACAGAGTGTAGCCCATGTGATGTTCCAGGCGAGAAGACTGGAATAGACTGCCATTTCCTTCTCCAGAGGATCTTCCTGATCCAGGGATTGAACCCGCATCTTCTGCATTGGCAGGTGGATTCTTTACCAGAGCCACAATGGAAGCCCTGTGGCTTCCCTATGGGGTCTCTTTCAGTCAGGCCATGTCTTCTGGGTGGAAAGAACAGGTAGCCCTGTGGACTCCCAGAGAAGTTGGAATCTACTTACGGTCCAGTAAGGGTTCCCAGATAAGGGAGGTGTTGCGTTTAACCTACCGCTGAAAGTGATGTCTTCTCACTGAAGTTCATTGACATCCAAGAAAAATAAGAGAGTTCTTCAACATCCTTTTCTGTCTGGTTAAAAACACATTAGAAATATGTGTTTTGGTACAAGGGGGTTTGGCTTCACAGGCTGACAAAATCTTGGCTTGTGGGTTGAGGACTTATTTAAGAATTAGTGTATCTCTTCTGGACAACTAAGTTCAAGTCCTTTGAGACAAATTAATGCAGCCCTGAAAATTTATATGTGTCCAGAGGCATCAAGCCTAAAATGAATCAAGTGTTAGAGGTGTCAGCATTGTATTCACAGTGAAAATTGTGACCTGGGCTAGCTCTGGACTCTTGTGGATGTTGCGGCCTTTGGGCGCTGGCAGGGCACCCCTTCCCCCTCCTGTAATGGTGGCAAGAGAGTGGACAGGGGCCTCGGTGGGCCACACGTGGTCTCTTGTATTGTTGAATTTGGGGAAGCTTTCTGCGTAGTTGGGCATGTGCTGGGGTTGGGGAGGGGGGTACATTGGGGGTAGGCCTGAGAGTGCCTGAGGCTGGAGATGATCAACCATTTTGGTCACGGGTCCCCAGCCTCCAGAATCTAATTTCCGATGATCTGAGGTGGAGCTGATGTAATTATAATAGAACTAAAATGCACAATACGTATAATATGCTTGAAACATCTCCAAACCATCCCCAACCTGTCCCCATCCATGAAAAATTGTCTACCAAGACACTGGTCCCTGGTGCCAAAAAACTTGGGGACAGATGATTCAGTTTACAATGCAGTGTCCAATTGTCCTGGATCAGTCACAGAGAGCCATGGAGAGACCGCTCAGCCCTACAGGCTCCAGCTTTCCTCGTTGTTGTTGAGTTGCCAAGTTGTATCCGACTCTTTTGTGACCAGAGCCTCAGACATTTCCTCTGGTGTCTTCATCCAGCTCAATGTGGGCAGCTCTGATTCAGAGCATCGGGACAGTGGCTCCAGGCCAGCGTGGTCCTCCGAGCTGCCCACACAAGCGTCCCCAAGATGCTGGCAGCTTAGACTTTCAGGAGGCAGAGTCGGGAGAAGGAAGATCAGGGTCTCAAGTCCTCACTGTAATCATTCTAGGGTTAGTCTGTCCCTGTAGACCTGTCTGTGGTGTGGGCACCAGGGAACGGGTGGCATTGAGTGGGCTGTTGATATCAAAATCACTCAGGGTTTGAAAATTAAAGTTCAGGTGGCAGAGGGTCCCACCTGAGCAGGACTTGCCAGGATGCAGCCAGGAGACCAAACATATGAAAAAGATTGTGAGAAAAAGTTACTCTGCGGGGATGTTACTGGAGGGCTATGTCCTACTCCTTCCCTCCAACCCCTAAGACCTACTGAAGAGGCTTTAGGGGATCACTGAGAGAGCTTGGGGTTCACCCCCTACAGTTAGAATGGTGGAGGGACTGGCATTTCACTCAAATTTGAAACACCCCAGGTGACAGGCTGGTAGCCCAATGAGTAGACCAGACGCCAACCACCAAGGGCATGAGGAGGCCAGTCTGGGCCGGGATGAAGGAGGTGATGTTAAAGATACCTGCCCAGGGCTTCCTGCTCGGGATGAGGCAGCCGCCAAACAAGAAATATGCGGGAGGTGGGTTGGGAGGGTACATTGGGGTTAGGCCTGAGAGTGCCTGAGGCTGGAGATGATCAACCATTTTGGTCACGGGTCCCCAGCCTCCAGAATCTAATTTCCGATGATCTGAGGTGGAGCTGATGTAATTATAATAGAACTAAAATGCACAATACGTATAATATGCTTGAAACATCTCCAAACCATCCCCAACCTGTCCCCATCCATGAAAAATTGTCTACCAAGACACTGGTCCCTGGTGCCAAAAAACTTGGGGACAGATGATTCAGTTTACAATGCAGTGTCCAATTGTCCTGGATCAGTCACAGAGAGCCATGGAGAGACCGCTCAGCCCTACAGGCTCCAGCTTTCCTCGTTGTTGTTGAGTTGCCAAGTTGTATCCGACTCTTTTGTGACCAGAGCCTCAGACATTTCCTCTGGTGTCTTCATCCAGCTCAATGTGGGCAGCTCTGATTCAGAGCATCGGGACAGTGGCTCCAGGCCAGCGTGGTCCTCCGAGCTGCCCACACAAGCGTCCCCAAGATGCTGGCAGCTTAGACTTTCAGGAGGCAGAGTCGGGAGAAGGAAGATCAGGGTCTCAAGTCCTCACTGTAATCATTCTAGGGTTAGTCTGTCCCTGTAGACCTGTCTGTGGTGTGGGCACCAGGGAACGGGTGGCATTGAGTGGGCTGTTGATATCAAAATCACTCAGGGTTTGAAAATTAAAGTTCAGGTGGCAGAGGGTCCCACCTGAGCAGGACTTGCCAGGATGCAGCCAGGAGACCAAACATATGAAAAAGATTGTGAGAAAAAGTTACTCTGCGGGGATGTTACTGGAGGGCTATGTCCTACTCCTTCCCTCCAACCCCTAAGACCTACTGAAGAGGCTTTAGGGGATCACTGAGAGAGCTTGGGGTTCACCCCCTACAGTTAGAATGGTGGAGGGACTGGCATTTCACTCAAATTTGAAACACCCCAGGTGACAGGCTGGTAGCCCAATGAGTAGACCAGACGCCAACCACCAAGGGCATGAGGAGGCCAGTCTGGGCCGGGATGAAGGGAGGTGATGTTAAAGATACCTGCCCAGGGCTTCCTGCTCGGGATGAGGCAGCCGCCAAACAAGAAATATGCGGGAGGGGTGGCACCCAACCGAGGAGTGATGTGGACTAGCAGCTGCCTTCAGGGAGCCGAGGCTGAGTGCTCACTGAGAGGCCTTGGAGCACCCATGAACCAGACTTACCCAGAGAAGTCTCCTTTTCACAGTGCTGGGTAAGAACAGTACCATGAGGGAGTGCCACCCACCTCTGGCTGCTCCTTTCCTCTGCCTTCCACCCCAGCTTCCCCAGGGAGTGGGGCAGAATACCGCAGGGGCCTGTCCTGGAAGAGCTGACCTCACTTGGCCCCCTGCCAGGGGCTAGGGTTCCTGTGGCCACGTGTGCCAACCCAGCTGTTATCATAGAACAAGGACTGGAACTATTTAACAAACACATGCTATGTGCCAGTTGTCCGACTCGTCATGTCTGTGTCCCCTTTAGTCCTGACGCCCTCCCTTTATGATAGATACGATCAGTGTCTTGTTGCAGATGAGGAGAGTCATTTAAAGGATGAGTCAATGAGCTGAAGTTACACAACCAGGAGGTGAGAGAGTCAGATTTGATCCGGGCAGAACTGGCTCCAGAGCCTGCAGCTGTCCCATCTCACTGCACTGCCGTAGACCCAGGTCCTCTCTGTGTGGATACGGGGACAAGGGACAAGCTTCTTGAGGCTTGGACCTGGGCCCACAGGCTCCTGTCAAACCCCCGTCATGGGACCCTCTTTGGCCTGGCTACTCGGATTCCTAAGGAGATGATTAAGGACCCTTCACCAACCCATTAAGAGTGGGAAGACCCTCTACCCACTAGGGATGCAGGGGACCCCAGAGAGATTTCTGTTCACTCGAATCTAGGAACACCCCTGGGCTCCATTGTCTTTGTTTCTGAACTCAGGCATGCATGCATGCTAAGTCACTTCAGACGTGTCCAACACTTTACAGCCCTACAGACTTTCACCCGCCAGGCTCCTCTCTGTCCATGGCATTCTCCAGGCAAGAGTACCGGAATGAGTTGCCATTTCCTTCTCCTGGGTATCTTCTCGACTCAGGGATCGAACATGCCTCTCTTATGTCTCCTGCATTGGCAAGCGGGTGCTTTACCACTAGCGCCACTTTGAAAGCCCTTCTGAACTCATAGACCCTTGCATATTTAAGAGCCACTTACTTAATGAATGGCAGGTGCCATGTCTTCTCTCTTCTAGGAAGTAACCAATATACATACTTAATCCAGCCAGAAGGGAAAAGATCCTACTCTCAAGAAAGAGAAAAGAATTGGAGAGGAGGAAAGGGCACCCTTCTACCCCTTCATCCTCCTCTTAGGAGGAAACTAAAGCAAGAACAGCATTGATTTACTGCTTCTGAACTGCTTGTGGCCAGGAAATCATGAATAGCTTGAGTCTAGAAGTCACCTTGATAGTAAACATGCAAAATGCTTGGTTCCTTCAGACTTCCTCACCCATCTCCCAACTCATCACTAGCATGGCAGCGGGCTCTGAGTTGAGGACAAGGCAGTGCCATTTCTTGCAAGAACTGATGGCCAGCAGACCCTGAGAGAGCTGGAGCTCAGCCTTTTCTGAACCGAATACAAAAGGGCTATTGAGCCTGGTGTCAGCCTGGTACTGAAGGAAGAAAGCTGTGATGTCTAATGATGTCTCCTAGCGGCCTCAAATACAAATCGAACAAGATGGCAGACAGCCTTGCATTAGGAAAGATGCTGCAGCCCTGGACCTCCCAGGAAGAGGCATCACTAGGGAGTGATGCTCCCAGAGGGGGAAAATGCACTTGAACACACAAGGTTATCCACTTATGTGCCTTAACACAGCATGCTCACCCATCAGTGGAAACAGGGACCCTCTTTGGCCTGGCTACTCGGATTCCTAAGGAGATGATTAAGGACCCTTCACCAACCCATTAAGAGTGGGAAGACCCTCTACCCACTAGGGATGCAGGGGACCCCAGAGAGATTTCTGTTCACTCGAATCTAGGAACACCCCTGGGCTCCATTGTCTTTGTTTCTGAACTCAGGCATGCATGCATGCTAAGTCACTTCAGACGTGTCCAACACTTTACAGCCCTACAGACTTTCACCCGCCAGGCTCCTCTCTGTCCATGGCATTCTCCAGGCAAGAGTACCGGAATGAGTTGCCATTTCCTTCTCCTGGGTATCTTCTCGACTCAGGGATCGAACATGCCTCTCTTATGTCTCCTGCATTGGCAAGCGGGTGCTTTACCACTAGCGCCACTTTGAAAGCCCTTCTGAACTCATAGACCCTTGCATATTTAAGAGCCACTTACTTAATGAATGGCAGGTGCCATGTCTTCTCTCTTCTAGGAAGTAACCAATATACATACTTAATCCAGCCAGAAGGGAAAAGATCCTACTCTCAAGAAAGAGAAAAGAATTGGAGAGGAGGAAAGGGCACCCTTCTACCCCTTCATCCTCCTCTTAGGAGGAAACTAAAGCAAGAACAGCATTGATTTACTGCTTCTGAACTGCTTGTGGCCAGGAAATCATGAATAGCTTGAGTCTAGAAGTCACCTTGATAGTAAACATGCAAAATGCTTGGTTCCTTCAGACTTCCTCACCCATCTCCCAACTCATCACTAGCATGGCAGCGGGCTCTGAGTTGAGGACAAGGCAGTGCCATTTCTTGCAAGAACTGATGGCCAGCAGACCCTGAGAGAGCTGGAGCTCAGCCTTTTCTGAACCGAATACAAAAGGGCTATTGAGCCTGGTGTCAGCCTGGTACTGAAGGAAGAAAGCTGTGATGTCTAATGATGTCTCCTAGCGGCCTCAAATACAAATCGAACAAGATGGCAGACAGCCTTGCATTAGGAAAGATGCTGCAGCCCTGGACCTCCCAGGAAGAGGCATCACTAGGGAGTGATGCTCCCAGAGGGGGAAAATGCACTTGAACACACAAGGTTATCCACTTATGTGCCTTAACACAGCATGCTCACCCATCAGTGGAAACAGGCACACACACCAGTGTCTGCCAATGCAGCTTCGACTGGGAGTGCTGAGCGGTTTCTGCTTTTTTCCTTTACTTGTTATAGTGTGAAAATGTTAGTCGCTTTAGTTGTGTTCAACTCTTTGCAGCCCCATGGACTGTAGCTCACCAGGCTTCCTCTGTCCATGGGGTTCTCCAGGCAAGAATACTGGAGAGGGTTGTCGTTCCCTTCTCCAGGGGATCTTCCTGACCCAGGGATCAAACCCGTTTCTCCTTCTAAAAGTACATCAAATTAACTTTGGCCAGTTACAGCCAAATTCCTTTCTCTCTGCCAGTCAGGGCTGTCTCACCTGCTTCATTGTGCGAATTGATATTCAGAGGCTGCAGAGCAGAGCAGCTTCAGCACAGCATTGATTCCAGGTTGTGATGAGGAGAGGTGGCTGCCGGCATGAAGGGTGAAACTTTCTGATGCCAGCTGAGGAGGCTGAGGAAGTTCCAGGGGGGAGGGAGTCAGAGTGGAAGCTGGAGGGAAGGGGGCGCTTCCCTCCTCTCCTTCCTTCCTGCTGCCTTGGTGCAGTTCAGGCCCGGATGTGGGAAGTCACCTCTGGGTCTGACAAGATTTGGGCTGAATCAGGGTCCACACAGTGTAGACAGAAGAACTTGATTCTTGAAATACCCCAGTGATCTGACAGCCATAAATGTGACAGGACACCTGGGCTGGGGGTCCGATGTAACCTTATAAGTGTATCCACACTGCAAGACCTGAGGGACGTCCCTGGTAGTCCAATGGTTAAGAATCCACCTGCCATTTCAGGGGATGTGGGTCTGATCCGTGGCTGGGGAACTACGATCCCACATGCCCAGGAGCAGCTGAGCGTGGGCCCTGCAATTACTAAGCCCATGTGCTCCAGAGCCTGGGAGCCATACCTAGAGGGTCCGTGTGCTTCAGGGAAAGATCCATTATGATGCAGTGAAGATCCTGCATGCAGCAACCAAGACCTGATACAACCAAATAAATAAATAGTGTATTATATCAAAAAGAATACCTGACATCAAGGGCAAAGCATGAGCCGCCCTGAAAAGAGCACAAAACAATCAACACACACGAAGAAATCCATGGACAGTAAGGTCTCGCACTGCGAGGTCCATTTCTTTGGCAAAGACGGATATAGTTCATTCAGGAGCCATACGTGGAGCAGGAGTCTCCCCGTCATCACAGCTGGGACGGCTGACCTCTCTTGTCCACTCAGCCTGTCACCTTGTCCCAGCACCTCAGAGCCTCCTCTTGGGTTGGGATGACAAGCGCTCCTCTCAATCCCGTGTCATCAAGAAGAGGCGTTTAACAGCATCGTGGATTTGTCGCCCTGGTCTTCTCTGCTGGAGGCGGCCGGTTCCAGACGCAGCTCCCAGCCAGTGGGGGCGTCTCTGCTTGTCGGTGTGGTGTTGGTGACAGCAGCCAGGCCCGGGGGCAGGGGGTGGCTGTCAGGATGCTGGGCAGTTTTCCAGCCCCTCAGTTTTTCTGTTTGAAAGGTTGTGAAATTGCGCGTCATCCCTACACCCCGATGAGCCCCTCGGGGTTACAGATGACCCAGACAAGCAGCCGTTCCACCGTGCCTCCCCCTTCCCCACTGGAACCACGTGCGCCTAAAAGGAGCAGCAGGCGCCCCTGCAGTCTCTGAAGGACACGCGGTTCCCTGGTGAAGGAGGAAAGCCTGAAAGCCTGCTGCCCGGGGCAGTCCTCAGGCAGGGCGGGGTGCTCTGTGCGACCCCTGCTGTTTTGGACCATTTTCATGCGCCTTCTAGTTGAAACGTTTATATAGAACACTAAAAAACTATTTTACTATATGCTTCTTAAAATGAAGAGATCTGCGGGACTTTGAGTAATAGTTTAATCATAAATTAGTCACAAATTTTTTAAAGCTTTTTATTTTGTATTGGGGTATAGCTGATTAACAAATAATGTTGTGATCGCTTCAGGTGAACAGAGAAGGGACTCAGCCGTACATATGCATGTATCCACTCTCCCTCAAGCGCCCCTCCCCTCCAGGCTGCCACAAAACATTGAAAAGACCCTGATGCTAGGAAAGATTGGGAGCAGGAGGAAAAGGAGGGTGACAGGGGATGAGATGGTTGGATGGTATCATCGACTCAATGGACATGAGTTGGAACAAACTCCAGGAGATAGTGAGGGACAGGGAAGCCCAACGGGCTGCAGTCCATGGGGTCCCAAGGAATAGGACACGACTGAGCAACTGAACAACAGTATCCCTGTGCTGTATAGGAGGTCCTTGTTGGTTATCCATCTTAAATACTGCAGTGTGTCCGTGTCCATCCCAAATTCCCTAACTCCCTTCTCCCCAGCAACCACAATGTTGTTTACAGTCTGTGAGTCTGTTTCTGTTTTGTAAGTAAATTCATTTTTATCACTTCTTTTTAGATTCCACATATAAGAATGACACTTTTTCTTTTTAGACTGTCTCTCCCTTTTGACACCTAGATTCCTTTGGACTGAAACATTGGAGTTTGGGGGGGCTTCCCATGGGTAAAGAGTCCGCCTTGCAGTGCAAGGGGCACCAGTTTGATCCCTTGCCCGGGAAGATCCCACATGCTGCGGAGCAGCTGGACCGGTGTGTCCAATTATGAGCCATGCTCTGGAGCGCATGCGCCTGGAGCCAGTGCTTTGCAATGAGAGAGGCCTCTGCAAAGGGAGGCCCACACAGGCCAAAGAATACAGATGGATGAAAAATAAATGATGACTTAGAGAAAAAAAAAAATAATAATCTCTTTAAAAAAAAATGGAGCTTTTGGTCTTGTAGACATGGATCCTGAAGGAAAGTAGGGGCTTAGGGCTGCCCTGGAGGAGAGCTTAGAAAAGCAGCAAGGCCCAGGAAGTGGGGTCTGAGTACAGAAAAGGAAGTGTGAAGGCCAGCCCTGACCCCAGGCAAGGGAAAGCCCTCCCCCGTCCTCCAGCGTTTCATCAGCAGTCCTGCCCTTCCCTCTCCCCCAGAGACCACACCCCGTCCTCTGACCACAGTCGGGACCCACCTCCATCACCCTCCATTAGAACCATCGATCAGAGGCCTGCTTCCTTCACTGCACTATAAGCTCCTTGAGGCAACAGACATGCTTTCAATAAAATAACTCTGTCTGTGCAGCTCCTGTGCCAGGGCCTGGTACATCACAGAAGGGTGTTAAGTGAATGAGTGTTCCCAGAACAGAAGCTAATAATATTAACACTAAAGTTCTGCTCTCTTATGGATTAAATTGCCTTTAATGAGCTAAGCATTTACAGTCTTCTTTCTCTGGGGAAATGTATTTCTGTTTCTGAACAGCTGACTTATAAATGAACTATTGAGGACAATGTGTTCATAGGTTAGAGCCTGCCTATTAAAACTTGCATTTCCAAAGCCAAAAATAAATCAATCTCTGTATTGTGTGCTCCTTCGCCACGTGAGCAACCATGGCTGTTATCCGTGGCAGTCACTGTGGAAACCACATCTGGACTTCAGTCTCAGAGCAGACCAGTCATCTGTGACCAAGGGTGGCTTTCCTGAGCTAGGTGTTCTGCATTCTGGGTTCCTTTTACTTCTCCTTCCAGACCTTTTAGGCAGAGGCTGCTTCTGCTTTCCGGAAGGAAAACTGAGACACAGGTATTGGAAAGCGTGGACAGATTACAAACCTAGGTAAGCCCAGAAAAAATAAGCCTAACTACTCCTACCTCAAGGTCTCTTAAAGAGGTAGAAAAGGGCTTTAGCTGCACTGGCCAATTTCTGATGAAACCAGAGAATGTGTGGCATTCCTACTTCTATTATGAATACACATTTTGACTAGTTTATTGAGCAGCAGAAATTATGTTCTTTTTGTCCTAAATGGTGGCTACTCTATTGTAGTTTGTCTTCTAATAAAGGAAAGACTGATGCACCCCAAGTCAATCCTTGGCATTTAGAAGCTTCCTAGAAAGTCAAGTTAGACTGGGAGATCCTGTGACCCAGCGATTTCAGTCCCAGAAGCTGCTCTTCTCAGTTGCTAAGCCAGGGAGCTCTCTCCCCATTTTATATACCACTTAAGGTGTCAGCAGTCCAGGTCACACTGGACACACGCTGTGTCTGTGCACCGTATCTCTCTGATGCAAACCTGACGTAATGCTGTTCTCAGAACAATCAGTTTTACTGCCTTTCAGCCTCACGATCTACTCCAAATCGATCAGAGGCCTGCTTCCTTCATACAAGCTCCTTGAGGCAACAGACATGCTTTCAATAAAATAACTCTGTCTGTGCAGCTCCTGTGCCAGGGCCTGGTACATCACAGAAGGGTGTTAAGTGAATGAGTGTTCCCAGAACAGAAGCTAATAATATTAACACTAAAGTTCTGCTCTCTTATGGATTAAATTGCCTTTAATGAGCTAAGCATTTACAGTCTTCTTTCTCTGGGGAAATGTATTTCTGTTTCTGAACAGCTGACTTATAAATGAACTATTGAGGACAATGTGTGCATAGGGTAGAGCCTGCCTATTAAACCTTGCATTTCCAAACCCAAAAAATAAATCAATCTCTGTATTGTGTGCTCCTTCGCCACGTGAGCAACCATGGCTGTTATCCGTGGCAGTCACTGTGGAAACCACATCTGGACTTCAGTCTCAGAGCAGACCAGTCATCTGTGACCAAGGGTGGCTTTCCTGAGCTAGGTGTTCTGCATTCTGGGTTCCTTTTACTTCTCCTTCCAGACCTTTTAGGCAGAGGCTGCTTCTGCTTTCCGGAAGGAAAACTGAGACACAGGTATTGGAAAGCGTGGACAGATTACAAACCTAGGTAAGCCCAGAAAAAATAAGCCTAACTACTCCTACCTCAAGGTCTCTTAAAGAGGTAGAAAAGGGCTTTAGCTGCACTGGCCAATTTCTGATGAAACCAGAGAATGTGTGGCATTCCTACTTCTATTATGAATACACATTTTGACTAGTTTATTGAGCAGCAGAAATTATGTTCTTTTTGTCCTAAATGGTGGCTACTCTATTGTAGTTTGTCTTCTAATAAAGGAAAGACTGATGCACCCCAAGTCAATCCTTGGCATTTAGAAGCTTCCTAGAAAGTCAAGTTAGACTGGGAGATCCTGTGACCCAGCGATTTCAGTCCCAGAAGCTGCTCTTCTCAGTTGCTAAGCCAGGGAGCTCTCTCCCCATTTTATATACCACTTAAGGTGTCAGCAGTCCAGGTCACACTGGACACACGCTGTGTCTGTGCACCGTATCTCTCTGATGCAAACCTGACGTAATGCTGTTCTCAGAACAATCAGTTTTACTGCCTTTCAGCCTCACGATCTACTCCTCATTTATTCGTTCAGCATATGGACCCTCAACATCTACCAAAAACCACTTCCTGAAACACGACATGGGAAAATCAGAACAACTCAATGTCAGCATACTCTCTCTTGCCTTCCTGTTATTCCTGAGGTCAGAGTTCAGCCATACGTGTCCCCGTCTATCCTAATGGCTGCCATACTGACCATGGCTATGGCCTGGAGTCCAAGGGCGAGAGAGACCAGTAGCTGTGCTTCTTTATCTCAGGTAATCTCTCCTGAGACCCCTCCCACCTTTTGTGAGCCCCCCCCATTCCACCTGGATTCTACTTCCTAGCAGAATCCTGTGCCTTTCCATAGTCCTTTGGATTAAGGCCTCTGTTATATCACCTTCCTGGATTTTTAAGTTTTTGTTTTCTACACTTAGCATAATAGTTCACAGTAGCAGTTAATTTAATAGGGGTTTATTGATGGCTACTAATTACCCTGTGAGTAGAGTTGCCAGACTTAACAAATAAAAACAGAGAGGGTTTCCCTGGTGGCTCAAACAGTACAAAATTGTCTGTGATTCAGGAGGCCCGTGTTCGATCCCTAGGCCAGAAAGATCCCCTGGAGAAGGAAATGACAACCCACTCCAGTATTCTTGCCTGAAGGAGTCCATCAACACAGAAGCCTGGCAGGCTAGAGTCCATAGGGTCATAAATAATTGGACATGACTGAGTGACTAATATACACATAAACCTACTTAAATCGAAATTTCTGATAAACAGCAAATATGCTTTTAGTACAAACATGTCCCCTAATTAGGGCTTCCCAGGTGGCTCAGTGGGTGAAGAACCTGCTTTCAGTGCAGGAGACAAAGGGGATATGGGTCCTATTCCTAGGTTGGGAAGAGGCCTTGGAGGAGGGCATGGCAACCCACTCCAGTATTCTTGCCTGGAGAGTCCCATGGACAGAGGAGCCCAATGGGCTGTAGTCCATTGGTTGCAAATAGTCAGCTATGACTGAAGTGACTGAGCATACACATGTCCCCAAATTTCACAGAACTCTCCCAGGGAGAGGTTGTGTTTACACCAGTCTCATAGTCAGGTGATGGGGGCAGATGCCCAACATAGTTGATCAAGTTCAGTGACAGGCACTTCCTTCCATAAACACAATCTTTTAACCTTTCACCATAGAACTTACTTCCCTCACCTTTAATGGTTTTCTGAACCTTCTCAAATTTCATTTGTGGGTTATAAGAGAGAGCCGTAATCATAAGGCTCTCCCACGGGCCCATCCCAGGGCCTGACCATGTCCTCCCCACCTGCCACATTGCTCCCTAGCTTCCCATTATAGGATCCCTATTTAAATAGCATCACTACGTTATCAGCTGGTGTAGCTTATGGTTTTCTAGGGCTCCGTGATCCTTTCTGAAACATATTTTTTTTCCTTGGCCACTTTTATTGGTCTTTCATTTATTTATTTTCATCCATCTTTGTTCTTTGGCCTATGTGGGCCTCCCATCGCAGTGATCTCTCTCATTGCAGACCACCAGCTCTGGGCGCATGCACTCTAGAGCGCGGGCTCGGTAATTGGACACATCGGTCCAGCCACTCCATGGCACATGGGATCTTCCCAGGCCAGGGATCGAACCGGCACCCCTTGCAAGGTGGTGTCCTGAGCCACTGGACCACCAGGGAAGCCCACATGATCCCTTCTGGCCATGCTTTGGTAAAACCAGTTCCTGGCTCTTCTTACTCTAAAGCGGTATGGTTTTACATCCTGAGAGACTTTCTTTCTACACTCTCTAATTAAACTTTATCTTTTAATATCTTCTTTCCTCATGCCAGACTTACTACTTTGATGTTTAATTCTGTTTCCAAATGGCCAATCCAATTTAGTGTCATAGCAGATTTAAGGAGCAAGTTCTTCCCATCACCTTAAGTGATTAAAGAAACATGGGATCTATCCCTGGGCATTTAATAAGGGACCCCCACACTCCCCACTCAGGCATTCCTGTCTGCTTTCACTGAATGGCCCATCTGCCTTTGGATAAATAGAAATTTCTTTCTTTGCAGTTTGCTTTGGCATTGAGTAGAGATGTTTTTCCCATTCTGTTACATAGCTCTTGATTTGAAATTTATGGAACAGTTTTCAAGTAGGCTAGATTCTCTGTAAACCATTGACAAAGGGAACATGAACTGTGCACTTGGAGCCATTAAAAGGACCCAGTAGGCTGGTATATCTTAAAAGAATCACCAGGAAGTTTGATAAGGCAGCTTCCTACTAGGCAACTGAGACAATAGCCCAATTAACAGACACAGTTATCTCTAATTATGTCCACCCAGATAAGGATCTTAAAAACAGAAGTGTGATATGGACTCATCTAGATTATTCTCCCAAATCTGTCTTGCTGTTCATAAGCAAGCTACCCTGCCAGAGAGTCTCTCTTTCACTTGCTTATTCTAAAAAATGTCTCTCTCCAAGCCTGAGATGAAACACACCTTGGGTTTTAAGTGGAAAAGTCAATTTTAATGTGTTCATCTGATGCAAACTTGAAGTTGTTATTCTGAGAATTCAGATCAGACCAAGCTAGCAGAGGCTAGACTCAAGCAAGAAGGCTCTTGCAAGGAGGTATATTATTAGAGACAAGGGTTTCTGAGAAATGGTGACATATTAGATGTCCCCAAAAAACAGTCTAAGCCCAGTCCTGTAGGGCTAGTGTGTGTTAGGTGCTCAGTCATTTCCAACTCTTTGAGACACCATGGACTGTAGCCTGCCAAGCTCCTCTGTCCAATGGGATCCTCTAGGCAAGAGTACTGCACTGCCTAGCCATTTCCTTCTCCAGGGGATCTTCCCAACCCAGGGATCGAACCCCGATCTCATGTCTCTGGTGTCACCAGTGCCACCTCTGTTTACCGTATGTACCATGTTTCCTTGTGTCTTTCTGCTAGACTGTAACCTACACAAGCGTAAGAATTTTTGTCCTTATTGACTGATCTATCCACAGTAACTATAATAGAATCTGGCAAATGTAGTTCCTCAAATATTTGTTGAAGAATGCATTATGAACGAGAAGACCGTTACATAGCTCATAGTGTCCGCCACAGAAGCCAATACTTCCTTTTCTTTATTAGCCATTCGCTTGTGAGCAACAGCAGGAGATAGTTTCATCACTAATGGTGGGGAAGAGAGGGTAATGCCAAAAAATGCTGGACATTTGCGGTCTCCGACAGCATTTGCTCATCCTGTGATTTCTACTATCAAATCATCTAAATCAAATAGGTGAATAAGAAGAAGACTGAATAATAGCACGATCGTGGCTGTCCAGATCTTGCAAAGTGATTTCAGGATTGATTTGATTTGGAAAGATTTATTTGGCAAGATATTTGATTTTCTCCTAAGTCCCTGCTGGCTCCTCATATGTGAGCAGGACAGAGCAGGCCCTCTGTGGACCTCTGTAAGTGCTTTCTGCTTTCCTATCGCTGATTGAACGAGAACTAGCCAACCCTGAAACAACTTCTAACAGTGCCGCTGCCACTTTTAGAGGAAAAAGAGGTAAATCATGATTCAAACCAGCTTATGTGAAGGAATTATTAAAAGTGAAAACAGCTTCTAAGATTTTCCTGGCAGACATATGCATTAAATACAATCTCATAAACTACCTTTGACCTTTCGGCTCTACATCCCTATGCCATATCCACACGCAGTATTGTGATGCACAGCAGTGCTCACTGAGTATATCTGATGAAGGGTAACCCTAAAGAGGAATATGAAGTACCATAGTTTAGACGGATTTTCAACAAAGCAAAGGGAAAGGGCTTTTGGCTTGACCCTCAGTCAACTGGAAAAATTGAATCCATTCCTCTCCTGATGTGGTTATTGATCTTTTCCTTCTGTAGCAGTCTCCTTATAATAATGATGTTCACATTGTAATTGGAGGCCCATTAAGGACGAGGGAGGCACGCAGGACCCTCATTATCCCTAAAGGCCCCAGGTGTGGAAGCCTCTGCCTCCCTCACTGTTGAGAAACTTGCCGCATCCTCAGCGCTGGGTGGCCATTCAACACGTGTGTGATGACCAGATGGGGGAGGTGATGCTGGGGACGGGAACCGGGGATGGCCCTGTGGCCCTGGATAGGTCACAGACCGCCCAGGCCTCTGCTTCCTGCTTTGTACAACTAGGACGTCATTCAATCGGCATGTCTCAGATTTTGTTTCATAGCCCACGAGTGTCCTGGGAGATGTAATGGCAGAATGTGTTAAGGAAATTGCCGTGTTGAGGTTGAATCAGTTCCTTTGCTGAAGGACATGTTGGAACCCTCTCCCGTGTGGATCCCTTGTGAATGCAGATGGGGATGCATTGTGCACGGTGGGTCACGGAGCCCTCTCCCAGCACGGACACTGAAGCCTGGAGTGTGCCCTGCCAGGGGGTCGACTGCATTGATCAGAGCAAGGAGTCCTGCTCTGAGTGAACCTGGCCCAAAATGAGCATGTGCATTTGCTGGCATTTCCACTTCTCAGTCTGGAACTGACTGGGCTGCTGGATAACCAGGAGAGCAGAGGCGTGTCTGTCTCCCTGCCATGCCTCTCCCTGGTCCCTGGCCCTTCTAGGCACAGACCTTTGGCTGCCCTCCCCCAACCCCATGTTTGTGGCTCTGAAGCTGTTTTCACTGTGATAGGAACCTCAGGTCATCATGCTAACAGCTGGAGCACCCCCAAAATTCCTGGAGCATCCTGCATATGGAAATGGAAACCCTTGTAGTATCCCTCAGCGTGCGGGCATGCTAAGTTGCCTCAGTGTGTCTGACTCTATGCAACCCCATGGACTGTAGCCCGCCAGGCTTCTCTGTCCATGGACTTCTCCAGGCAAGAATACTGGAGTCGGTTGCCATTTCCTCCTCCAGGGGGATCTTCCCAACCCAGGGATCGAACCCGCATCTTATATGTCTCCTGCATTAGCAGGCAGGATCTTCACCACCCTCACCGCCTGGGAATCCCAGTCATGCTCAGCCGTACCCCGCAAGCTGTAGGCGAGCTGCTAGGACTCTCCGTGGTGAATCCACCCAGACTATTTACCTGACACCTCTGTTAAAGGCCGTGTCTCTCTGCCAGCACCAACAACTTTTATAAGCATACCTGCACACTCCCTGACCTCTCACAGGTCTGTCTGTGGGGCTGCACAGGTGGACGCAAGGCAGTCACACGTCTTTGTAACAGTCTCACCTAAGAGGAGGCTTAGAAGCACAACCAAGGCCTCTCAAGGGGCACAGGATGACTTCAGGATGAAACTCAAATGCCTCAGCCCTTCTGCCTGTTTCCTTCATCCCCAGGTTATCAGAATCATCTCCAGCTCTGTCACATTTTTGGTGCCCAAGAAATATCCACACACCTTGTCAAGTCCTAATTTGACAAGCTCTTATGGGACCACAGCTCAGATATATTTTTTGAAGGGAAAACGGAGACAGGGCCAAGAAAGATGGCCTCCCCTGGCGTGAGGACGCATTAACTCCTTACTCACCAGGGACAGCAGAAGAGCACCAGCTCTGAGCGTCCATCGTTCTCAACCATGGTGCTGGTGATATGTTCACCAGTAAGGAGGGCGCTTGGGGGCATGTTTTAAAACTGTAATAGCTCTATGTGAGCTATTGAGTTCATTTATGCATTCAGCCCTTCTTCCTGCATACTGAGAGCCTACTACGTGCCACGTACCGTTCTAGGCACCAGACAGCAGGGATCCAAACAGACTACAGTCTTGTCCTTCTCATCACCATGTTCTAATGAGGAAGGGGCAGACAATAAAAGTAAAAGACAATTTTATCCTCTCTTAGAAGGTTTTCACTGCCGCAAAGAAAAGTAAAGCAGAGAAGAGAGACAGTGTTGACAGAGGAGCTGCAGCTTGAAGTCATGTGGTCAGGGAAGGTCTCAGTGATACGGTTATGTCTGACCTGAAGTTAGTGAGGGAGTGCCGAGTCCGGGGGGTCTTTTGGGCTAAGAGCAGAACAGGCTAAGGTGGGAGCTGGCCTTGCATGTTCTAAGAACTTCCAGAAGGCCAGGGTAGCCGGGAAGGGCAGGGAAGGAGACCCGTGGGAGCAGAGATAATGGGGCTGAGGCCCCCTGTGCCACGACCTCTCCTTCCTTCTTCTGAACGTGCAGGCAGACTTGGATTGTGTCGAGGCCTGTGTTTGGGTGTCTTCTCCCTGTATTCCTCCCATTATTTTCTCCTAGAAATAGGACAGGCCCCCGGTGGACATCCTTGCCCTGGCTTCTGTGTTCTCCAAGCAGTTACTTTAGCTTGCCTAATGATACCTAACGTTGCGTCATGCCTTGGCCGGCCCAGCCATGCCCCGTGCTCTGCTGCAGGGCCCCTGCCTGGATGCCGGCTTAGTGGTCCCCATTCACATGTACCAACATTCTCTTGCACTTCAGTTGAGACACCCAGCCTGGTCCCTCTGCCTCTCTGCTCTTGTCCTGTGTGCCTTCTCCACTCATCTGCCTGTCTAAACCTTGACTCGTCTGTAGGGGTCGCTCCATCTGTGCTTCCTCCCTGGAGCCTCCCTGTCCCCATCCGCTCATGATGGTCTCTACTCCTGCACAGCCATCACTTCCTGTTTCGTCTCTTTTGGAACTTGACATATTCATTCAATCATTGGATGTTTCCACTCTGCATGTTGGCTGAGCCTCTGCTCTGTGTATCTAGAACTCTGATGTGTCTTACAGTTAGGGGTGAGGACCCTGGATTGGAAGCCTGGCTGCCCTGTTTCTAGCCATGTGGTCTTACTCAGGTTACTTGCCTCTCTGGGCATCCGTTTCCCTGTCAGTTACATAGGGATCGTAATGCCTCTCGCATACAGTTGAGGGCTTCCCCGGTGGCACTAGTGCTAAAGAATCCACTTGCGAATGCAGGAGACTCAAGGCACGCAGGTTCAATCCCTGGGTCAGGAAGATCTCCTGGAGGAGACAGTGGCGACCCACTGTAGTATTCTTGCCTGGAAAATTCCATCAGACTCGACTGACCATAGGGTTGGTGGGAAGACTTGTGAGTAATTGTCTGCAAATTGTGTGGTGCATTAAGACATGTATTCACTGTGTGTGTTTACTGTCTTATCACCTTATTTCCAGTTGAACCATAATCCTGGAATTCTATCTATTGCCCCATTTCTTTTCAAATACTCATTTCAGAGCTCAGCACCTTATGCATGGATGATTCCCGTTAAATGTGTGTTGACGATGATAGTTTCTGGCCAGACACCTAAAGACTTTGGGTTACACTTTAAAACATGCGTAACCATGGTACACATGTTCCAGATGTGGGAAAGTCAGCCCGTCTGCTCAGCTCTGCCAGCTCAGGGACCAAACCTTACCAAACTAACATGAACTAGGATGCTTAATCTTACAGCATATTTTAGGAAACATATATTAAGGCTTCTAGATACAAATTTTGCAAAATACGAAAGAAATGACTGCTTCCAATGAGGAAGAAAACTGATCACTAACTCATTTCTAGGAATCCAAAGAACTGGTATTTTCTTTTCTACCGGAAGCTCTTGTTTTGGCCGTGGCGGGACGGCAGAGACAGGAGAGCCAGTTCTGTTCCCTCCATCTCGCCCTCCCCTCTGCACCTATCTCAGGAGCCTGCGCTCCACGCTGAGCTCAGAGAGCCAAGGGGCTCCATCCCCAGAGGCACAGCATCCAGAATTGTGAAGACTATTCAGGCTTCTTAACAGCCCGGTGCAGGTTTCTTCACATCCAGGCTTAGGTGTGTTTGCCACTGTAGACAACCACAGTACTGATAATAATAACAAGAGAAAAAAGAATAGAAATGACTAAGGCATTAGATGCTTCCTGAATGCTAACTCACTTTCTGGCAGTAGCAAAACGGGATCCATTTCTCCAGGTGCCCAGCAAAAGAGCTGAGTCAATTTGGGCAATTTAATCTTCTAACTATGGGGCTTCCCTGGCAGCTCAGACAGTAAAGAATCTACGAGCAAGGCAGGAGACCCACCTTCAGTCCCTGGGTTGGGAAGATCCCCTGGAAGAGGAAATGGCAATCCACTCCAGTATTCTTCCCTGGAGAATTGCATGGACAGAAGAGCCTGCCAGGCTACAGCGCATGGAGTCCCAAAGAGTCAGACACAACTGAGAGACTAATACTTTCGCTTCTTTTCTTCTTCATCTTCTAACTACATTCTGTATTCTTGTTACCAAAATGCAGTCACCTATTCTGAATGAATTTGAGCACTGTTCTCTCTGATAAATAATGTACACTGAAATAGAAAAACAAGTTTTTTCCCTCCCACTTCCATCCCAGATTATAGCTCTCATGAAGGTAAAGAGTTTGACTTTCTAACCTGTCACGGTATCCACAGCCAGCGTGTTCCATGGCGGGATCCTTGGTGGCTTCCCTGAGCCGCATGTGTGAAGTAGAGAATCTGTAATGAGATGCTGTGTACTATTTCTGCTCTTAGAACACTGTCGATACTCAGTTTCAAAGCTAAGTGGTTTATTTATGAAGTTACTCAGTTAATAAATGGGTGGAGCTCAGTTTTGAATTTTAGATCTTTTGAGGCCATTACCCATGTCCTGGCTTACTGTTCCATCATTACACAGCCCTTTCAGGGCAAGCACCTTCTGCCCCCTTTCCCCATCTTCCCCAGCACTTACGGGCCATGGAGCAGTGAAAATCTTACCTTCAAGGAGTCTGGTATGCGTTCTCATCTGACCTTCCCTTTGTGGGCACGCAAGGCCTCACCGATCACCATGAAAGAGGATGGGAACTACTTTCTCCAGCTGTCCCCTCCCACCTCCAGGCATTGCTCAGACTCTTAAAGTCACACACACGTACCTATATTGTTCTAGTTAGGCTTTAGACTTCTATTATGAGGAGAATGAGACTTGAGCACGATCATAAGATAATAATAGTTAATGTACTTACTTTATGGGGAAATGGGAAGATCAAAAGCGAGAAGAGACCTGAGGTCTCAGGCAGGGGGGTGACTTTTATGACCCAGCCCTCCCACTCCTGGATATTTACCTCAAAGAAATGAAAATGTGTGTTCATACAAAAACGTGCACATCAGTGCTGTAATCATGAATATCTCAAACTGAAAGTAACCGAATTGTCCTTCCATGGGTGAATGGATAAACAAACCATTTCAGCCACACGGTGGAACTCTACGCGGCAATAAAAACAAATGACCTTCGGATGCACGCAGCAGCATGGATGAATCTCAGGGGCACTCTGAGAAGTGAAAAGCCCGTCTCAATGGGTGACATGCTGTGTGATTCTGTTGGTAGGACATTCTAGAAAAGAGAAAACGGTGGGGACAGAGGACAGAGCGGCGGTTGCCAGAGGATAAAAGAGGAAGAAGAGCAGCCATAGACAAGGAGCAGAGGGAATTCTTAGGGGTAATGGACGTATTCTGAGTCCTGATCCTGCTGCTGGTTACAAGGCTCGGCCCATGTTTAGGGCTTCCCTGGTGGCTCAGTGATAAAGAGTCTGGTCGCCAGTGCAGGAGACACAGGTTCAGACTCTGGTCTGGGAAGATTCCACATGCCTCAGATCAGTTAAACCCATGAGCCCCAGCTACAGAGCCTGTGCTCTCGAGCCCAGGAGCTGAAACTACTGAAGCCCAAGCACCCTCGAGCCTGTGCTCCGCAACAAAAGAAGCCACCCCAAGGAGAAGCCTGAGCACCATGACAAGAGGGTCACCCACACTCACACTCGCCTCGACTAGAGGAAAGCCCAAGCAGAAGTGAAGACCCAGCACAACCAAAACTAAATAAATAATTTGTTTTTCTCCAGTCTGCTACTCTGTATCTTTTTATTTGCTTATTTATTTATTTTTGGCTCTTCTGGGTTTTCACTGCTGCTGCAGGCTCTTCTCTAGTTGCAGGGAGTGGGAAGTACTCTCTAGTTGAGGTGAGCAGGCTTCTTGTTGCAGTGATGTCTCTTGTTGTGGGACTCGGGCTCTAGGGCACACGGGCTTGGATAGTTGCAGCACACAGGCTCCATAGTTGCACCTCTGAGGCTCTAGAGCATAGGCTCCGTAGTTGTGGCTCACAGGCTTAGTTGCTCCACAGCGTGTGGGATCTTCCTGGATCAGGGATCGAACCCGTGTCTCCTGCATTGGCAGGCAAACTCTTTACCACTGAGCCACCAGGGAAGCCCAAATAAATAAATGTTTTTAAAATGATTTGAATCATGATTAAAATTCATTGAATGAGTGGGGAGTTCCTCTTTCATAGGTACGGCGTTTCAACTGGGGAAAATGAAAAGATTCTGGAGATTGATGGAGGCTGTGGTTGCTCGACAGTGTGAGTGTATTTATGCCACAGAAATATTTAAATTTGGTAATCTTTATTGTTAAAACAGAAGGACAGTTCTAAGATAAAATGAGTACCAAACACACCTTTCTTAGGAATAAATTAAAATAGCACAAATTCTTGTATTCCAAGCAAGAGTTTCAGATTGGATCACTAAGCAAAACAAAACTACAAACAATGGATCAAAGATAGATCAGTCACAAAAAAGAATCCATTTCATATATGCATGAGTACTCAGGTTGCTTCAGTCGTGTCTGACTCTTGCAACCCCGTGGACTGTAGCCCGCCAGGCTCTTCTGTCCATGGGATTCTCCAGGCAAGGATACTGGAGTGGGTGGCCATGCCCTCCTCCAGGAGATCTTCCCAACCCAGGCTTCGAACCCACATTTCCTGCGTCTCCGGCATTGCAGGCAGATTCTTTACTGACTGAGCCACCTGGGAAGCCCCCATTTTATGTACAGTGGTGATGGTGTTAGTTGCTCAGTCATGTCCAACTCTTTGCAATCCCACGGACTGTACATTTTGCCACAATTGAAAAGAGCAAGTGAATAACTAGAATCACAAAATTCATAGGACTGTACATAAGAATAATGAAAGTCAATGATAAAACAGTCCTGTGAAAACAAAGGGTACTGCTAATAACAGTGATCATGGAAGGGTGCTGGGTAGGTAAACTGGTTCCCCAGAATTCTTCTGTTTGCCCACGTCCTCATTATTAACAGACGGGCCAAAGCCACGCTTGTAGCCTAAACCTTCCCACCTTTCCTCCTGGGTACCTCAGATGGCTGAGCAGCATTTGGCCATCGATTCTTTTCGTGATCCAAATATTGAAGCAGGCATACCGAGATGAATATTTATGTGTGGGATTGTCAAGGTTTGCAGACAGAAGACCCCAGATCCTGTGTCTCACTGAGATGGACCCTGCAAACAGGACATTCTAATATCCATCTCTGCAGGGTCACAGTGCTGGTTTGTCCTAATTTGCATAGGCTGATCGGACTCTGACTGAAGGAGAAAGCCATCTTTCAAGGTCACCAGCTAGCCCAGAAGGGACTTCCTGCCACCCGCCTCCTTTGAGCTGAGCTCCTCTCATTGGCCTGCTGCCATTCCCAAGATCTAATGCTAAGGAACTCCTCTTTATTGCCCGGAGAGTTTGAGCAAATATAAGTTTTAAAAAATTGAAAATGTCCCAAAACCCGAAAAAAAGAAAATTCTTGTATTCCAAGCAAGAGTTTCAGATTGGATCACTAAGCAAAACAAAACTACAAACAATGGATCAAAGATAGATCAGTCACAAAAAAGAATCCATTTCATATATGCATGAGTACTCAGGTTGCTTCAGTCGTGTCTGACTCTTGCAACCCCGTGGACTGTAGCCCGCCAGGCTCTTCTGTCCATGGGATTCTCCAGGCAAGGATACTGGAGTGGGTGGCCATGCCCTCCTCCAGGAGATCTTCCCAACCCAGGCTTCGAACCCACATTTCCTGCGTCTCCGGCATTGCAGGCAGATTCTTTACTGACTGAGCCACCTGGGAAGCCCCCATTTTATGTACAGTGGTGATGGTGTTAGTTGCTCAGTCATGTCCAACTCTTTGCAATCCCACGGACTGTACATTTTGCCACAATTGAAAAGAGCAAGTGAATAACTAGAATCACAAAATTCATAGGACTGTACATAAGAATAATGAAAGTCAATGATAAAACAGTCCTGTGAAAACAAAGGGTACTGCTAATAACAGTGATCATGGAAGGGTGCTGGGTAGGTAAACTGGTTCCCAGAATTCTTCTGTTTGCCCCCGTCCTCATTTTTAACAGACGGGCCAAAGCCACGCTTGTAGCCTAAACCTTCCCACCTTTCCTCCTGGGTACCTCAGATGGCTGAGCAGCATTTGGCCATCGATTCTTTTCGTGATCCAAATATTGAAGCAGGCATACCGAGATGAATATTTATGTGTGGGATTGTCAAGGTTTGCAGACAGAAGACCCCAGATCCTGTGTCTCACTGAGATGGACCCTGCAAACAGGACATTCTAATATCCATCTCTGCAGGGTCACAGTGCTGGTTTGTCCTAATTTGCATAGGCTGATCGGACTCTGACTGAAGGAGAAAGCCATCTTTCAAGGTCACCAGCTAGCCCAGAAGGGACTTCCTGCCACCCGCCTCCTTTGAGCTGAGCTCCTCTCATTGGCCTGCTGCCATTCCCAAGATCTAATGCTAAGGAACATCCCTGGGCTGTGTCTGATGGTCAGTGCCGTTAACATGTGGGAGAGTTTGTGTTTTCTTTTCTCCTGGCATCATGGCCTCAAAGACTTCTCTGTGACAACCTGCTTCTTCTCTCACTGTGGAAACTGAGCGGAGCTAGATAAGGAATATGTTCCAGCTGAGGGTTCTTGTAATGGGAAGGGACATTCATGTCCCATCTCCACCCTCCCAACCCACCCCACTCCTCCAGCTTAAAGCCAGTCTCCTTCAAGGAGTCATCCCAGAAACCAGGTTGCTTGCGACCGTTCTCCTTCGGGATGTTGGTAGCACTGGTGTACACCCTGGAGTCCTGATTTTATCCAGCTGTGCACGCGGCGTCTTTCACGTTCATGGATGGTATGACAGTGTCTGACGATCTGCTTTCTTTGTTCTCCCTGCTGCCCAGACCCACATCCCAGAGCATCTCCTTCTCAGCTCCTGTCTCTCTCCTTCATCCTTTCATGCCTCAGAGCTCTCTCTAACACGAAAATCCAGTCTTGGCACTTGGCCAGAATTCTCCAGTTGCTTCTGATAATGGATGATGATGACAGTTATAATAGCTAATCTAGTGTATTTAACTGGTGCCAGGCGCTCTGCCAACACGTTGCCTGGATTAACCTGTGGAATGGTAAGAAGCCTAGTGAGGTAGGGAGTGTTATTAGCCCCATTATACAGATATGGAAACAGGCACAGAGAAGTTAAGTGAGTTTCTCCAAGTCACACAGCTGTCAAGCGGCCGAGCTGGGGTTTGAACTCAGCCAGCTTGGCTTCAGAGGTTCGGCTGCTTCTGTTCCCTTAGAACATGGACTCTAAACTCCTTTGTGCAGAATTCAGCTCCCATTGGAATCCAGGCCTCACCTCCCTGGTGATCCTCTGGTTACCGTGGCTGGGCCTGTTAGGCTCCAGTAATGACAAACACCCGGCCTCTTTCAGGGCCCCATGTCTGCACAGACTGCTGTCTCTGTCTAAAGACCCCTTGTCGCCTCTTGTCCTCCTTGTCCAGCTCTTTGCTCTGGCGCTTCAGCCTGTGTAGGGCTGTTCGGGACAGCTGCCTTTGCGCTGGGCTCCACTGTCGCAGGCACGTAGGTCCATGACACCCACGTCGTGGCTCCCCGCCCACCAGCCACACCAGGCCTGTGTCTGGCCTTGGTGTTGGCTGTTCCCTGGACCTGCCACACTTCCCCCTGATCTTGACATGCCTGGTTCCTCCTCCTCGTTCAGCGCTCTGTTCAGATGCCACCTTCTCCATCCAGCCAGGCAAACCTTGCCACCTTGTGTCCTGTGTCAAAGTGGCATCAGTTTCTTCCCGGCATGTGGTTTTCACTACTTGAGACCACCTGTGTTTCTGTGATCTATGGCTACACAGCAACCTCCCCAGCACTTCGTGGCTTACCGCAAGAGCCATTTCACACTGTCTCCCCAGCCTGTGAGTCAAATAGGTGGGCAGGGTTGCCTGGTGCCCTGGCCGTTGTGGCTGGAAGGCTGAGCTCAGCTGGGCCTGGAGTCAGAAGCGCCTCACATGGGCTCCAGCGTGGAGCCATGGGATTGTCAACTACTTACAGACGGAACTGCTCCCCTCGGAGCCCAGGTGGAAACTGCAAGACTTCCTAAGACCCAGCCTCACAAGTCCCAGAGTGTTATTTCTGCTCATTCTGTTGATGAAGCAAGTCACAAGGCCCGGTCAGAATCAAGGACAGGAAGTGTAGGCTTCATCTCTTATACAAGGAATGGCAAGGGATTTGTGGCTGTGTATCAGTCAACTACACTTTCTATTTTATTTTATTTTTGACTGCCCTGGGTCTCCATTGCTGTGTGCAGGCTTTCTGTAGTTGCAGTGAGTGGGGGCTGCTCTCCCTGCGGTGATGTCTCTTGTTGTGGAGCACTGGCTATAGGGCCCTGGGCTTCCATAGTTGCAGCACATGGGCTTACCTGCTCTGGGGCGTGTGAGACCTTCCAAGACCAGAAATCAAACCCATGTATCCCACATTGGCAGGTGGATTCTTGGGTTCTTAACCATGGGACCACCGGCAAAGCCCCCAGTCCACTACATTTTATTATCTGTCTCTCTTGTTTACAATATGAACTCCTTGAAGGCAGGTCTGTACTCTGTTGTCATGCTGCATTCCCAGCACCCAGAATGTGGTAATAGATGCTATAAATATGTGCCGAATGTCTATAAGAATGAAGTAATGAAATAATGAATGAATGCAAAAGTAAAGGAATGAAAAACTGAATGTTTACATTTTTGACTCTCTGGCATGTAAACTTCTTAAAAACAAGAGGCTGATGTTTTCATCTTTGCCCAAAACCCCACAAATACATGGAGATGCCACCTTCTCCATCCAGCCAGGCAAACCTTGCCACCTTGTGTCCTGTGTCAAAGTGGCATCAGTTTCTTCCCGGCATGTGGTTTTCACTACTTGAGACCACCTGTGTTTCTGTGATCTATGGCTACACAGCAACCTACCCCAGCACTTCGTGGCTTACCGCAAGAGCCATTTCACACTGTCTCCCCAGCCTGTGAGTCAAATAGGTGGGCAGGGTTGCCTGGTGCCCTGGCCGTTGTGGCTGGAAGGCTGAGCTCAGCTGGGCCTGGAGTCAGAAGCGCCTCACATGGGCTCCAGCGTGGAGCCATGGGATTGTCAACTACTTACAGACGGAACTGCTCCCCTCGGAGCCCAGGTGGAAACTGCAAGACTTCCTAAGACCCAGCCTCACAAGTCCCAGAGTGTTATTTCTGCTCATTCTGTTGATGAAGCAAGTCAAAAGGGCCCCGGTCAGAATCAAGGACAGGAAGTGTAGGCTTCATCTCTTATACAAGGAATGGCAAGGGATTTGTGGCTGTGTATCAGTCAACTACACTTTCTATTTTATTTTATTTTTGACTGCCCTGGGTCTCCATTGCTGTGTGCAGGCTTTCTGTAGTTGCAGTGAGTGGGGGCTGCTCTCCCTGCGGTGATGTCTCTTGTTGTGGAGCACTGGCTATAGGGCCCTGGGCTTCCATAGTTGCAGCACATGGGCTTACCTGCTCTGGGGCGTGTGAGACCTTCCAAGACCAGAAATCAAACCCATGTATCCCACATTGGCAGGTGGATTCTTGGGTTCTTAACCATGGGACCACCGGCAAAGCCCCCAGTCCACTACATTTTATTATCTGTCTCTCTTGTTTATAATATGAACTCCTTGAAGGCAGGTCTGTACTCTGTTGTCATGCTGCATTCCCAGCACCCAGAATGTGGTAATAGATGCTATAAATATGTGCCGAATGTCTATAAGAATGAAGTAATGAAATAATGAATGAATGCAAAAGTAAAGGAATGAAAAACTGAATGTTTACATTTTTGACTCTCTGGCATGTAAACTTCTTAAAAACAAGAGGCTGATGTTTTCATCTTTGCATCCCCACAAATACAGGCCTCTGCACTATGAGATGCTCAGGGTATATATTTGTCAAATGCATGGAGACATTTTAACTGTTACTGTTAAAGGAGCTAAGCGTGAGTTATTCCCAGCATATATATAGGTATTGAATATGAGTAACTGCTATGAAAAATTAATAATGCCTTAAACATAGTAAGATCGCTATATATATTTAATAAACAAAATGGACCAGATATCCACTTTATTGTTGTTCAGTCACTCAGTCGTGTCTGACTCTTTGCAACCCCATGGACTGCAGCATGCCAGACTTCCCCATCCTTCACTACCTCCTGGAGTTTGCTCAAACTCATGTCCATTGAGTTGAGGATGCCACTTCCGTGACGTCTTGCCTTTTCCCTTTGTCTCTGCAACAGGCTGCAGAAGAACCTCTCTATCGGGAGGGGGCAGCCAGTACCACCCAGGTCTCCGGAGTACCCTTATCTTCAGCTTGGGGGTTGTGGAATGTTGTCTTCTGGCCTCCACACTTTTCACCTTGCCTGACGTCAAGACTGACTCACTTTGAGGTCATTAAGATGAGGGTTGAGCTGATGATCTGAGCAGCTCAGAGGGTTGAATTCTGATTCCCGGCAGCTATCCAGGAGGGTCAAATGAGATTACAGGTCTCTTTACCATTCTAGCACTGTTCTGCACTTGTGTGGGAGCCTGCTTGCAATGCTGGCTGGATGCCCTAGGTTGAACCCTGAATGGGAGTTGGCCTTTGACATGCCGGGAAGGGAATGCTGCCCTCGCCAGGTGACCCCACATGCACTGTGTGGTGTCCCTCCCTGGGGAGGAGAGGTAGGACCCAGTGGCTGATGCTTGAGCCGTGGTGGGAGGGCTCAGCTCAAGCGTCAACCCCTATAAGCTGGTTTTCGTATTTCACTCTGTGGCCTGGAACAACTTCTTGGTTTCTTCAGAACCTCATTTTTCTCATCTACAAAATGAGACTGATCCCCGGAATTCCTTCATTTCTGTGTTTTTATTTTCCTCTTGATGTTTTTGTGGGGCTCTGCTGATGGCTCAGCAGGTAAAGAATCCACCTGCAGTGCAGGAGGCACAGAGGAGACTCAGGTTAGATCCCTGAGTGGGAAAGATCCCTGAGAGAAGGAAATGGCAACCCACTCCAGTATTCTTGCCACGAGAATTCCGTGGACAGAGGAGTCTGGTGGGCTGTAGTTGAAAGGGTCACAAAGAGTCAAACAGGACTGAACAGCTAAGCATGTTTTTATAATCTAGAAAAAGATTCCAAGTTCAAGGAAGCTCTGTAATGGCCAAAGGTGACTAATATAAGGAACACTAGGTAAAATACTGTATTTTGAAATCAGACTGAGCTGTTTAGTTCAACGCTGGTCTCCTTCGATGGTGTATTGGCATTTTTAGGGTTTTTGTTTCTTTTTTTAAAGATTTATTTATTTATTTATTTTGGTGGGGGGTGGGGTGGGGAGGGAGGGGAGCAGGAAGGTCACTTCTGTTGGTCTTTCATTTGTTCATTTTCATCCATCTCTGTTCTTTGGCCCGTGTGGGCCTCCCATCACGGTGGCCTCTATTGTGGCAGAGCACCAGCTCTGGGCACATGTGCTCCAGAGCTCTGGCTCGGTAATTGGACACATCGGTCCAGCCGCTCCGCGGCACGTGGGATCTTCCCAGGCCAGGGCTCGAACCAGCGCCCCTTGCACTGCAAGGTGGTGTCCTTATCCACTAGACCACCAGGGAAGCCCCTAGGGTTTTTTTTTAATTCTTTCTCAGAGTCCTAGACAGGACTAGGACTGTTTAGTTCTAGACAGGACTAAATTTTACTCCTTTCCCAAACCCCAGGGAACACTGACTACTATTCAGGTTTATCATGTTCAGGTTGATTATTATATTCAGGAAATGAATATATATATATATAACTGAATCACTTTTCTGTACAGCAGAAGTTAATACAACACTGTAAATCAGCTTTACTGCAATAAAATTTTTTAATTTAAAAAGATTATTATATCTGCCTTACATCAATTGCCAATTTTCAAAAAAAAAAAAAAAGAACTAGAACATAAGAATTTGCACCAGAATTGTACTGGACATGATTTCAACTTCCATTGGTGTTTCAGAAAATACTTTAGACCCTAGAGTATATTGGTTCTTCTAAGCATCAGTTGTCACTGTCCTAGAAAAGTGGGGAATTACTGATTGAAGGGAGCATGTGTGGTTATATTGTTGCCTGTGTGGTATCTATAAATACTGTACCTTTGATTGGGGGACACTAAACATCTGAAGTGTTATAAGTGGAAGTTCCATGCACAGGATTCTGTCTCTTCCAATAAAGCATATCTGTATTTACTTTAAACTTGTTATCTGCTTGGGACCATGAGAAGTACTATTAATGAAGTCGATTGATTCCTGTAATGTTAGCCACACTGCCATGCTAGAACCTTGAACCAATAACTCAACCTCTTTGAACCTCTGTCTTCATTTGTAAAAATGAAAGGTTTGGACTAGTTAACCTTGGGAGGCTCATAAAACTCTACAATTCTTTGGCTCTTTTGTAATATTTGAAAATACATTTGAAAATCACAACTCCTTAGAAAATAATTAAACAAAAACTCTTAATGGCAAAAGATAAGTCAGGACACCATGATAAACCAGGACATAGTGGTCTTTTGATGCATCTTAGATTACCTAACCCCACTGCATGACCTTACTCTTAACTATGGCCAAACTCTGAGCAATGAAGATGGCTTTTATGGTTGCTGGTGCTGTGGCATTTAGTGGCCCATGAAATCCCCGTATTCTGAGAAGCTCATAGTGTCTCAGGTCAAGGGGAGGAGAAAGGAGAATGGCTGTAAGCCCAGACAACTCTAAAGCTTCAGAGAATTCCTGAGTTAGATTTTCAAAGGCATCTCCAAAGATTTTCAAGATATCTTCATTTAGTATTGAAAACAAGTGCACTTTAAGTATCTACATCATATTTCCTATACGAGGGCATGGCATATATGACCATGAACTCTGGGCATATTCTAGCTGATCACTGCTATTCTAGTGGAAAAAGAAACAGCTTGGAGAGTATGAAGTTCACTAGGGAACACAAAATATAGACATGAATTTAAAATAATGAAAGGAGTCTTTATGAGGCACTCACTGTGTGCAAGATTCTCTACAATGTACCTCCTATGCATTGTATTTACACTGTTGAAAAGTAGACATTATTGTCTTTTATTACATGTGAGGAAATGATGCACAGAAAGTGGGGAATTACTGATTGAAGGGAGCATGTGTGGTTATATTGTTGCCTGTGTGGTATCTATAAATACTGTACCTTTGATTGGGGGACACTAAACATCTGAAGTGTTATAAGTGGAAGTTCCATGCACAGGATTCTGTCTCTTCCAATAAAGCATATCTGTATTTACTTTAAACTTGTTATCTGCTTGGGACCATGAGAAGTACTATTAATGAAGTCGATTGATTCCTGTAATGTTAGCCACACTGCCATGCTAGAACCTTGAACCAATAACTCAACCTCTTTGAACCTCTGTCTTCATTTGTAAAAATGAAAGGTTTGGACTAGTTAACCTTGGGAGGCTCATAAAACTCTACAATTCTTTGGCTCTTTTGTAATATTTGAAAATACATTTGAAAATCACAACTCCTTAGAAAATAATTAAACAAAAACTCTTAATGGCAAAAGATAAGTCAGGACACCATGATAAACCAGGACATAGTGGTCTTTTGATGCATCTTAGATTACCTAACCCCACTGCATGACCTTACTCTTAACTATGGCCAAACTCTGAGCAATGAAGATGGCTTTTATGGTTGCTGGTGCTGTGGCATTTAGTGGCCCATGAAATCCCCGTATTCTGAGAAGCTCATAGTGTCTCAGGTCAAGGGGAGGAGAAAGGAGAATGGCTGTAAGCCCAGACAACTCTAAAGCTTCAGAGAATTCCTGAGTTAGATTTTCAAAGGCATCTCCAAAGATTTTCAAGATATCTTCATTTAGTATTGAAAACAAGTGCACTTTAAGTATCTACATCATATTTCCTATACGAGGGCATGGCATATATGACCATGAACTCTGGGCATATTCTAGCTGATCACTGCTATTCTAGTGGAAAAAGAAACAGCTTGGAGAGTATGAAGTTCACTAGGGAACACAAAATATAGACATGAATTTAAAATAATGAAAGGAGTCTTTATGAGGCACTCACTGTGTGCAAGATTCTCTACAATGTACCTCCTATGCATTGTATTTACACTGTTGAAAAGTAGACATTATTGTCTTTTTATTACATGTGAGGAAATGATGCACAGAAAGCTCCTGTTACTTGCCTTGAGTCACACACTAGTTACATGGCAAAGCTGGTCTTCAGTCCATATCTGTGTCAATCTCGAACTTAATGACTACATCACAGACCAGCTCTTAGAACTTAGCCAGCTTATTTAGAAAGTCAGTGAATTTGTAATGTTAATTATGATGATCTAGACCAAGAACATCAAGTACAGATGAGTCACTCTTGGGTAGACCTGATGGAAGAAAGAACTCATAGAAAGTGTCCTGAAGAAATTGCTGAGTTACATGTTGTGGTGAAGGGCATGAACTGGCCCAGGGAGAATGAGTTCATGCTGAGTTCATGCTATTCGACTCTCTGAGGCCACAAAGATACAAATACATGGATTGTGCATTCAGGAAGAAACACACAGACTTGCTCATTGCAGGCCAATAGCCAGAAATAAAGCTGATGCCCTAGGGGTGAAAATCCAAGAGATTTTCCTTTATTATGTTAGGCCCTGGCAATCCACTCTCAGTTCTTAAACAGAAGAGAGAACATAATTAAAATTACATTTGCTTTTACAATTTATCCTACAACTCATGTGGGATACATATAGGCTTTTAAAGCATCAGAAAAGTCAAGAGAAAATTTCTTAGCAACACATATTTGCTACCCAACAAATGATTCTCAGGAGTATGATGTAACTTTCCTCACACAAAGGTCCTTGACCATTAATCGTGCAATGACAGGGCCTGGAAGCAGATTTCACACTATTTTCAGAAATAGAGGCAACCAGTCTGCCACAGTTAAGCTAAAAACTCATTCCCATCACCCTGGTTTTGTGCAGTGTGTGTATATGGAGCACATGAGAGTGACAGATTCAAGTCAGGGGTGGGCAGATAGAAAGCTTTCGACAATATGGACTAAATTGGGTTGAATTGGAGTCCACTTTCAGATAGTGATTGCTACTCCTGAGCGAGGGCGAATGTGTTGGGTAAACTCTTGTTGGGTCCTTTCCATGATAAATCCACTCATGTTAACTTCATATCTTTCCATATTTTCTGAAGCATTTGTCTCTCTCTCTCTCTCTCTCTTTGTATCTCTCTCTCTCTCCAGTTCCAGAGGCCTAATGACTTCTCACCCCCTTTCCGCTTTGGCACTGTGCCCAATGGCAGCACAGAGAGGAACATTCGCAATAACTACGCAGAAATGCACGCCTACATGGGGAAGTTCAACCAGAGGGGTGTGGATGATGCGTTGCTCTCCCTGAAAACAGGGTAAGAACTGCTTCCAAGCTCAGAATCTTTGATATGTTGCTCACATATATTAAACACCCATGGAATAAGATGCACCTGCTTGTGTGCCATGCCAAGTTCAAACAAAAAAGACTGAATTTGCACTTCATGGGTCTCCAGGTTACATTGAGAGTATAATTCAAACCAGCGCATTGAGATTCCTCTGCTGTTGTTCACGTCTATGTATTTTTAACAAATGCTATTTTACTTGAATGAATGTAACCATGAAATAAGAATGTAATAGGTATAAAAGTCAAAGGAGAGAGTCAAGGCTAACGTTTATGCGTTACACACAAGACAAAGACCTGCTGACCTAAAAGTGAAAATGATTTTGGTGTCCTGTCGATACGGGAGAAAGAAACGATGAAAAGGGTGAACGCTTTTAGACAACAAACAGTAAGACTATGTTAACTGATCTCCAGTTTCAGCAAAAGTGGCATCCTTTGCTCCAGCTCTATAATTGAGGGGAGATTGTTCATTAAAAGGAACTCATGAACTGCAAATATGTTGCCTTGCAGAATCTCAGCCACATCAGCTCTTTCCTTCAGAAGCCACAGCTGTGGAATAAGACAGACAATTGACCATGAGAGTTGTTGGAATCTGGGGGGGCATGGGTCTCATAGCTGATTTCCTGGGTTCTAGAATGACTGGCAGCACTTAGACCCCCTGGTGACTCTGGGTCTGGATGAGTCACCCAGAGGTATGTTTACTTAAATAGTGTTGGACTCTGTGTTATTATTATAAAGTCACAGCAGATTTCAGAAGATGGAATCTGAGTTTGTGGGGAGGATCATTCTGAGCTGTCTGGCCCCTGGTACAATCACAATTCTTAAGCCCTTAAGAGCTTTGACTTTTCTGTTGGACAGCCTTCTAAAGGATACTCATGGGCCTTTTGAAAAAAAAACGTTCTGAGTCTTATCATACCAGAAAGAGCTTCCTTTTTCTTAAGAAGGAGTAAAGTTGGGCTTTCCCTGGTGGTCCAGTGGATAAGGACACCGCCTTGCAGTGCAAGGGGCGCTGGTTCGATCCCTGGCCTGGGAAGATCCCACGTGCCGCGGAGCAGCTGGACTGATGTGACCAATCACCGAGCCGGAGTTCTGGAGCGCTTGTGCCCAGAGCTGGTGCTCTGCAGCGACAGACGTCACCGCGATGGGAGGCCCACAGAAGCCAAAAGAACAAAGACGGATAAAAATAGAGAAATGAAAGACCAATAGAAGTGGCCAGCCCACTCCCCTCCCTCCCCAACCCGACCCGCGCCCAAAATAAATAAATAAATAAATAAATCTTTTTTTTTTTAAAAAAAAGGAGTAAAGTTAACTGAACATATAAGAGTGCAAAGTATGATGCCTGCCTTTCTTGCAGACTTGTTATACCTATATGCAAATATCTGAATCTCTTCCCCCTTTAATGTGTCTAAATATTGACCTATACCTTCCTGACCTCGCACCTCACCTCACCCACTTCCCTACCTACTCCTACTCCTCCTTGCAAAGCACAGTGAGATTAAACAATGAGATTCTCATACGTTTGGGGCCATGAGATATTTGAATTCTCCCATATGTCGCATCTCTGGTTCCACCCATCCACTCTTGACATGAGCCTTTTTCAAAGGAACTGCCAAATATGTTGCCTTGCAGAATCTCAGCCACATCAGCTCTTTCCTTCAGAAGCCACAGCTGTGGAATAAGACAGACAATTGACCGTGAGAGTTGTTGGAATCGGGGGGGGCATGGGTCTCATAGCTGATTTCCTGGGTTCTAGAATGACTGGCAGCACTTAGACCCCCTGGTGACTCTGGGTCTGGATGAGTCACCCAGAGGTATGTTTACTTAAATAGTGTTGGACTCTGTGTTATTATTATAAAGTCACAGCAGATTTCAGAAGATGGAATCTGAGTTTGTGGGGAGGATCATTCTGAGCTGTCTGGCCCCTGGTACAATCACAATTCTTAAGCCCTTAAGAGCTTTGACTTTTCTGTTGGACAGCCTTCTAAAGGATACTCATGGGCCTTTTGAAAAAAAAACGTTCTGAGTCTTATCATACCAGAAAGAGCTTCCTTTTTCTTAAGAAGGAGTAAAGTTGGGCTTTCCCTGGTGGTCCAGTGGATAAGGACACCGCCTTGCAGTGCAAGGGGCGCTGGTTCGATCCCTGGCCTGGGAAGATCCCACGTGCCGCGGAGCAGCTGGACTGATGTGACCAATCACCGAGCCGGAGCTCTGGAGCGCATGCGCCCAGAGCTGGCGCTCTGCGACAACAGACGCCACCGCGATGGGAGGCCCACACGGGCCAAAGAACAAAGACGGATAAAAATAGAGAAATGAAAGACCAATAAAAGTGGCCCGCCCGCTCCCCTCCCTCCCCAACCCGACCCCCGCCCAAAATAAATAAATAAATAAATAAATCTTTTTTTTTTTAAAAAAAAGGAGTAAAGTTAACTGAACATATAAGAGTGCAAAGTATGATGCCTGCCTTTCTTGCAGACTTGTTATACCTATATGCAAATATCTGAATCTCTTCCCCCTTTAATGTGTCTAAATATTGACCTATACCTTCCTGACCTCGCACCTCACCTCACCCACTTCCCTACCTACTCCTACTCCTCCTTGCAAAGCACAGTGAGATTAAACAATGAGATTCTCATACGTTTGGGGCCATGAGATATTTGAATTCTCCCATATGTCGCATTGGCTCTGGTTCCACCCATCCACTCTTGACATGAGCCTGTAATGCTACCACCCCAGCAACTCATTCCTCTGCTTTTATGCTGCGAAACACAACACTGAAACCTTTCTGACTACAAAGATAGCATTGACCATCCGGTGCTCTTCGGCCACCTACATTTACCCCACTCTGGCCTGTAATGAACTGAGAAATGAAAAATGTTATATAAGTCTAACCCATGCTCTTTGTTGTAATCATTGTGATGGTTCCTTTTCATTATTTCTGTTATTATTTTTATTGATTCCTTTTTACTCCTTCTCCTTTTCAGACACAGTTTATGAGTTGGCTCCAGGCCCAACTTACATTCTCATCATTCCCAGCGGGAGGGAAAAAAACTCCTCCTTTCAACCTGAAATCACACAAAGAACTGCCTGGGATTTAAGCTTTAACTTCTGGCTGAGTTCCACCTTGAGCCTTGCTTTGAACCAGTTCTCCCCATAGCTTGCTGGAGCCCTACTGCTTCCTCTGAATGGCGCTGTAGGTGATTTGGTACTCGAATTCCTCCACTGGACTTGGTTTGTTTGCTCCTTTCTTGCACAGGAAACTGGACGCCTTCATCTACGACGCAGCCGTGTTGAACTACATGGCGGGCAGAGACGAGGGCTGCAAGCTGGTAACCATTGGCAGCGGGAAGGTCTTTGCCTCCACTGGTTATGGCATTGCCATCCAGAAAGATTCTGGATGGAAGCGCCAGGTGGACCTTGCTATCCTACAGCTCTTCGGAGATGGTGAGTTAAAGAAAGGGCAAGTGCCTACTTGGCCTCTCCTGACGGCCAGTCCAACTCAGATATCCTTCTTTCTTCCCCATACCTCTAACATCTACATTTCCAGAAAAGCATTTCACAGTATTCTAGAACATTTGGAGGTGTATATTCGTTTCCTACAGCTTTATAACAAGGTTTTGTTGTTCACTCAGTCATGTCCAACTCTTTGGGAACCCGTGGATTGCAGCACACCAGGCTTCCCTGTCCTTCACTATCTTCTAGAGTTTGCTCAAACTCATGTCTATTGAGTCAGTGATGCCATCCAACCATCTCATCCTGTGTCATGCCCTTCTTCTCCTGCCCTCAATCTTTCCCAGCATCAGGGTCTTTTCCGGTGAGTCGGCCCTTTGCCTCGGGTGGCCAGTATTGGAGTTTCAGCTTTAGCATGAGTCCTTCCAATGAATATTTAGGGTTGATTTCCCTTTTAGGATTGACAGGTTTGATCTCCCTGCTGTTGAAGGGACTCTCAAGAGTCTTCTCCAGCACCACAATTCAAAAGCATCAATTCTGTGGTGCTCAGCCTTCTTCATGGTCCAGCTCTCACATCCGTACATGACTACTAGAAACACCATAGCCTTGGCTATACCACAGACTGAATGATTTAAACCACAGACATTTGTCTCACGGTTCTGGAGGCCAAAATTCTAAGATCAGTGGGGTCAGTGTTGGTTCCTTCTGAGGAACTCAAGGCAGAATGCACTCTGTGGCTCTCCCCTAGCTCCTAGTGGTTCGCTGGTGATCTATAGCATTCCCTAGCTTGGAGACACATCATCCTGCTCTGCTTTTATGTTCACGTGGCTTTCTCCCTATGTGCATGTTTTTCCTCTGTACATATCTGTGTCAAATTTCCCTCTTTCTTAAGGATACCAGTTATATGTGATCAGGAAGCCACCCTGTCCAGATGACCTCTTCTTAACTGGTTATATCTGCAATCACCCCACTTCCAAATAAAGTCACTAGGAATTAGGACTTCACCCCATAGGAATTTGGGGGGAGGGTGTGTTAGTCGTTCAGTCGTGTCTGACTCTTTGCAGCCCCATGGGCCATAGCACCCCAGGCTCCTTTGTCCATGGGGTTTCCCAGACAAAAATACTGAAGTGAGTTGCCAGTTTTTTCTCCAAAGGATCTTCTCGACTCAGGATCAAACCCAGTTCTCCCATATTGCAGGCAGATTCTTTACCATCTGAGCCACAAGGGAAGCCCATAGGAATTTGGGAGGTGGTGTGTTACACAGTTCAATCTAGGGTGAAATCTGGGTTGGAGGATTAAAATAGTCAATCAAGAAGGTATGTTTCAGGGTGTAGGGTACAATTAAACTCTCAGTAAAAGAGGCTGGAGTTAGTAGTTCCCCAAACAACCTTTCCCCCTGTGGCCAGAGCAGTTGATCGAACTTTGGAAAGGTCTCTGGTTTCTGTGGACCCTCTCCCATCTGACTCCCCCCAGTGGAAGATGTAGGAAACAGGGCCATGTCCTAAGAGGCAGACATTGGAGGCTCTCACTCTCCAGAGCAATTTTGGAGCAGACAACTTGCTTTAGGAAAATCTCAGCTCTTATTTCATTACGCTCACACCTTCCTCATCCCACTTCACTTTATTGTCTAAAGGACCTGCGGCTCCTGTTAGTCTCATAGAAGCTAATCCAGTTACAGGCGAGCAGCCTGACTGACTGTACTTGGCCCCACAGACCATCAGCCAAGCAGTTCCCTAATTCTGTCTGCAGAATCTTTGCTAGTTGGGAGAGACCATCATAGCTGGATTGGTAGATTCCTGGAGAGGTCAATTGCTCCACTAGTTAGGAAAGTCATAGTTTGATCTAAGAAATGAGCAAAAACTGATTTGATGAACATTGAAAACGGGAAGGGGGTCTAGATGGAGAGTTCCAAGGCTTTTTTGATAGAAGAGCCTCTGTTGTGATAATGTAGCTGTGCTTAAAGGCAGTAACAGGGCCTCTGTCCACAAGCAAGAGCAGCAGTGGGGATGACTTGCACAAGTTAACAGAGCTCCATTGGGCTTCCTGGTGACTCAGACAGTAAAGAGTCTGTCTGCAGCACGGGAGACATGGGTTCAATCCCTGGGTTGGGAAGATCCTCTGGAGAAGGGAATGGCATCCCACTCCAGTATTCTTACCTGGAAAATCCCATGGACAGAGGAGCCTGGTGGCTGCAGTCCATGGGGCCACAGAGTCACAATTGAGCAACTAGCACACACACACACATAGCAGCGCTCCATTCAGATTATGCAAACATATTTCACATTTTGAGCCAAACTGGAACTATCCATCAGGCAGTTTTCTTCATGAGATGTTTAGATATTTGCTTCTCAAGAGTTAGATGCATCCTCAGGCACTTGGTTTCTTTCATTTTCCTTTTGCCAACGATGTCTGCCTTTCTAATTCCTAGTATCCACTGAAGTGGATCGAGGTTTTACTGTCACCTGGCATGACATGAATTAATCAAAACTTCCCTAAGCAGCATTAAAGGGAGGCAGGTCTGAAATCAGCGGTCTCATTTTATTCCAGCTTCCTCCCTTTTCCTGTGAAGGTTTATGTTTTCAACAAGAAATCAGGAAGTCTCAGCGCCCCTAGGGAATCAATCGGTCTCTGTTGCCTAGTGAAGATGTGAAACAGGGCCACCAAACACATTGGAGGCTCTCACTCTCCAGAGCAATTTTGGAGCAGACAACTTGCTTTAAGAAAATCTCAGCTCTTATTTCATTACGCTCACACCTTCCTCATCCCACTTCACTTTATTGTCTAAAGGACCTGCGGCTCCTGTTAGTCTCATAGAAGCTAATCCAGTTACAGGCGAGCAGCCTGACTGACTGTACTTGGCCCCACAGACCATCAGCCAAGCAGTTCCCTAATTCTGTCTGCAGAATCTTTGCTAGTTGGGAGAGACCATCATAGCTGGATTGGTAGATTCCTGGAGAGGTCAATTGCTCCACTAGTTAGGAAAGTCATAGTTTGATCTAAGAAATGAGCAAAAACTGATTTGATGAACATTGAAAACGGGAAGGGGCTCTAGATGGAGAGTTCCAAGGCTTTTTTGATAGAAGAGCCTCTGTTGTGATAATGTAGCTGTGCTTAAAGGCAGTAACAGGGCCTCTGTCCACAAGCAAGAGCAGCAGTGGGGATGACTTGCACAAGTTAACAGAGCTCCATTGGGCTTCCTGGTGACTCAGACAGTAAAGAGTCTGTCTGCAGCACGGGAGACATGGGTTCAATCCCTGGGTTGGGAAGATCCTCTGGAGAAGGGAATGGCATCCCACTCCAGTATTCTTACCTGGAAAATCCCATGGACAGAGGAGCCTGGTGGCTGCAGTCCATGGGGCCACAGAGTCACAATTGAGCAACTAGCACACACACACACATAGCAGCGCTCCATTCAGATTATGCAAACATATTTCACATTTTGAGCCAAACTGGAACTATCCATCAGGCAGTTTTCTTCATGAGATGTTTAGATATTTGCTTCTCAAGAGTTAGATGCATCCTCAGGCACTTGGTTTCTTTCATTTTCCTTTTGCCAACGATGTCTGCCTTTCTAATTCCTAGTATCCACTGAAGTGGATCGAGGTTTTACTGTCACCTGGCATGACATGAATTAATCAAAACTTCCCTAAGCAGCATTAAAGGGAGGCAGGTCTGAAATCAGCAGTCTCATTTTATTCCAGCTTCCTCCCTTTTCCTGTGAAGGTTTATGTTTTCAACAAGAAATCAGGAAGTCTCAGCGCCCCTAGGGAATCAATCGGTCTCTGTTGCCAGTCTGTCTCTGTCTCTCCTCCCCCTACCCAATCTACTTCGCACACTTTTTGAGAATAATTTTCTGAATCGCTTGTTCAATTATGTTGTTCCTTGCAGTCTACCAAAAAAAAAAAAAAATGCGCATAGGGCTTAGTCTGATACTCAGGTGCTCGGTGATCTTGCATCAACCTTTTCTATTCAGCTTCTCTTGCCAACTGTTATTGTGTTTCAGTTGTTCTGCGTGCCTTTCCCAAATACGACTTGTGTTTTTCCACCTTCCCTCCCATGACCATGCTATTTCTGCTACCTGAAGTGCCTTTATGTACAATACCAATTCAACTGCACCCATTCACCATGCCTACCTCCAAGTCCTACCTTCCTCATGAAAGCCCACTGGCCACCCCATCTACAAAATTACTAGTTCAAGCAGCTGTTGTTACCTGCATATAGCTTGTCATACTGATTGTTTACATACCGATTTACCCTGGGTAGATAGGGCCTCCCTTGTAGTTCAGATGATAAAGAAATCTGCCTGCAATGCAGGAGACCCAGGTTCAATTCCTGGGTCAGTAAGATCCCCTGGAGAAGGGAATGGCTACCTACTCCACTCTTCTTGCCTGGAGAATTCCATGGATAGGGGAGAATTCCATGGGGTTTCACAGAGACGGACACGACTCGGCAACTGACACTTTCACTTTCACACTTTTATGTGGGGCACTAATGTCTTCTATCTTTGTATCACCTCTGGTACCCACATTATTTTCATTGAATACTTGCTGAATAAATTGATAAGTTAATATGTAAGAGTAATAATAAAATTGTTAACTTCTTCTGTGGGTTTTCTTTCTTTATATGTCTCTTTCTCTCTGTCTCTCTCATGTTTTCCTCTCTTTTCCCAACATTCCTCTCACTCCTTCTCTCTGCTCCCCCCCTTCTCCTCTCTCTGCCTGCTCTTCCTGCCTGGCCCCCAGGGGAGATGGAGGAATTGGAAGCTCTGTGGCTCACGGGTATCTGCCACAACGAGAAGAACGAGGTCATGAGTAGCCAGCTGGACATCGACAACATGGCGGGCGTCTTCTACATGCTGGGGGCAGCCATGGCTCTCAGCCTCATCACCTTCATCTGCGAACACCTCTTCTATTGGCAATTCCGGCACTGCTTTATGGGTGTCTGTTCTGGCAAGCCCGGCATGGTCTTCTCCATCAGCAGAGTAAGTGCTTTAATTTAGGTGCCTGGAGCTTGGGAAAGACAGCCCAGCCTAGTGCCTTGCAAAGCAGAGAGACCAGGGGGCCCCTAACTCCAGCCAGAGGCAACTAAAACAAGAAGCTGCATTGTGTACATTACCCCGGGGGGTAGGATGACATAATTTCAAGTGGCTCAAAGAACAGGTGATGCTGTTTTTCCTTCAAGAAACAGCTTTCTGTGTGGGGTTTCAGCATTTGGTTCTTAAAAAGAACTGGCAGATCTATCAAAATGAAACATTTGGCCTTTTCCCAGATGCCTTTAATCACCATTAGTTAATTCTGCTTAGGTTGGATTAATCATTTAATCCTTTTTATATCTCTCTTATTCTGACATACAGATGTATATCGTTGGTCATTTTACCGTCCCACCTTATATTTTAACCATGTATGAGTTTGGAACATTCAGGAACTTAACAAACTCTTCAGAAATAAGTCCTGACCTGTTAAGAAATTTGCATTCCAGAAACTGCCTTAATTGGAGCAAGAATGTCACTCAGGTCCTTCTTGATTTAGTTCTCTTCTACATGTCTAGTCTGAAGAGAGATTTGGAGCACAGTTCTGAATATGAATAGAGGGTCACAGAGAAGGTTGTTTTTTTTTTTTTTAAAAAGCAGACATTTTAAAATTTTGTTAATAAAGTTATGAGATTCATTCATGAGAGGTGAATTCAAATGTCCTCTTAGAATAGAGGTCTAGGCTTCGGATGTAACCAACTTTGTCACTAATGGGGTTATATAAGAAAATGGAGTACTCATTAAGTTGTCCCATCTTTTGATCATTTTCCCATAGTATTTTAGTTCTAGAGAAAAATGTTCCTCTCCTGCTGTGAGCTGCTTCAGGCCATTTACTTACCTGGAAGCAGGAGGCCGGGACCTGTCATCCCCAAGCCACCTTTTTGCCCCCTGTGGCCCTTCCCAAAATCCTGGAGAGGGGGATGGCCATAGTCCAGGCAGCTAGAAATCCTGTTTGTCGCCCCTTACATAATCAATGGCTCTGTAGAAGACAAATGCATTTTTTTTCTCCTGGCCTAAATGAAGGAGGATTAGAAAGGAGAAGAAACTAGAGGAACCATCATCTGTATTTTTTAATTGGAAGATAATTGCTTTATGATGTTGTGTTAGTTTCCGCTGTACAATGAAGTAAATCAGCTCTGTGTATATTCACATCCCCTCCCTCTCGGACCTCCCTCCCACCTCCCACCCTATCCCACTCCTCTAGGTCTTTACAGAGCAACGAGCTAAGCTCCTTGTGCTGTACAGAAGCTTCCCACTGGTTATCTATTTTACATATGATAGTATATACATCTTCTCTTCTGCACTCAGCCTTGTCTGACGCTTTGTGACCCCATGCACTGTAGCCTGCCAGGCTCCTGTGGCCATGGGATTCTCCAGGCAAGAATACTGGAGTGGGTTGCCATTTCCTACTCCAGGAGATCTTTCTGACCTATGGATCAAACCCATGTCTCTTGCATCTCCTACTTTGGCAGGTGGATTCTTTACCACTGTGCTGCCTAGAAATCCCCTACTGTTTGTGTATACATATTATTTTTTGTAATATTTTTAAGAAGATTTATTTATTTATTTTGTCTGCTCTGAGTCTTCCTTGCTGCACATGGGCTTCCATTTCTGCACATGTAGTTGTGGTGAGCAGGAGCTCCTCTTCATGGCAATGCACAGGCTTCTCATGGTGGCAGCTTCTCTTACTGCTGAGCAGAGATCTAGGGTGCGTGGGCTTCAGTAGTTGTGGTGCACGGGCTTAGATGCTCCATGGCATGTGGGATCTTCCCAGAATAGAGGTCCAACCTTTGTCACTAATGGGGTTATATAAGAAAATGGAGTCCACATTAAGATGTCTCATCTTTTGATCATTTTCCCATAGTATTTTAGTTCTAGAGAAAAATGTTCCTCTCCTGCTGTGAGCTGCTTCAGGCCATTTACTTACCTGGAAGCAGGAGGCCGGGACCTGTCATCCCCAAGCCACCTTTTTGCCCCCTGTGGCCCTTCCCAAAATCCTGGAGAGGGATGGCCATAGTCCAGGCAGCTAGAAATCCTGTTTGTCGCCCCTTACATAATCAATGGCTCTGTAGAAGACAAATGCATTTTTTTTCTCCTGGCCTAAATGAAGGAGGATTAGAAAGGAGAAGAAACTAGAGGAACCATCATCTGTATTTTTTAATTGGAAGATAATTGCTTTATGATGTTGTGTTAGTTTCCGCTGTACAATGAAGTAAATCAGCTCTGTGTATATTCACATCCCCTCCCTCTCGGACCTCCCTCCCACCTCCCACCCTATCCCACTCCTCTAGGTCTTTACAGAGCAACGAGCTAAGCTCCTTGTGCTGTACAGAAGCTTCCCACTGGTTATCTATTTTACATATGATAGTATATACATCTTCTCTTCTGCACTCAGCCTTGTCTGACGCTTTGTGACCCCATGCACTGTAGCCTGCCAGGCTCCTGTGGCCATGGGATTCTCCAGGCAAGAATACTGGAGTGGGTTGCCATTTCCTACTCCAGGAGATCTTTCTGACCTATGGATCAAACCCATGTCTCTTGCATCTCCTACTTTGGCAGGTGGATTCTTTACCACTGTGCTGCCTAGAAATCCCCTACTGTTTGTGTATACATATTATTTTTTGTAATATTTTTAAGAAGATTTATTTATTTATTTTGTCTGCTCTGAGTCTTCCTTGCTGCACATGGGCTTCCATTGCTGCACATGTAGTTGTGGTGAGCAGGAGCTCCTCTTCATGGCAATGCACAGGCTTCTCATGGTGGCAGCTTCTCTTACTGCTGAGCAGAGATCTAGGGTGCGTGGGCTTCAGTAGTTGTGGTGCACGGGCTTAGATGCTCCATGGCATGTGGGATCTTCCCAGACCAGGGATCAAACCCACGTCCCCTGCATTGGCAAGTGGACTCCTAACCTCTAGACCACCAGGAAAGCCCCTGGATCTGTCTAGTAATCGTCATCTCCCAGGTCTCTTGGAGATCGTTCACCTTGCTGCCACCTCCAGGGAGGGGAGGCGCATCTCATCCAAACCACCCTTCTTTTCATTTAGCTGTCACTCTCCTTTCGGATCTTCTCTCTTCTCATCCTCCTTCATTCATCCAGACAGGCCCCTTTCCCAATTAATCCCCCTTATTTGAAAGACACTCATCAAGCAGCCTTTTCTGCAAAGACCTTCTCTTGTCATGTGGAAGAGTTCCCAGTGTGTCCACCTTTCAAGGCAGGGAACTAGAGATTGGCAGGAGGTTGGCCTGACTTTAGACGTGAACCCAAACTTCTCCCTCTCCTGGAGAGTTCTCAATCAATACTAATTTGTTAAGATACTAATATGATCAGACTGAGTGAGAAACTTTGAGGAAAGGAAAAGCTATAGAGAGAATAAGGGAGAGCATTCAACAAGGGGAATCTTTTTAATTTATTTTATTGAAATATAGTTGATTTCCAATGTAAGTTTTCACTGTACAGCAAAGTGATTCAATTATCCATGTATATACATTCTTTTTCATATTTTTATGGCTTATCATAGTATATTGAACATAGTTCCCTGTGCTATACAGTAGGATGTTGTTGTTTATCCATTTTGTATACAATACTTTGCATCAGCTAACCCCAAATTCCCACTCCATCCCTCCCCCACTACCAGCAAGGGGATTAGTGATTGCTATTTAGTCCTTGATATCTGTCCCAGGTCCCCCCTCCTATGGTGTAAGGCACAGTAGGAGAAATACCCTTCTTTGACCTCAAAACTGCCTAATTGTCTCTGAATCTGGTTCATGCTTGGCTCAGGGAGAGAATTGCTCAGCTGTGATTTGATGATCAAAATCCTAAAAGCTGTTCATAATTTGTCAGAACTGGAAAAGAGTGGCAGTTGCAAGCGCCTGGGCTCCCCAGTCTTTACTGCCAGCCAAGGGTGACCAGACGGGGCAGAACAGCCTCAACATCTGTAGAGCAGTACTGTTGATCTCCAGAAGGCTGACGGTGCTGTTTGCTATCAGTTTATATCATGGTCTCATTTCTGAGAAGTAAAAACCTCAGTGTAGAAAGGAAAATCGTTGCACATCAGTCATGGAGCTGAGGCATATATGACATATCTTGCAATTCCAATCCATTTGCTCGTCATTTGGTATAGTGATACCCCCCGTCAGAGAGCCGGGCCACCTAGCCAGACCCCCCTCCCCCGACTCATGATGCGTGTTGCATGGGAAGTCACTTCAGTTGTGTCCAACCCTTTGCCACCCTATGGACCATAGCCCACCATGCTCTTCCTTCCATGGGATTTTCTAGGCAGGAATACTAGAATGCGTTGCCATTTCCTTCTCCAAGTGATCTGCCCAATCCAGGGATCCAACCCTGGTCTCTTATGTCTCCTGCAGTGGTAAGAGGGCTCTTGACCTCTAAAGCTGCATTGAAAACCCAAGGTTCATGATGACATCTGCTAAATGCTCATGAACTGTGAATAAGGCAGGCAAATGGCAACCCACTCCAGTGGTTCCTGCCTGGAAAATCCCGTAGACAGAGAAGCGTAGCAGACGACAGTTCATGGAGCCCTAAGAAGTCCCACATGACTGAGCCGTATCTTGGCACCGCGGGGCACAAGGCAGGCAAGCTTCTAGCCACATGTCTCCTATGAATGTATAAAACCATCTCTGTCATGTTTTTCTGGACATTTCTTGTCCATTTAGGCAGTTACTGGGGCTGTGGATGCTCCTGAGGGCCCTTTCCAGCCTCTCCGGAGACCTAACCTGTCTCATCCTCTCTTCAGGGTATCTACAGCTGCATCCACGGCGTGGCCATTTGTTCATCTTTGCTCAGCCACTCCATCCCTCCCCACTACCAGCAAGGATTAGTGATTGCTATTTAGTCCTTGATATCTGTCCCAGGTCCCCTCCTATGGTGTAAGGCACAGTAGGAGAAATACCCTTCTTTGACCTCAAAACTGCCTAATTGTCTCTGAATCTGGTTCATGCTTGGCTCAGGAGAGAATTGCTCAGCTGTGATTTGATGATCAAAATCCTAAAAGCTGTTCATAATTTGTCAGAACTGGAAAAGAGTGGCAGTTGCAAGCGCCTGGGCTCCCCAGTCTTTACTGCCAGCCAAGGGTGACCAGACGGGGCAGAACAGCCTCAACATCTGTAGAGCAGTACTGTTGATCTCCAGAAGGCTGACGGTGCTGTTTGCTATCAGTTTATATCATGGTCTCATTTCTGAGAAGTAAAAACCTCAGTGTAGAAAGGAAAATCGTTGCACATCAGTCATGGAGCTGAGGCATATATGACATATCTTGCAATTCCAATCCATTTGCTCGTCATTTGGTATAGTGATACCCCCCGTCAGAGAGCCGGGCCACCTAGCCAGACCCCCCTCCCCCGACTCATGATGCGTGTTGCATGGGAAGTCACTTCAGTTGTGTCCAACCCTTTGCCACCCTATGGACCATAGCCCACCATGCTCTTCCTTCCATGGGATTTTCTAGGCAGGAATACTAGAATGCGTTGCCATTTCCTTCTCCAAGTGATCTGCCCAATCCAGGGATCCAACCCTGGTCTCTTATGTCTCCTGCAGTGGTAAGAGGGCTCTTGACCTCTAAAGCTGCATTGAAAACCCAAGGTTCATGATGACATCTGCTAAATGCTCATGAACTGTGAATAAGGCAGGCAAATGGCAACCCACTCCAGTGGTTCCTGCCTGGAAAATCCCGTAGACAGAGAAGCGTAGCAGACGACAGTTCATGGAGCCCTAAGAAGTCCCACATGACTGAGCCGTATCTTGGCACCGCGGGGCACAAGGCAGGCAAGCTTCTAGCCACATGTCTCCTATGAATGTATAAAACCATCTCTGTCATGTTTTTCTGGACATTTCTTGTCCATTTAGGCAGTTACTGGGGCTGTGGATGCTCCTGAGGGCCCTTTCCAGCCTCTCCGGAGACCTAACCTGTCTCATCCTCTCTCCAGGGTATCTACAGCTGCATCCACGGCGTGGCCATCGAGGAGCGCCAGTCCGTGATGAACTCCCCCACCGCCACCATGAACAACACACACTCCAACATCCTGCGTCTGCTGCGCACAGCCAAGAACATGGCCAACCTGTCGGGTGTGAACGGCTCCCCGCAGAGCGCCCTGGACTTCATCCGCCGGGAGTCGTCGGTCTACGACATCTCTGAGCACCGCCGCAGCTTCACGCACTCCGACTGCAAGTCCTACAACAACCCGCCCTGCGAGGAGAACCTCTTTAGCGACTACATCAGCGAGGTGGAGAGGACTTTCGGCAACCTCCAGCTCAAGGACAGCAACGTGTACCAGGACCACTACCACCACCACCACCGGCCCCACAGCATCGGCAGCGCCAGCTCCATCGACGGGCTCTACGACTGCGACAACCCGCCCTTCACCACGCAGCCCCGGTCCCTGGGCTCTAAGAAGCCCCTGGACATCGGCCTCCCTTCCTCCAAGCACAGCCAGCTCAGCGACTTGTACGGCAAGTTCTCGTTCAAGAGCGACCGCTACAGCGGCCACGACGACCTGATCCGCTCCGACGTGTCGGACATCTCCACCCACACGGTCACCTACGGCAACATCGAGGGCAACGCGGCCAAGAGGCGGAAGCAGCAGTACAAGGACAGCCTGAAGAAGCGGCCGGCCTCGGCCAAGTCCCGCCGCGAGTTCGACGAGATCGAGCTGGCCTACCGCCGCCGGCCGCCCCGCTCCCCCGACCACAAGCGCTACTTCAGGGACAAGGAAGGGCTGCGGGACTTCTACCTGGACCAGTTCCGCACCAAGGAGACCTCGCCGCACTGGGAGCACGTGGACCTGACCGACATCTACAAGGAGCGCGGTGAGGATTTCAAACGCGACTCGGTGGGCGGCGGAGGGCCCTGCACCAACCGAGCGCACCTCAAGCACGGGCCCGGCGACAAGCACGGCGGGGTCGGCGGGGTCCCGGCCCCCTGGGAGAAGAACCTGACCAACGTGGACTGGGAGGAGCGCTCCGGGGGCAACTTCTGTCGCAGCTGCCCGTCCAAGCTGCACAACTACTCCGCGGCGGTGGCCGGGCAGAACTCGGGCCGGCAGGCGTGCATCCGCTGCGAGGCGTGCAAGAAGGCCGGCAACCTGTACGACATCAGCGAGGACAACTCCCTGCAGGAGCTGGACCAGCCGGCCGCCCCGGTGGCCGTGACATCCAGTGCGTCCACCGCCAAGTACCCGCAGAGCCCGACCAACTCCAAGGCGCAGAAGAAGACGCGGAACAAGCTGCGGCGCCAGCACTCGTACGACACCTTCGTGGACCTGCAGAAGGAGGAGGCCGCCCTGGCCCCGCGCAGCGTGAGCCTCAAAGACAAGGGCCGCTTCCTGGATGGCAGCCCCTACGCGCACATGTTCGAGATGCCGGCGGGCGAGGGCACTTTCGGCAACGGCAAGGCGGCGGCGCCGCCGGCCACGGGACATCACCACCACGGCAACCCCGGCGGTGGCGGCGGCGGCGGCTACATGCTCAGCAAGTCGCTCTACCCCGACCGGGTCACGCAGAACCCTTTCATCCCCACTTTCGGGGACGACCAGTGCTTGCTCCACGGCAGCAAATCCTACTTCTTCAGGCAGCCCACGGTGGCCGGGGCACCCAAGGCCAGGCCAGACTTCCGGGCCCTCGTCAGCAACAAGCCGGTGGTGTCGGCCCTGCACGGGGCTGTGCCAGGCCGCTTCCAGAAAGACATCTGTATAGGGAACCAGTCCAACCCCTGTGTGCCTAACAACAAAACCCCCAGGGCTTTCAATGGCTCCAGCAATGGGCATGTGTATGAGAAACTGTCTAGTATTGAGTCTGATGTCTGAGTGAGGGAAGAGAGAGGTGAAGGTGGGTACGGGAGGGCTGGGCTGTGGGCGCGCGCAGTGTGCACGTCACAGAGGGTGACGGGGGAGGGAGGGTGAACTTGGTTCCCATCTGCTCCTTTATTGTCGTTTTCTTTCGTTTATGGGATCCTGGAGTTCTGATTCCTTCTGAGGGTGACCCTGGTGACCAGCACCATCTCTTCTCTTCCTCCTCTTCCTCCCCCATCTGCCCATTCCCTTCGGTTCCTAGTTCCTTGAGAGGATTTGGTGGGCTGGCTCAGCCAGTGAGGACAGAGCGGAGAAGGTCCTTGCAGGAGAACGGCCGGCACTGCATCCGCTGCGGCGTGCAAGAAGGCCGGCAACCTGTACGACATCAGCGAGGACAACTCCCTGCAGGAGCTGGACCAGCCGGCCGCCCCGGTGGCCGTGACATCCAGTGCGTCCACCGCCAAGTACCCGCAGAGCCCGACCAACTCCAAGGCGCAGAAGAAGACGCGGAACAAGCTGCGGCGCCAGCACTCGTACGACACCTTCGTGGACCTGCAGAAGGAGGAGGCCGCCCTGGCCCCACGCAGCGTGAGCCTCAAAGACAAGGGCCGCTTCCTGGATGGCAGCCCCTACGCGCACATGTTCGAGATGCCGGCGGGCGAGGGCACTTTCGGCAACGGCAAGGCGGCGGCGCCGCCGGCCACGGGACATCACCACCACGGCAACCCCGGCGGTGGCGGCGGCGGTGGCTACATGCTCAGCAAGTCGCTCTACCCCGACCGGGTCACGCAGAACCCTTTCATCCCCACTTTCGGGGACGACCAGTGCTTGCTCCACGGCAGCAAATCCTACTTCTTCAGGCAGCCCACGGTGGCCGGGGCACCCAAGGCCAGGCCAGACTTCCGGGCCCTCGTCAGCAACAAGCCGGTGGTGTCGGCCCTGCACGGGGCTGTGCCAGGCCGCTTCCAGAAAGACATCTGTATAGGGAACCAGTCCAACCCCTGTGTGCCTAACAACAAAACCCCCAGGGCTTTCAATGGCTCCAGCAATGGGCATGTGTATGAGAAACTGTCTAGTATTGAGTCTGATGTCTGAGTGAGGGAAGAGAGAGGTGAAGGTGGGTACGGGAGGGCTGGGCTGTGGGCGCGCGCAGTGTGCACGTCACAGAGGGTGACGGGGGAGGGAGGGTGAACTTGGTTCCCATCTGCTCCTTTATTGTCGTTTTCTTTCGTTTATGGGATCCTGGAGTTCTGATTCCTTCTGAGGGTGACCCTGGTGACCAGCACCATCTCTTCTCTTCCTCCTCTTCCTCCCCCATCTGCCCATTCCCTTTCGGTTCCTAGTTCCCTTGAGAGGATTTGGTGGGCTGGCTCAGCCAGTGAGGACAGAGCGGAGAAGGCCGTGGCAGCTTGGGAGCTTGCTCCTAGCAGTGGAAGGACTCTTTGCCACCTACTTTGAGAGGAGCATGGAGAAGCAGGAGGAGGCTGTGGGAGCACAGGATAGCTCTTGCGGAAGTGATCTTTAGGTGTAGGTGAGAAAGCAAAAGCACCCCAGTAGGATCTAGTAGCACATTGTCTGTGAATGAAGAGAGGCTTCTGCTAAGTTCTTGTTGCTTAGATGGCATGCCTGTTTGGGGTTCATGTGCCAAGCAAAGGGTGGGAAGCCATGCATGTTTATATATAAGCCAAAAAAAGAACTTGCTTCAATTCCATGGGACTTACTGGAAGGGAATGAAAGATCCTTGATGGATGATGGTAAGTACATTAGAGCAGTGTTTCATGACTCATTTGAGGCAAAAAAGGAGGAACTGCCTGTGCATGTGTATCTATATACACTTGCACACCTGTTGTCTATACACACCTGTCGTCAAGGCCCATTTGTGTGGAGAGGGCAGTCTTGACTCATAGCATCATTTCTTCAATTTTCCTAAGCAGTGAGCTTGTTTTGGCTTATATACAAACAGAGGTGGTCCTAGGTTACCTGGACTTTGGCTGTCTCTCCCACTTCACCCTTCCTGAATGCGAATGGAAGTTCTTGATGGAGAAGTTTCTGTGGTCAAGACAAAACATATGAGTGAACAATCCGACAAAAGGAATTCCTTCATGGTTGCCAGTACTTTCGACCAGTCTTAGTCAAGAACCTTCCAGGAAGGCTAAAAGGAAATAGAAGCAGCCAGGATTCTTTAGCACGTAACTGAGAGCAGAAGAGTGGACAAAGCTCTTTTGAGCTTTCGAGACCTTCAGCTGGTCAGTTTGCAGGGGAGGAGCTAAGGAAGGCTTTGAAGAGCAAGGGCATCGTTTATGGTCAGGTTAGTGAGAGAGGGATGTTTTCCGTGCTTTGATCCCTTCTTACTTAACCTGGAGCTAGGAGGGCAGGCTTGTCACGACCCTGGCTTGAGCCCTCTGCCCATTCCCTTTCGGTTCCTAGTTCCCTTGAGAGGATTTGGTGGGCTGGCTCAGCCAGTGAGGACAGAGCGGAGAAGGCCGTGGCAGCTTGGGAGCTTGCTCCTAGCAGTGGAAGGACTCTTTGCCACCTACTTTGAGAGGAGCATGGAGAAGCAGGAGGAGGCTGTGGGAGCACAGGATAGCTCTTGCGGAAGTGATCTTTAGGTGTAGGTGAGAAAGCAAAAGCACCCCAGTAGGATCTAGTAGCACATTGTCTGTGAATGAAGAGAGGCTTCTGCTAAGTTCTTGTTGCTTAGATGGCATGCCTGTTTGGGGTTCATGTGCCAAGCAAAGGGTGGGAAGCCATGCATGTTTATATATAAGCCAAAAAAAGAACTTGCTTCAATTCCATGGGACTTACTGGAAGGGAATGAAAGATCCTTGATGGATGATGGTAAGTACATTAGAGCAGTGTTTCATGACTCATTTGAGGCAAAAAAGGAGGAACTGCCTGTGCATGTGTATCTATATACACTTGCACACCTGTTGTCTATACACACCTGTCGTCAAGGCCCATTTGTGTGGAGAGGGCAGTCTTGACTCATAGCATCATTTCTTCAATTTTCCTAAGCAGTGAGCTTGTTTTGGCTTATATACAAACAGAGGTGGTCCTAGGTTACCTGGACTTTGGCTGTCTCTCCCACTTCACCCTTCCTGAATGCGAATGGAAGTTCTTGATGGAGAAGTTTCTGTGGTCAAGACAAAACATATGAGTGAACAATCCGACAAAAGGAATTCCTTCATGGTTGCCAGTACTTTCGACCAGTCTTAGTCAAGAACCTTCCAGGAAGGCTAAAAGGAAATAGAAGCAGCCAGGATTCTTTAGCACGTAACTGAGAGCAGAAGAGTGGACAAAGCTCTTTTGAGCTTTCGAGACCTTCAGCTGGTCAGTTTGCAGGGGAGGAGCTAAGGAAGGCTTTGAAGAGCAAGGGGCATCGTTTATGGTCAGGTTAGTGAGAGAGGGGGATGTTTTCAGTGCTTTGATCCCTTCTTACTTAACCTGGAGCTAGGAGGGCAGGCTTGTCACGCCCTAAATTGGCCACAAGTGTTATGGAGCAGACAATACAGAGGCTTGAGCTTGCGCCTCAAATATAGCTCAGGAGACTGTGGAGGGAAGGGAAGAGGTTTGGAAGAGGGGACAGGAGGTGGGAAGGGACTCCCTCACCACCCCAATGGTCTGGCTCCCAGAGAATGTGACATTGAGCCCGGTGTGGGCACTCTCTCTAGAAGCCCGTCCTTCCCTCAACAGCTCCTTCCACTCCCAGGTTGTATCTTTCAAGAGTAAGGAATTCTCTCTATATATGTGTATACATATACAACTCCAGGGATGAAGGCACTGGTGGGCAGGAAGCCCCCTTCACTCAAAGTTGGAAACTTGAGAAGGGAAACGACTACTTGTCGCTGCCAGTCCTGAAACTTGGGTTGGCACGTTCCCGGGGTCAGTTCCACTGTCCCACCCTCCTCCTCTCCCCCAGGGTGGCAGCCAAAGAACCCGGTCAGTTTGGAAGCTTGACTGCAGGATCTCCTACATTGCACACAGGACACCTAAACCAGAAAGGTGCTCATCCTCCTCTGAAGGAAGCTGCCATGTCTCTTCAAGTCCCACCCACCCCTCCTCATCCCCCACCTTTGACTGCGGCCCCCACCCACCTCCTTGATTTTTACCTCAGTATGTTTCATTTTCAAGCCAACCGAAGGCCTTGTAAAGCTTTGTTTTCTTTCTAAAACGAACCTGGGGGCAAGGGGCTGTACCTCTCACAGATTTGGAGAGAGGAGTACTGGAGTGCTTTACCTTAGATTCAAGGAAGGACTGGAGTGAGGACAGAGGGTGTGAGTCATCTCCAGGAGGAAGAAGGCAACAGGCCATCAAACACTCTTGGCCCTGACTCTGTCTGGGTCAGGGGCTCTTCCTTTACTCTTCCTCTTACCTCACCCCTTTCAAAGAAAAAAACCAAACCAACCTAGCGAACAGCAATCTAGAACAAAGGCTCTGTCCTCTCCACTGGGGACAGACAATCAAATTTTTGAACGAAAGTGTTCTCGTGGCAGAAGAGTACAAAGCTTGAGCTTGCCGCCTTCAGGAGGAGCAAAACTTAGACAAGGTCAGGAGTTAGTGAGAGGGATGTTTTCCGTGCTTTGATCCCTTCTTAACCTGGAGCTAGGAGGGCAGGCTTGTCACGCCCTAAATTGGCCACAAGTGTTATGGAGCAGACAATACAGAGGCTTGAGCTTGCGCCTCAAATATAGCTCAGGAGACTGTGGAGGGAAGGGAAGAGGTTTGGAAGAGGGGACAGGAGGTGGGAAGGGACTCCCTCACCACCCCAATGGTCTGGCTCCCAGAGAATGTGACATTGAGCCCGGTGTGGGCACTCTCTCTAGAAGCCCGTCCTTCCCTCAACAGCTCCTTCCACTCCCAGGTTGTATCTTTCAAGAGTAAGGAATTCTCTCTATATATGTGTATACATATACAACTCCAGGGATGAAGGCACTGGTGGGCAGGAAGCCCCCTTCACTCAAAGTTGGAAACTTGAGAAGGGAAACGACTACTTGTCGCTGCCAGTCCTGAAACTTGGGTTGGCACGTTCCCGGGGTCAGTTCCACTGTCCCACCCTCCTCCTCTCCCCCAGGGTGGCAGCCAAAGAACCCGGTCAGTTTGGAAGCTTGACTGCAGGATCTCCTACATTGCACACAGGACACCTAAACCAGAAAGGTGCTCATCCTCCTCTGAAGGAAGCTGCCATGTCTCTTCAAGTCCCACCCACCCCTCCTCATCCCCCACCTTTGACTGCGGCCCCCACCCACCTCCTTGATTTTTACCTCAGTATGTTTCATTTTCAAGCCAACCGAAGGCCTTGTAAAGCTTTGTTTTCTTTCTAAAACGAACCTGGGGGCAAGGGGCTGTACCTCTCACAGATTTGGAGAGAGGAGTACTGGAGTGCTTTACCTTAGATTCAAGGAAGGACTGGAGTGAGGACAGAGGGTGTGAGTCATCTCCAGGAGGAAGAAGGCAACAGGCCATCAAACACTCTTGGCCCTGACTCTGTCTGGGTCAGGGGCTCTTCCTTTACTCTTCCTCTTACCTCACCCCTTTCAAAGAAAAAAACCAAACCAACCTAGCGAACAGCAATCTAGAACAAAGGGGCTCTGTCCTCTCCCACTGGGGACAGAAATCAAGATGGTGTTTATTTCATATGTAAATATTTTGTTTTCTAACTCATTTTGTATAGATAAAGTGTTCTCTTGTGAGTATTCAGGGTGTTGGCTGGAGGGAGCGGGGTGGGAATGGGAATGAAGGGGGAAGAAGTGTTTTGTTACCCGGGTTTCATTTTCCGTTTCGGGGGAGTTGTTCTGTATGACTTTCACTTCAGGATGTCTGGAGAACAATGAGAGGGAATGGATGCCACAGTGGTGACAAAGCTGAGGAAGGGCTGAGGGTCTGAGGCCACCCACCTCACCAGTCTTCTCATGGGCCTGTGCGAGGTAGTCATGCCCATCGACCTGGGCTTGGCGTCAAGTAAACCCCAGATCCAGCTCGTATCTTTCAGGTAGACCATAGATCACCAGCATCTGTGTCAGTCAGGCTGGTGGTGCCATATTTCCCCTGTGGGCACCTAGGGTGGAAAGATTCCCCAAAGGGCTTTAGCCAGAGTTGAGCCCTCTGGCTCAACCATCATCATCAACCTCTCATTCTTGATGTGGCTGATAGGTTTCAGGGAGCTCAGTCTTGAGAAATCCCCCTGCAGTTCCGTCTTTTCTTCCTAACTTTGGGCCTCCAGCCTTCTCCCTACCACTTCCTTCCTCCTAGGAAATCATCACCACAAACACACCCAGAAGATTCCCACAAAGTCTCCTTCCTGGAAGCGTGTGATTGCTGGTCATGGGAGGGTAACTCTGGATTCATGTCTAACAAATGTACATGCTTTCCCAGAGAAAAATGACCAGATACTCAAAACCCAGTCACTGGGATTCTCTTAGAAAGGCCGCAGAAGTTGGTTTTAGAGGTGGTGTAGGGACTTTATTTGCCTTGTCCTCCTGCCATCAGAAAAGTGCTATTTGCCTCAAGCCAGGAATTCAAAACCTGACCTGGTGTCAACCCAACAAGTAGAATTTCTTTCACTGGACTGTTGGCTTTGTGAAGGGTGGAAGCCTTCTCTTTGTACCACAGGGTGAAATTTCCAAATCCATTTCACTGGGATATTACATTACATTTCTGTCTGATCGTGCCATCATCAGAAGCTGTCAGCTGGTTAATTTCATTTTCTGAAATCCTCTTTGGCCCCGACTGGTCACTTCTCTTCAACTGGATGTTTGACTTGAGCCCAAAAAAGATATTCATGGCCTGCTCAAGAAAACTTACAGAGAGAAAGGCTGAGCAGTGCCAAGTTCTAGATGTTACTTCCTTCCAAAATAAGAAGCCAGGAAAATGCATGAGGATGAATTCAGCTCTCAGCCCCATCTCTTCCACAGATGGGTCTGCACAAAGACTCAATCTATCTTAAACTGTGAGATTCAATAGACACCCTCAGAAGCGCTAATGGTTTCAATTTTCTTCAGAATCCGTGCTTTCTGTCTTCCGTGTTCTCCATCATTCCCTTCCCCTGTGGAAGTGAATTGGTGGGTGTTGTCCTTGTATCCCTCCTTTCGGTGGCCATGCTGAAATCTCAGCATATCTACCGACCTTAGATAACCTGACCCTTGAATTTGCCTGAGTCAAGAGTGTGCACACCCTTCAGAGTGACGCATGTACAGTGGATCTTGTAATTTCAAAATATGTCACTGTGTATGTTCAGCCAGAATGTGGGAAATATCCATGATACTGGATTTTCCTTCTACTGGCCACAGTCATGTTGTGATTGAGGGAGAAAAAAAAATCCCAAATGATTCCATTAAATGTTGGTGGTGTCAGTTGTGCCAAAACGCATGTGTAATATGATAAAAAAAAAAAAATAGGAGTCTTCTAGAAAATTAAGGGACTATCACCCACCCCCATCTTCCGTGGCCATCAGGAGTCGCCCAAGGGTGAATTCTCTGCATGGGAGGTGATGACACTGTGCTGCCAAAAATGCAGCATGCTGGTCACCTGCACATCTCATTTAAAAACTAGGGTTTCTTTATTTTTGATTTTTGAATTTTTTCATTTGTTTTTGGCTTAGTTCAGCATTTAGGGACCAAATAATGAGATTGTTCATGCAGTAGCCTTTGGAAAAAGCTATTCCATAACTCACTTTATTCTGTTAATTCCCATCTCTATTAAGGGGGGTGGGTGGGGAAACTGCTTGACACCCTGTGTGTGTCTGTTTGGTATATTAAGAATGATTCAGAAGTATGCATAAAGGATGTACCTGCTGTGCTACTGATGAATGCATTAGGGATTTCTAGGTATTGTGGCCATACTTTCTATGCTGTCTGAGCCATTCTTCATGTGAGTGTCAAGAGACTCTCCGCCCTGCCTAAGCAACTCTTTATGGATGAAAACCAGCTCAAGGTAGACAGTTACACTGGAATGGGTCTGGCCTTACAAGTAGCCTGTGGCCCATGGTGTGACTTCAGGGATCATCAGAAGACCTTTCCTTTTCATACCCCACCCCACTCCATCTACTGGTCTTCCCACACAGATTTATCCCTTGAGCCCTGAGCTGCTCATCTGGCCTTTAAGTAAAAGTCATCCCAGGAAGGGTGCCATGTTAAGCCATATTAGACATTTAGCTATTGAAACACCTAGCTTACATTAAGGTTCTAATTTCTTTTCCTGGGAATAAAATGATGGTACAGGAGAAGAGGGAGAGGCCAAAGAATGCTGAGAGTTACAGAGCAGGGAGGAAAGATACAGGCTGTAGAGTGTAAAGACATGTAAACCATCTCATCTTTCTCTAGCTTTTGTTTAAGGCTCGTGTGACACAAGGGTAAGACTCATAGTCAGGAATTATTTTCAATAAGCTGTCATATGTGTGTGTAGTTTATAAATATCTAGCATCGATACCTTGTAAGGCAGGCTAAGGGCTCTGACTTTCTGTAAGATAATGGAAGACAGATGTTTCTTCTCTGTTACAGGTTACTGAGTAGACAGCTGGAAAAATCAAATTATGATAACAAAAAGTTACTGTCATTATCTGTCTTCTGTCCCAGTTCAATTAATCTTATAAAGTAGCTGGATTGTTCTAGGTTCTCCACTTTCTGCCTCCATAGGGGGGTGATCCCAACACACACTAATTGATAAGTAGCCACAGGGTCCCAACACACTTTACTAATGCATAGCCGACTCATATTAAGGGGTGTTCATGCAGTAGCCTTTGGAAAAAGCTATTCCATAACTCACTTTATTCTGTTAATTCCCATCTCTATTAAGGGGTGGGTGGAAACTGCTTGACACCCTGTGTGTGTCTGTTTGGTATATTAAGAATGATTCAGAAGTATGCATAAAGGATGTACCTGCTGTGCTACTGATGAATGCATTAGGGATTTCTAGGTATTGTGGCCATACTTTCTATGCTGTCTGAGCCATTCTTCATGTGAGTGTCAAGAGACTCTCCGCCCTGCCTAAGCAACTCTTTATGGATGAAAACCAGCTCAAGGTAGACAGTTACACTGGAATGGGTCTGGCCTTACAAGTAGCCTGTGGCCCATGGTGTGACTTCAGGGATCATCAGAAGACCTTTCCTTTTCATACCCCACCCCACTCCATCTACTGGTCTTCCCACACAGATTTATCCCTTGAGCCCTGAGCTGCTCATCTGGCCTTTAAGTAAAAGTCATCCCAGGAAGGGTGCCATGTTAAGCCATATTAGACATTTAGCTATTGAAACACCTAGCTTACATTAAGGTTCTAATTTCTTTTCCTGGGAATAAAATGATGGTACAGGAGAAGAGGGAGAGGCCAAAGAATGCTGAGAGTTACAGAGCAGGGAGGAAAGATACAGGCTGTAGAGTGTAAAGACATGTAAACCATCTCATCTTTCTCTAGCTTTTGTTTAAGGCTCGTGTGACACAAGGGTAAGACTCATAGTCAGGAATTATTTTCAATAAGCTGTCACATGAGTGTGTAGTTTATAAATATCTAGCATCGATACCTTGTAAGGCAGGCTAAGGGCTCTGACTTTCTGTAAGATAATGGAAGACAGATGTTTCTTCTCTGTTACAGGTTACTGAGTAGACAGCTGGAAAAATCAAATTATGATAACAAAAAGTTACTGTCATTATCTGTCTTCTGTCCCAGTTCAATTAATCTTATAAAGTAGCTGGATTGTTCTAGGTTCTCCACTTTCTGCCTCCATAGGGGGGTGATCCCAACACACACTAATTGATAAGTAGCCACAGGGCTACCAGGTACAACTTGACTAGTGGGCAGTTCATTTTTAGACCTACCAGATATGAGGGAGATCACCAAAATGTAGGTGCGACTGTCTGAGGAGGTCTCATAATGACCTAGGTCTAGTGCTCCATTCTAGTTTGGGGATTCCTGTATTATGTAAAATCCCAGGATATCTGCATATATCTCCCCTCCATCCCTTTCTAACCAGATTGACTCAATCACATAGGGGCCCTGTTGGTCCTATGACTTAAAAGTGTAGGGACCTATTTAGTCTCATGACAAAGAACGCCCCTTACCCAAAACCTTAGATGAAAATCAATGCCCTTTCCATGCCTTGGAGAGATTAGTTAAGTTTGGGGCCTCTTCTCTACAATGCTGAAGCAAGAGAATGAATTTTGTCCAAAGGATGATGAGTTAGGCTAGCAGTCCTGGGAGTAAGTAGGCAGAATTAGAAGTCATCCGTGTTTCTCTGCCAGTCTGTCCATGTGCATTCATCTTTGAACTCATCACAGTGAGTTTCTGCTCTGTTCTGTGCTTTACGACAGAACTGCTGGTGTGGTTATGAGGGTGAGGACTCCTGGCGAGAACTGAAGGTAGAAAGCAGAGCAGACAAGAATTCCCTGGAGCTTTGGGACTCGTATGTGAAGAATTTGTGCTTTAGCAAAAGTGAGAGAAACGGAGCTCGCTGCAAGGATTAAGGGTGCAATTAAAAAGCACAATACCAAGTCCATTACAAATCCGTTACTTGAAAGATTTTGTCTCCATGGTTTAAACCTGAACGCTGTGTTTTGTAATTATCTTAGCATTGTGATTTAGGGGGTGGAGTAAATTCCAGTAGTACACAGGAGAAGAAAATACAAGCTCTGGTTAAATGTGTTCATGCAATTAAGCAAGTGTCTACTGAACACATATTATGACCCTGGGCTGGTGCTGTGAAGAATAGAAAAGAATTTTAAATGAAGTATGTCATACTCACATATAATATGTGAACACAAATGCATACAATATTTGAATGTATGCACTATATATGTATAAGTAGGTGTGCATAAATTGGTAGATTTACACATGCAGGCTTAATTTTTTCCTGACTTCAGAGTGTAAGTCAAAGATGTTACACATTATATCGTTTTCAAAAACTGCAAGGATTCAGCTTTCCCCATCACGGCCACGCCCAAATCCTTCCTTTGGAATTATTCTGCCTCCCAGTGCTAAAACTCTGAAATGTCCTCTCTGAGCACAACCTGGCATTTTCTGTGATCCTGTCTGTCTTCCTTCAAGGTCCATCTGTTGTTCTGGTCCATAAATCCCTCTGATTTCATTTACCTCTCTCCTTGGTCTCACCCTGCTTACGCCCACATCAACACCACCCTCCCCAGCAAGGTCTCTTCCTCGCGCCTTCTCACCTTGATCCCAGCCCTGTGGTGCTCTCTCTGTGTTCCCTCACTAGATCCTGCTCTCTGTCCTGTTCCCTCTTGCTGTGATACTCTGAGCTTGACCCTTCTTTCCCCCATGCTTCTGAAGCAACATTTCTATTTTCCACAACTTCAGTGACTCTCTGGATGAGAATGAATTCCAAATATTCCCTCCTAGACCCGACTTTTCACTTAAGTTTAATGCCCAAGTTTCCAGTCACTTCCTGGACAACTAACTTCATATTGAATCAAATATCCAATGGAAACCGGTGTATCTACCATGTCCACCCTTTGATTAATGGTACCACATTCTTTCTGTCACCGCTTTTGCCTCCTCCATCTCCCTTATCCCACATCCACTCATCTGGGAAGCCTGTTAATTCTTACCCTGAAAGCTTCCAAGTATTCATTGAGGCCCTTTTCCTCTAGTCTGGATTATTTCCTTGTGTTTTACTATTGTTCCAAGATTTACTTCCTCAATACAGATTAAATCATGTCATTCTCCAAGTCAAAACAAATGACCTTTCAGTGAGCTGTAAGAATAACTTCCTGTTATTTTCACCTAGGTGCCCATAGCCCAGGTGACAAAGGGGATCGATGTTTGTCCTTTTCCTTTCCTCTGTCAACTTGTTCTCACACTTTTGTCCTTCCTCAAACTGCACCCTTTGCCCCTGATTCTCTCTTCCCCATCCTTTCTCACTGACCTTCTGGGCTGGTGCTGTGAAAAAGATGTAAAAAGTCAAAGTTTTGTTACACATTATGTATAAGTAGGTGTGCATAAATTGGTAGATTTACACATGCAGGCTTAATTTTTCCTGCCAAGGATTTAAAAGCTTTCCCCCATCACGGCCACGCCCAAATCCTTCCTTTGGAATTATTCTGCCTCCCAGTGCTAAAACTCTGAAATGTCCTCTCTGAGCACAACCTGGCATTTTCTGTGATCCTGTCTGTCTTCCTTCAAGGTCCATCTGTTGTTCTGGTCCATAAATCCCTCTGATTTCATTTACCTCTCTCCTTGGTCTCACCCTGCTTACGCCCACATCAACACCACCCTCCCCAGCAAGGTCTCTTCCTCGCGCCTTCTCACCTTGATCCCAGCCCTGTGGTGCTCTCTCTGTGTTCCCTCACTAGATCCTGCTCTCTGTCCTGTTCCCTCTTGCTGTGATACTCTGAACTTGACCCTTCTTTCCCCCATGCTTCTGAAGCAACATTTCTATTTTCCACAACTTCAGTGACTCTCTGGATGAGAATGAATTCCAAATATTCCCTCCTAGACCCGACTTTTCACTTAAGTTTAATGCCCAAGTTTCCAGTCACTTCCTGGACAACTAACTTCATATTGAATCAAATATCCAATGGAAACCGGTGTATCTACCATGTCCACCCTTTGATTAATGGTACCACATTCTTTCTGTCACCGCTTTTGCCTCCTCCATCTCCCTTATCCCACATCCACTCATCTGGGAAGCCTGTTAATTCTTACCCTGAAAGCTTCCAAGTATTCATTGAGGCCCTTTTCCTCTAGTCTGGATTATTTCCTTGTGTTTTACTATTGTTCCAAGATTTACTTCCTCAATACAGATTAAATCATGTCATTCTCCAAGTCAAAACAAATGACCTTTCAGTGAGCTGTAAGAATAACTTCCTGTTATTTTCACCTAGGTGCCCAGAGCCCAGGTGACAAAGGGGATCGCATGTTTGTCCTTTTCCTTTCCTCTGTCAACTTGTTCTCACACTTTTGTCCTTCCTCAAACTGCACCCTTTGCCCCTGATTCTCTCTTCCCCATCCTTTCTCATTTCCTTCTTGTGTAATATCCATCTTCCTCTATACAAGTCTTCGAAGACCAGAGCAAATGGACCACTGTTTCCACTTTCTTCATCTCCCAGCCGAATAAAAAAAAAAAAACAAACAAAAAACAGCCTCTCTCTCTCTCTCTCTCTCTCTCTCTCTCTCTCTCTCTATATATATATATATATATGCCTTATGTGAATGCCCATAACACCTTAATTTCTCTATTGGCAGCCATCATGGACCATCTTATTTTATGATTATTTACCCATACATTGATCTTCCCTGCAAGATTATAAACTACTGGTAGTCAGGAGTCATGAATTTATTCATCTTTGTTTTCCCCAGGAGCTCCTACCAGTGCATGCTGTTTACAGAAGCCACTGAAAAATATCTGATAGTAGTCACTTTATTTGGCCCTCAGGATAGTTGAATCTGTAAGCATTCAGTCTGCAGGTATTCAGAACCTAAGGAGAAGTCTCTTCCTATTTATCTCTGTAGGTCTGCACCCACCCCCAATCGCTGCAACCCAGGACATGGGTATATTACCATGTTAATTACTATTTCACATGGGAATTTGGATTTTTATGAAGTTTTGCTCTGTCTTTTGAAGATATGCTGTGACTTGGAGTGAACTTAGACCGTGCAGGATATTGATCAGATATTAGGTACCAGGAGCTTTTCAGTTACTATGGGTGATCTGATACAGTCTCTTAGCCTTTTTTGAAGCACCTGCAGTACCAGAAGGACCTTGTCACAGTTCAGCCTCTCAGTCTTATGGACTCTGAGTGTATTACACTGCGTGCCTGGTACTTCCCACATCTATGTAAACGCTAGATCAGACTTGCAGGAACCGTTTGTGTGGCTCATGACCTGTGTTCATCACTTGATGCTCTTCATTCCCTGGACTCTCATTCTTTCTAAGGCTTGGATTACAGGAGAGTCGAAGGGTCAACAGGAGTTGAAGTAATCAAGCACTTTATTTCTGATCTTTATATCGTAAATGAAGTTGGCTTGGGATTTGAATGAACTGACTTAGAATTCGGGTTTCTAAAGGACTCCTTTGTATCTAAATGTGAATGGATTCATAGTACTGGAAGATCAGCTCTGACCTTATAGGCCTCCTGTCCCTTCAGTCTCTGAGCCAGGTTCACCCTTCCCCCTTTCGTTAGTGGTCCCTGGAGCAATTTGTCCTATTCTTTCTGGTCAGTGTCAGGTGCTGTTTGTTCTTCCGCTCCCAGAACAGACTCTTAGAGCTGGTACTGTCTTTTCACTCAAGCTGCTCTGAGGACCAATCACATTCTCTTCTCCTGACCAACCTTCTCTGTAACTTTCACTTTGTCATCAACCTTGAATTATTCTCCCGAGGGAGGCATCTTCTGCCACTGTGTGCTAATTTAAAGAAGAGGGGCTGGAGGAATTATTATGGGCAGGATGGGGCAGAATGTGAGACACTCTAGTGAAAATTAAAATGTAAGTCTGACGGAAAATTGTTCTTCTCAAAGGTCCCATTAAGACTAGATGGCCCTGCTCCAGGAAATGGGGCTAGTTTAACATTTTAGCACAAAGTCCAGCTCATTCTCTTAATGACACTTATTAAAAAAAAAAAAAAAAAACAGTGAAAAAAATAGTCTGGTAATAGCTGGTGGAAGGTGCCATCCTTATAAAGAAGGACATTTTCATGACTCTCTCTTGGTCACGTGGAATGAAGAAACTTCCAGGGAACTTAGAATGTACCCCGAAGGCAGTTCTACACATGAGGTGCTCATGTCAGTTTTTTGCCTCTAATACTTACAGAAGGGAATAAAGACTAGTGTAGGAGGAAGGAAAGCTTGAGAGGGCTACAGTGGAGCATCCCTTTGTGTCATGAACCCAAAAGCTGCACTTGAGTCTCTTGCCAGCCTGCCAACCTTGGTCACTGGTACTGATGGTAGCTTTGAAAAAGGACCCAAAGCTGATGACCTTCTAGGTATCTGTACCTTGGATCCTTCCTGGGGCTCGTGAAAATTCAAAGTTGGAGTTTATTTCCTGGGCATAATTGGGGTAAAGATAGAAGCAGGCTTCTCCGCATTTCCACTTGTAATCTGAGACGCAGCAGGTTCATTTGTGTGGCTCATGACCTGTGTTCATCACTTGATGCTCTTCATTCCCTGGACTCTCATTCTTTCTAAGGCTTGGATTACAGGAGAGTCGAAGGGTCAACAGGAGTTGAAGTAATCAAGCACTTTATTTCTGATCTTTATATCGTAAATGAAGTTGGCTTGGGATTTGAATGAACTGACTTAGAATTCGGGTTTCTAAAGGACTCCTTTGTATCTAAATGTGAATGGATTCATAGTACTGGAAGATCAGCTCTGACCTTATAGGCCTCCTGTCCCTTCAGTCTCTGAGCCAGGTTCACCCTTCCCCCTTTCGTTAGTGGTCCCTGGAGCAATTTGTCCTATTCTTTCTGGTCAGTGTCAGGTGCTGTTTGTTCTTCCGCTCCCAGAACAGACTCTTAGAGCTGGTACTGTCTTTTCACTCAAGCTGCTCTGAGGACCAATCACATTCTCTTCTCCTGACCAACCTTCTCTGTAACTTTCACTTTGTCATCAACCTTGAATTATTCTCCCGAGGGAGGCATCTTCTGCCACTGTGTGCTAATTTAAAGAAGAGGGGCTGGAGGAATTATTATGGGCAGGATGGGGCAGAATGTGAGACACTCTAGTGAAAATTAAAATGTAAGTCTGACGGAAAATTGTTCTTCTCAAAGGTCCCATTAAGACTAGATGGCCCTGCTCCAGGAAATGGGGCTAGTTTAACATTTTAGCACAAAGTCCAGCTCATTCTCTTAATGACACTTATTAAAAAAAAAAAAAAAAAAACAGTGAAAAAAATAGTCTGGTAATAGCTGGTGGAAGGTGCCATCCTTATAAAGAAGGACATTTTCATGACTCTCTCTTGGTCACGTGGAATGAAGAAACTTCCAGGGAACTTAGAATGTACCCCGAAGGCAGTTCTACACATGAGGTGCTCATGTCAGTTTTTTGCCTCTAATACTTACAGAAGGGAATAAAGACTAGTGTAGGAGGAAGGAAAGCTTGAGAGGGCTACAGTGGAGCATCCCTTTGTGTCATGAACCCAAAAGCTGCACTTGAGTCTCTTGCCAGCCTGCCAACCTTGGTCACTGGTACTGATGGTAGCTTTGAAAAAGGACCCAAAGCTGATGACCTTCTAGGTATCTGTACCTTGGATCCTTCCTGGGGCTCGTGAAAATTCAAAGTTGGAGTTTATTTCCTGGGCATAATTGGGGTAAAGATAGAAGCAGGCTTCTCCGTTTCCATTTCCACTTGTAATCTGAGACGCAGCAGGTTCAGAAGTGCTTTCTGAAACACCTTCCTGCCCACATGTAGACTGGAAGTTGTTCAGAAACTAGAAGTACCAAGGAAGGTAACAGCTATCCAGGGCAGTGCCAGGAAAATCAGAACCTAGTCACAGCAGCTTTTAGCAGTGACCCATGCCCATCTCAGGAGGAGGGATGGCTCAACCCACACCTGTGACATCCCGGTGCCCACGGGGAGCCAGTCAGGCTGCCTGTCAGCCCTGGACCCACCCTCCGGCTGTGTCTTTTGGACCACAGCATCTAGAAAGCCCCCGGGCGCCCTCCTGGAAGAGGTGGGGGGACAGGGAATCTAAGCCCCACGCTGTGGCTCCATCGCCCTCCCTGTGTTAAGAGACGCAGCATCTCCGAGATCTGCCAGGAGCCGAGCATCATGGGATCTGGCCTCAGGACTGTGAGCTGGGCTGCCAGCTGCTCTCAGATAAGGATGCTTCCAGAGAGGACATTTTTTATTTTTTTGAAAGTCCAAAACATGCCTGCCTGAAACCTCAGCATTCTACAGAACAGTCTTTGTAGTTAACTCCCAATGTCATTGTCATGTTTTAATTGTCTTTGATCATTTTCTTTGGAAAGCAAGGGCTATTTGAACTGTTCCCTTTGGCTGTGACATAGAACCATCTGAAAATCAGAGATTTCGGCCTTGGTGCCACCTCTGCCTGAGCTGTGCTCTTCACAGCTTATAAATTCCTTCTACAGATTCCTCGAACAGCGTGACGACACCTAATTTGACCTCTGTGTCATGCTTGTGCACCTCCCCAACACACATCTCACACACACACACACACACACACACACACACACACTCCTAACAAATAGATGCCAATGCCAGTCACATTTATAGGGGAGCAGGGGTGCATCCTTGGTAGATCAGAGTGTCCATTTGGAACTGGATGGACATATCACAGCCAGTGTTTTCTGTGGGCTCTTCCTAGCCTGTGGATGGCTGATGCCTCAAGGTTTGAGTCTCCAGGCTTTTTGTGAAGGAAGCATCTCTTTGTAATAGAAAAACACAGTTGTCCCACTGCTGGTCCCTGTTGAACTCTGTGGAATCCAGGTGGCCCTCACAGTGCTAAGAGGATGGAGACGTGGAAGCCAGGCTCCACAAGGACAGACTGCTTAGATAAATATGTCTCCACAGGTACCCACATCTCCTCTGACAACAACATGGCGGGATTGGCGAGGTCTGTCTTCAGTGGGGACAGAAATGGCAAGCGTACCTTGGGAGACTGAATGATTTTTCTTCTCCCTGGTTCGAGAGCAGGCAAAATATCCAGCCTTCATGCCAGCAGGAAGCAGAGGGCCTAGAGAAACATCCCGAGAGGACTCTTATTGAGAAAAATATAAAATGACAAAAATACCCTTTCTCTTATGCAATTGGAAGACAGCCAGGGCACTTATTGCCATGTTTTCCCTTGTTCGCGTATCCTCTTACGTTCTTGTTCTCGGTTCAGGGATCTCAAAGAGTTCTGTATTCTAACTCAGCTCCAAGCAGCTCTTGCCCTCACAACACCCCCACCCATGCACACACATGGTGTCAGGATGAGAAGCTGAGAGAGCCCAGAGCTGGCACATGGGCGTGCTACTTCATGTTTTCAAACCAGAGCCCACAAGCCTTGGGAATAAGCCCCACTGCATTTTAATGATGGAGAACAGAGCTTGCTGCACATAACATGCACTTAGAATCCCAGAAAAGAGAACAGCTTTGTTCCTAGCTTCCTCCTGGACACTGGCAGTGAGTGACCAGGGCACGTATGTTGGTTGTGTCTTGGTAGCAGGCACAAGAAATGGGGCACATAGAAATCTGAGGAGTCATTGTTTGACAATTCCTTCTTAGCTTAATTCCCATGTGAAACAGCCCTGAGCCATGGCAGTTTCTAGCCTGACCCTGCTCTGCTCTCCATCCCTGGAGAAGGATATGGTTCCCAGGGTCACCAGCAGCTCACTTAAGACCTCCACCATAAGCTTCCCTCTGAATGGCTTCCTTTGGCATGGAAATATGATTGTCTCTTAATTTTACAGGTAAAAAAGTTGAAGGACAGAAAAATCTGATGCTTACTTAAAACTAAGGTTACAGAGGAAATTCTTGAAAAAACCAAAACTTGTCTGAATTTCCAACTCTCAGCCTAGGTCACAGAGTAATGTTGCCTGGATTATCCACTACACCCTGTGTTCAGCATCTGATAGAGGAAAAAATTCTTCACGCACACACACACACACACACACATACACACACAGAGTCCACATGAGTCCATAGAGATCAGAAAAGGAGAGAGAACAAAAAACTTTAAGGAGAAATGAGTCAAACGTTTCTGTAATGAAGAAGAGTTGAAGGCTAAATAATAAACATGTTTTTGAATTTTGTGGGATGACACATTGTGAATAATTTTTTATCCTTAAAAAAGTTTTATGTAGCATGTAACCCAAATAAAAAGCTCACAAAAAACTGAGACAGAGGATTTCTTCCAGAGTGTTCCATGGGGAAGGGAGACTTCAAGAATCTGTGTGAGGAAGCCATGATACTCTGAAGGTGTCAGCGGTTTTAATTAGCAACCCCACGATAGAGTCTTTTAGCTTCTTTTGGGTGCCTTGGTCAGGTTGGGGCAGTGGGGAGTAGGGGAGAAGGGTTCTGCACATCAATTACACATGTGATCATTCCCAAAGCCCAGGGAGAGAATATGGGAGAGAGAGGAGGTGAGTTTTATTGGCACATGGGCGTGCTACTTCATGTTTTCAAACCAGAGCCCACAAGCCTTGGGAATAAGCCCCACTGCATTTTAATGATGGAGAACAGAGCTTGCTGCACATAACATGCACTTAGAATCCCAGAAAAGAGAACAGCTTTGTTCCTAGCTTCCTCCTGGACACTGGCAGTGAGTGACCAGGGCACGTATGTTGGTTGTGTCTTGGTAGCAGGCACAAGAAATGGGGCACATAGAAATCTGAGGAGTCATTGTTTGACAATTCCTTCTTAGCTTAATTCCCATGTGAAACAGCCCTGAGCCATGGCAGTTTCTAGCCTGACCCTGCTCTGCTCTCCATCCCTGGAGAAGGATATGGTTCCCAGGGTCACCAGCAGCTCACTTAAGACCTCCACCATAAGCTTCCCTCTGAATGGCTTCCTTTGGCATGGAAATATGATTGTCTCTTAATTTTACAGGTAAAAAAGTTGAAGGACAGAAAAATCTGATGCTTACTTAAAACTAAGGTTACAGAGGAAATTCTTGAAAAAACCAAAACTTGTCTGAATTTCCAACTCTCAGCCTAGGTCACAGAGTAATGTTGCCTGGATTATCCACTACACCCTGTGTTCAGCATCTGATAGAGGAAAAAATTCTTCACGCACACACACACACACACACATACACACACAGAGTCCACATGAGTCCATAGAGATCAGAAAAGGAGAGAGAACAAAAAACTTTAAGGAGAAATGAGTCAAACGTTTCTGTAATGAAGAAGAGTTGAAGGCTAAATAATAAACATGTTTTTGAATTTTGTGGGATGACACATTGTGAATAATTTTTTATCCTTAAAAAAGTTTTATGTAGCATGTAACCCAAATAAAAAGCTCACAAAAAACTGAGACAGAGGATTTCTTCCAGAGTGTTCCATGGGGAAGGGAGACTTCAAGAATCTGTGTGAGGAAGCCATGATACTCTGAAGGTGTCAGCGGTTTTAATTAGCAACCCCACGATAGAGTCTTTTAGCTTCTTTTGGGTGCCTTGGTCAGGTTGGGGCAGTGGGGAGTAGGGGAGAAGGGTTCTGCACATCAATTACACATGTGATCATTCCCAAAGCCCAGGGAGAGAATATGGGCAGAGAGAGGAGGTGAGTTTTATTCCCATGTACAAGGATGATTAGAACTAGAGCCCTCCTTAAGCTCAGTTTAGAATCAAGCCAGTTACAAATTTCCTTTCTGCCTCCAGATAGGACATCTGATATCATGGTGGTATCACAGGAAGCTAAGAGACAGACAAAGGGACTGTTCCATCTTGAGTCCTTGGGAACTTTGTCCTTACCAGGAGTATCTTTACAGATACTGGGTCCTGATGCTCATTCATGAGGAGTAGCAGGGCCAACAGCTGGTGAGTGTTCAGAGTGCCTGTCGTGCTGGGGATGACCATTCCCTGCTAGACTGCAGCTCTGTTCATTGGAGGCAGAGAGGAGAATAAAATGGTCCAGGAGGACCTGAAGGGCACGAGATAACAGAGAAGTATTTAATCAAAACTACAGAGTGTTTGTCCTTCGCATTAGAGATTATGGTCGAAATGAAAAAGCCAACCCTTCAGCATAACTGCCAACAAGACAGCTCATAGAAAAAGATGGGCAGCATTACAAGGGCAAAGATTTACAGAGAATATCCATGTCTGCAGGAGACTGGAGTTGCCAAGTCGAGAGCACACGTACAATGTGAGTACCTTCCCACTTGGAGTAGATTTTAGTGGGCCTGGATGCTAGGTGTCCCACTGAAAAGCAGCAGAGAGGAGAGTCCATTTCAGGTATCTCCCAGAGAAACAGCCTCTGCGTGAGTTTAAACTCCTTCTCACGGAGTCTGAGGGCAGGCTGTAAGTTCTTCGGGTATCGTGGTTTCCATTTCTTCTCAAGCCAGACTTTTCCATTTATTCATCAGCACTTGAGCATCTCACACTTGTCCTTTGGACTCTTGCTTTCTACAGCTGACATGAAAGAATTACCTGCATGATAATTTAGGTCATTGGGTAAAGCCTGGTGAGTGGAAAGATGAATGAATTCCAGCACAGAACTGTGATCTTCGAGGTGGTGTTCATCCTTTTCTGGTTTTGTTTTTTTCATTTTCATTTTCTTTACCACATTGTGGGGATATCTACTTGATCATCACCAAACAAACATCCTTCTGAGAGTATGGTAGGGAAATTTACAAAGAATGAATGGAACGAGCATATTTCCTGCAATCTTGACTATCTTTGGGATCTTATTCTTTTCTCCAGAGCCATCTCTTCTTTGAGGGACTTGTTCTTTTCCTTTCCTGGCAGCCACAATTCCAAAACCAATTTCAGTGGTTGGCATTGAACAAGACCAGAACACCCATGTTTTTAGCCATTGTGAGCTGGCTTCTCTCATTGAACCTTTAAGGTTTGTTACATAGAAGCTCTTCCTCACCCCTCAGCCTTCGTGGCAGTTCTCTTGGTTCCTCCTCATGGATTTGGTTCCCCCTCCTCAAGGAGGGGTGCATTTCTTAAGCTGCATTACTATCTAAACTCTTAGATGGTTCAAAGAAACCTTTGGTAATTTCTCTTGGTTTTCTCATTACTTTTTTTAAGTTGGGGAGATGGAGAAGCTTTAAAAGGAGAATGATAAGCAAAGAAGGGCTTTATTACCAGATGTTTCAACTCAAGGTCAAGTGCTGGGAAAGTGTGTGCCTGTCCCAATGATAAACTCAGGTCACCTAGTGGAGACTTCCTGGTAGCTCAGACAGTAAAGAATCTGCCTTCAGTGACAGAGATCCAGGTTCAATCCATGAGTCAGGAAGATCCCCCTGGAGGAGGGCATGGCAACCCACTCTAGTATTTTAGTGGGCCTGGATGCTAGGTGTCCCACTGAAAAGCAGCAGAGAGGAGAGTCCATTTCAGGTATCTCCCAGAGAAACAGCCTCTGCGTGAGTTTAAACTCCTTCTCACGGAGTCTGAGGGCAGGCTGTAAGTTCTTCGGGTATCGTGGTTTCCATTTCTTCTCAAGCCAGACTTTTCCATTTATTCATCAGCACTTGAGCATCTCACACTTGTCCTTTGGACTCTTGCTTTCTACAGCTGACATGAAAGAATTACCTGCATGATAATTTAGGTCATTGGGTAAAGCCTGGTGAGTGGAAAGATGAATGAATTCCAGCACAGAACTGTGATCTTCGAGGTGGTGTTCATCCTTTTCTGGTTTTGTTTTTTTCATTTTCATTTTCTTTACCACATTGTGGGGATATCTACTTGATCATCACCAAACAAACATCCTTCTGAGAGTATGGTAGGGAAATTTACAAAGAATGAATGGAACGAGCATATTTCCTGCAATCTTGACTATCTTTCCGATCTTATTCTTCTCTCCAGAGCCATCTCTTCTTTGAGGGACTTGTTCTTTTCCTTTCCTGGCAGCCACAATTCCAAAACCAATTTCAGTGGTTGGCATTGAACAAGACCAGAACACCCATGTTTTTAGCCATTGTGAGCTGGCTTCTCTCATTGAACCTTTAAGGTTTGTTACATAGAAGCTCTTCCTCACCCCTCAGCCTTCGTGGCAGTTCTCTTGGTTCCTCCTCATGGATTTGGTTCCCCCTCCTCAAGGAGGGGTGCATTTCTTAAGCTGCATTACTATCTAAACTCTTAGATGGTTCAAAGAAACCTTTGGTAATTTCTCTTGGTTTTCTCATTACTTTTTTTAAGTTGGGGAGATGGAGAAGCTTTAAAAGGAGAATGATAAGCAAAGAAGGGCTTTATTACCAGATGTTTCAACTCAAGGTCAAGTGCTGGGAAAGTGTGTGCCTGTCCCAATGATAAACTCAGGTCACCTAGTGGAGACTTCCTGGTAGCTCAGACAGTAAAGAATCTGCCTTCAGTGACAGAGATCCAGGTTCAATCCATGAGTCAGGAAGATCCCCCTGGAGGAGGGCATGGCAACCCACTCTAGTATTCTTTCCTGGAGAATCCCAAGAACAGAGGAGCCTGGTGGGCTATGGTCACAAAGAGTCGGACACTACCAAGTGATTTTCACCTCTTTTTCAGCTATTGGATAAGGGGTGTGCTCTAGAATATCAGGCAATCTCTGTGAGAATGTGCACCAAGGCTTTGATTGAGGTACCCACTGAGTGCGCAGAGAATTTCGCTGTTGTCACCATCATCTATTGTCTCAAAGCACAAGATCGTGTGTCAGAACATGCATACATTTACATATGAATGTGCTGATAATATGACTCTTCTTGGCGCTTCTTGCCCCAAAGGCCACAGACTTTCTAAATATCACACCCAATGAGCTGTTGTATCTTATAATTTTTAAATTTTGGCCTCTTTTTTTATTGATTTTGCATTTATTTATTTTTCATCCATCTTTTTTCTTGGACCTGTGTGGGTCTCCCATTGCAGTGGCCTGTCTCGTTGCAGAGCACTGGCTCTGGGCGCATGCACTACAGAGCACTGGCTCATTATTGAGCACACAGGTCCAGCTGCTCTGCGGCACATGGGATCTTCCCAGGCCAGGGACCAAACCGGTGCACCTTGCACTGCAAGGTAGACTCTTTACCCACTGGGCCTCCAGGGAAGCCCTGTTGTATGTTATTTTTTAATCATTAACATGTATCTCTATTGGAGTAAGAGACAGAAGGTGAACGAGCAAACAAACACATTGACAAGTAAATAAAAAGCTTTCTTCCAAAAATGCTCTTTACTGAGCATTACAGAAAACTCAGAAGCAATGAGAAGAGAAATCAAGATAGAATGGTTTGGGGGGAAAGATGGTGACACCACACCCAGATGCTCTGGTTTATTCCATAAAAGATTTGTTTGTTGCCTATGACTCAGGCAGCAGGAGAAGCTGGGCAGGTATTGATTGTTCAGAAAAAAATGGTGACATTGACTTTAGAAAGACACATAGGTTTCCTTCCAGATAGACATGTGTAAGCGCTACATCTTAACTCTTTCAAAGTGCTGGGAAAGTGTGTGCCTGTCCCAATGATAAACTCAGGTCACCTAGTGGAGACTTCCTGGTAGCTCAGACAGTAAAGAATCTGCCTTCAGTGACAGAGATCCAGGTTCAATCCATGAGTCAGGAAGATCCCCCTGGAGGAGGGCATGGCAACCCACTCTAGTATTCTTTCCTGGAGAATCCCAAGAACAGAGGAGCCTGGTGGGCTATGGTCACAAAGAGTCGGACACTACCAAGTGATTTTCACCTCTTTTTCAGCTATTGGATAAGGGGTGTGCTCTAGAATATCAGGCAATCTCTGTGAGAATGTGCACCAAGGCTTTGATTGAGGTACCCACTGAGTGCGCAGAGAATTTCGCTGTTGTCACCATCATCTATTGTCTCAAAGCACAAGATCGTGTGTCAGAACATGCATACATTTACATATGAATGTGCTGATAATATGACTCTTCTTGGCGCTTCTTGCCCCAAAGGCCACAGACTTTCTAAATATCACACCCAATGAGCTGTTGTATCTTATAATTTTTTAAATTTTGGCCTCTTTTTTTATTGATTTTGCATTTATTTATTTTTCATCCATCTTTTTTCTTGGACCTGTGTGGGTCTCCCATTGCAGTGGCCTGTCTCGTTGCAGAGCACTGGCTCTGGGCGCATGCACTACAGAGCACTGGCTCATTATTGAGCACACAGGTCCAGCTGCTCTGCGGCACATGGGATCTTCCCAGGCCAGGGACCAAACCGGTGCACCTTGCACTGCAAGGTAGACTCTTTACCCACTGGGCCTCCAGGGAAGCCCTGTTGTATGTTATTTTTTAATCATTAACATGTATCTCTATTGGAGTAAGAGACAGAAGGTGAACGAGCAAACAAACACATTGACAAGTAAATAAAAAGCTTTCTTCCAAAAATGCTCTTTACTGAGCATTACAGAAAACTCAGAAGCAATGAGAAGAGAAATCAAGATAGAATGGTTTGGGGGGAAAGATGGTGACACCACACCCAGATGCTCTGGTTTATTCCATAAAAGATTTGTTTGCCGTTGCCTATGACTCAGGCAGCAGGAGAAGCTGGGCAGGTATTGATTGTTCAGAAAAAAATGGTGACATTGACTTTAGAAAGACACATAGGTTTCCTTCCAGATAGACATGTGTAAGCGCTACATCTTAACTCTTTCAAAGTGCGTCTACAAACCCTCAGGGCGTCTCTTCTCAAACGATTTCCATTATCTAGTCAAAACTGTTCTGAGTAGAACAGCTTTATCCCCATTATGATTCTATTTACTTGAATTCGGAAGGCAGAGGGTGCTGAGGAGAATGAAATATATCAGGAGAATAGAGTTAGCTAAAGCTTTTTTTCGATTTTGGAATGATTGTGGATCACAAACTTAGGTCACCTCTGAGAAAGAAAAATCTTTCAAATAAAATTATATCTTCCCATCCCCAGTGAAAACACCAGGTTTCTAACCTAATTACTATTTACTTCAGTAAGGAAATTGGTAGATTTGATTACAAACAGGTTTTTTCTTTTAACAGATCGATTTAATCCCTAATCTTACATATTAACATGTAATTTACTGAGTCAGACATGATCTTGTAAGCTATAAAATAGTATTGAAAGACAGTTGATCTATGTGTTCTGAGCAAACCAGAAAGGTTGAAAAATGTTAAATAATTCTCCCAAATATTGAGTCTCTATAAATTCTACTGTACCCAAAAGAGACTTAAGAGTTAGAGACAACCACAAGAGAGCGTTTAAGATTCAAGGTATTTATTCTTCTTTCTTAATTTTTTTCCCCTCTTTGTGACCTCATGGGCTGTAGATCACCAGGCTCCTCTGTCCATAGAATTTTCCAGGCAACGATACTGGAATTAGTTGCCATTTCCTTCTCCAATTATTGAAAAACATAATAAACCCAAGAATAATTTTTAAACCAGGAAAGAACTTGGAAAGTAAGCTCTGCTCTTTTATCATTTACACATTTGTAAACTTTAGAATAGATAACCGGATTTTTGGTTTTGATCAAAACTTTTCCTCTGGGCAGATTTGGCCTGCCATGTAGGAACATGTTTTGGAAAGCTGGTTTGTCATACATTGATACTTACTGAGTGGAACTCCCAGGCCAGGGATACTCAAGAACACAAGGGCTGTGGCCTCCTGAAGCTTGCATATTGATGAGAGGAAATAGGCAAGAAATCAATAAATGTATTTCATGTCAGACACTTCAACGTGCAATGGAGAAAAACAAGGCAGATTGAGGAAGGGTAGAGGATGATAGGGTGGGTGTGGTCTTGCTGCTTTTTGTAGGGTGGACAGGAAAAGTTTCTATTGAAAGGTGACAGTTGAGAAAAGGCTTAAAATGAAACAAGAGAGTGAGCCTTGGAGTTTTCTAGATGAAGGATTTTTCAGGCCAAGAGAAAGCAAAGCTTCTGAGGTCAAACCACACACTGGACATACTTGAGGAAGAGCCAGGAGGCTCATGAGTGAGGAGGAGAGTGTGGCAGATGAGGTCAGAGAGCTGGCATGGACCTTCAGATGTAGACCTCATAGGCCCTTAGAAGGGTTTTAACCAAGAGCAAGATGAGAAGTCTCTGAGAGTCTGAGTAGAGAGTGAAATGAATCGCCTTCCATTTCAAACACAGCTTTGTGACCGCTTGTGTTGGGAGTATACTGTGAGAGGGTGGGCAGAAGGAGAAGCAGCAGGACTTGTTGGGCAGCTGTGGCCTCCATCCGAATAAGATATGTAGTGGCTTCTTGGGCCGTGGTGTTAGTTACGAAGATGTGAGAAGTGGCTGGAGTCCAGAAATATTCTGAAAGGTTGGCTGAGGCATTAGATATTGAGAAGAGAAAGGAAAGGATGGAGAATGACCCTAGAATATTTGGCCTCGGGTACTGAAAGTTTGGAGTCACCATGAATAAAATGGGAATCTTGGAGATGAAGGAGGCTGGGAAAGAGAACCTTCTAAGTAAGGTTCAGATATCTCTCAGAAGTTCAAATGCAAATGGTGACTAGACTGTTGGATGTTTGAACCTGGATTCAGGGGAAGAGGCGGTGCCTAAAGATTTAAATTTGAAATTCATTGGATGGTGTTTGAAGCCGTGAGACTAGATCTACAAATGAGTATAGATCTAGGAGTGAGTACTTCCCTGGTGGCTCAGACTGTAAAGAATCTGCTTGCAATGCGGGAGACCTGGGTTCCATCCCTGGGTTGGGAAGATCCCCTGGAGAAGGGAATGGCAGCTCACTCCAGGATTCTTGCCTGGAGGGTCTCATGGTCAGAGGAGCCTGGTGGGCTACAGTCCTTGGGGTTGCAAACAGTCAACGACTGAGTGACTAACAGAAAAAGAGTCCCTTGACCTGAGCCCTGGGAGGATGTGCAGAGCTCCAGGTATGAGAAGGAGTGGCCAGGAGTGGTACAGGGAGGTCATTGCTTTCATGACCTGGAAAAGAGCTGATTCACTGAGCCGGTGGGGTCAATAGCATGGTAGGGATGAGTCCAAGAGTGAACCAGCTCCCAGAAAGAGTAATCTGGACGGCAGGAGCTGGTCACAGTGTGTGATGCTTGAGGCTACCATCATGCAGAGCTGGAGCTACTATTTGGGGGTCTGGTATGGGAGGAGGAGCTGCTGTTAGGTAGAGGAAAAGATTATTGAAGGAGGAGAGGCCAAGGAACTGAGTGGAATTCTGTGCCTCTTCTTCAGTCTTGATGGGGCTTTCATGTATGTGTGTATTTGTTATTTTTAATATTCACTAAAAACTCCACTGCTGTCTCTGATAGGCCACAACCTATTTTTATAGATGTTAGCAAATGTGATGGTGGCTTAAGGCCGCACTTTGACTGTTTGCCCTGGAAGAACACATTTTCCCAGTTAATCTTATCCTTTCTATTTTCAAGGCTCCCAACGAAGTCAGTTTCCTTGGGGGAAATCATAATTCTTTGTTCACCTTTCTCCTCATTTATCTTTAGAAAAAAATCAAAGTGAAAAGAATTGGAATGCAGCTTCGCTTTTGCCCCGTTGTGCTCAGCGAATGTTTTCTCTGACCAATGGTTTTTATTTAGTATTTTCTTTTGTGACAGAGAGGAACATAAGGAAATGATCCAAAGTCTTTAAAAGCCCTGGGTGAGAGGTTTGAAACATCAGGAGAGGGTTAGGAAGGACTTTGAGCCAGGCTGCATGAAAAAGGAACAAGTGAGGACTTTTTAGGGAGGGCTGAAAAAAATCAGAAATTTGACCAAGGAAGGCAGCTGGGGGAAAAGTCCACCTGCGCCGGCATTTAGAGATTTAGCAAGAGCAACCTGGAATCTGCCCCCAGGAACATGCTTCCAACACAGATGGAAGCATCTATTTTATATCCTGTGCTCTTAAAAAAAAAAAAAGAATCCTCTCATAATCTTCAAAAAAAAAAAAGAAGAAGAAGCTGTTTAACCGTTTCTGGTGCACTAGTTCTCCAAGCTGCCACAGAATCTTGAACAAGACATGAATGTCTTCTCATCACAGCTACCATTGGTTCAACTTCTCTGTCCCTTGGTGAAGGGACCCCTGAGTTTAGTCACGCCCTGCTTGGCATTTTCCCCCAAAGATTCCACTGTGCTTACCCTGGCTTGTCTCTTGCCGTGTCTTGAATTCTCATAGTTGGGGGGATATTGTAACGGACTCCATGGGATACACCGTGTTTTATGTACCGAAAGGGAAGACCCCATTTAGGAAAGAAGAAGGAAGCCAGGGATGGGGTTGTCATGCCCTCTGTTGGCTTTCTGACACCTGGGCATGGAAACTTTCAAAAGTGAGCAGAGAACACTGTGGTTTACAGTGCCAAGGTCTCAGACCTTTCCCTGGTTCAGGCTGCCTCCCACACCTGGTTCAGAGGTGTACTATTTGTGAAGGGCATTTGCGGGAGTGGGGGCAAGGGGCAAATCTTTGTAGGAATCTGGTTACCCAGTGATCATCCCAGCATTAATCTTTCAGAGAAGATGGAAAACTTTGAGGGAGCTAGAGGGCATGTTACAGTGGAGATCAGAAAAGGGACGAGGTAGGACAATGAGCCCTCATCCCTAAGGGCAACTCTTTCCTCCACTTGACCGAAGCCGACTCTCCAGCACCGTCTTCGTTACATTGAGCCACAGTCTGACTGGCGCGTGTGTGCCTGTGAGTATGCACACGCATGGGTGTGTGAGCGTGGGGATGGGGGGAATGATGGAAACCACAAAGTACAAATCCACCAAGGGTTGGGTTGCAAACTCAGAGTCACACCTTCCAGAGGCACCACAGCAGAGGGGACACATTTCTAGCTTTCCCGGTGTGACACCCCCTCCAGGGAAGACCCAGAGGACTCAGGTTCCCCTTGACTCTGCGACCCAGACCCCATTCCCGTCCCTGGGGGCCGACTCTTCTTCCTCTTGACTCTCAGATCCCCAGCCCATCCACCTCCGAGTTCTCTTTCTGTTCGTTTGTTTTGTTTTTGTTTTCTGTAAATATATATTTCTTATTTTGGACGTGCAGGGGTCAACTGAGATTCTGGAGTGGGGGGAGGGGGCGGATGACTGGGTCTTTTTATTTTTTTCCTTTCTCTCTTGGATTTTGGTGTTTGAACTTGAAAAAAAATAATTACAAGTATATATATAAGCAAATGACTTACCTTAAAAAAAAAAGAAGTTGATTTCATTCTTTTGATTTATCTTGTTTCTCATTGGGGTGGGGTGGGGGTGGGGGTTCTTTTGGGTGGAGGGCTTTTTTGTGAGCTGTATAGATTTCCAGTTTGGACTTGTTCAAAATGATGCAGGAACAAAAACTTAAAATGAATTAAAAAAAAAGACACAACATAAAAACAAGAAAAACTTTGTGATGTATAAAAGCTGTAAATAGTCAAAGATTCTTTCTCTTTCTAATGGCAAATTATTTCTGTCACTTTATATTCAAAAAATAAAGAAACCTACCACAAATTATCAGGGTAAAAAATTCAGAATCAGAGTGGGTTTTTTTTTCCTTTCTTCTTTTGGTCTTTGTGTTTTCTTTATGGTAGCCTGGAAAAACTTAATTATAACAAGGTGCTATTCAGAAAAATTCCTTCCCCAATCCAGGAAGATCTTTCAGGAAAAAACTTTGAGGGAGCTAGAGGGCATGTTACAGTGGAGATCAGAAAAGGGACGAGGTAGGACAATGAGCCCTCATCCCTAAGGGCAACTCTTTCCTCCACTTGACCGAAGCCGACTCTCCAGCACCGTCTTCGTTACATTGAGCCACAGTCTGACTGGCGCGTGTGTGCCTGTGAGTATGCACACGCATGGGTGTGTGAGCGTGGGGATGGGGGGAATGATGGAAACCACAAAGTACAAATCCACCAAGGGTTGGGTTGCAAACTCAGAGTCACACCTTCCAGAGGCACCACAGCAGAGGGGACACATTTCTAGCTTTCCCGGTGTGACACCCTCTCCAGGGAAGACCCAGAGGACTCAGGTTCCCCTTGACTCTGCGACCCAGACCCCATTCCCGTCCCTGGGGGCCGACTCTTCTTCCTCTTGACTCTCAGATCCCCAGCCCATCCACCTCCGAGTTCTCTTTCTGTTCGTTTGTTTTGTTTTTGTTTTCTGTAAATATATATTTCTTATTTTGGACGTGCAGGGGTCAACTGAGATTCTGGAGTGGGGGGAGGGGGCGGATGACTGGGTCTTTTTATTTTTTTCCTTTCTCTCTTGGATTTTGGTGTTTGAACTTGAAAAAAAATAATTACAAGTATATATATAAGCAAATGACTTACCTTAAAAAAAAAAGAAGTTGATTTCATTCTTTTGATTTATCTTGTTTCTCATTGGGGTGGGGTGGGGGTGGGGGGTCTTTTGGGTGGAGGGCTTTTTTGTGAGCTGTATAGATTTCCAGTTTGGACTTGTTCAAAATGATGCAGGAACAAAAACTTAAAATGAATTAAAAAAAAAGACACAACATAAAAACAAGAAAAACTTTGTGATGTATAAAAGCTGTAAATAGTCAAAGATTCTTTCTCTTTTCTAATGGCAAATTATTTCTGTCACTTTATATTCAAAAAATAAAGAAACCTACCACAAATTATCAGGGTAAAAAATTCAGAATCAGAGTGGGTTTTTTTTTCCTTTCTTCTTTTGGTCTTTGTGTTTTCTTTATGGTAGCCTGGAAAAACTTAATTATAACAAGGTGCTATTCAGAAAAATTCCTTCCCCAATCAGTTATTCACTGTCAGTGGTAGTCTGGACTAGTGAATCCAGTTAAGTTAGGAGTCTGTTTCCACTAGCTGATGCTGAAAATGTTGGTAATACTGCAAATTGCGTTGGTAAGGGGTTGGAAAGAGACTCAATAATTATGATCTTAAAACAACGTTTTAGCTTCCATAAGATTTCTTTCTTACTACACAATAACTGTCTTCTACTTTTTTTCTTCTTTCAGCATGCAAAATTTTAAACATATTCAAAAATAAACAGAATGGTATAATAAACCTCCGTGTATCCACTATCCAGCTTCAATAATTATCAAATTATGCCAATCTGATTTCAATCATATCCACATCTATTTCCCCCTTCTGTATTATTTCAAAGCAAATTCCATAATGGTATAGTTTAATCTATAAATATTTTACTCCATATCTCTAAAAATTAAGAACTCTATTTTACAGTAACCACAATACCATTGTGACATAAAAATTTAGCAGTAATTCCTTGATAACAAATATTTAGTTACTGTTCAGATTCCTTGTCTCAAATATAATACTGTTTTACAGTTCAGAATTTTTTTATCATAAGCCAAATAAAGTCCACATAATTGGTTACTATTTCACAAATTTCTTTTGAATCTATAGTTTCACCTCTCTACTTGTTTTCTGAAATCTATGTGTTAAAGACATGGAGTCTTTTATCCTGAAGACATTCCCATAGTTGGATTTTGAATTTCTTTTTTTTTTTTTTTTTTTGGCCACTTCTATTGATCTTTCATTTATCTATTTTCATCCATCTTTGTTCTTTGGCCTGTGTGGGCCTCCCATCGCTGTGGCCTCTCTTGTCGCAGAGCGCTGGCTCTGGGCGCATGTGCTCCAGAGCTCTGGCTCAGTAGTTGGGCACATCGGTCCAGCCGCTCCGCGGCACATGGAATCTTCCCAGGCCAGGGATAGAACCAGAGCCCCTTGCACTGCAAGGCGGTGTCCTTACCCACTGGACTACCAGGGAAGCCCTCCCATAGTTGGATTTTGCTGATGGTATCTCCATGGTCATGATGAACATATTTCTCTGTCCTCTGTATTTTCTTTAAATTGTTAACTGTCTTTCTTACTCTTTTTTTTTTTTTTCTTAAGATTTATTTATGGTTGCACTGGGTTTTTGTTGCTGCCTGTGGGCCTTTTCCCATTGTGACAGGCAAGGGCTACTCTTGCTGTGGTGCGAAGGTCTCTCATTACAATGATTTCTCTTGTTGAAGATGGAGCACAGGCACTAGGTGTGTGGATTTCAATAGTCATGGCACACAGGCTCAGTAGTTGTCGCACACAGGCTTAGTTGTCCCTCAGCATGTGAATTTTTCCTGGAAGCAAGGATTGAACCCTGATCTTCTGCACTGAGAGGTGGGTTCTTTACCACTGAGCCACCAGGGAAGCCCTCTTACGCATTTCTCTTCCACTGTTTAGACGTATCAAGAAAGCAAACTAACCTTCATTTTAATCAACGTGCAGTGCATTTCAAAGAATTAGCTACTCACATACACCCTCCAGGTGATCAACAGTTATGTGGACTTAGTCACTGGTGACCAGGGCCTGCTCACAGTCAAAACAAGAAACAGTTCTGGGTCTGGTTCCTCAACCAGTCCTTTTGAGCTATTGCATTTTTTCCCTCCTCTACTCCCAGTTCTGTCATGGATTGTATGTATATAAGGGTACTGGATGATTTTTTTTTCACTATACCTTCATCTCTAAATTATTCAAATTATAGGATATTTCTGATGATAAGAGAAAATAGATATGCTTTGTTTTTCAGAAAATCATACAGCATGTACCAATATCACTTTATGAAACGCAACATGCTCTTCCTATCATCTTCGTGCTGGAAAGTCCTATAGTGAGAACAGTTACTAGAACCCCATCTTTTGACTCAGGGACCTTAGTAAGTGAACACATGTGGCAGAGTCTTGGCTAGAAGCCAGCATTTCTTATCTTGGTTTGGAGCATCTACCAGGGCATATAAAACCAGCCTGCCCTCCTCTGACACAGGTTACCTGGATAAGTGCTTCTCAGTTCTGGCTGCGTAGTGGAGTCATCTGTTTTTCTTGTTGTTGTTGCTGTTGCTGTTGCTGTTTTTTAATTTTGGCCTCTTTTATTGGTTTTTTACTTATTTTCATACATCTTTATTCTTTGGCCTGTGTGGGCCTCCCATTACAGTGGCCTCTCTCATTGCAGAGCACCGACTTCGGGCGCATGCACTCTAAAGTACTGGCTCGTAATTGGACACACCGGTCCAGCCTCTCCACCACACTTGTGATCTTCCCCGACCAGGGATCGAACTGGTGCCCCTTGTATTGCAAGGAGGACTCTGTACCCACTGGACCACCAGGGAAGCCCATCTGGGGTGTTTTTAGAACACTGATGACCAGACTTCCCTGGTGGTCCAATTGTTAAGACTCCACGCTTCCATCGCAGGTTTGAGTTCAATCCCTGGTCAGGGAACTAATATGCCTCATGGTGTGGCAAAAAAAAGAAAAAAAGAATATGGGAATATAACACTGATGCCTGGGTCTCATCTCCCAAAGATTCTTATTCAATTATTCTGGAGTGCTGTTTGGACATTGGGCATTTAGAACCTCCATGGGTGCTTTTAATATGCAGCAGAGTATGGGAGGGAAAGGAGATCTCATATTTACCCCTAATTCAACTCAGTGCTGCGACTGCTGCCTGTTCCCATTCTCAAGCTCACTATGGACTACCGCTCATGTCCCACGTCTTGGATGGCCACCCTCTGGAACTCCTAGACCTATCTTCTCTTCTCTCAGAGCTAGAGAACGAACTCAGGGAAGGCTCAGCTTACTGTTACAGTTCTTTGATTTTGCCTACCCACATAATCTTCAGCCAGACAGACTGAAAAGTTCGTTTACCTAAAGGAAAATTCAACATATACATTCGCGCACACACATTAAATATGACTACTCCCAAAACAAATGTGTGGAATCTAGAAACATGGTACTGGTGAACCTCTTTGCAGGGCAGGAATAGAGAACAGACTTTTGGACACCGTGGGGAAAGGAAAGGGTGGGGTGAACTGAGAGCTAACATTGACCTATCTACACTACCATCTATCAAATGACAGCTAGTGGGAAATTGCTGTAGAGCAAAGGGAGCTCAGCCCGGTGCTCCATGAGGATCTAGAGGGAGGGGCGGGAGGCTCAAGAGGGAGGGGATATATGGGTACTTATAGTTGGTTTATGTTGTTGTATGGCAGTTAAACAATTATCCTCCAATTACAAATAAATTTAAAGCAACTTTAAATGACTGTTCCCATCATCACAGGAGGAAGTTGGTTTCTTAGATATACCATAATTGCTGGATTTACTCCAGTATTTGCAATGATCCATGATCTTCTAAGGATGGAATGCCTCCAGATAGGATCTGCTCTTGAGGACAACCCCTGTCAGTTCCCGTTCCCTGCCTCACCTTAGTGGGTAATTAAGCTTACCACACTCTCCCTGCGTGCCACCCGCCCTTGACACACACACATCCACAAAGCCAGTTTCCTAACTGCTGCAACATACTCAACAACATTGTACTGGCATCACAAAAATAGCATTTCTTGTTTCAGGTCAAAGTGGTGCAATGTTTTGCTTTGCCACCTGTTCTCTGTGTACCAGGGTTCCACCAATGACTAATAAAATAGCATATTACATGACCATCTACAACGTTTAAGTACACACACCCACAGGAGCTTTAAATGTCATTTTTTTCTTCCCTCTCTTTTTTGCTTCTTTTTGAGATTAAAGTTGATATTGGGATAGGTCCTTCTTTATTCTCAGTACCTATGACAGTGTGAGTTTTATCCTATTCAAGAAACTTTCCAGACATCACAGGAGAGGATATTTTCTCCCTTCTAGTTAGACCTAAAAGAAACTAGCATTTAATGTGTACCCATTCTGTTCTAGACCCTTTATCCAACTTACGTAATTCTCTTGGGACTTCCCTGGTGGTCCAGAGGCTAAGATGCTGCAGTTCCAGTGGAAGGGGGTAGGTCTGATCCATGGACGGGGAGCTAGGTCCCACATGCCAAAACTGAGAGTTCATATGTCACACAACTAAACCCTGGTGCAGCCAAATAAATAAAAATATTTTTTAAATGTCTTTTAAAAGCCTATGCCTCATCTAAATCATCTAAATAAGTCTCATTTAACAAACATTGAGGTTTAGAGAGATTCATTAACTTGCAGAAAAGCACACAGCTATTGTGCAAATAAGAACTTATGTGATACAAATGAGCCTTATTCAACATGTCATGAAGTGGGCAAGGGTCTACTGTAAAATGGAGCAGAAGGTGGGGGCGGGGGGGTATGGGATTAAAAATAGGGAGTAAGTATAGAGCCCAGAACTGCCTTGGTGCCTGGAGACTGGCTGACTGGAAACTGCCTGACTAGATACTGCTATCAAGCAAAGCGTTTACAGGGACACAAAAGTTACCCAAGTTTTGATTTGCTGATGTGGCCCTCTGAGCAGAAGCAACTCCATCTCGAGCTTGGAAATGTATATCAGTACTACTGAGTGAAAGATCAACAGCTTAAAGCCAGCAAAGCTGATCCCAATCACCCCATTCTCACCATTAAGTTAAATAGTCTTAGAGATCGATTAAAAAGAGAACGCAGAAGCGTACTCCGGATAAACGGAATGTTGTGCTATCACATCTGCGAAGGGCTTGGTGTTCACTTGCTTATTTCTGATATACAAACTCACTTGGGCATACAGACATATGTGTTGATGGGTGCTGTAACACTCCGCTTTGTCCACAGTGTCACTTTGGGTAGCTGTTCTGAGAAAGTCATACAGAAGTGGTCTTTGCCAGTGAAAATGCCCACTACTTCTGTCATTATAAATACTATCTATTGAATATTTAATAATTGCCAGCACTGTGCTAAACATTTCACATGTAGCCTCTCATTTGTGCTTCCTAATGATGTTGGGACAAATCAGATTCTTCTTTTCATCTCTCACTTTACAGGGGAGAAAAGGTAGCTCAGTGAGGTTACTTCAAGGGCCTGGAATGTCACCAGAAGACGGATGCATCTAACCTCGAATCTTTCCACTACTTTACAGTGCCCCTAAAACAGAGTGCTTCTGTCAAAGATTTAATTCTTGCCACTGCTTAATCTAGAGGTTTTCAGCTCTGGCTGCCTACTAGAGTTAGTCGACCAAAATTTGAAAATACAGGTACTGAGTACTCAGTATCTTGTAAGAAGTCAGTGGTTAATGCTGACGTGGAACCAGGATTGGGAACAAGGGGTTTCGTTTCATGCCAGCAAATAAATCAGCGTCACAAGATGGGGGAGAGGCTGGAACACATTTCTACAGCTCAGTAAAAGCAAAAGTGGGCTGCACAGCCAGAATACAATAAACAAATACTTTTTACCCAGAAGCCCTTGGGAGGCGTAAGGTGTAAGTCTGGCGTCCAAGCTTCACGCACACCCTTCCTTGCTGCTTTGTGATTCTGAAGCTGGTTCATTTCTATGGGATCAAAAATAGGGAGTAAGTATAGAGCCCAGAACTGCCTTGGTGCCTGGAGACTGGCTGACTGGAAACTGCCTGACTAGATACTGCTATCAAGCAAAGCGTTTACAGGGACACAAAAGTTACCCAAGTTTTGATTTGCTGATGTGGCCCTCTGAGCAGAAGCAACTCCATCTCGAGCTTGGAAATGTATATCAGTACTACTGAGTGAAAGATCAACAGCTTAAAGCCAGCAAAGCTGATCCCAATCACCCCATTCTCACCATTAAGTTAAATAGTCTTAGAGATCGATTAAAAGAGAACGCAGAAGCGCATTCGGATAAACGGAATGTTGTGCTATCACATCTGCGAAGGGCTTGGTGTTCACTTGCTTATTTCTGATATACAAACTCACTTGGGCATACAGACATATGTGTTGATGGGTGCTGTAACACTCCGCTTTGTCCACAGTGTCACTTTGGGTAGCTGTTCTGAGAAAGTCATACAGAAGTGGTCTTTGCCAGTGAAAATGCCCACTACTTCTGTCATTATAAATACTATCTATTGAATATTTAATAATTGCCAGCACTGTGCTAAACATTTCACATGTAGCCTCTCATTTGTGCTTCCTAATGATGTTGGGACAAATCAGATTCTTCTTTTCATCTCTCACTTTACAGGGAGAAAAGGTAGCTCAGTGAGGTTACTTCAAGGGCCTGGAATGTCACCAGAAGACGGATGCATCTAACCTCGAATCTTTCCACTACTTTACAGTGCCCCTAAAACAGAGTGCTTCTGTCAAAGATTTAATTCTTGCCACTGCTTAATCTAGAGGTTTTCAGCTCTGGCTGCCTACTAGAGTTAGTCGACCAAAATTTGAAAATACAGGTACTGAGTACTCAGTATCTTGTAAGAAGTCAGTGGTTAATGCTGACGTGGAACCAGGATTGGGAACAAGGGGTTTCGTTTCATGCCAGCAAATAAATCAGCGTCACAAGATGGGGGAGAGGCTGGAACACATTTCTACAGCTCAGTAAAAGCAAAAGTGGGCTGCACAGCCAGAATACAATAAACAAATACTTTTTACCCAGAAGCCCTTGGGGAGGCGTAAGGTGTAAGTCTGGCGTCCAAGCTTCACGCACACCCTTCCTTGCTGCTTTGTGATTCTGAAGCTGGTTCATTTCTCCTTGACCAACCTTGATGTGAAGCTCTGCCAGTAGAGGGCGCTAGAGGGAGGCACTGGGACGATAGAGAAAGAAAACTTGTTCAGTCGGAGAGCCTGCCTCTCCACGTGCAGTGGCCCCTAAGTCCACCCCAGCGACCTGGCAATTCCCAAGGTTCCAGAACAGCTTCCAGCCAGTTTCCCCATCAGGCGACCAGGGTGGGCAGCCAGAATGGTTAAGTCTCAGCATTACAAGCCCTCCTTTAAGAATAAATCCCTGGGGGCTTCCCTGGTGATCCAGTGGGTAAGGACACCGCCTAGCAGTGCAAGGAGCGCTGGTTCGATCCCTGGCCTGGGAAGATCCCACGTGCCGCGGAGCTGCTGGACCGATGTGTCCAATTACCGAGCCGGAGCTCTGGGGCGCATGCGCCCAGAGCTGGCGGTCTACAACAGAGGCCACCGCGATGGGAGGCCCACAAGAGCCAAAGAACAAAGATGGATGAAAATAGACAAATGAAAGACCAATAGAAGTGGCCCACCAGCTCCCCTCCCTCCCCACCCCCCTCATGAAAAAATAAAAATAAATCTTAAAAAAAAAAAAAGAAGAAATCCCTGGGGTTCCCTGGTGGTCCAGTAGGTAAAGAGTTCTCCTTGCAGTGCAAGAGGCACAATTTGATCCCTTCCCCGCGAAGATCCCACGTGCCGTGGAGCGGCTGGACCCGTGTGTCCAGTTGCGAGCCAGCACTCTGGAGCGCATGTGCCCAGAGCCCGTGCTCTGCTGCGAGAGGGGCCACTGCAATGGGAGGCCCACACAGGCCAAAGAACAAAGATGGATGAAAATAAATAAATTAATTAAAAAAAAAAACAATAAAAGAGGCCAAAAAAAATTTTTTTTAAAGAATAAATCCCTTCCCTTGTTCACCCTTGCCTCAGCCCCAGGGGAGGAAGCTCTTCTCTGCAGGGTTCTCTTTCCCCTTTCCAGTCAGTCCCCTACATAACGAATGGACTCTGTTCCAGGAGTGTGCTTATAAGTCCAATTTGTTGGTCAGCCCAACAAAATTAGCCTAGGTAGTCAATTAATATAATTGGCTATACAATATTGTGCTATGATAGATTAATAAGACTTTTCACACAAATACATGAAAAACAAACATGAAAAAATAAAGAAAACATTTTTAATCTTACAGTACAGTGCCTTGATAAGTACAATAGTCCAGTTCAACAGCTGGCACAGAGGGGCTGGCATCTAGGGAACAGGCAAAAAGAGTGACTGCCTGGAGGAGGTGGAGATGGTAGAGCTGAAGGATCCTCAGAAATAGGAGACCGAGGACGAGCTGCAGTTTCCCTCACACCTGATGTTATGCACAGGTTCTGGTTCCCTGCTGGATTCAGTTCTAACTGCTCATTTGAAGAAAAAAAAAAGAAAACACCCAGTGATGTCCGGGTAGTCACTCTTTTTTTCTCATCAGAGATGAGAAAATAGAACTGACTTACATGATTGGATGCGGGCAGGCATATTCACATCTTTGAAAGTTCACAACTTAAAGGTTCGTAGGTAGAGAACTTAGTGTACTCAGTAAACAATTCTTCACGTTAATTTTTCTCTGTTTAGATCATTGTTGTGGTTTCTCTTTTTGTCCTGAACCAGATGGCTACGCTGGGTTCCATCAGAAACGTGTTGGCGGCATCCATCACTCTCCTGAGACCCCGGCTGCCAGATCACACAGTGGAAACGGAAGAAAAGCTTTGCACAGGCTCCCCCGTGAAGCCTGAATAAGCACGTTCCTTTCAGACAAATAACAGATGTTGTGTTTCTGCTAACAGATCTCCTGGGTGTTGTAGGAATATGGGGATCTAGCTCAATTGGTGATTTGGGTTAACAAAAGACTCCATGAGCTGTAGACTTCTTTGTGACAGTTGACACTGGAGTTTTGCTTTGCTTCCACTGCTTCACCACAACAGTAGAAGAATTCAAGTTAATTAACTTGCAAGCTGCATGTTATTAGAGACTGGACAACTTTATATAAATTATATTTTCATGAGATGAGTTACAACTTTTTTAAAGAATAAATCCCTTCCCTTGTTCACCCTTGCCTCAGCCCCAGGGGAGGAAGCTCTTCTCTGCAGGGTTCTCTTTCCCCTTTCCAGTCAGTCCCCTACATAACGAATGGACTCTGTTCCAGGAGTGTGCTTATAAGTCCAATTTGTTGGTCAGCCCAACAAAATTAGCCTAGGTAGTCAATTAATATAATTGGCTATACAATATTGTGCTATGATAGATTAATAAGACTTTTCACACAAATACATGAAAAACAAACATGAAAAAATAAAGAAAACATTTTTAATCTTACAGTACAGTGCCTTGATAAGTACAATAGTCCAGTTCAACAGCTGGCACAGAGGGGCTGGCATCTAGGGAACAGGCAAAAAGAGTGACTGCCTGGAGGAGGTGGAGATGGTAGAGCTGAAGGATCCTCAGAAATAGGAGACCGAGGACGAGCTGCAGTTTCCCTCACACCTGATGTTATGCACAGGTTCTGGTTCCCTGCTGGATTCAGTTCTAACTGCTCATTTGAAGAAAAAAAAAAGAAAACACCCAGTGATGTCCGGGTAGTCACTCTTTTTTTCTCATCAGAGATGAGAAAATAGAACTGACTTACATGATTGGATGCGGGCAGGCATATTCACATCTTTGAAAGTTCACAACTTAAAGGTTCGTAGGTAGAGAACTTAGTGTACTCAGTAAACAATTCTTCACGTTAATTTTTCTCTGTTTAGATCATTGTTGTGGTTTCTCTTTTTGTCCTGAACCAGATGGCTACGCTGGGTTCCATCAGAAACGTGTTGGCGGCATCCATCACTCTCCTGAGACCCCGGCTGCCAGATCACACAGTGGAAACGGAAGAAAAGCTTTGCACAGGCTCCCCCGTGAAGCCTGAATAAGCACGTTCCTTTCAGACAAATAACAGATGTTGTGTTTCTGCTAACAGATCTCCTGGGTGTTGTAGGAATATGGGGATCTAGCTCAATTGGTGATTTGGGTTAACAAAAGACTCCATGAGCTGTAGACTTCTTTGTGACAGTTGACACTGGAGTTTTGCTTTGCTTCCACTGCTTCACCACAACAGTAGAAGAATTCAAGTTAATTAACTTGCAAGCTGCATGTTATTAAGAGATGTTATTTCTGGACAACTTTATATAAATTATATTTTCATGAGATGAGTTACATAATACATAATTTATAATAAATTTTCTACATGACTTAATAATAATTTATATAAGTAAATTCTTATGCTTTCATGTTCTATATTGATTCTGGTGATTGTGGTGGCAGTGGAGGAGAAAAAAGGAAGCCTTAATCATTTTGTCTGTGTCTCTTTTTATTAGAGTAAACTTAATGGAAAGTTTTGATGAAGTTGGTGGTGGTGGTGGTGGTTTATTCACTAAGTCCTGTGTCACTCTTGTGACCTGATGGACTGTAACCCGCTAGCCACCGCTGTCCACGGGATTCTCCAGGCAAGTATACTGGAGTGGGTTGCTATTTCCTCCTCCAGGGGATCTTCCTTACCCAGGGATTGAACTTGCGCCTTCCTTGTCTCCTGCATTGACAAGTGGATTTGTTGCCACTGTGCCACCTGAGAAGCACTGGATAAAGCTGGTCTTCTCTAAATCAACAATAACCACCAAACTTGGGTGAGGACTGGGGGTGGTTCCCAAGCAAAGCCTACATGAGGTTCCCAGAGGAAAGCAGGGTTTCCACCACTTCTCCTTATTTTTATTAATCCATCCATTTATCGAGTGCCTACTATTCACCAGACATTGTTCTAGAAGTTAAAGATATAGCAACTTTTAAAAAAGAGCAAAAATAGTCCTTCCCTCCAAAACCTCCCATGCTAGTCCTTAATTGAGCAGAGCCTTGAAAAATCATACGTGGCCCCAACAAACCTCGGGATTGACTTCCAGGCAAGACAACGTGTGTGTCCACTGTATCTGGCCCCACATATACCTAGGAGATTCATCCATCACTGGTCTCAGGAAATGCTTGCTGTGCTTGGGGTACCAGCTTCAATGGAAAAGCCTTTGCATCTGGAATGGATATATTAATTCCTCTTCAGGGAAGTTGTTCTCTTCCAGACAGATTCATTTTAAGGAACGCCTCCACAACAGATCATGGAAACCATACCTGGATTGAAGTGAAAAACAGACACATTATCTGGAATTGGGGGGTGGGATAGATAGAGGGAAATGATGTAGGAAGAGAAATTGCTTCCATACGGTTGTCTTTCTGAGTCTCACAACCCTCCAACAGGTAGGCAGGCTGGCAGATTATTTTCACATTATGGATGAGAAAACTGAAGGGAAGGGTCTGTTCCAAGGTCAAGCAGGGAGTAAAAAGTGGGTCTGTGGTTTTCCAACCCACTGCTCCCTCCATGGCATCAGGCTACTTTCATGGTGATTGATTGACATGGACAATTGCAGGAATTTTTATTAATGTAACATAAGGTGAGGAATGATGATGAGGCAGAAGTGAAAGTAAAGTGGAACCAAATATAGAGACAAATGCACACCCTCCTTCTGACTTTGACTGAGTCACTATTGCAAGATCTTCCCATGAGGAAAATAACCTGGCAGGTCCTTTCTAAACATTTACCAGCAAGAGCCAAATCATATGAAACCACAGAACTTGTGACAGTGCTTCTGTGTCGTGGTGCTGGCATCTCACGCCACCGACTCTCCTGAGAAAATACGGAAGCAAGGGCTGCATTTTAGCCACGTTTCTGCTCATCTGCAGCCCACAGCTGAACGTGTCCCCAGGCCCCTGGTTGTCCGATGTTGCTCCCCTGCCATCCTGCTAAGTCAACAAGTACAGATGTTGTCCTAGGGGTTAAGAAATGTGCCAGATTCTTGCTGTGGCACAGCTTTGCCAGGACCTTCTGGTAATCTCTGCCCCACCCTGCAGCGTCTAGGTTGGTGATCACCTCTCTCCTACTCCATGACTCACAGCTATTCCTAGCTAAGTGGGAAAGAGGGGTGAACGTGGGGCAGTCACTAGAGGATTCATGTCACCCTCCCCAAACTCAGCCTCAGCCACTGAGACTCTTTCAAGGCACACTGATGACCAAAGGGACCGAGAACCTAGGCAACCCTAAATATCAGAAGAGGAAGCTCCCGTGTGGTCCAGCACCATCACTCTCACACCCTGTCTTCCCTTCCATGGACTCTGAGCCATGATGGCTTTGACCTTCCTAGGTAAACCCTAGGGAAGCAGAATTCAAAGGAAGGTTTGCAGACATGATTGACAGGAGGGGAAGAGCAAAGACAACAACTCGCTTGGGAGAGAGACCTTCCCAAGAGAGTCTGGGGAAAGGATAGAACGCTTCACTACCCAATTCGGCAAGGCTTAGAGAAGGGAGGGGAGAAGGAAACCAAATCAGACATAGACATACACCCTCCCCTGTGATTAAGGTGCCCTTCCGAGGAACAGAGCAAAACAAAATTATGGAAAACCAAATCTCCCTTTTCCACACGACAGTGAAAGTCATACATGGGTCAGCCTTCTGTTTTTGATTTAAGCCTTTCTCTTCCTTCTGAGTTTTTTCTCTTACGTGCCTCAGGTTGAACTCCATGAGAGTTAAGAGAGTCTGGTTGTGAGAATCCCCAGGAAGGAAGTTGCCAGGCGTTCTCCACAGTGGCAGAGTCAGACAGACCCAAGACCTCAAGGGAATGCTTTCCCTGTTTGTGTGGGCTGTCTGCCCGCCTCACTGCAAGGAGGTCTACCCAGCTCTTTGAACTTTGCCCTTGGAGTCTTGGCTTCTAGTAACAGAGTGAGCCGCCATGTGAGCCTGGAGCCCCATCAACCTCCCCGTGATGCTTCAGGAAGGACCAGGCGTGCTTCCCACTCTGGCTTCTCCCTTTGCAAGCTGGTTCCCTGCCCCCTTCAATCTGCATTACCTTCTTCAATGACTCTGCCAGTTGGAAGAGAACCCTGATTTTTAGACTCTAGTTCATACAATGTTTCCTGTCTTTTGCCATCTCCATTGCTTAGGGTGTAAGCTTATTCCTTGGCATCATATGGGTAAGTAAGAGGCTTCTTGAACCCCCATCACAGCAGCTACCACATCATATGGGGTCTGGGGCCCAGCAGGCAGCATTCAACACTTAATAACTCCCTATTCTTCTCGCAATTACCACAAACTAGTAGGTCCAATGCAGACTCCATGCTTTGCCTTTGCAATTTCGATGCCACAGGTAGCTTCCTGTTTGGATGTCTGAAAAAGGAAAATAACAAGCTTGCTTTGCTTGGGTCACAGTGTGAGTGTTCCAGCATCCTGGGGCTTCACAGCCTGTGTCTCTCAGACCCATTTAATGCCCTTTCTCTCCAGTCACAAATGCAAATCTTTCTCTGAATGAGCCTAGGCGGAGTGAGCCATCTGTTGGGGAACAGAGTAGAGTCACCAACAAGGCCAACAGCAAAAAGGGAGCAGAGCACAGGAGAAACCGGAGGTCAGTGGCGGTGGCCACAGTGGGGTTGGAAGAAGGCCAGATCCTGAGATCCCGTCACCCTCTCTCCCGCAATAAATAGCACCTCCAACAGGACAAGCTCTTGCGTGCACAAACCTACTGCATTTCCACCACAGTCCCTGTTAGGCTGGGGGTTCAATGCACACAACAAAACGTGTCTTCAGTCATTCATGTTGCCATGTGGATCGGTGCAAGCGTCACCCACTTCCCACAGAAGGAGAAACCGAGGCATCCTGGGTTCAGGGACTTGCCCAAGATGACTCAGTTCAGCAGTAATGTGGTTCCTCCTTGTTGAAACAGATATTCTGTTCAAAGCACGTGGTCAGACAGTCCATTCTATGTAAGTCCATCTCAATGGCTGAGGATCCTGGAGGGGTTGGATGCGTGAACCTGCTAGGTGGCTGACTTCAGCATCCCAGTTCTCAAGCCTCCTACTCAAAATGAGGGTGAGCCAGGTGAAAGCCTCCTACTCCCCGATTGTTTTTAAGCTGGTTCCCTGCCCCTTCAATCTGCATTACCTTCTTCAATGACTCTGCCAGTTGGAAGAGAACCCTGATTTAGATTTGTTTCCTGTCTTTTGCCATCTCGATTGCTTAGGGTGTAAGCTTATTCCTTGGCATCATATGGGTAAGTAAGAGGCTTCTTGAACCCCCATCACAGCAGCTACCACATCATATGGGGTCTGGGGCCCAGCAGGCAGCATTCAACACTTAATAACTCCCTATTCTTCTCGCAATTACCACAAACTAGTAGGTCCAATGCAGACTCCATGCTTTGCCTTTGCAATTTCGATGCCACAGGTAGCTTCCTGTTTGGATGTCTGAAAAAGGAAAATAACAAGCTTGCTTTGCTTGGGTCACAGTGTGAGTGTTCCAGCATCCTGGGGCTTCACAGCCTGTGTCTCTCAGACCCATTTAATGCCCTTTCTCTCCAGTCACAAATGCAAATCTTTCTCTGAATGAGCCTAGGCGGAGTGAGCCATCTGTTGGGGAACAGAGTAGAGTCACCAACAAGGCCAACAGCAAAAAGGGAGCAGAGCACAGGAGAAACCGGAGGTCAGTGGCGGTGGCCACAGTGGGGTTGGAAGAAGGCCAGATCCTGAGATCCCGTCACCCTCTCTCCCGCAATAAATAGCACCTCCAACAGGACAAGCTCTTCGCGTGCACAAACCTACTGCATTTCCACCACAGTCCCTGTTAGGCTGGGGGTTCAATGCACACAACAAAACGTGTCTTCAGTCATTCATGTTGCCATGTGGATCGGTGCAAGCGTCACCCACTTCCCACAGAAGGAGAAACCGAGGCATCCTGGGTTCAGGGACTTGCCCAAGATGACTCAGTTCAGCAGTAATGTGGTTCCTCCTTGTTGAAACAGATATTCTGTTCAAAGCACGTGGTCAGACAGTCCATTCTATGTAAGTCCATCTCAATGGCTGAGGATCCTGGAGGGGTTGGATGCGTGAACCTGCTAGGTGGCTGACTTCAGCATCCCAGTTCTCAAGCCTCCTACTCAAAATGAGGGTGAGCCAGGTGAAAGCAGTGTGCATCCAGTCAGCTCCACGGGCAAGGCTGCTCCTTGGTTCCTTAAATGGGCTTTCAGTTCAATGACTAGAGCTGAGCTCTGTCCCCACCTCGGTCTTGAGGTCGATGAGCTCCCAGCAGAGACGGTGCCTCTCTCCTGTTCAGGAGAAATGGAACCTCATATCCCAGCATGCAGAGGGGGTTATGCTCTTCTGAGATCTTCCCGAAGGTCAGTGGCTCTTGAGGTGGGGCCTCAGGAGAGCCGTGGGCTTGATGATGGTGTTTTTAAAGGGATAATATTCACACTTCTTGGTAGAGTGGGAGTGGATGTGTTGTTATTAATGGTGTTTAATTAAACTTTATCTTCAGAGCAAAAGGAAAAAATTTAAAAAATAAAACAAACCCCGGGGCTTCCCTGGTGGTTCAGTGGGTAAGGACACTGCCTTGCAGGGCAAGGGGCGCCGGTTTGTTCCCTGGCCTGGGAAGATCCCATGTGCCGCGGAGCGGCTGGACCGATGTGTCCAATTACCAAGCCGGAGCTCTAGAGTGCATGTGCCCAGAGCTGGTGCTCTGCAACAACAGAGGCCACTGCGATGGGAGGCCCACACGGGCCAAAGAACAGAGATGAATGAAAATGGACAAATGAAAGACCAATAGAAGTGGCCCCCCTGCTCCCCTCCCTCCCCACCCCACCTCCCAAAATAAATAAATAAATATATCTTAAAAAAAAATAAAACCCGGGTGTGAACCACCTTGAACTCTGGGAATGGACAAGTTCGCCTCCCCCTCTGCCTCTTCCTCCCTGTGCTCCATTTCCATTCCCCTGTGCATTTGGGCTCAAAGCTTGGGTCATCTTTGATGAATCCTGTGCCCCTACCTCTCCATGAATCAGTTGCCGTGTCTTGTCAGATCTGCTTCTGGAACATGTTCAAATGCCTTCCCTGGCCTCCCTGGTCCAGATTTCCTGGGACAATGGCAGTGGGTCCTGAGGGCTCCTCCCGACCAGAGCCCGTCATGCCAACCCTCCCTTCAAACTCACTAGGCATGGGACTTCAGCATCCCAGTTCTCAAGCCTCCTACTCAAAATGAGGACAGGTAAACTGCTCAGTCTCCACGGGCAAGGCTGCTCCTTGGTTCCTTAAATGGGCTTTCAGTTCAATGACTAGAGCTGAGCTCTGTCCCCACCTCGGTCTTGAGGTCGATGAGCTCCCAGCAGAGACGGTGCCTCTCTCCTGTTCAGGAGAAATGGAACCTCATATCCCAGCATGCAGAGGGGGTTATGCTCTTCTGAGATCTTCCCGAAGGTCAGTGGCTCTTGAGGTGGGGCCTCAGGAGAGCCGTGGGCTTGATGATGGTGTTTTTAAAGGGATAATATTCACACTTCTTGGTAGAGTGGGAGTGGATGTGTTGTTATTAATGGTGTTTAATTAAACTTTATCTTCAGAGCAAAAGGAAAAAATTTAAAAAATAAAACAAACCCCGGGGCTTCCCCTGGTGGTCCAGTGGGTAAGGACACTGCCTTGCAGGGCAAGGGGCGCTGGTTTGATCCCTGGCCTGGGAAGATTCCACGTGCTGTGGAGCGCTGGACCGATGTGTCCAATTACCAAGCCGGAGCTCTGGGGCGCATGCGCCCGGAGTCAGCCGGTGCTCTGCAACAACAGAGGCCGCGGCGATGGGAGGCCCACACGGGCCAGAGAACAGAGATGAATGAAAATGGACAAATGAAAGACCAATAGAAGTGGCCCCCCTGCTCCCCTCCCTCCCCACCCCACCTCCCAAAATAAATAAATAAATATATCTTAAAAAAAAATAAAACCCGGGTGTGAACCACCTTGAACTCTGGGAATGGACAAGTTCGCCTCCCCCTCTGCCTCTTCCTCCCTGTGCTCCATTTCCATTCCCCTGTGCATTTGGGCTCAAAGCTTGGGTCATCTTTGATGAATCCTGTGCCCCTACCTCTCCATGAATCAGTTGCCGTGTCTTGTCAGATCTGCTTCTGGAACATGTTCAAATGCCTTCCCTGGCCTCCCTGGTCCAGATTTCCCTGGGACAATGGCAGTGGGTCCTGAGGGCTCCTCCCCGACCAGAGCCCGTCATGCCAACCCTCCCTTCAAACTCACTAGGCATGGGACTTCTCTGGCGGTCCAGTGGTTAAGACTTCCCCTTCCCATGTAGGTGATACAACTGATCCCTGGCCGGGGAGCTAAGATCTCATCCGCCTCATGGCCAAAAAATCAAAGCATAAAACAGAAGCAAATATTGTAATACATTTCTAAAAGAGCCTGCTAGCCTTATCTTCCAGCCCTGAGTGGCCCTGGCTGTTGCCCAGCAGAAGTCACTTCACTCCTAAGTGCCTCCCAGTGAAGCAGGGCCTCTCGCAGGACATCACACACTGGCCTTCCTCTGTAGCCTCCTGTGCAGCATTCCCTCACACAGGCTGAGCTGACACCCACGTGGTTCTTTACTGTTCTTCAGTCACACCCTTACTGCTTGCCCTCATGCAGTGGTTCCAGTGTACGGCCCCCTGTTTAGGGAAAAGCCCTCCTCTGTGTCACCTCTCTGCTCTGTCACTGACACTTCCGTGATCGGACGAGGAGACACTCCACTCATCAGGCCATCTTGGAACACCAGCTGGGTGTTCTACAATTGGACTCGGTTCTGATGCCATGACCCAGGGACTGCATCAGACCCCACGGGCTAAGCGCTCCATCCCCCCAAAACTGTGTGCCCTCCCACCATGGCCAAAGCTGATTTGTAAATCCAGGTTGTCACATTTGCTTCCAACTGAGCAGCTATAAATCAGAGGTTTCCAGGAACCCCTCCTCAGATTTGATTAACATGCTAGAGTGACTCATGGAATTCAGTAACTGTTTGCTCGCCAGGTGGAGGTTGTTTAGTCTCTAAGTCATGTCCAACTCTTTTGCAGCCCCATGAATTATAGACCACCAGGCTCTTCTGTCCATGGGATTTCCCAGGCAAGAATACTGGATTGGGGGGCTTCCCTGGTGGTCCAGTGGGCAAAGAGTCCGCCTTGCAGTGCAAGTGGCACTGGTTTAATCCCTGGCCTCCTGGTCCAGATTTCCCTGGGACAATGGCAGTGGGTCCTGAGGGCTCCTCCCCGACCAGAGCCCGTCATGCCAACCCTCCCTTCAAACTCACTAGGCATGGGACTTCTCTGGCGGTCCAGTGGTTAAGACTTCCCCTTCCCATGTAGGTGATACAACTGATCCCTGGCCGGGGAGCTAAGATCTCATCCGCCTCATGGCCAAAAAATCAAAGCATAAAACAGAAGCAAATATTGTAATACATTTCTAAAAGAGCCTGCTAGCCTTATCTTCCAGCCCTGAGTGGCCCTGGCTGTTGCCCAGCAGAAGTCACTTCACTCCTAAGTGCCTCCCAGTGAAGCAGGGCCTCTCGCAGGACATCACACACTGGCCTTCCTCTGTAGCCTCCTGTGCAGCATTCCCTCACACAGGCTGAGCTGACACCCACGTGGTTCTTTACTGTTCTTCAGTCACACCCTTACTGCTTGCCCTCATGCAGTGGTTCCAGTGTACGGCCCCCTGTTTAGGGAAAAGCCCTCCTCTGTGTCACCTCTCTGCTCTGTCACTGACACTTCCGTGATCGGACGAGGAGACACTCCACTCATCAGGCCATCTTGGAACACCAGCTGGGTGTTCTACAATTGGACTCGGTTCTGATGCCATGACCCAGGGACTGCATCAGACCCCACGGGCTAAGCGCTCCATCCCCCAAGACTGTGTGCCCTCCCACCATGGCCAAAGCTGATTTGTAAATCCAGGTTGTCACATTTGCTTCCAACTGAGCAGCTATAAATCAGAGGTTTCCAGGAACCCCTCCTCAGATTTGATTAACATGCTAGAGTGACTCATGGAATTCAGTAACTGTTTGCTCGCCAGGTGGAGGTTGTTTAGTCTCTAAGTCATGTCCAACTCTTTTGCAGCCCCATGAATTATAGACCACCAGGCTCTTCTGTCCATGGGATTTCCCAGGCAAGAATACTGGATTGGGGGGCTTCCCTGGTGGTCCAGTGGGCAAAGAGTCCGCCTTGCAGTGCAAGTGGCACTGGTTTAATCCCTGGTACGGGAAGATCCCATATGCCGTGGAGCAGCTGGACCGGTGTGATCAATTACAAGCCAGCGCTCTGGAGTGTATGTGCCCAGAGCCAGTGCTCTGCAACTGAGAGAGGCCACCACGATTGGAGGCTCACTCAGGCCAAATAATTAAGATGGATGAAAGTAAATAAATGAAAGACCAATAAGAGGCCATTTCCTTCTCCAGGGGATCTTCCTGACCCAGGGATTGAATCCACGTCTTTTATGTCTCCTGTATTCTTTACCACTAGCACCTTTTACCTTTATTAGTTTTCTAAGCAGAAGGAATGGCCAGTGAAAAGGCTCAGTGGTTGGCATATGTGTGCAAGGGAAACAGCTGGATGAGGGAGAGGAGGAAGAGTTTATGTAAATTCTTTTTTCGCTTCTACCTTCATGGTTTTCTAAGAGAGGTTCACCATCATGGCAGACAATCAGTAATATCAGGGCCAGTGGCTTAGACTGGTCCAAGCGTGGCTCCCATTCCCTGCATCCCAGTCAGTGAAAGGCATACCAGTCCTGGCTATGTGATATAACAAAGTGCCTACCTTCTTTGAAAAGTCCTCATTTACCAGTTAATTATGGTGCTAACATATCATTTGGATGACTGCCCAGCTTTCTCTAGCTATGGCATTTCAGCATCCCATTCCTGTGACTGATTCCCAGGTGCAGAGTATCTGGATGCAAAGAGAAATCAGATGGGAACAGAGAAACCAAAGGGAATGGCAGAAAGCCCGGCAGCTAGTTTAGGGCAAGGACCACATTCATAAGCTCCAGGGACCATGCAGTAGCTCTGTCTGAATAAGGATGACCATGCCAGCAACACAGGGCTGTTTCGACACGGGTCACTGCAGGTTTCCTTTTTTGAAGTTGAGCAGGAACGGATCTTGGGTTCCCTCTATACATGATGATGAAGGAAGGTCCTACTGGTGGCCTGCCCTGCCCAAGTTTGTCCTGAGCTTTGACTTGTCTGGATATATCTTTACTCCCAACCTCTTTCACACCAGTGTCTATGTGTTGCTCAGTCATGTCCAACTCTTTGTGACACCATGGACTATAGCCCACCAGACTCCTCCACCCATGGGATTCACCAGGCAAGAATGCTGGAGTAGGTTGCCATTCCCTCCTCCAGGAGATCTTCCCAATCCAGGGATCAAACCGATGGCTCCTGCATTGCAGGCGAATTCTTAACCACTGAACCACCTGGTAGGCCCTTCGCATCCATGATTCTGGTGTAAACCTGCAACTGAGAGAGGCCACCACGATTGGAGGCTCACTCAGGCCAAATAATTAAGATGGATGAAAGTAAATAAATGAAAGACCAATAAGAGGCCATTTCCTTCTCCAGGGGATCTTCCTGACCCAGGGATTGAATCCACGTCTTTTATGTCTCCTGTATTCTTTACCACTAGCACCTTTTACCTTTATTAGTTTTCTAAGCAGAAGGAATGGCCAGTGAAAAGGCTCAGTGGTTGGCATATGTGTGCAAGGGAAACAGCTGGATGAGGGAGAGGAGGAAGAGTTTATGTAAATTCTTTTTTCGCTTCTACCTTCATGGTTTTCTAAGAGAGGTTCACCATCATGGCAGACAATCAGTAATATCAGGGCCAGTGGCTTAGACTGGTCCAAGCGTGGCTCCCATTCCCTGCATCCCAGTCAGTGAAAGGCATACCAGTCCTGGCTATGTGATATAACAAAGTGCCTACCTTCTTTGAAAAGTCCTCATTTACCAGTTAATTATGGTGCTAACATATCATTTGGATGACTGCCCAGCTTTCTCTAGCTATGGCATTTCAGCATCCCATTCCTGTGACTGATTCCCAGGTGCAGAGTATCTGGATGCAAAGAGAAATCAGATGGGAACAGAGAAACCAAAGGGAATGGCAGAAAGCCCGGCAGCTAGTTTAGGGCAAGGACCACATTCATAAGCTCCAGGGACCATGCAGTAGCTCTGTCTGAATAAGGATGACCATGCCAGCAACACAGGGCTGTTTCGACACGGGTCACTGCAGGTTTCCTTTTTTGAAGTTGAGCAGGAACGGATCTTGGGTTCCCTCTATACATGATGATGAAGGAAGGTCCTACTGGTGGCCTGCCCTGCCCAAGTTTGTCCTGAGCTTTGACTTGTCTGGATATATCTTTACTCCCAACCTCTTTCACACCAGTGTCTATGTGTTGCTCAGTCATGTCCAACTCTTTGTGACACCATGGACTATAGCCCACCAGACTCCTCCACCCATGGGATTCACCAGGCAAGAATGCTGGAGTAGGTTGCCATTCCCTCCTCCAGGAGATCTTCCCAATCCAGGGATCAAACCGATGGCTCCTGCATTGCAGGCGAATTCTTAACCACTGAACCACCTGGTAGGCCCTTCGCATCCATGATTCTGGTGTAAAGCCATTACAGTCTAGGAAGGTCTGATCACCCAGAGCCCCTTGTCAATGGGTCATTCTCTGCAGGTTCTCCATGTCTGCATTCCAGGGGTGACTGCAGTTAGTTCTGCTTGAAGTTTAAGGTGCACGTCTCTTAGTTTTAAGGATTCCTAGCTGGCCCTCAATGGAGACCCACACTTGAGTGTTCCACCTTACTGAGCACCTCGTACCAAGATTTCTTACCTGATGGAAAGTAGCCTTGGGCATTTTCTTGTTTGCCTTCATAATAGCAATAGTCAAACTCCCCACAAAGATGTAACACTAGATCCTTGTGTCACATAATCCTCATAACCCACTGGGGTGGGGTGTTGCCATGGTTGCTTCCATTTTATAGATGAGAAAATGTTTTGTAAACAATCACGTAATCCTCAGCAGGTCTTTGTGTCTATCATTTCCATTATTACTAAATGATTGTGTGCACTGGGGTTTTAATAAAATAATTATTAAAATAATTATTCAGCACCTATTGACTACTAGGCAGCAGCTAGGTACTTACTGTTTTCGAGTTTAATTACACAGTAATGCTATGAAGGGCTTTCCCTGGTGCTCAACTGTAAAGAATCCCCCTGCCAATGCAGGAGGTGCAGGTTTGATCCCTGGACCAGGAAGATCCCCTGGAGGAGGAAATGACAACCCACTCCAGTATTTTTGCCTGTGAAATGCTGTGGATGGGGAGCCCAGCAAGCTACAAAAACACTTAATAAACAACAACAAGGCTATGAGGTAGGTATTCTTATTCTCACGTTCACCATGGAGGAAACAAAAGCTCAGAGAGGTTAAAGAGCTTCTCCACAGCTACACAGCTCATGGCTGAGAGAAATTGGACTCAGGTCTGTCTGCCTCCATAACCCATGCATTCCTGTAACAGCTCCCCTTCCTGAATATGGAAAAGGAAGACCCCTCCCAGTGGAGGAAGGATTAAAACTCCAAGTTGACATGAAAAATATCATGCTGGGACTTTGTAACAGGGTTGCTCCCCGTGGAGTGTGCCTGCAGCATACCTGGGGGTTCTTTCAGGGGTGACAAGACAGCCCCAGGTCCAAAAACAGATTCTAAGAAGAGAGTGGAAATAAAGGAGTTCAGAGGGCTAGGTCATTCACTTAAAATTGGGTCATTGTTTTTCATCTCATCAAGCCTCAGGTAGTTTTGACTCACAGCTGCTCACCCAGGGGTGGACATGGGCCCTCCTCCCATCTCCAGATTCTCTTTCTGCAAGCTTGGGTTCTCCTCAGCCTGGCTCACCCTTCCCAGCACACAGCCAAGCCAGGTCTCGCCTGTATGGCGAAATGCCTGCCGTGGGGGTCTAGGTCCATACTCAGCTATAGTCAGATCTTTTAATTCCCCTCACAGACAAGTCTCTGAAAAAGTAGCCTCTGAATTTAGCTCCTATGTGTTCACAGGTTCTGTTCACTGGGCCAAGCAATTTAGACTTTTTTCTTAGTTTCTCACCATGACCCAGTGAGACAGGAACTGCCAAGTGAAAGTGAAAGTGGGCTTCCCTGGTGGTCCAGTGGGTAAAGAGTCTGCCTTGCAATGCAAGGGGCACCAGTCCAATCCCTGGCCCGGGAAGATTCCACATGCTGCGGAGTGGCTGGACCAGTGTGTCCAATTATGAGCCAGCGCTCTGGCGCGCATAAGCCCAGAGCCAGTGCTCTGCAATGAGAGAGGCCACCGCGATGGGAGGCCCACATATCTCAAAGAACAAAGATGGATGAACAACAACAACAAAAATACATGACTTAGAGGTAAAAAAAAAAAACAAAAAAAACCCATAAAGAAAGTGAAAGTGTTAGTCGCTCAGCTGTGTCTGACTCTGTGACCCCATGGACTGTAGTCTGCTGGGCTCCTCTGTTCTTGGGATTTCCTAGGCAAGAATACTGGAGTGGGTTGCCATGTCCTCTTCCAGAGGATCTTGTGGACCCAGGGATCGAACCTGGGTCTCCTGCATTGCAGGCAGATTCTTTACCACCTGAGGCACCGGGAGATAGGAACTATAGAGAGACAAAATTTGCCACATCAAAATCTCTTCTTAATGAGTAGGTTCATACAAGCTGAAATCAAGGCCCAAAAGATGAGGGAAGACCCTTTGACTTCTCCCCTAAGTGCCTGAAAGAATTTAAATTGAGGGCCTGTTCCTGGATTTTCCTGTGTTGGCGGTAAGGGATTACCAGTGTGATCTGTGAAGAATATGGGCTGAGTGTTGTGGGGACACTGGGCAGGGCCTGGAGACCAGAGTCCACTCTGTGTCCTGTGTTCTGAGCAGGGCCCAGCAAACGTTTACTGAACCCTCAAACCCTGTTTTCATCTCATCAAGCCTCAGGGTTTTGACTCACCTCTCCCTCCCCCATCTCCAGATTCTCTTTCTGCAAGCTTGGGTTCTCCTCAGCCTGGCTCACCCTTCCCAGCACACAGCCAAGCCAGGTCTCGCCTGTATGGCGAAATGCCTGCCGTGGGGGTCTAGGTCCATACTCAGCTATAGTCAGATCTTTTAATTCCCCTCACAGACAAGTCTCTGAAAAAGTAGCCTCTGAATTTAGCTCCTATGTGTTCACAGGTTCTGTTCACTGGGCCAAGCAATTTAGACTTTTTTCTTAGTTTCTCACCATGACCCAGTGAGACAGGAACTGCCAAGTGAAAGTGAAAGTGGGCTTCCCTGGTGGTCCAGTGGGTAAAGAGTCTGCCTTGCAATGCAAGGGGCACCAGTCCAATCCCTGGCCCGGGAAGATTCCACATGCTGCGGAGTGGCTGGACCAGTGTGTCCAATTATGAGCCAGCGCTCTGGCGCGCATAAGCCCAGAGCCAGTGCTCTGCAATGAGAGAGGCCACCGCGATGGGAGGCCCACATATCTCAAAGAACAAAGATGGATGAACAACAACAACAAAAATACATGACTTAGAGGTAAAAAAACAAAAAAAACCCATAAAGAAAGTGAAAGTGTTAGTCGCTCAGCTGTGTCTGACTCTGTGACCCCATGGACTGTAGTCTGCTGGGCTCCTCTGTTCTTGGGATTTCCTAGGCAAGAATACTGGAGTGGGTTGCCATGTCCTCTTCCAGAGGATCTTGTGGACCCAGGGATCGAACCTGGGTCTCCTGCATTGCAGGCAGATTCTTTACCACCTGAGGCACCGGGAGATAGGAACTATAGAGAGACAAAATTTGCCACATCAAAATCTCTTCTTAATGAGTAGGTTCATACAAGCTGAAATCAAGGCCCAAAAGATGAGGGAAGACCCTTTGACTTCTCCCCTAAGTGCCTGAAAGAATTTAAATTGAGGGCCTGTTCCTGGATTTTCCTGTGTTGGCGGTAAGGGATTACCAGTGTGATCTGTGAAGAATATGGGCTGAGTGTTGTGGGGACACTGGGCAGGGCCTGGAGACCAGAGTCCACTCTGTGTCCTGTGTTCTGAGCAGGGCCCAGCAAACGTTTACTGAACATCAGCTTTTCCATCTGCATGTAAACTGTTTTCCTCCCCTTTGAATTCTTGAAGCACCACCCTCAACATCCTCTTTTGTCTTTAGCTAGAGATGCTATTTAAGGGGAGGGCCTCAGACGTTTTGGCTACAGTTTTCCTGGGTCTCTCCTGCGTGAACATGTTATTAAAATTTTGTCTGATTTTCTCATGTCAGTTTAATTCGTAGACCCCTCAGAAGAACCTAGAAGGGAAAAGAACAGTTTCGTTTGTCTGTTTTTTTATCTCTGACAGTACTACTATTGTACTGATTTTAAGGACTAGTAAACTAAGAATTGGAGGAGGAAATGACAACCCACTCCAGTACTCTTGCCTGGAAAATCCCAAGGACAGAAAAGCCTGGAGGGCCAGAGTCCATGGGGTCGAAAAGAGTCAGAAATGAAGGAGCATGCACTTCAAACTAAGAATAGGGAGCTTCTCAGGTGGCTCAGTGATAAAGAATCTGCCCGCAAGGCGGAGACGCAGGTTTGATCCCTTGGTTGGGAAAATCTCCTGGAGGAGGAAATAGCAACCTACTTCAGTATTCTTGTCTGGAGGAAACCCCATGGACAGAGGAGCCTGGTGGGCTACAGTCTATGGGGTTACAAAAGAGTCAGACACAACTGAGTGACTGAGCAAGCACACAAACTAGGAATAACTTTAGTTAAATCAAAGATATCTTTTAGTGGGTTGCCATGTCCTCTTCCAGAGGATCTTGTGGACCCAGGGATCGAACCTGGGTCTCCTGCATTGCAGGCAGATTCTTTACCACCTGAGGCACCGGGAGATAGGAACTATAGAGAGACAAAATTTGCCACATCAAAATCTCTTCTTAATGAGTAGGTTCATACAAGCTGAAATCAAGGCCCAAAAGATGAGGGAAGACCCTTTGACTTCTCCCCTAAGTGCCTGAAAGAATTTAAATTGAGGGCCTGTTCCTGGATTTTCCTGTGTTGGCGGTAAGGGATTACCAGTGTGATCTGTGAAGAATATGGGCTGAGTGTTGTGGGGACACTGGGCAGGGCCTGGAGACCAGAGTCCACTCTGTGTCCTGTGTTCTGAGCAGGGCCCAGCAAACGTTTACTGAACATCAGCTTTTCCATCTGCATGTAAACTGTTTTCCTCCCCTTTGAATTCTTGAAGCACCACCCTCAACATCCTCTTTTGTCTTTAGCTAGAGATGCTATTTAAGGGGAGGGCCTCAGACGTTTTGGCTACAGTTTTCCTGGGTCTCTCCTGCGTGAACATGTTATTAAAATTTTGTCTGATTTTCTCATGTCAGTTTAATTCGTAGACCCCTCAGAAGAACCTAGAAGGGAAAAGAACAGTTTCGTTTGTCTGTTTTTTTATCTCTGACAGTACTACTATTGTACTGATTTTAAGGACTAGTAAACTAAGAATTGGAGGAGGAAATGACAACCCACTCCAGTACTCTTGCCTGGAAAATCCCAAGGACAGAAAAGCCTGGAGGGCCAGAGTCCATGGGGTCGAAAAGAGTCAGAAATGAAGGAGCATGCACTTCAAACTAAGAATAGGGAGCTTCTCAGGTGGCTCAGTGATAAAGAATCTGCCCGCAAGGCGGAGACGCAGGTTTGATCCCTTGGTTGGGAAAATCTCCTGGAGGAGGAAATAGCAACCTACTTCAGTATTCTTGTCTGGAGGAAACCCCATGGACAGAGGAGCCTGGTGGGCTACAGTCTATGGGGTTACAAAAGAGTCAGACACAACTGAGTGACTGAGCAAGCACACAAACTAGGAATAACTTTAGTTAAATCAAAGATTCCTAACCTCTGGAATCTAATGCTTAATGATCTGAGGTGGGGCTCAGGCAATAATGAAATATAGTGCACAATAAATGTAATATGCTTAATCATCCTAATACTAGTCCCCCGACAACCTCAGTCCATGGAAACATTGTTTTCCACTAAACTGGCTCCTGATGTCAAAAACTTGGGGATCACTGCTTTAGCCCTCTTATTTATGCTTCACACACACACACACTCATTTGCACCTAACGCTTCAGCTGCCAACCAGAACCTCTAATTTCCAAATACCCATAAGTGAAACCACATCCAAGCTCCAGAGTAACGTTTCTGCCTGCCTGTGACATGTGTACCTGGGGGTCTCTTGGCTGCCTCAGGGGTATCATCTCTAAAAAAAAGAAAAAAACTTGTTCAGACTCTCTGCTTGTCCAGTGGTTAGCCACACACCGTGCTCCCAATGCAGGGGCTCCAGCTTCAAGCCCTGGTCAGGGAGCTAGATCCCCCATGCTGCAACTGAGAGCCCACATGCCGCAACCAAGACCCATGCAGCCAAGGAAGTTAAAAAAAATTTTTTTTTTAATTTTTGGCCTCTTTTATTGGTTTTTATTTATTTATTTTTCATCCATCTTTATTCTTTGGCGTGTGCGAGCCTCCCATCGCAGTGCCTTTCTCTTGTTGCAGAGCACCAGCTCTGGGCACATATGCTCCAAAGCGCTGGCTCGGAATTGGACACACCGGCTCAGCAGCTCCGCAGCATATGGGATCTTCCCGGACCAGGGGTCGAAACGTCGCCCCTTGCTTTGCCAGGCGAACTCTTTACCCACCGGACCACGAGGGAAGCCCTTCTTAACTAAAATAAATAAAACTTGTTAGCGTGTTCCCATCCCTGCTCCCGTGTCTAGGCAATGGGACCGTCATCTGCTGGCCCACCTACGCGGAAGCTGGGAGCCAGCGTCCACACTCTTCACGCCACCACTCCCTCTCCCTCTGTCTAGCTCAACGGCTCTCAAACCCACCCCTCCCCTGGCTCTTCAATCCACCCCTCCCCTTCCTCTCTCTTTCTGCGCTGCTCGCTATTATCCCCCGAGGCCACATGCTGTCACTGCTGTCCCGGAACATCAAACTGTCTGTGTCATTCAATGGCCAAACATTCTGTCACAGCCCCCTGTCACCTGTAGAATAAAGAATGACCTCCCTGTAAATCACCAGTCTGCATCACCAGGACCTGTCCACTCTCCCAGCCTTGTAACCCATCAACCTCTCCCCAGCCCCTGACTCCTCACAGAGGTTGCCTTTTATTAAATGTTTGATGGACTTGCCTTCACAGGTTTTCTTCTATGCATGGAGCATTCTCCCCTTTCTCTCCCCTTTGCCCCCTGCCTGCCTTCTGCAGCTCCTCCCCTCAACAGAATATCCTTATCCCTCAGCAAGATGTGGGGCTAAAGTTCCACCATCGGCCCTTCTGTGGATGTCTTTCCTGTTACCTTTCATCTCAGGGAAAATTAAGTGCCACCTCACTTTGTCCCCCCACCCCTATCCCCGTGCCTGGGACATTATTTCTTTGGGGCTCAAGGACACTAAATTTTAAACTGAACTGCCAAGTCAGTAAACAAAGGAGGATACCATCAGCAGCAATTGTAGCCACAGCCTGGGGGAGCCCTGAGCCCTGAAGGAAATCAGGAAAGAAAAAACACCTGCCATCTAGCAGAGTCCAGACTGCAGCTCCTCCTTCAGGTGAGCCCTGCGGACACTCAGGATGTAAAAACACAAGATCCCGGCCCCAGATAGCTGAGGTGCATATCAAAGAAATAATTTCAGTGAGCTCAGACTCTGGTATCTTCCCATATAAAGAAAAGTGCTAAATTCCTTAACTTGACAAATCTGGTTTTCTTTAATTAACATCTTTTACTACCTTCCTTTGTTGTACAACTCCTGTATATCCTAGCCCAGCTGCCTCCTTGGAGCAGTTCTCTCAGGGTTACTTGAGTTGCTGCCTTCCAGGCTTGACATCCTAAAAATTCCCACTGAATAAAATGTTAACTTTCAACTTTTTGGTTGTGAATAATTTTTTAACAGACAGAAGGCAGGGATCAAACATCTCTGCATTACCAGGGGCCATCCTGAAAACTAATCACAGTGCTTAGCTTTGAAGCACTTTTAATGACTCTTTTCCAAATAAGAGAGTCAACAAGCCAGTAACAAACTGAAGGAATGAACCACAAAAACTGAATTCAGGGGTCTGTCTAGTAACTGAAGTGTTGCTTGGATGAGAAAGTGTGATATAGATGAGAAAAGATCCCCGGATGGGAGACTGGTTTGACTCAGACACAGATGACCTCTCTGAATGTAATTATATTTCTTTTTCAATTAAAATTGTCTTAACTAATCCTCCAGCAGTCCTGTAACTGGATTATTTTAACTCGCGAGAGAATGTCATTTAACTTATGCTTGACACTGTGTAATTAAACAGGAGCTTCATGCATTATTATTTCCCATGCCAATCAGTTAGGACACTTATTATGTTAAAGAAATGAAACTGAAAGGGTTTTACCTCTATTTGAGACTTAAACCCAGGGCCCAGACCTGATCAAACCCTGCTTGGGACTTGAACCCACGTGGTTGGAACTTGAATTCCAGCCAAAACCCTGTTTGGGACTTGAACCCATGTGACTGGGGCTTGAACCTAGCCAAAACCGGTTTGGGACTTGAACCCACGTGGCTAAGGTCTAACCCCAGCTAAAACCCCTTGGGACTTGAACCCACGTAGTCAGGACTCAATCCCGGCCAAAACTCTGTCTGGGACTCGAACCCACACGGGACTTAATCCAGCACTTACCCACCGAGGTTCAGGTTCTTCCTGCCTCAACGCAGAAAGAATTCACCGAGAAGCAGAGTGATAGACAAGAAAAGGATTTATTAGGATAGGGTACTTGTAAGAGGTGCAAGCAGGCAGGCAGAAAAGCTAAGCTCTGTTCTGCTCGCGCTCGCTCCTCAGTTGAGTGGGCAGCAATATATATAGGATGGTAGAAGACCGCCCCCCTCAAGTAGACGCAGATGCAGGACACACATCATTGGTTGCTTCTTTGCCAGCTCCTCTTTATCAGCTGTTTATACCCAGTCAAGCCTGCTTTACTGAACAAGGAGCAGCTCTCCTGAGTTATCATCAAGTCACTGGCCTCCCAACCTTTCTCAGGTTTTTCCCTTCTACCTACCATCGAATAAAATGTTAACTTTCAACTTTTGGTTGTGAATAATTTTTAACAGACAGAAGGCAGGGATCAAACATCTCTGCATTACCAGGGGCCATCCTGAAAACTAATCACAGTGCTTAGCTTTGAAGCACTTTTAATGACTCTTTTCCAAATAAGAGAGTCAACAAGCCAGTAACAAACTGAAGGAATGAACCACAAAAACTGAATTCAGGGGTCTGTCTAGTAACTGAAGTGTTGCTTGGATGAGAAAGTGTGATATAGATGAGAAAAGATCCCCGGATGGGAGACTGGTTTGACTCAGACACAGATGACCTCTCTGAATGTAATTATATTTTTTTTTCAATTAAAATTGTCTTAACTAATCCTCCAGCAGTCCTGTAACTGGATTATTTTAACTCGCGAGAGAATGTCATTTAACTTATGCTTGACACTGTGTAATTAAACAGGAGCTTCATGCATTATTATTTCCCATGCCAATCAGTTAGGACACTTATTATGTTAAAGAAATGAAACTGAAAGGGTTTTACCTCTATTTGAGACTTAAACCCAGGGCCCAGACCTGATCAAACCCTGCTTGGGACTTGAACCCACGTGGTTGGAACTTGAATTCCAGCCAAAACCCTGTTTGGGACTTGAACCCATGTGACTGGGGCTTGAACCTAGCCAAAACCGGTTTGGGACTTGAACCCACGTGGCTAAGGTCTAACCCCAGCTAAAACCCCTTGGGACTTGAACCCACGTAGTCAGGACTCAATCCCGGCCAAAACTCTGTCTGGGACTCGAACCCACACGGGACTTAATCCAGCACTTACCCACCGAGGTTCAGGTTCTTCCTGCCTCAACGCAGAAAGAATTCACCGAGAAGCAGAGTGATAGACAAGAAAAGGATTTATTAGGATAGGGTACTTGTAAGAGGTGCAAGCAGGCAGGCAGAAAAGCTAAGCTCTGTTCTGCTCGCGCTCGCTCCTCAGTTGAGTGGGCAGCAATATATATAGGATGGTAGAAGACCGCCCCCCTCAAGTAGACGCAGATGCAGGACACACATCATTGGTTGCTTCTTTGCCAGCTCCTCTTTATCAGCTGTTTATACCCAGTCAAGCCTGCTTTACTGAACAAGGAGCAGCTCTCCTGAGTTATCATCAAGTCACTGGCCTCCCAACCTTTCTCAGGTTTTTCCCTTCTACCTACCATCCCCTTCTAGGACTCTACAACCACCTACCTATTCTACTCTGTCCCTATCAAAACTTGGGGCTTCCCGGGTGGTCCAGTGGGTAAAGAGTTTGCCTTGCATGCAGGGGCACTTTAGATCCCCGGGAAGATCCCATGTGCCGCTGAGCGGCTGGACTGGTGTGTCCAATTACGAGCCAGCGCTCTGGAGCGCATGTGCCCAGAGCCGGCGCTCTGCAATGGGAGAGGCCACTGTAATGGGAGGCCCATACACGCCAAAGAATAAAGACGGATGAAAAATAAATAAATAAAAATCAATTAAAGAGGCCAAAATTATTAAAAAAAAAAAGAAAGAAAGAAAGAAATGAAACTTGGACCAGTGACTTGGAATAAATGGGGAATGTAAGAATTGCAAAGACACGGCGGGCTGCAAGCTGTTAGGGAAGAAGTTTATTTGGGAAGAGTTCCTGGGCAAGATCCACAGGTCCGAGAGATGGGCCAGGGAAATCGCGCCCGGAGATGGGACGAGGAGGTTTTATTGGGGAGGAAAGGGGAGCAGGAGAAAAGGGGAGGGGGATCCCTCAGGGCAGGCGCAGAAACTAGTTCTTTGTTTAAGCTTGGCGGGAAGTCCAGTGATGAGCCCACTATCCTTCAGGTGGCTGCGGGCGGGGGGTGTGAAGTTCTTGACACTTTGTGAGGAATTTTTATGGCCAAGGCTATCTCCTTATCGCAGGTCTAAGGAGACTCTCAGGTGCCAGCAGGCAAGCAACTGACCCCCTAATTTGGTGCCGGGAGTCTGGTCGCGGTGTTGACCCTAACAACTTGGCCCTTTCTTATGATTATTTAGTGCTGGGGAATCTCCGCCGCAGTGTTAACCCTTTAATAGCCTACCACCCTAACAGGGAAGGACTGAAGTCGTTCGCCTCTTTCAGCCAAGGGAAGCAGTAAAGCACATTGGTTAGAGCAAAGTTTTTCAGCATGTGAGTCTCAACTTAAAAAGAAGTGGTGACATCAATTTAGGGACCTCCGTCTAACATTTTTATTGAAATAAAAATAGGATAAAATGTAACATAAAAAAGCACCAGAGAACATTGCACATAGCAAAGAGAAGTATTAGTTTGTGAAACTTTCATTTCAAATGTGTATTTGTCCTAGGTGGTAGTATTATATTTCTTACAATGGTTCACTGCTCAAAAGCTAGAAAACACTGGTAAAAGCATGGACTTTACTCAGTTTTGTTGCTGATTGGCTTTCTGACAAGTATGACACTGGGATGACCTTGAACAATTAACTTCTCTAAACCATCGTTTTCTCTTCTATGAAAGGTGAGAATAATAGCAACACTCACTTCTTGATGTTATTATGTGCATTAAACACATAAGGAAAGTACTTAGAATCGTGCATGTCACGGAGTATGAATTACGGGGGGTTTAATATTATTATGATGATCTTTAATGAAGAACTGGACTGGACGTGCACTATTAACATCATAAAGAAGAGGGAACAGGAACTTCCCTGGTGGCAGAGTGGCCAAGAGTCAGTCTGCCAATGTAGGGAACATGGGTTTGATCCCTGGTCCAGGAAGATTCCATGTGTTGTAGAGCAACTAAGCCCATACTCCACAGCTACTGAGCCCACACGCTGTGACTCCTGAAGCCCATGCACTTAGACCCTGTGCTCCACAGTGGGAAAAGCCATCCCAATGAGAAGTCTGCACATCACAACTAGAGAATAGCCCCCACTCGGTAGAGAGAAAGCCCACACGCAGCCTTGAAGACCAGAGTGATCCCCCAAATAAAAGAGAGAATAGATATGCAGGAATGCTGATTCATAGGCGTCTCTGAGTACAAATCCATATGAGAGATAGAAAAAGATGTTTCTGATGTGTTGAGATATTAATTCAACTTGATAGACATTTGCTGAGCATCTATGACCCAGTTCCTCTGCTCAGCAGATTGGATTCTTTCTTTGTACCGCACCTACTGGCAGGAAAGCACTAAGCCAAGCCTGGGGTTGAAAGGAAAAAATTAAAATTCAACTTGATAGACATTTTTCAGCATGTGAGTCTCAACTTAAAAAGAAGTGGTGACATCAATTTAGGGACCTCCGTCTAACATTTTTATTGAAATAAAAATAGGATAAAATGTAACATAAAAAAGCACCAGAGAACATTGCACATAGCAAAGAGAAGTATTAGTTTGTGAAACTTTCATTTCAAATGTGTATTTGTCCTAGGTGGTAGTATTATATTTCTTACAATGGTTCACTGCTCAAAAGCTAGAAAACACTGGTAAAAGCATGGACTTTACTCAGTTTTGTTGCTGATTGGCTTTCTGACAAGTATGACACTGGGATGACCTTGAACAATTAACTTCTCTAAACCATCGTTTTCTCTTCTATGAAAGGTGAGAATAATAGCAACACTCACTTCTTGATGTTATTATGTGCATTAAACACATAAGGAAAGTACTTAGAATCGTGCATGTCACGGAGTATGAATTACGGGGGGTTTAATATTATTATGATGATCTTTAATGAAGAACTGGACTGGACGTGCACTATTAACATCATAAAGAAGAGGGAACAGGAACTTCCCTGGTGGCAGAGTGGCCAAGAGTCAGTCTGCCAATGTAGGGAACATGGGTTTGATCCCTGGTCCAGGAAGATTCCATGTGTTGTAGAGCAACTAAGCCCATACTCCACAGCTACTGAGCCCACACGCTGTGACTCCTGAAGCCCATGCACTTAGACCCTGTGCTCCACAGTGGGAAAAGCCATCCCAATGAGAAGTCTGCACATCACAACTAGAGAATAGCCCCCACTCGGTAGAGAGAAAGCCCACACGCAGCCTTGAAGACCAGAGTGATCCCCCAAATAAAAGAGAGAATAGATATGCAGGAATGCTGATTCATAGGCGTCTCTGAGTACAAATCCATATGAGAGATAGAAAAAGATGTTTCTGATGTGTTGAGATATTAATTCAACTTGATAGACATTTGCTGAGCATCTATGACCCAGTTCCTCTGCTCAGCAGATTGGATTCTTTCTTTGTACCGCACCTACTGGCAGGAAAGCACTAAGCCAAGCCTGGACCAGAACACCGTTGTGGAACAACAGTCCTTGCCCTTGAACCCTTAAAACCTAGTCGAGTAGCCGAGATCCAAGAACAAATGTCTCACTAAAAAGCAATATGTAATAAATACAATATTAATGGTATACACTGTGCCACCAGTGAGTCATGAAAATAACTTCTGACTAAAGACATCAATGCCTGGGGAGAGGGGAGGAGCAAAGGAAGATCCCTTTGAGAAAGAACTGGAAGAACAAGCACTACTTAAATAAGAGAAGACAAGAAAAAGGAGCCAGGAAAAGCCACACTCAAAGGTACAGAGACGGGAGGTGGTGATGCTTGTTTAAAGGAGCCTGGCGTGTCTCATGAGGACTGTGAAAGGTAAGAATGGAAGCCCAAGGGGCTCCCTGGCAGTCCAGGGGTTAAGACTCTGCCCTTCCAACACAGGGGACACAATTTCGATCCTTGATTGAGGAACTAAGATCCCACATGCTGCGTTGCAGGGCCAAAAAAAAGAAAAAAAAAATGATGGAGCAGAAGAACGGGGTTCTGCCTTTGACTTTGCTGTTGCTAATAATTGCGTCTTCTCCAGGTTCCAGCATCCAAGCACCTCTTCCCACCCTCCCAGCTCAACTTCTCTGCATGGCATGTAACCATTCATTCACTCAAGCTCTATTAAGGAATAACTGACAAAATGGAAAAGATATTAAAAGTGTACATCAAAAAGACTTGATAGACATAAGCATGGTGAAAGAATTTTTCCTGTCTGGCTAATTAAAACACCCATCCTGGGCTTCCCTGGTGGCCCAGTGGGTAGAGAGTCCACCTTGCAGTGCAAGGGGCACCAATTCGATCCCTGGCCCAGGGAGATCCCACGTGCCATGGAGCAGCTGGACCAGTGTGTCCATATGAGCCAGTGCTCTGGAGCACATGTGCCCAGAGCCAGAGCTCTGCAACAAGAGAGGCCCCTGCAATGGGAGGCCCACACAGGCCAAAGAATAAGGATGGATGAAAAATGGATTAAAAAAATCAATAAAAGAGGCCAAAATTAAAAAAAAAAAAAAAAAACACCCATCTCCTCACATGCTTACCTCTAGGGGTAGAGGGTAAGAACATTTCAGTTCTACTCTGTGTAAGAATCGTAAAGACACGGCGGGCTGCAAGCTGTTAGGGAAGAAGTTTATTTGGGAAGAGTTCCCGGGCGAGATCCACAGGTCTGAGAGATGGGCCAGGGAAATCGCGCCCCGGAGATGGGACGAGGAGGTTTTATTAGGGAGGAGGGGCGCAGGAGAAAAGGGGAGGGGGATCCCTCAGGGCAGGCGCAGAAACGAGTTCTTTGTTTAAGTTTGGCGGGAAGTCCGGTGATGAGCCCACTATCCTTCAGGTGGCTGTGGGCGGGGGGTGTGAAATTCTTGACACTTTGTGAGGAATTTTTATGGCCAAGGCTATCTCCTTATCGCAGGTCTAGGGAGATTCTCAGGCGCCAGCAGGTAAACAACTGACCCCCTGATTTGGTGCCGGAGTCTGGTTGCGGTGTTGACTCTAACAACTTGGATCTAGACTCTGCCCTTCCAACACAGGGGACACAATTTCGATCCTTGATTGAGGAACTAAGATCCCACATGCTGCGTTGCAGGGCCAAAAAAAAGAAAAAAAAAATGATGGAGCAGAAGAACGGGGTTCTGCCTTTGACTTTGCTGTTGCTAATAATTGCGTCTTCTCCAGGTTCCAGCATCCAAGCACCTCTTCCCACCCTCCCAGCTCAACTTCTCTGCATGGCATGTAACCATTCATTCACTCAAGCTCTATTAAGGAATAACTGACAAAATGGAAAAGATATTAAAAGTGTACATCAAAAAGACTTGATAGACATAAGCATGGTGAAAGAATTTTTCCTGTCTGGCTAATTAAAACACCCATCCTGGGCTTCCCTGGTGGCCCAGTGGGTAGAGAGTCCACCTTGCAGTGCAAGGGGCACCAATTCGATCCCTGGCCCAGGGAGATCCCACGTGCCATGGAGCAGCTGGACCAGTGTGTCCATATGAGCCAGTGCTCTGGAGCACATGTGCCCAGAGCCAGAGCTCTGCAACAAGAGAGGCCCCTGCAATGGGAGGCCCACACAGGCCAAAGAATAAGGATGGATGAAAAATGGATTAAAAAAATCAATAAAAGAGGCCAAAATTAAAAAAAAAAAAAAAAAACACCCATCTCCTCACATGCTTACCTCTAGGGGTAGAGGGTAAGAACATTTCAGTTCTACTCTGTGTAAGAATCGTAAAGACAGGGCGGGCTGCAAGCTGTTAGGGAAGAAGTTTATTTGGGAAGAGTTCCCGGGCGAGATCCACAGGTCTGAGAGATGGGCCAGGGAAATCGCGCCCCGGAGATGGGACGAGGAGGTTTTATTAGGGAGGAGGGGCGCAGGAGAAAAGGGGAGGGGGATCCCTCAGGGCAGGCGCAGAAACGAGTTCTTTGTTTAAGTTTGGCGGGAAGTCCGGTGATGAGCCCACTATCCTTCAGGTGGCTGTGGGCGGGGGGTGTGAAATTCTTGACACTTTGTGAGGAATTTTTATGGCCAAGGCTATCTCCTTATCGCAGGTCTAGGGAGATTCTCAGGCGCCAGCAGGTAAACAACTGACCCCCTGATTTGGTGCCGGGAGTCTGGTTGCGGTGTTGACTCTAACAACTTGGCCCTTTCTTATGATTATTTAGTGCTGGGGAATCTCCGGCTGCGGTGTTAGCCCTTTAATAGCATACCACCCTAACACTCTGTTTTTCAAATTTATATTCTACAGTACAACAATATGGACTACTTTTACCATGGTTCACATTAGATCCTCAGCTCACATTTTAGAGCTGAAAGTCTGTTCCCTTTTACCAACGTCTCCCCACTTCTCACACAGGCAGCCCCTGGGAACTGTCTTTATATTCTCTGTTTCTATGAGTTTGACTTTTTTTTTTTAATGTCACATAAAAGTGATATCTGTATTTGCCTTTTTCTGTCTGGCTCATTTCCCTTAGCATGATGCCCATGAATGCATTTATTTTGCAATGAATACCCTTTTCCCCCCTTCCCAGTGGGCAACAGAAGAGCTTGTATAGAGCCTGATGCCCAGTGGGAAGGGGAAGAAAGGGAATTCATTACAAAATAAATACATGATTGGGCATCATGCTAAGGGAAATATGCTAAGGATTATATATGTTTCTTCCTGCATGAGAAATGAGAAAATGGCTTTGAGGCTTCATAATGTAGGGGGGGCTAGTGATGTGACGAAAGGGGTCCCCTTCTCCTCCTTCAAAACTCCAGGCTGACCTCTTACAGGCCACGCTCACAGAACCCTAGTCCTATCAGCTCATCATACAGCCTTTCTCCTTTCCCAGCACTCCTCACCTGCATGGCTTCAACTGCCTTCTGACAGTCCCTGATCCAATCCACTCTGCACACCACCAGCCATCCTCTTAAAATGCCTCAATCACCATATTGCTTTCCTGCCCCAAATCTTCATAGGTTTCCCACCTCTTACAGAATTAAGTCCAAAATCCTTCTCCTGAGGCAAAGAAGCTTCTGCAGTGGCTGTGAAAGCTGCCCCTGGATATAGAAAGAAATACTAAGTGTTTCTGGTCCAACCGCTGGAACACTCTGAGATGAGTTATTTCTCCCTTTGTAGCCCAAGTGATTTTTCAAACAGTGTAGCTGAAAATTCAATGCCCATATTCCCGGAGGAGCATCTCCTGCCACCACCCCAGAGCCTCTGAGCAGGGCTCCGCAGTAAGTCTCACCACAGGTTCCTGAGCTGAAGGCAAGAGTGTTTTGAGACAACATTAGAATTCCAAAAACACAACATTCTTAAAAGTCATCTGTAGTGTTTACCAAGACGCCATGATCACTTTCTTCAGAAAAGGCATTGGTGGATTTGCTCAGTGGTGCAGCTGAGTTTCTTCTTCTTCTGTTCTTTTGATTCCTCCAGTCAGTCTGGACCAGCGGGTCTATGCTAACTGCATATTTAAATAAGGTGGGGAGCTTTAAAAAATTACCAGTGCCTGAGCCCCCATGAGGTTGACTCGAATCAGAGTCTCTAGGGGTGGAACCTAACATCAGGATTGTAAAATCTATGATCCCCTGAGCAAGAAACGAAACAGGGCTTCCCTGGCGGTGCAGTGGTTAAGAATCCGCCTGCCAATGCAGGAAACACGAGTTTAGTCCCTAGTCGGGGAAGATTCCACAAGCTACAGAGCAACTAGGCCCAAGAGTCACAACTACCAAAGGCCTAGAGCCCATGCTTTGCAACAAGAGAAGTCACAGCAATGAGAAGCCCACACAGCACAACGAAGAGTACACCTTGCTTATGGCAACTAGAAAAAGCCAGGGTGCAGCAACAAAGACCCAGCACAATCAAAAATATAAATCAATAAATACATCTTTAAAAAATTAAAAACACAGGGAAGGAGAGCACATTCACTCATTAGAACCAGATGGAAAATTCAACAATGGGTGCATTTAACACATGGAAAGAAAGCGGGCTCCTGGTAGACCCAGGATGGGTACTTTCCCATGAAGCGTTCTTCATACGTTTAGGCAATTTTTATTGCCTAAACATATGAAGGACTTGGGGGAAGAAAGACTTCAGGGAGTCCTGATCCTTTCTAGAACCTCAAGCACCAAAGTTTAAGAAACTGGATGAGTATGGCTGAGGGTATGGAAGCGGGAGAGAGATTCCCCTCCTCTCCTCAAAGAGGCATTTCTGTAATGGAAAACTCTTAACGTGACCTTTTCTTTCCATGGAGCTGAGCTGCACATACTTTACTGCAGAAAATTCCAGGCCCTTGGGAGGCCCCTTCTTGTTTCTTGGTTCATTCCTATCCTAGGGAGTAGGATACTCATGAAAGTGTGAAAGTTTTAGTTGTTCAGTTGTGTCCAACTCTTTGTGGCCCCATGGACTGTAGCCCACTAGGCTTTTCTGTCTGTGGAATTCTCTGGGCAAGGATACTGGAGTAGGTTTCCATTCCCTTCTCCAGGGAGTCTTGTGACCCAGGGATGGAACCCAGGTCTCCTGCATTGCAGGCAGATTCTTTACCATCTGAGCCACTCTGTGCTCAGCAGTGCTCTGTGCTCTAGTCTAGGCCATCCTCCTTCCTACCCCTCCATCAATATGTACCATCTGAAATTTCTGTCATAAAAATTGCCTAAACGGATGAAGGACGCTTCATGGGAAAGTGCCCATCCTGTGTCTACCAAGAGTCTGCTTTCTTTCCATCTGTTAAATGCATCCATTGTTGAATTTTCCATCTGGTGCTAATGAGTGAATGTGCTCTCCTTCCCGGTGTTATCATACTTCCATTATTATTGACACAACTATGACTTTTGGAGGCATGGCAGCCATTAATGATGGGAATCTCAGATACCTTGGCCACGTTGAAAAGTTTGAATTCAATTGTGTAGGTTAAGAGGGAGCTTTGGCAGGTTTTGGAGCAGCAGAGTGACATGGGACCTACTTTTGAAAATCAGTCTGGCAGTGATGCACAGAAGGAATTGGAGCAGGGAAGGGAACAGTTGGTTGGAGCATGATGTTGCAAAGCTGAGGGCTTGGAAATGCTGGCACGAAACACGTGGATTCATCAGCACAAACCATTCTCGGCACTAAAACAGTGGTCAAAGAGCATGGATAACCGATGATGGATTTGTATTAGCAGGACAGCACTTAAAATAGGTGTCTCTCCTGAGCTGCTTTTATCTTCAGATACCATATTAGGAGAAAGTGTCCATACATCTGCCATGACTGAGTTAGTGGCCTCCTTGGTGCACTAAAGCTTCTATTTTCAGACTTGAATGTCCCGAGCAAGTCACTCCATTTCAAAGAAATGAGGATGCAATTTCATCTCTGTATTATGCAGGGTTGGATCCAGGCAGAACTTTTTTCTTTAAACACCTCACCTTGCATTGGCTCTTTCCTCCCCTTAGTCACTTTATCCATCTCTGACCCCAGCCCACGGCACTCCATAGGCAGGTGAGCCCCTTTCTCTCCACTATGCCCACCATCTTCCCCAAATCAACAGAAGCATGCACTGTGACCTTGAGCTCTGACCTTAGCATACTGACAGACAACTTCAGGGGCAGATTGCTTAAGATTTTGTCCCCATGAGAAGGGCTTTTCTGACCTGATGGGCAAGTCTTGCCATGGTCTACACTGCTGTCTGAAGACAATGTTCCTCATGCTTATGACACAAGAAAGACCTGGACCAAGTACTTGTGAACTTGGGTCTTGTGTTACTGCAAATTCTTTCCATCTCTTTAGCCTAACAAGAGGAGGAAGACCTCCATTAAAGACCTTCTCCTGCCAAGTTGAAGCTACTGTGGATTGGTATAAAAAGCAGGATATGGGGGGTGGAGCTAAGATGGCGGCGTAGAAGGACGTGCACTCATCTCTCCTGCAAAATCGCCTGAATTGCGACGAGTTCCTGGGAAACCATCGACGAAAGGAGGTTGGATCTGATCACAGAGAGGACACCCCACATCGAAGAACAAAGGAGAAGCCGCATCAAGACGGTAGGAGGGGCGCAAGCGCACTTTTAAAAGTCAAACCTCATACCCGCCGGAGAGGCTGGGCGGGCCAAAGCCGCAAAGCCTGTTGCAGATCAAAACCCGGGAGAGGAGCACTAACACCCACAAGGGACTGAGCCAGACCTGCTTTGGAGGGTCCAGGTGCCCCCTTGAGCTAGAAGTGCCCTTGAGCAGGCATCGGAAGGGCGGCACTCAGTTCCCTTTGGAGGAGGTTACCATTAACCCGATCACAGAGCCGCCGAGGAGGACTAGAAAGTCTCTGCGCACTGTGATCAGGGAGAGGAATAGCGATCCTGCATGTGACTGAGCCAGACTCACCTCTGAGTAACCTGACGTCTCCCGCGGTGGCGGGGGTCGACGGTGGCCTACAGCAGGGTCGGGGTCACTGCAGAAGTGCTTCCCATAGAGCGTGTGGGAATAAATCCTCTGTGAGACAGACGCCATTTTCCCTCCTGTAGTTTGGCTGCTGGTCAAACTGCAGGGCTGCTGGTCACGCTACAGGAGGAACTTAGCTCCACCCAGCAAGAAAAGGATTTGGATTAAGAAACTCCCAGGGCCAGCCTGGGCGGGCCTTTTAATTCTAGAATAGGCCTAAACAAACAGTCAAAGAGGTCTTCAGATCCAACCACAGCCAGAGGCAAGAAAAAGACTGATAATTCCTGAATAGTCAGCAAGAGACAGAAGAACATAAACACTATTTTCACGTTTTGTCTGAAGCTGGAGCTACTGCTGGACTTTAAAATTTCATTTTTTGTATTGTATTACTTTGTTTCAATTTTTTTTTTTTTTCCCAAACCCACTCAGTGCACCCACCGCTTTTTTTTTTTTTCTTTTCTTGGGGGTGTGGGGGAGAGAGGGGGTGTGTTCAGTTCCTTCACTGAATTCTATTGAAGCGACTAATCTTATCAGTAAGACTGAATATATTCAAGTTTACATAAATTTTTTTTTTTTCCTTTTAAACCACACATTTTATTTTGGTATAAACTTCTGGTTCCCCATTGGCCTTTTAAGGTTCTGTGGGGGTTTTGTTTGTTTTTATTATTTTTGCTTTGTTTTTCTATATTTTTCTATAAAATTCAGATCTTTTAATTTTTAATAATTTTTTCATTTGTACTACTACCTCCTCTATAGTTCTTTGCTTTCTCTGAAGCTCCTTTCCTATAGCACTAGATTCTAATACATACAAATCTTTATCTTCCTATGTTTAACTTTGCAATATTGTTCTATATTTCTCTTCTATCCTCCCTTTCTCTTTTTCCCTTTCCCCACTATATTTCTTAGTCTGTTCTGTCCTCATTGCCTTATCCCCAATGGGGATCCTGCTTTAGCATTATTCTCCAATTGGTACTCTACTTAGTTTGCTTATTAACTTGTGGATATCATTCTTGGATTTCTCTATTCGCCGTGCTAACGTATTGTACTATATTTTTGATTGGAATGCTTGGGTTATGTTCTAGCTGTATTTGTTTATGTGTATAATTCAATACGCTAGATAGTACTTGCATAATTTTTAAATTGCCATTTGTCAAAGGTATACCTTCTGTTTCTCATTTGCATATATATGTTTTAATGTCATTTAATGCCATAACAAACCAGCCGTGAAATCTTCATTCCCTGGTCAGGCAACAAGCCCCGGGGTTTTAAGGAGGGTGCACTGACTCCAAAACTCTACAATACTAGAGAACACATAACACTAAAGAGCAGTATACAAGTGAGAACGCCAGCAAAGGTAATCACTTGTATACAAGTCCTGACATCACCCAATTACCAGCATCACCCAGAATAGAAGCCCCATCCAAACAACAAACACCAACAGACGTAACTCAAAGTCTGGGAAAAGGAAATCCCAAACAGAATCAGTTTTAAAAAATTAATAATAACAATGAAACGGCAGAGAAATACCACACAAGCGAAGGAACAATCCACAGACACACAAGATCAAATTAATGAAGAGAATTTGGACAAACTTTCTGAAAGTGATTTCAGAAGAATGATAGTAAAGATGATCAAAGACACTGAAAACAGAATTTCAGAGAAATTGCAAGATACAACTAACACACTGAATAAAGAAATACAAGAACTTACCAAAAAAGTAACAGAGACAAACAACTCAATTGCTGAACTGAAAAACACTGTAGAAGGAATCAAGAGCAGAGTATCTGAGACAGAAGACCGGATAAGTGAGCTAGAAGATAAAATGGTGGAAGTAACTGCTGAAAAACAGACTCTAGCTCAAAGAATGAAAAGAGCAGAGGACAGCCTCAGAGACCTATGGGATAATATCAAACGCACCAATATTCGAATTATAGGGGTTCCAGAAGAAGAAGAAAAAAAGAAAGGCTATGAGAAAATTTTTGAAGAGATTATAGTTGAAAATTTCCCCAACATGGGAAAAGAAATAGTCAATCAAGTCCAAGAAGCACAAAGAGTACCTAACAGAATCAATCCGAGAAGAAACACACCAAGACACATATTAATGAAGTTAACACAAATTAAACACAAAGATAGAATTCTCAAAGCAGCAAGGGAAAAGCAACTAGTGACATACAAGGGAAAGCCCATCCGCTTAACAGCTGATCTTTCAACAGAAACTCTGCAGGCCAGAAGGGAATGGCAGGACACATTTAAACGGCTGAAAGAGAATAATCTGCAACCAAGAATCCTCTACCCTGCAAGGATCTCCTTCAAAATTGATGGAGAAATCAAAAGCTTTACAGACAAGCAAAAACTAAAAGAATTTAGTCACACCAAACCAGCCTTACAACAAATGTTAAAGGGACTTATATAGAAAACAAGTATAAAAGGAGAAGACCCACGAAACAAACCCATCATACCATCTAAGAAGATGACAATAGGATCATTTGTATCAATAATTACTTTGAATGTCAATGGACTAAACGCCCCAACCAAAAGACACAGAGTGGCTGAATGGATCCAAAAATACAACCCATACATATGCTGCCTCCAGGAAACTCATTTCAGACCTAGAGACACTCATAGACTGAAAGTGAGAGGCTGGAAAAAGATACTCCATGCAAATGGAAATCAAAAGAAAGCTGGAGTAGCAATCCTCATATCAGATAAAATAGATTTTAAAGTAAAGAAGATTCTAAGAGACAAGGCAGGTCACTACATCATGATTTTCAAAAAATAAATACAAGAACTTACCAAAAAAGTAACAGAGACAAACAACTCAATTGCTGAACTGAAAAACACTGTAGAAGGAATCAAGAGCAGAGTATCTGAGACAGAAGACCGGATAAGTGAGCTAGAAGATAAAATGGTGGAAGTAACTGCTGAAAAACAGACTCTAGCTCAAAGAATGAAAAGAGCAGAGGACAGCCTCAGAGACCTATGGGATAATATCAAACGCACCAATATTCGAATTATAGGGGTTCCAGAAGAAGAAGAAAAAAAGAAAGGCTATGAGAAAATTTTGAAGAGATTATAGTTGAAAATTTCCCCAACATGGGAAAAGAAATAGTCAATCAAGTCCAAGAAGCACAAAGAGTACCTAACAGAATCAATCCGAGAAGAAACACACCAAGACACATATTAATGAAGTTAACACAAATTAAACACAAAGATAGAATTCTCAAAGCAGCAAGGGAAAAGCAACTAGTGACATACAAGGGAAAGCCCATCCGCTTAACAGCTGATCTTTCAACAGAAACTCTGCAGGCCAGAAGGGAATGGCAGGACACATTTAAACGGCTGAAAGAGAATAATCTGCAACCAAGAATCCTCTACCCTGCAAGGATCTCCTTCAAAATTGATGGAGAAATCAAAAGCTTTACAGACAAGCAAAAACTAAAAGAATTTAGTCACACCAAACCAGCCTTACAACAAATGTTAAAGGGACTTATATAGAAAACAAGTATAAAAGGAGAAGACCCACGAAACAAACCCATCATACCATCTAAGAAGATGACAATAGGATCATTTGTATCAATAATTACTTTGAATGTCAATGGACTAAACGCCCCAACCAAAAGACACAGAGTGGCTGAATGGATCCAAAAATACAACCCATACATATGCTGCCTCCAGGAAACTCATTTCAGACCTAGAGACACTCATAGACTGAAAGTGAGAGGCTGGAAAAAGATACTCCATGCAAATGGAAATCAAAAGAAAGCTGGAGTAGCAATCCTCATATCAGATAAAATAGATTTTAAAGTAAAGAAGATTCTAAGAGACAAGGCAGGTCACTACATCATGATTAAGGGATCCATCCAAGAAGAAGACATAACAATCATAAATATCTACGCTCCCAACGCAGGAGCACCCCAATACATAAGACAAACACTTTCAGACATAAAAGAAGACATTGACAGCAACACAATCATAGTAGGAGACTTTAACACCCCTCTCACACCAATGGACAGATCATCCAAACAGAAAATTAATAAAGAAACACAGGCCTTAAATGTCACACTAGAAGAAATGGACCTCATTGATATCTTTAGGACTTTCCATCCAAAAGCAGAAGAATACACTTTCTTCTCAAGTGCTCACGGAACATTCTCCAGGATAGACCACATCTTGGGCCACAAATCAATCCTCAGTCAATTCAAGAAAACTGAAATTCTATCAACCATCTTCTCGGACCACAATGCAGTGAGACTAGAGATCAACTACAGGAAAAAAACCGCTAAAAACACAAACACATGGAGATTAAACAACACATACCTGAAAAACCAACTGATCATTGAGGAAATCAAAAGAGAAATAAAAAAATTCCTAGAAGAAAATGACAATGAACACACGACAGTGCAAAACCTATGGGATACTGCAAAAGCAGTTCTAAGAGGGAAGTTTATAGCAATACAATCCCACCTCAAGAAACTAGGAAAATCTCAAACAGACGACCTAATCTTACGCTTAAAACAACTGGAGAAAGAAGAACAAAAACACCCCAAAGCCAGCAGAAGAAGGGAAATCATAAAGATCAGAGCAGAAATAAATGAAAAAGAAACAAAAGAAACAATAGTAAAGATAAATAAAACAAAAAGCTGGTTCTTCGAAAAAGTCAATAAAATCGACACACCACTGGCCAGACTCATCAAGAAAAAGAGAGAGAAGAACCAGATTACCAAAATCAAAAATGAAAAAGGAGAAATCACAACGGATAATGCAGAAATCCAAAGGATTATAAGAGACTATTATGAACAACTCTATGGCAACAAACTGGACAACCTGGAAGAAATGGACAGTTTCTTAGAGAAGATTAATCTCCCAAGACTCAACCAGGAAGAAATAGAAACTATGAACAAGCCAATCACAAGCTCAGAAATCGACCTTGTGATCAAAAATCTACCCAAAAATAAAAGCCCAGGGCCAGATGGTTTCACAAGTGAATTCTACCAAACATTCAAAGAAGAGCTAATGCCTGTCCTTCTAAAACTCTTCCAAAAAATTGCACAGGAAGGAATACTTCCAAACACATTCTACGAGGCCACCATCACCCTGATACCAAAGCCAGGCAAAGACATCACAAAAAAGAAAATTATAGGCCAATTTCACTGATGAATCTAGATGCCAAAATCCTCAACAAAATCCTAGCAAACAGAATTCAGCAACACATCAAAAAGCTCATTCATCACGATCAAGTTGGGTTCATCCCAGGCATGCAAGGATTCTTCAACATCCGCAAATCAATCAATGTGATACACCGTATCAACAAATTGAAAGACAAAAATCACATGATCATTTCAATAGATGCAGAAAAAGCCTTTGACAAAGTACAGCATCCATTTATGATAAAAACTCTTCAAAAAATGGGCATAGAAGGAACTTATCTTAACATAGTGAAAGCCATATATGAGAAGCCCACAGCGAACATTATCCTCAATGGTGAAAAACTGAAAGCATTCCCTCTAAGATCAGGAACAAGACAAGGGTGTCCACTTTCACCACTCTTATTCAACATAGTCCTGGAAGTTCTAGCAATAGCAATAAGAAGAGAAAGAAATCAAAGGAATCCAGATTGGAAAAGAAGAAGTCAAACTATCTCTATTTGCAGATGACATGATATTATACATAGAAAATCCCAAAGACACTATTACAAAACTACTAGAGTTAATCAGCGAATTCAGCAAAGTCGCAGGATACAAAATCAATATACAGAAATCACTGGCATTCCTATACACAAACAATGAAAAATCAGAAAATGAAATCAAAGAGGTAGTCCCCTTCACCATCGCAACCAAAAGAATCAAATATCTAGGAATAAACCTACCCAAAGAAACAAAAGAACTGTACACAGAAAATTACAAGACACTCATGAGAGACATTAAAGAAGAGTTAAACAGATGGAGAAATATTCCGTGTTCCTGGGTCTGGAGAATCAATATTGTGAAAATGACCATACTACCAAATGTCATCTATAGATTCAATGCGATCCCTATCAAACTTCCAATAACATTCTTCACAGAACTAGACCAACGAATAACACAGTTCATATGGAAACACAAAAGACCTCGAATAGCCAAAGCAATCCTCAGGAAGAAGAATGGAGCTGGGGGGATCAGCCTCCCCAACTTCAGACTCTACTACAAAGCAACAGTCATCAAGACAGTATGGTACTGGCACAAAAACAGAAATATCGACCAATGGAACAAGATCGAGAACCCAGAGATCAACCCACGCACCTATGGGTACCTTATTTTTGACAAAGGAGGTGAACATATAAAATGGGACAAAGACAACCTCTTCAACAAATGGTGCTGGGAAAATTGGACAGCTACATGCAAGAAAATGAAGTTGGAACATACCCTGACACCATACACAAAGATCAACTCAAAATGGATTAAAGACTTAAATGTAAGGCCAGAAACCATCAAACTCTTAGAGGAGAATATAGGCAAAACCCTCAAGGACATCAATCAAAGCAAGATCTTCTCTGACCCACCTACTAGAATAGTGGAACTAAAAAGACAAATGAACATGTGGGACCTCATGAAACTTAAAAGCTTTTGTACAGCTAAAGAAATTACAAAAAAGCTGAACAGACAGCCCACAGAGTGGGAGAAAATCATAGCAAATGAAACAACAGACAAAGAATTAATCTCCAAAATCTACAAGCAACTCAGACAACTCAGCACTGGAAAAACGAACAACCCAATCAAAAAATGGGAAAAGGACCTAAACAGACACCTCTCCAACGATGACATACAGATGGCCCAAAAACACATGAAACGATGCTCAACTTCACTAATAATTAGAGAAATGCAAATCAAAACTACAATGAGATATCATCTCACACCCGTCAGAATGGCCATCATCCACAAATCGACAGACAACAAATGCTGGAGAGGCTGCGGAGAAAAGGGAACACTCCTGCATTGCTGGTGGGAATGTAAATTGATACAGCCTCTATGGAAGACAGTCTGGAGATTTCTTAAAAAACTAAAAATAGAAGCACCATATGACCCAGCAATCCCACTCTTAGGCTTATACCCTGATGAAATCAAAACTGAAAGAAGCACCTGTACCCCAATGTTCATTGCAGCTCTCTATACAATAGCTAGAACATGGAAGGAACCTAGATGCCCATCGACGAACGAATGGATCCAAAAGCTCTGGTACATATATACAATGGAATACTACACAGCTGTAAAGAGAAATGCAGAAGAATCAACCCTAATGAGGTGGCTGGATCTAGAACGTATCCTAAAAGTGAAGTCAGTCAGAAAGAGAAGGACAAATACAGTATATTAACACATATATATGGAATCTAGTAGGATGGTGATGATGGCACATGCAGTGAAGCGACGGAAAGACAGACATGGACAGTGGACATATGGACATTGTGGGGAAGGAACAGTGGGTGAGAGGCGTAAAGGAAGTAGCATGAAGGCCTGTACTATGATAAGTGAAGAAAATAGCTCTAGTCATTGCTCTGTGAGAAAAGGGGATCCTTCAGGGGTGCTGTGTGATGGTCGGGAGGGGAGGGAAGGGGGGGATATACATGTGACTAATCTGAGAACATGCATGTCTGTGAACAACAAAACTCTGTAAAAGTTAAAAGTAAAATAAAGGTTTAAAAAAAAAAAAGCAGGATATGTTACCACCAATAGTGTGGGAAACTCAGATTTCTTTGTGCCCAGTTGTTCAGTCATCTCTGACTCTTTCTGGCCCCTTGGATTGTAGCCTGCCAGGCTCCTCTGTCTATGGGATTCTCCAGGCAAGAATACCAAAGTGTGTTGCCATTTCTGACTTTCTATTTCTTTAATGATTCAGAAAAAACATGGCTAACTCACCATTCAGACTAAATTCTTCATTCCAGGAGCAGCACCTGATATTGAAGTGTTCTGTTTACATGTCCTCTTGTGACTGGAAATTGATGGGCTTTTGTCTCCAGGAGGGAGCTCAGTGAATGCTTGCTGAACTGACTTTCTCTCTACAACAACTCCTCTCCTTCTCCTCCTCTTCCCCTTCATCCACTTCCCTTGATCGTCACAGAAGAGATCAAAGATCCTGAAAGGGCCAGTGACGACTAAAGGGCTTCCACTCCAAAACTAAAAATAGAAGCACCATATGACCCAGCAATCCCACTCTTAGGCTTATACCCTGATGAAATCAAAACTGAAAGAAGCACCTGTACCCCAATGTTCATTGCAGCTCTCTATACAATAGCTAGAACATGGAAGGAACCTAGATGCCCATCGACGAACGAATGGATCCAAAAGCTCTGGTACATATATACAATGGAATACTACACAGCTGTAAAGAGAAATGCAGAAGAATCAACCCTAATGAGGTGGCTGGATCTAGAACGTATCCTAAAAAGTGAAGTCAGTCAGAAAGAGAAGGACAAATACAGTATATTAACACATATATATGGAATCTAGTAGGATGGTGATGATGGCACATGCAGTGAAGCGACGGAAAGACAGACATGGACAGTGGACATATGGACATTGTGGGGAAGGAACAGTGGGTGAGAGGCGTAAAGGAAGTAGCATGAAGGCCTGTACTATGATAAGTGAAGAAAATAGCTCTAGTCATTGCTCTGTGAGAAAAGGGGATCCTTCAGGGGTGCTGTGTGATGGTCGGGAGGGGAGGGAAGGGGGGGATATACATGTGACTAATCTGAGAACATGCATGTCTGTGAACAACAAAACTCTGTAAAATTTAAAAGTAAAATAAAGGTTTAAAAAAAAAAAAGCAGGATATGTTACCACCAATAGTGTGGGAAACTCAGATTTCTTTGTGCCCAGTTGTTCAGTCATCTCTGACTCTTTCTGGCCCCTTGGATTGTAGCCTGCCAGGCTCCTCTGTCTATGGGATTCTCCAGGCAAGAATACCAAAGTGTGTTGCCATTTCTGACTTTCTATTTCTTTAATGATTCAGAAAAAACATGGCTAACTCACCATTCAGACTAAATTCTTCATTCCAGGAGCAGCACCTGATATTGAAGTGTTCTGTTTACATGTCCTCTTGTGACTGGAAATTGATGGGCTTTTGTCTCCAGGAGGGAGCTCAGTGAATGCTTGCTGAACTGACTTTCTCTCTACAACAACTCCTCTCCTTCTCCTCCTCTTCCCCTTCATCCACTTCCCTTGATCGTCACAGAAGAGATCAAAGATCCTGAAAGGGCCAGTGACGACTAAGCCTTCCACCCACCGTGGCCTCTCCTGGTCAGTCTGTGAAGCCAACTGATATTTTCTCATGTACCCTTAATAAGACAACAGGACCACTTTGCACAAAAGTGACTTTTCTCTTCAAAGAGCTTGGGTAGCTCTACAGCTTTGGCTCTGTCATCCTAAGCAGAACCCCACTAGGAGAAAAGAGGCCAAAAGCGAATTATTTAAGAGGCTGACATGCATGCTAAGTCGCTTCACTCATGTCTGACTCTTTATGACCCTATGGACCTTAGCCCACCTGGCTCCTTTGTCCATGGGATTCTCCATGGACATGGAGTGGGTTGCCATTTCCTTCTCCAGGGGATCTTCCTGATCCAAGGATCAAACCCATATCTCTTAGGTCTTCTGCATTGGCAGCTGGGTTCTTTACCACTAGTGCCACTTAAGAGACTAAGTCTCATATAAAATACAATTCTTTTGCTGCGTTTGTGAGTCCCCATGGCTTCAGGAATCTACAGCTCTGAAGAATTTGGTATTTCTCATGTTTCGTGTTTAAACTTGAATAAAGCCAAGCTGGTTCTTGAGTTGCTGATCTCAGAGCAAAGGGACAGATCACAAAAATCAGGCACAATCCCCTGCATCAAAATGTCTCCTCTGTTCATGTTTAAGTTATTTCTGCATCAACATGTCTGATCAGGATATGATATTCTCACAGGAAGATGCCCCCAACTTCTTAGCTATCTATAGCGTATTAATAGATAATAACTTTGATGCTAAAAATGTAAATGGGCCAAATTGATGAGATTGGGAGGAGGCTAATGTAACATTTGGGATTAAAATTTTAAAATAGTCAAGATGAATAAATGTTGGAAATTAATCAAACAAAGGACAATGTTTCATTGAATTGTTTTAAGGACTCAGAACTCTGGGTGTATCCTCTTCTAGGCATATGCAAATGCATAAGCCTCACATATTAAGCAGTAAGCCAGAGGAGGAGAAGTGCTTTAGGCATATAAATTATGATCATTTTCATTGTTAGGATTATTGCAAACTTGAACACTTTATTGGAATCGTTCTTTGCTTGAAGACATTTGTGGGTTTTGGCAGTTTTCCACCATTAATGTGCATTTTTCCATGTCAAGCAGCAGGGCCTCTGGAGGGGAGAAGGTTAAGAAATGCAGACAACCAGTTGGAAAAGAGTCCTGTTTATTATCAGAGCCTCTCTGGTCTGATTGCTGAATCTGTGGGCCATTAATAGACTGGAGGTACCTGACCCATTCTCTCCATTTAAATAGCCACTGTTTCTGCAGTAGCTTGTCAGATGTTGGGAGACTAACAAGTTAAAGAAACATAAGGATTCTTGCCAGTAGGAGCTGACTTGATTTATAAGCATCAGACCTAAAGGAAGCCCTGGGTTCTTTGCTCTAACAGTGTATGGAGGAATGGCTGTGGTTTTGGCTTTTAGATGTTGATGGAAATTCAGCTGAAGGTACAACATGGTGCCTAGGCTGCCACTGGGTGGGACTTCTTAGTCAGCCAGTACAGTGTATGGGAATTCATGACAATATCTGTATGAGAGGAAGGGGCAGGGAAGGATGAGAACTTTTGCTCTGAGGAACAGTGACCTCAAAAAGTCTGAGGTACATCAAATGCAACAAGACATTCAGGGAGGAATTCTTGATGTTCTACTCTTTTACCATCCTCTATAGTCTCTTCTTCATCCTTTCTGGTTCCTAAAACAGGATATATTCCAACAATGACCGTAATAATTATGATGTAAGGGGCACTTAGGATCATGCTACTCATTTTCTATGTGTTCCATCATTAAAGTCATGCAGTAATCTTGTGGTGTATACACTGTTTTAGTCCCATTTTGAGTCAAGAAAACTGAGGCACAGAGAAGTTGAATAACTTGCCCATGATCACACAGCTAATAAGTGAAGGAAGCAAGACATGAATCCAGGTAGGCTGACCAAAGAGAAATTAACAAAGTACCAGTTTCCCTAGCCCAATGGAAAGATCAAGACTGAAAAATAGAGACATTTGGATCCTAGGCATAAATTGCAAAGTGCCAGAGGAGGAGAAGTGCTTTAGGCATATAAATTATGATCATTTTCATTGTTAGGATTATTGCAAACTTGAACACTTTATTGGAATCGTTCTTTGCTTGAAGACATTTGTGGGTTTTGGCAGTTTTCCACCATTAATGTGCATTTTTCCATGTCAAGCAGCAGGGCCTCTGGAGGGGAGAAGGTTAAGAAATGCAGACAACCAGTTGGAAAAGAGTCCTGTTTATTATCAGAGCCTCTCTGGTCTGATTGCTGAATCTGTGGGCCATTAATAGACTGGAGGTACCTGACCCATTCTCTCCATTTAAATAGCCACTGTTTCTGCAGTAGCTTGTCAGATGTTGGGAGACTAACAAGTTAAAGAAACATAAGGATTCTTGCCAGTAGGAGCTGACTTGATTTATAAGCATCAGACCTAAAGGAAGCCCTGGGTTCTTTGCTCTAACAGTGTATGGAGGAATGGCTGTGGTTTTGGCTTTTAGATGTTGATGGAAATTCAGCTGAAGGTACAACATGGTGCCTAGGCTGCCACTGGGTGGGACTTCTTAGTCAGCCAGTACAGTGTATGGGAATTCATGACAATATCTGTATGAGAGGAAGGGGCAGGGAAGGATGAGAACTTTTGCTCTGAGGAACAGTGACCTCAAAAAGTCTGAGGTACATCAAATGCAACAAGACATTCAGGGAGGAATTCTTGATGTTCTACTCTTTTACCATCCTCTATAGTCTCTTCTTCATCCTTTCTGGTTCCTAAAACAGGATATATTCCAACAATGACCGTAAGAATTATGATGTAAGGGGCACTTAGGATCATGCTACTCATTTTCTATGTGTTCCATCATTAAAGTCATGCAGTAATCTTGTGGTGTATACACTGTTTTAGTCCCATTTTGAGTCAAGAAAACTGAGGCACAGAGAAGTTGAATAACTTGCCCATGATCACACAGCTAATAAGTGAAGGAAGCAAGACATGAATCCAGGTAGGCTGACCAAAGAGAAATTAACAAAGTACCAGTTTCCCTAGCCCAATGGAAAGATCAAGACTGAAAAATAGAGACATTTGGATCCTCTAGGAAGGACTATATGGTGGAGTTGGTCATGTTCCAAGACTCTTGGGGTTATAAGTAATCTGTGTCCTGCTCCAGGCTCAGAAGACATAGGGAACATTTCAATGTGGGTGTGGTCATCAGCTTCCAAGATGGCGCCCAGAGATTCTGTTTAGTTGTTGTCATCTCCTGCCAAGAGTTTGTCTATGTGACCAACAGAAATGGCAGAAGTGATGGTAAGGCCCTTCCAGCTTTGATCAGAGAGGCCACTGTGATGTCTAGAAAGAGGCTTTCATAGTCCCTCAGTTAGAGCTGAAGCTGTAGGTCATAAGGAGTAGATGCTGGGTTTCTGGGCCATAATCAGAGAAATTAGTTAAGATCAGTCAGGATTGCCCAGAACTCTGCCTACTCGGAGGAACAGTTTAGTAAGAACTGGCACCTTTGTGACCTCGCAAAGAGCCCTGACCAGGGTGCCAAGGCGCAGTCCTCATCCAGGTGTAATCTCTTCCTAAGGCTGCCGTAATGCAGTACCACACACTAGGCGTCTTAAAGCAACAGATATGTGGGCTCTAGGAAAGAGGTACAGAGCTGGAGCTAATAAACCTACCCACAACACAGAAATATGCACAGGTGTAGAGAACAGATGAATGGACACCTAGGGGATAAAGTGGGTGGGATGAATGATAGACCAACACTGACATATACACACTACTATGAATAAAATGGATAACTAACGAGGAAGGTGTCCCTGGGGCTCAGTGGTAAAGAATTTGCCTGCCAATGCACATAAAATTCCTTCACTTTAAAGTGTACAATTCAGTGATTTCCCCGTGCCCAGGATTGTAATACATTATTTCAATTTTACACACACATGTATCCTTTTTCAAATTCTTTACCCATTTAGGTTGCTATGTAACACTGAGCAGAGTTTCCTGTGCTATATAGTAGGCCCTTGCTGGTTATCTATTTTAAATATAGTGGTGTGTACATATCCATCCCAAGTTCCCTAACTATCCCTGCCCCAACATTTCCCCATCTGAAAAATAATGGAATTAGAGCATTCTTTAGCATCATACGCAAAAATAAACCCAAAACAGATTAAAGACCTAAATGTGAGATCAGACCAGATTCTTAGAGGAAAATATAGGCAGAACATTCACCGTGATCTAGCTTTGAAATGAAAACTTACGCCATATAGTACAGAGAGGTACAGAAACAGAATAGTGGTACGAACACAGGATAATATGAGAGCAAATGCTTGATACTGGAAGACTGACCCGGTTGTCATCTCCTGCCAAGAGTTTGTCTATGTGACCAACAGAAATGGCAGAAGTGATGGTAAGGCCCTTCCAGCTTTGATCAGAGAGGCCACTGTGATGTCTAGAAAGAGGCTTTCATAGTCCCTCAGTTAGAGCTGAAGCTGTAGGTCATAAGGAGTAGATGCTGGGTTTCTGGGCCATAATCAGAGAAATTAGTTAAGATCAGTCAGGATTGCCCAGAACTCTGCCTACTCGGAGGAACAGTTTAGTAAGAACTGGCACCTTTGTGACCTCGCAAAGAGCCCTGACCAGGGTGCCAAGGCGCAGTCCTCATCCAGGTGTAATCTCTTCCTAAGGCTGCCGTAATGCAGTACCACACACTAGGCGTCTTAAAGCAACAGATATGTGGGCTCTAGGAAAGAGGTACAGAGCTGGAGCTAATAAACCTACCCACAACACAGAAATATGCACAGGTGTAGAGAACAGATGAATGGACACCTAGGGGATAAAGTGGGTGGGATGAATGATAGACCAACACTGACATATACACACTACTATGAATAAAATGGATAACTAACGAGGAAGGTGTCCCTGGGGGCTCAGTGGTAAAGAATTTGCCTGCCAATGCACATAAAATTCCTTCACTTTAAAGTGTACAATTCAGTGATTTCCCCGTGCCCAGGATTGTAATACATTATTTCAATTTTACACACACATGTATCCTTTTTCAAATTCTTTACCCATTTAGGTTGCTATGTAACACTGAGCAGAGTTTCCTGTGCTATATAGTAGGCCCTTGCTGGTTATCTATTTTAAATATAGTGGTGTGTACATATCCATCCCAAGTTCCCTAACTATCCCTGCCCCAACATTTCCCCATCTGAAAAATAATGGAATTAGAGCATTCTTTAGCATCATACGCAAAAATAAACCCAAAACAGATTAAAGACCTAAATGTGAGATCAGACCAGATTCTTAGAGGAAAATATAGGCAGAACATTCACCGTGATCTAGCTTTGAAATGAAAACTTACGCCATATAGTACAGAGAGGTACAGAAACAGAATAGTGGTACGAACACAGGATAATATGAGAGCAAATGCTTGATACTGGAAGACTGACCCCAATTGTTTATTTTCTTGCAAAGCAACAGTAAGTGCCTTCCAAGACATGGGAAAGGAAGACACTTAATAGTAGACGAAGCTTAGCTATGTCAGTTCACTGATGTGTGAACAGAAACCAACACAGAAAGCACCATTTTCAAAATTTGCAGAAGGATTTCAGCAGCTTAGAAGAAAATCCCAAAAGAAAAATCTCTGAAGAAATTCTACATTCCAGTGACTTGGATGACACAGAGGCTGACACTGTGGGAGAAACACAGATATTGATAACTTGAGTTGAAAACAATGTTAAAAAGTGAAGTTCTCAATATGTAACAGCTTTAGGAATTCCTTAACCAAGTCGTTGATCTTGTATTTTCTTCCTGCTGCGAGCATATATATAACACGTGTGCATATTATGTCACTTCCATTGTGTCTGATTCTGTGTAACCCTATGGACTGTAGTTGGTCAGGCTCCTGGCCATGGGATTCTCCAGACAAGGTTGGGTTGCCATTTCCTTCTCTAAGGCATCTTCCCAAGCCAAGGATCAAACTCGCTTCTCTCATGCTTCCTGCATTGGTAGGAGAGTTCTTTACCACCTGTGCCACCTGGGAAGCCCTCTCCCTCTCTCTCTTTCTCTCTCTACATGTGTGTGTGTGTGTGTGTGTGTGTGTGTATATATATATATATATATATATATATATATACATATATATATATATACACATATATATATGTATCAGTAAGAAAAAATTATATTTCAAGAATAAAATAATAAAAATTATATTCCAATAAGCTTTTTAAAAAGTTCTTTTTAAAATTATTAAATAAAAATTCAATGTGATGATGCACTGTATCCTAATTTATCGGCAGCACTCTTTTTTTCTGGTATGTAAAATTATGGTGTGCCTTAAAATTTGTGATTTGTTATATTTGATGTAATGTGGTATGTGATATTTTGGCTTCTCATCATTCCTTTTTTGTATAACTCAATTATTCAGTAAAATTTTTAGATTCTTAAATAATCTTCACAGCCCTTTTTTCTTCATGTATATAAATGTTAAAGCACAGTTTATAAGCTGGTACAAAGCTGTAGTCGACTACTTCAGTAATAATTTGGGGGTCTCTGTGGTGACCTTTTGTGAAACTGGCTTGTTTATGGAGCTCATGATGAAATCCCAGGATTTGAACTCTTGAGTGAATGAAACCTCACATTTTAGTGGCAAAAAAAATAAACTCCTAGCCTTGAGAGAGTATTATCACACATTCCAGACATCAAAGAAACGGCCTCTAGTATAAACCTGTTCTGCAGCATGTAAACATCGAATTCTTAGCTACTTGGCAGAATCTACCAAATTTCTTTCTCAGAAAACCAGCTTTCCATTTCTCGAGGGCAAACTGGGTGTCAACCGGGATAATTCGATTTGCTCTCTCACTATGGAGTTTGCCTGGCTCCGTGCCAGGCCCTTAAGAGACAGTCAATAAATATTTTTGAATGAGTGAATAAAAATCACGCCTGCTCAGTCTACAGGGATTACACACAAATTCTTAGTTCTTAGACCACGTAGGATAGTGAATAGAGCATCAATTTTGGAAGAAGATGGATTTGCCTTCTGGTCACTTGTTAATAGTAATAGAACATATGGGTTTGAGGGGAGATCCCCAGTAGCTCGCCAGTAAAGAATCCATCTGCAGTGCAGAAGCCTCAGGAGACCCAGGTTCGATCAGGAAGATCCCCTGGAGAAGGGAATGGCAACCCACTCCAGTATTTCTGCCTGGAGGATCCCATGCACAGAGGAGCCTGGCAGGCTACAGTCCATGGGATTGCAAAGGGTCAGACATGACTGAAGCAACTGAGCACAGCACAATTAAAGTACCATCTGTAGAGCATTTAGGGTGAGTGAGGCATGTGCAGAATATGCTAAAAAATTATGATTATCCTACTATGATAATACAGTATGACAAGTCCTCTTCTGGAGAGACAATCTTGGTGAAATGGCCTTATTGGAATAGAGTTAATTCACGACCCCACCCGAACCATGTTGGGTTAAAATTTGTGATTTGTTATATTTGATGAAAATTGTGGAAAATTGTGTTTTATTTTGGGGGGGCTTCTCATCATTCCTTTTTTGTATAACTCAATTATTCAGTAAAATTTTTAGATTCTTAAATAATCTTCACAGCCCTTTTTTCTTCATGTATATAAATGTTAAAGCACAGTTTATAAGCTGGTACAAAGCTGTAGTCGACTACTTCAGTAATAATTTGGGGGTCTCTGTGGTGACCTTTTGTGAAACTGGCTTGTTTATGGAGCTCATGATGAAATCCCAGGATTTGAACTCTTGAGTGAATGAAACCTCACATTTTAGTGGCAAAAAAAATAAACTCCTAGCCTTGAGAGAGTATTATCACACATTCCAGACATCAAAGAAACGGCCTCTAGTATAAACCTGTTCTGCAGCATGTAAACATCGAATTCTTAGCTACTTGGCAGAATCTACCAAATTTCTTTCTCAGAAAACCAGCTTTCCATTTCTCGAGGGCAAACTGGGTGTCAACCGGGATAATTCGATTTGCTCTCTCACTATGGAGTTTGCCTGGCTCCGTGCCAGGCCCTTAAGAGACAGTCAATAAATATTTTTGAATGAGTGAATAAAAATCACGCCTGCTCAGTCTACAGGGATTACACACAAATTCTTAGTTCTTAGACCACGTAGGATAGTGAATAGAGCATCAATTTTGGAAGAAGATGGATTTGCCTTCTGGTCACTTGTTAATAGTAATAGAACATATGGGTTTGAGGGGAGATCCCCAGTAGCTCGCCAGTAAAGAATCCATCTGCAGTGCAGAAGCCTCAGGAGACCCAGGTTCGATCAGGAAGATCCCCTGGAGAAGGGAATGGCAACCCACTCCAGTATTTCTGCCTGGAGGATCCCATGCACAGAGGAGCCTGGCAGGCTACAGTCCATGGGATTGCAAAGGGTCAGACATGACTGAAGCAACTGAGCACAGCACAATTAAAGTACCATCTGTAGAGCATTTAGGGTGAGTGAGGCATGTGCAGAATATGCTAAAAAATTATGATTATCCTACTATGATAATACAGTATGACAAGTCCTCTTCTGGAGAGACAATCTTGGTGAAATGGCCTTATTGGAATAGAGTTAATTCACGACCCCACCCACCAGTAACCATGTTGGGTTAATATTGTTAGGGCTCAGGGACTGGATGGAGTGAGCTTGGGTGAGTACAAAGAAAGGACAACTAGAAAAAGACAATCATGCATCTAGGGACATAATTAAAGACATTGTTGTTTAGTCCCTAAGTCGTGTCCAACTATTTTGATACCCCATGAACTATAGCTCTCCAGGCTCCTCTGTCTATGGAATTTCCCAGGCAAGACTATTGGACTGGGCTGCCATTTCCTTCTCCAGGGGATCCTTCCCAGGGATCGTACCTGAGTCTCCTGCATTGGCAGGCAGGTTCTTTACCGTGAGCCACCAGGGAAACCAATTAAATTTATAGGCAATGCCTAGTAATTGCATTGTCCAATACGATAGACATGAGTCACATGTGGCTATTGAAATTAAAGTGGTAATCGATTAATGTTAAATATAATAGAAAATTTCAGTTCCTAAGTCTTACTAATAAAGTGCTAGTGACCACCTGTGGCCAGTGGTCAGTGTATTAAACAGTGCAGCTACAGGACATTTCAACCACTCTAGGAATTTCTATTGGGCAGTAGTGCTTATACTATAGTTTACGAAACCTCTCGTTACCCATGAAAATGGTCACAGACCATTGATAAGCATTCTTGTGGGATTTCTTGCTTCCTACCATCTTTTGAGAAGCAGTTCTGGCATCTGAGTAATACTATTTGTCTGTAGGGGGCAGTATCATGAGGAAGAAAGAGCACTAGTTGAAACAGAAGATCTGTTTTAACTGATTTGAACAACGGTCGGGAAACTTGCTTGACCCTCCTTCCTCAGTTTTCTCGTCTTTAAATGAATGAATTGAACTGGATAGTGCAGTCATTGATAGGTCTTATGCGTGGGATTCCAGGAAATGACTGTTGGCTCCATGCCATCTGCCAGTTTGGAGCTCTGCACAGCTGCAGGGTTGCAAGGGAAAGTAGCCATGTAAACAGCATTGTTATGGGCTAAGGGTTTATGTTCCCTGTGAATTAATACACTGAGATCTTAACCCTCAATGTAATGCTATTAGGAGGTAAGGACTTTGGGAGGTGATTATGTCAAGAGAGTGGAACATTTTAAATGGGATTAGTGCCCTTATTGGGTTTCCCAGGTGGCCCAGTGTAAAGAATCTGCCTGCCAACTAAAGGAGATGCAGGAGACCAGAGTTCAATCCCTGAGTCAGGAAGATCCTCTGGAGTAGGAAATGGCAACCCACTTCAGTAACCTTGCCTGAAGTGAAAGTGAAAATCTTAGTTGTCCAGTCGTGTTGATCAGTTGTGTCTGACTCTTGTGACCTGATGAACTGTAGCCCACCAAGCTCCTCTATCCATGGAATTCTCCTGGCAAAAATACTGGAGTGGGTAGCCATTCCCTTTTCCAGGGGAGCTTCCCAACCCAGGGATCAAACCTGGGTCTCATGCATTGCAGGAAGCTTCTTTACCATTTGAGTTACAAATGGGAGCAAATCCCATGGACAGAGAGGCCTGGCGGGCAACTGTCCATGAGGTCATGAGAGTCGGACACGACTGAGGGACTAAATCACCACAACCACCAGAACCTATGTCTTACTAATAAAGTGCTAGACCACCTGTGGCCAGTGGTCAGTGTATTAAACAGTGCAGCTACAGGACATTTCAACCACTCTAGGAATTTCTATTGGGCAGTAGTGCTTATACTATAGTTCTGAAACCTCTCGTTACCCATGAAAATGGTCACAGACCATTGATAAGCATTCTTGTGGGATTTCTTGCTTCCTACCATCTTTTGAGAAGCAGTTCTGGCATCTGAGTAATACTATTTGTCTGTAGGGGGCAGTATCATGAGGAAGAAAGAGCACTAGTTGAAACAGAAGATCTGTTTTAACTGATTTGAACAACGGTCGGGAAACTTGCTTGACCCTCCTTCCTCAGTTTTCTCGTCTTTAAATGAATGAATTGAACTGGATAGTGCAGTCATTGATAGGTCTTATGCGTGGGATTCCAGGAAATGACTGTTGGCTCCATGCCATCTGCCAGTTTGGAGCTCTGCACAGCTGCAGGGTTGCAAGGGAAAGTAGCCATGTAAACAGCATTGTTATGGGCTAAGGGTTTATGTTCCCTGTGAATTAATACACTGAGATCTTAACCCTCAATGTAATGCTATTAGGAGGTAAGGACTTTGGGAGGTGATTATGTCAAGAGAGTGGAACATTTTAAATGGGATTAGTGCCCTTATTGGGTTTCCCAGGTGGCCCAGTGTAAAGAATCTGCCTGCCAACTAAAGGAGATGCAGGAGACCAGAGTTCAATCCCTGAGTCAGGAAGATCCTCTGGAGTAGGAAATGGCAACCCACTTCAGTAACCTTGCCTGAAGTGAAAGTGAAAATCTTAGTTGTCCAGTCGTGTTGATCAGTTGTGTCTGACTCTTGTGACCTGATGAACTGTAGCCCACCAAGCTCCTCTATCCATGGAATTCTCCTGGCAAAAATACTGGAGTGGGTAGCCATTCCCTTTTCCAGGGGAGCTTCCCAACCCAGGGATCAAACCTGGGTCTCATGCATTGCAGGAAGCTTCTTTACCATTTGAGTTACAAATGGGAGCAAATCCCATGGACAGAGAGGCCTGGCGGGCAACTGTCCATGAGGTCATGAGAGTCGGACACGACTGAGGGACTAAATCACCACAACCACCAGTACCTATGTATAATGGAATATTAGTTATAAAAAGAAATGAATTTGAACTGAGGTGGATGAACCTAGAGCCTGTTATACAGAATGAAGTAAGTCAGAAATATATATGGTGAATAAATAAGAAATGCATATGGTATCTAGAAAAATGGTACAGATGAAGCTATTTGCAAGGCAGGAATAGCAATCCAGACATAGGAGAACGAATCTGTAGACACAGCGGGGGAAGGAGAGGGTGGGAGAAAGAAAAGAGTAGTGCTGACATATGCACAGTATCATGTGTAAAGCAGATAGCTAGTGGGAGGTTGGGTAGAACACATGGAGCTTAGCCTGACTCTCTGTGATGAGATGACCTGAGGGGTGGGATGCGAGGATGGAAAGGGAGGCTCAGGAGGGAAGGGATACATGCATACTATGGCTGATTCACATTATTGTACCGCAGATCTCAACACAACATTGTCAAACAACTCTCCTACATTTAAACAGACAAAAACAAATAAACAAACAAACAAACAACAAGAGGTGGATTGGCATAGCCTATGGACTCCTTGGGTTTGCAGGGGTTTTTTGGGTCAGATAGTAAAAATAACCAAACTCCAGGTAGATTCGAATTGGCACAATTTCCAGGCCAGGTGAGCCCCTTGTGTTTTTCTGTCTCTCTCTCGGCACGATCCCAGTGCTTTATTTTTACTCCACAGTTACCTGCTTCTCTTGGAACTTGAGCTGGTCCTGGACTTCTAGTTGGAGAAGGCCCTTCCTGATTCAGGCCATAACTATGAAGGCCCACCCTGTGGCACCAAAGTTACAAATATCTCTGTTTAAACAGCACATTTCCCTACCTGTCACTCTCTAGACTGGCTTCAGTTATTTATTTTATTTTTTGGTATGTGTGCTATTTTATTTCTTTTTATTTTATTTTATATTTTTGCAGAGTTTTGTTGTTTACTGCCACACATCGACCTGAATCCACCATAGGTATGCATATGCCCACCCGTCCTGAACCTCCTCCATCCCCCTCCCCATCCTACCCCTCCATGTCACCACAGAGCCCCTGTTTGAGATCCCCTATTTCCACAGCATATTCCCGTCCCTCACCCCAATGTCCGTAAGACTGTTCTCCATGTCTGCCTCTCCACTGTTGCTCTGTATGTTCATTTATCAGCACCATCTTTCTAGATTCCATATATCATATGTATTCCTTGCTTTGTGCCATCAGACTGAAGAATTCCCTTTGCTGATAACTCGGGCTATTCTCCTTTAGTAAAATCAATTGGTCCAAGCTCACCTGTCTTGCTAGTAGTGTCTTCTTCCCTTTCCTTCTTTACCCCCAAATTAGCTAAAGTAAATTGTCTTCTTCATATTTTCTCTTTAGATGACTAGGGGTGGATGGGGAGGAGGGAGGCCATGAGGAGCCTGACTCTCTGTGATGAGATGACCTGAGGGGTGGGATGCGAGGATGGAAAGGGAGGCTCAGGAGGGAAGGGATACATGCATACTATGGCTGATTCACATTATTGTACCGCAGATCTCAACACAACATTGTCAAACAACTCTCCTACATTTAAACAAACAAAAACAAATAAACAAACAAACAAACAACAAGAGGTGGATTGGCATAGCCTATGGACTCCTTGGGTTTGCAGGGGTTTTTTGGGTCAGATAGTAAAAATAACCAAACTCCAGGTAGATTCGAATTGGCACAATTTCCAGGCCAGGTGAGCCCCTTGTGTTTTTCTGTCTCTCTCTCGGCACGATCCCAGTGCTTTATTTTTACTCCACAGTTACCTGCTTCTCTTGGAACTTGAGCTGGTCCTGGACTTCTAGTTGGAGAAGGCCCTTCCTGATTCAGGCCATAACTATGAAGGCCCACCCTGTGGCACCAAAGTTACAAATATCTCTGTTTAAACAGCACATTTCCCTACCTGTAACTCTCTAGACTGGCTTCAGTTATTTATTTTATTTTTTGGTATGTGTGCTATTTTATTTCTTTTTATTTTATTTTATATTTTTGCAGAGTTTTGTTGTTTACTGCCACACATCGACCTGAATCCACCATAGGTATGCATATGCCCACCCGTCCTGAACCTCCTCCATCCCCCTCCCCATCCTACCCCTCCATGTCACCACAGAGCCCCTGTTTGAGATCCCCTATTTCCACAGCATATTCCCGTCCCTCACCCCAATGTCCGTAAGACTGTTCTCCATGTCTGCCTCTCCACTGTTGCTCTGTATGTTCATTTATCAGCACCATCTTTCTAGATTCCATATATCATATGTATTCCTTGCTTTGTGCCATCAGACTGAAGAATTCCCTTTGCTGATAACTCGGGCTATTCTCCTTTAGTAAAATCAATTGGTCCAAGCTCACCTGTCTTGCTAGTAGTGTCTTCTTCCCTTTTTCTCCTTCTTTACCCCCCAAATTAGCTTATCTTGAGAAACTGTCTCTAATACAAGTCCCTTCCAACCCAGAAATTATCAATTCTTCTTTCAAAGACTCTCTTGGTTCTCTCAATATGTTTCTCTTTTATTGCCTTTGGGTTTCCTCCAGTTTTTAGTTTATTTGCAGGGTAGAGATTACCGTGGGACTAAAGTCTGATCAGACCTCCTGGGAGCCAGGTTCTCTTTGATCCACCCAGAGGCGGTCTTGCAGAATCTCTCACCAAAGAAGGAGGCTCACCAGGAAAATACGTGTCCACTCTATGGGGGGGCATTTCTAGTCACTTACTAAGCTATGATCATTTGGGATTTAAAATAGACCTCCATGGCCCTCCCCTGAAGATTAATATTTAAGTCATATATTATTTAGTGAGCAACTGTACAGCTTGGTATTGTAGAAAATTGCAAAAATAAACAAAACAGGTGTATGCTTTAATGTGCCTTACAGGAAAGGTGAGATGTAGCCTCAAATGATTATATTACACATTGTGTGTGTGTGCTCAGTTGCTCAGTCATGTCCGATTCTTAGGGACCCCATGCGCTGTAGACCATCAGGCTGCACTGTTCATGGAATTTTCCAGGCAAGAATACTGGAGTGGGTTGTCATTTCCTTCTTCAGGGGATTTTCCTGACTCAGGGATCCAACCTGTGTCTCCTGCACTGGCAAATTCTTTACCGCTGAGCCACCTGAGAAGATCTTAGATTATGCAATTAAAAACTGATAAATACTATAAAACAAGATATAATTTGCTAGGAAATCCCAGAAGACCCCTCCATGTCACCACAGAGCCCCTGTTTGAGATCCCCTATTTCCACAGCATATTCCCGTCCCTCACCCCAATGTCCGTAAGACTGTTCTCCATGTCTGCCTCTCCACTGTTGCTCTGTATGTTCATTTATCAGCACCATCTTTCTAGATTCCATATATCATATGTATTCCTTGCTTTGTGCCATCAGACTGAAGAATTCCCTTTGCTGATAACTCGGGCTATTCTCCTTTAGTAAAATCAATTGGTCCAAGCTCACCTGTCTTGCTAGTAGTGTCTTCTTCCCTTTTTCTCCTTCTTTACCCCCCAAATTAGCTTATCTTGAGAAACTGTCTCTAATACAAGTCCCTTCCAACCCAGAAATTATCAATTCTTCTTTCAAAGACTCTCTTGGTTCTCTCAATATGTTTCTCTTTTATTGCCTTTGGGTTTCCTCCAGTTTTTAGTTTATTTGCAGGGTAGAGATTACCGTGGGACTAAAGTCTGATCAGACCTCCTGGGAGCCAGGTTCTCTTTGATCCACCCAGAGGCGGTCTTGCAGAATCTCTCACCAAAGAAGGAGGCTCACCAGGAAAATACGTGTCCACTCTATGGGGGGGCATTTCTAGTCACTTACTAAGCTATGATCATTTGGGATTTAAAATAGACCTCCATGGCCCTCCCCTGAAGATTAATATTTAAGTCATATATTATTTAGTGAGCAACTGTACAGCTTGGTATTGTAGAAAATTGCAAAAATAAACAAAACAGGTGTATGCTTTAATGTGCCTTACAGGAAAGGTGAGATGTAGCCTCAAATGATTATATTACACATTGTGTGTGTGTGCTCAGTTGCTCAGTCATGTCCGATTCTTAGGGACCCCATGCGCTGTAGACCATCAGGCTGCACTGTTCATGGAATTTTCCAGGCAAGAATACTGGAGTGGGTTGTCATTTCCTTCTTCAGGGGATTTTCCTGACTCAGGGATCCAACCTGTGTCTCCTGCACTGGCAAATTCTTTACCGCTGAGCCACCTGAGAAGATCTTAGATTATGCAATTAAAAACTGATAAATACTATAAAACAAGATATAATTTGCTAGGAAATCCCAGAAGAATGGGAGTATTTAATCCATTTTGGGGAGTCAGGAAGGTGTTACCATTTGAATCTGTACTTGAAGGATGGTAGAATTTCAACATGGTGCAATCATGGGCAAAGGCTCCCCAAACAAAAGTCAAGAGAAGAATATTTGAAAGTCACAGTAAGTCTTCCTATTGGGCTGGAAACATGGGGGTGTTGAGAAAGATGGAAAAGGATATTGAAGGCAGAGCTTACAGTTTATTGAAACCCAGGAAAGGGGTAGGGGTGGGAGTTATATTTGTGGTTCCCTGGTGGTGCTAGTGGTAAAAAACAAACAAACAAACAAAAAAAACCCACCTGCCAATACAGGAGACATAAGAGACCTAGGTTTGATCCCTGGGTTGGGATGATCTCCTGGAAAAGGAAATGGCAACCTACTCCATTATTCCTGCCTGGAGAATTCCATGGACAGAGGAGCCTGGTGGGCTACAGTCCATAGGCTCACACAGAGTTGAACATGATTTCATATGTATGTATATGCGTGTATATTTGTGGTTGATGGTGAAGTGCTGATGGCTTCTGATCAAGAAACCATCTGGCCTGTGATTTAAGAAGATGACTCTGGCAAGAGTGTGCAAAAAGGATTGGAGGAGGAAGAGACTGATGTTTTAGGTTAAGTTAAATGAGAGCATGAACAAACAGAACTCGGTGGCTTAAACCAGCACCGTTCCTTTCTTATCTCTATGCGTGTCCACATCACATTGACAGGGACTCCACCACAGCTTCATGAGCTAAAGGTGTCCCCCACGGGCACAGGCTTCCCTTCCCTCCCTCATATGATTCCACTCCCTCATAGACCAAAGAGAGCAGGAGACACTTCCCTTCTGCTCAGACTTCTCCTAAGGTTTCAGAGGTTAGGAAAAGGTCCGAGTCTACATATTAATACTTCCAGGAATCAAACAAACCTCTACCAATGTTCAACATGTTTCTGGTAAAAGATCAGAGAGTAAAAGTCTTTGGATTGTGAGCCTTATGATCTCTGCTATTATTTACTTTTGACGATAAAATCTGAAATAAATGTTATTACATTTGATATTTAAAAAAAAAAAAAAAAACTTCCAGGAGGCATTAAGTCCAGGAGAGCATGATCCTGGTAAGCAGTAGTGATGTCTACCCTCCGTGGAGAAGGGACATGAGTCAGGAGACTGACACCACCGTCCAGGATAGGGTTGTTGCAGACATGGACTAGAATAGTGGCAGAGAACATGGGAAGGAAGGGAATGATTTGGGAAACAGTAGGGGGATCGGCAGCACTTGGGTGTGTACAACTAAGGAGGAAGAGGATCGGCAGCTGGAGTTAAGCTTTTGAACATGTTGGTTGCAGAGTTCTAGACTAAGAACAGGGGTATGAGAAAATTGCCCCAGGACTCCCTGTATTTCTCAATAGTATCAAGAGGATGGGGGCCCTACCCCTTGGAAAAATGTTTATTTGGTGTATTCTTTCAATAATTTCACTGGGTGCTTGAACAAAATTAATTGGGGTGCTGACAATCATAATCAAAAAGTGAGTTACAAAGGGAAAAAAAGATTACCCTTCCCTTAAATGATCATCTATCTTTAGCTCTTTGTTACCTTCAATGAAAAGGTACAATAGTTATGACATGGATTTAATATTCTTAATGTTTACACAAATAGACTGTGTTTGGTATGTTAGGGACTGCCCACCCTAACTAACTCAAAAAGTGCTGGAATGTTCACTGATATCTTCATTTTGGTTCTACATTTCATACTGGAGAGCAAGGAACTCATACAATTAATGTTTATTAGCCCAGGATACATGACTCAGACATTTTTGAGTTGCTGGGTTTTTTAAATATCTTTTCTAAATTAAATATGGAATTTGAGTGGTAGTCAAACAAATCTCTCTTACTTATAATCTGCTAAACAACCGCAATAAAGAGATGTCAAAACCTTTTTTTTTTTTAAGATATTTTTGGATGTGGGCCATTTTTAAAGTCTTTATTGAATTTTTAAAAATATTGTTTATATTTTACTTTTCATTTTTTTTGGGTCATGAGTCATGTGGAATCTTAGCTTCCCCACCAGGGATCAAATGTGCACCTTCTACATTGGAAGACAAGCCTTTAAAAAAATGATTAATTAATTAATTTTAATTGGAGGATAATGACCTTACAATACGGTGATGGTTTTTGCCATACATCAACATGAACTGGGCACAGGCACATGTGTCCTTCGTCCCATGGACTGTAGCATGACAGGTCTCTCTCTCCATGGAGATTCTCCAGGCAAGCATACTGGAGTGGTAGCCATTTCCTCCTCCAGGGGATTGCCCCAACCCAGAGATAAAACCTAGGTCTCCTGTATTGCCAGTAGATTTCTTACCATCTGAGCCACCAGGGAAGCCCAGGGAAGTCCTGCCAAAACTGACTCTGTTCACAAGCCATCTAGAGAATATTTTCCATGATGACCTCTATCTAACCCTTAGCAAAGAGTCAAGATTAGGTGACTCTTTGAGATGGATCCTTCTTCCTTCTCTTTCCCTGGGGTATCTGAACAAAATTGGAATTTCCATGCTATACAAAAGCCAAAGATGCTCTTTCCTGGGAAAACTGCACTGAATGCATTACCAGTTATCTTCTCTCGAATGCTCTTTGATTCACAGGGCTTCAGTCATGACCTTAAATTTCAGGACAATCCTGTCTAGGGAGGATACCAGGGGGAAATGGAGTCAAACTGCGTTCTCAGAAAAGATGGTCACCACCATCCTTTCCACCCACCCTTCCAGACTTAACAAGTAGGATGCTTGCTTCATTATTCAGGTAAAGGACCTACATCCTCCTTCCCCAGCAGGGAGTCTCCTTGAAGTGCATATTCATGACCAATGCAAGTGCTTGTGGAAAGTTGCTAATTTGCACAACCAGGTTGTGTGTGGGTCCTGGGCTTTGGCCTTTTCTATGTCTTCACCTGCACACTGCAGCCTGGAAGAATCAGAAACAAACACTACACCTAATCACCCTTTCTTGGGAGCTGCTTTTGCCTAAAGACAGACTCTGCTGGGGCGTTTCTGAGCTGAGTCCAACAGACCCAGAAAATATGGCGTATGAGAGAGCCAGGTTTTCTGGCAGGAAAAAAACCAGTTTTCACGCTCAATGAGGGGCCCATCACAAATGAAGTGCAAGTGCATCAGGCCACAGCTGAGAAAAATGCCAAATGAGTAGGAGCCCATGTTTAGCTTTCTAGAACATCAACAGAGAGAAGCACGGTCATGGTGCCCTCAGTTTTTTTCATCAGGGCTGACCAAGCAGAGTGAGTCTTCAACCCAGGAGGTAGGGTGGGCAGACATCCAAGGGAACAAAATTCTCTACTTACCAATAGAGCCAGTCACACACTGTCTCCTCCATGCTTATGCCAACAAGGCACAAGTCAAGCCATGTGTGGGATTGCCCCAACCCAGAGATAAAACCTAGGTCTCCTGTATTGCCAGTAGATTTCTTACCATCTGAGCCACCAGGGAAGCCCAGGGAAGTCCTGCCAAAACTGACTCTGTTCACAAGCCATCTAGAGAATATTTTCCATGATGACCTCTATCTAACCCTTAGCAAAGAGTCAAGATTAGGTGACTCTTTGAGATGGATCCTTCTTCCTTCTCTTTCCCTGGGGTATCTGAACAAAATTGGAATTTCCATGCTATACAAAAGCCAAAGATGCTCTTTCCTGGGAAAACTGCACTGAATGCATTACCAGTTATCTTCTCTCGAATGCTCTTTGATTCACAGGGCTTCAGTCATGACCTTAAATTTCAGGACAATCCTGTCTAGGGAGGATACCAGGGGGAAATGGAGTCAAACTGCGTTCTCAGAAAAGATGGTCACCACCATCCTTTCCACCCACCCTTCCAGACTTAACAAGTAGGATGCTTGCTTCATTATTCAGGTAAAGGACCTACATCCTCCTTCCCCAGCAGGGAGTCTCCTTGAAGTGCATATTCATGACCAATGCAAGTGCTTGTGGAAAGTTGCTAATTTGCACAACCAGGTTGTGTGTGGGTCCTGGGCTTTGGCCTTTTCTATGTCTTCACCTGCACACTGCAGCCTGGAAGAATCAGAAACAAACACTACACCTAATCACCCTTTCTTGGGAGCTGCTTTTGCCTAAAGACAGACTCTGCTGGGGCGTTTCTGAGCTGAGTCCAACAGACCCAGAAAATATGGCGTATGAGAGAGCCAGGTTTTCTGGCAGGAAAAAGGAAACCAGTTTTCACGCTCAATGAGGGGCCCATCACAAATGAAGTGCAAGTGCATCAGGCCACAGCTGAGAAAAATGCCAAATGAGTAGGAGCCCATGTTTAGCTTTCTAGAACATCAACAGAGAGAAGCACGGTCATGGTGCCCTCAGTTTTTTTCATCAGGGCTGACCAAGCAGAGTGAGTCTTCAACCCAGGAGGTAGGGTGGGCAGACATCCAAGGGAACAAAATTCTCTACTTACCAATAGAGCCAGTCACACACTGTCTCCTCCATGCTTATGCCAACAAGGCACAAGTCAAGCCATGTGTTTTCCAGATGAAGTCTTTTTCCATTTTTTTTCCTAGCAGTAAAGAATCCGCTTGCAATGCAGGAGACCCAGGTTTGATCCCTGGCTAGGGAAGATCCCCTGGAAAAGGCAATGGCAGCCCATTCCAGTATTCTTGCCTGGAGAATCCCATGGACAGAGGACCCTGGCATGGTATAGTCCATGCCATCGCAAGAGTAAGACATGACTTGACAACCAAACCACAACCATGCATACTTTATTTTTCACAAGTCTGAGGAATGGGTATTGTTAGTCTTGCATAAAATGAAAGAAGTGAGTTTCAAGGGGTAAAGCATATTGCCCAAGATCATGTAGCTTGTTAATGACTCAGGGGGATTTTATTTTTCATTTTATTTATTTATTTTTGGAGGTAATTGTTTTTATTTTCTCTTTTTAAATTAATTTTTATTGGAGTATAGTTGCTTTGCAAAGTTGTGTCAGTTTCTACTGAATAGCAAAATAAATCAGTTCTACATATATCCCTTCTTTTTTTGGATTTCCTTCCTCTTTAAGTCACCACAGAGCACTGAGTAGAGTTCCCTGGGCTATGCAGTCTGCTTTCATTAGTTATCTATTTATACACATTATCAACAGTGCATATGTGTCAGTCCCAACCTAAATGTCCATTGACAGAGAAATGGATAAAGAAGAGGTGGTAGGTATATACAATGGAATGTTTCTCAACCATAAAAGTGAACAAAATTGGATTATTTGTAGTGATGTGGATGGACCTAGTAAGTGTCGTATAGAGAAAATCTTGAGAGTTATCACACTATCAGTTTTGACAGAGCTTCATCACTACAGCACCACCATCTGTCTCCATCCTTGTTAAAAAGGACATTTCTGGATTTTCCTGGTGGTCCAGTGGGTAAAATGTCTGCCTTGCAGTGCAAGGGGCACCGCTTCGATCCCTGACCCAGGAAGATCCCACGTGCCACGGAGCGGCTAGACCAGTGTGTCCAATTACGAGCCAGCGCTCTGGAGTGCATGCAGCCAGAGCCAGTGCTCTGCAACGAGAGAGGCCACTGCAATGGGAGGCCCACACAGGCCAAAGAATCAAGATGGATGGAAATAAATAAATAAAGGACCAATTTTAAAAAGTGGCCAAAAATTTTTTTAAAAAAGAGAACATTCCTGAGCTGATGAAAAATGGATAATAATTATTAAAGCATTTTTGAAAAGATAAAAGGGCCATAACAGTAAACAATAGTCTGTTATTTATATTGCTACCATTATAAAGAACTTAGTATATTTGGTAGAGTTTTACATAAGCAACTTCAAATTGATCTTTTTTTTTATTTCAAAACTGGTGACCCATGATATATAGTAACTCTGCTGACCAGAATATTAAATCAATCCAATAAATTTAAGTGGTCATACTGAATAACAGATAGTTTTAAGCAATTTGAGAGTTTCTTTTTTAATTTTTTTTTGCAAGATTCATTTAGGATATGTGCAGATAGTACAATTCACTCACTTAAAATATAAAATACAATGGTTAAAGTATATGCACATTGCACAATGGTCACTACAATCAATTTTTGAACATTTTTATTACTCCAAGAGTTAATTGTATTTATTTTAAATTTAATGACTACTGATTCTGATACACAGATCATTTATGGGCCTTTTTCGTGTGACTGTTTTTTTTTCTTTCTTAGTTATATTTATTTTTCCCTGACAGTTTCTTTCATAATTGATGACTACCAGATTAACAGTATTCAAAATATAATTTAATAAAATTATGACTTTCATCCCTATTTCTATACAAAATCATGTATATTTTTAGGAATGTCTGTGTGCATGTTCAGTCATGTCTGACTCTTCGTAATTTCTTAGAACTTGTGTGACCTTTTGTATATAGTAATAATAAATTCACTTAAATTTAAAATTAAATATCTTCTAGTCTTTCCATCAATAACCCAATTCTTCATTTTCTTTGCAATTTGTAGAGATGCAGAATAGCTACCAATGGTACCAGATCCCAGTGGTACCACTGAGGGCTGGAGAGTATGTCTTGAGACTTAAGGTTGCCTGTGTGCCCTGTATCATGTTCCTTCTTTTTCCAGGAGTCATGTACAGATGTTACAGCTGGACCATAAAGAAGTCTGAGCACTGATGAATTTATGCTTTCTAACTGTGGTGCTGAAGAAGACTCTTGAGAGTCCCTTGGACTGCAAGGAGATTCAACCAATCAAACCTGCAAAGAAAGTCAACACTGAATATTCATTGAAAAGACTGAAGCTGAAGCTCCAAAACTTGGCCACCTTATGCGAAGAGCTGATTCATTGGAAAAGACCCTGATGCTGGGAAAGATCGAGGGCAAGAGGAGAAGGGGACAACAGAGGATGAGATGGTTGGATGGCATCACTGACTCAATGGATGTGAGTTTGAGCAAGCTCCAGGAGTTAGTGAAGGACAGGGAAACCTGGTGTGCTGCAGTTCATGGGGACACAAAGAGTCAGATATAACTTAGTGGTTGAACAAAAAATGACAGCAGAATGTGAGGTAGGTTCACTCTGCTTCCATGAGCTTTTTTTGCTTTTGTCTGTTAGTGAGCTCAGCATCCTCTCTTCACTTTTCTCATGGCACAAATCATTGAGTTGCCTTCCACTTCTTTGTCTCAGAAAAAAAACACACACACAAGCTACTTTAAGAAATACCCAAGTACCTCACCTGCCCTGGTTGCCTCCTGAAACTTGACAATTAAACTTCTCAGGTGGTGTTGATAGAATGATATTGTGATCTTTGAATTACAAGCTGTGGAGTCTCCCTGTGAATGGGATGCATGGCCAGGAATGCAGCGAGCCTTTGTACGGTACTAACTTAACCATGTGCAGGTCCCATGGCATGTATTTGGCTCTCCCAAAGCACAGTCTCAGCTAGATTTGGCATGAATTCAAAGGAAATTCCACTGAGAACAGCCTGCCCACACTACCAAGAAAGGCATCAATGCACAAAATATAGCATGCGTGTGGGCATGCTAAGTTGCTTCAGCGGTGTTTGACCTTTTTATAACCCCATGAACTGTAGGCTGCCAGGCTCCTCTCTCCATGGGATTCTCCAGGCCAGAATACTGGAGTGGGTTGCCATTCCCTCCTTCAGGGGATCTTCCTCCTGCTTTGGCAGGTGGGTTCTTTATCACTAGTGCCATCTGGGAACCCCATTTAAGGCGTGGGCATGGTATTAACATGTAATCTTAGCCAAAGGAACTGTGTTGGGATCTGACTACTTCAAAGAACGAGTCACCAAACATGTGTTGGGGGCCTGTGGGCACAGCTACACGCTAGTGAGTGGGAGGATGTACTTCTAGATCTGTATTTGCACACGATCCAGAATGGAAGGAAATGAGAGATGGAGGGAAAAGGTCTGGAAGGATATACCTAGATTATGGGTCATTTGTAAATTGCCCTCATGATCAGTGTGGAGGAAAGGCTCAGGCAGTGTGCACAGGTACCTCACAGAGAGGGAGAACTCATTAAACACTTATTGAACCAATGATGCTGAAGATCATGCATGAATGGCTCGGACTGAGGTTCAGGAATGTCTTTGGGGCTTCCCTGGTAGTCCAGTGGCTAAGAATCTGCCTTACAATACAGTAAATACCAGTTCTATCCCTGGTCTGGGAAGATTTCCACATGCCTCAGGGACACTGAGCCCATATGCCACAACTGCTGAGCCTACATGGTAGAACTACTGACACACATGCTACACAAGAGTGGCCACCACAGTGAGAAGTCTGTGCACCACAACCTCTGAGTAACCTCTGCTCACCACAACTAAAGACAGCCAGAGACACAAGGAAGGCTCAGTGCATCAAAAATTTTAAAAAAAAATAAACAAAATATTTTTACAAAACAGTGTCTTGGCAGACTTCCCTAGTGGTCCAATGGTTAAGAATCCACCTGCCAGTGCAGCAGACATGGGTTCGATCCTTGGGCTGGGGAGATTTCACATGCTGTGGGGGAACTAAGCCCTTTCACCACAGCTACTGAACCTGTGCTTTAGAGCCCAGAGCCACAGTTACTGAGCCCATGTGCTCTAGAGCCTGTGCTCCATAACAAGAGAAGCCACTGCAATGAGAAGCCTGTGCACAGCAACTAATACTCAAAAAAAGTGAACAATATAATAATAATAAAGTTCAAAAGACCTTTTATAACCCCATGGGGTTTTGGCCAGAATACTGGAGGGGGCCATTCCCTCCTTCAGGGATCTTCCTCCTGCTTTGGCAGGTGGGTTCTTTATCACTAGTGCCATCTGGGAACCCCATTTAAGGCGTGGGCATGGTATTAACATGTAATCTTAGCCAAAGGAACTGTGTTGGGATCTGACTACTTCAAAGAACGAGTCACCAAACATGTGTTGGGGGCCTGTGGGCACAGCTACACGCTAGTGAGTGGGAGGATGTACTTCTAGATCTGTATTTGCACACGATCCAGAATGGAAGGAAATGAGAGATGGAGGGAAAAGGTCTGGAAGGATATACCTAGATTATGGGTCATTTGTAAATTGCCCTCATGATCAGTGTGGAGGAAAGGCTCAGGCAGTGTGCACAGGTACCTCACAGAGAGGGAGAACTCATTAAACACTTATTGAACCAATGATGCTGAAGATCATGCATGAATGGCTCGGACTGAGGTTCAGGAATGTCTTTGGGGCTTCCCTGGTAGTCCAGTGGCTAAGAATCTGCCTTACAATACAGTAAATACCAGTTCTATCCCTGGTCTGGGAAGATTTCCACATGCCTCAGGGACACTGAGCCCATATGCCACAACTGCTGAGCCTACATGGTAGAACTACTGACACACATGCTACACAAGAGTGGCCACCACAGTGAGAAGTCTGTGCACCACAACCTCTGAGTAACCTCTGCTCACCACAACTAAAGACAGCCAGAGACACAAGGAAGGCTCAGTGCATCAAAAATTTTAAAAAAAAATAAACAAAATATTTTTACAAAACAGTGTCTTGGCAGACTTCCCTAGTGGTCCAATGGTTAAGAATCCACCTGCCAGTGCAGCAGACATGGGTTCGATCCTTGGGCTGGGGAGATTTCACATGCTGTGGGGGAACTAAGCCCTTTCACCACAGCTACTGAACCTGTGCTTTAGAGCCCAGAGCCACAGTTACTGAGCCCATGTGCTCTAGAGCCTGTGCTCCATAACAAGAGAAGCCACTGCAATGAGAAGCCTGTGCACAGCAACTAATACTCAAAAAAAGTGAACAATATAATAATAATAAAGTTCAAAAAGAATTTATTAGGGGCTTTATGAGTGATTCAACATTTCCCAGTGGAGAGTCAGGGAGGGGTGAGGCAATCATGGGAACTCATCAGTGCTATGCCAAAGTCACTCTGCACCTTCCACCATCTGTACAGAGGTCTGGGACAGACTACCTTTGAGACAAAGGACTCCCACCTGTCTTCTTATGAAACAGCCACAGAATTATTTCTTAATCCAAGGATGATTAAGTTTTCTTAATTAGACCGTAATACTTAACATATACTACAAGACTTAGCATATATACATAAGACTTAACATATACTATAAATAAAAAGGAACCAGAATACATACACGCCCATGGTTAAGCACAAATCCTACATGCGCGTGACCTACTCTAGTTCTTTGGATGAAATTATTCTCTCTGATAACTGGTCTCTCTTCAGTTTCTAAGAGAAAGATAAATTAGGCTGTAGGGTTGGCTGTGGGTTCCAGTGTGGTCATGGAAACCTGGTTGAGGGAAGGTGGTGTGTTGCCAGGGATTTGCGGTATATTCTTCCCATTGGTCTTCTGTCTTGTAGTACATTATGTGTCTCTCCTGAATAGGATCACTTTTCCTCTCTTGCTTCAGTGACAGATTTCCATGATTATATACATAACATTTATAATGACAAATATGCCGATAAGAACCCCTTAGGCCAATGCAGCAAAGAGCAAGTAGACTGTAATTATGACATACAGTGAGATGATGTGAATTTCATAGTGTTGGCTAGAATCCATTTGCAAATATACTCTGCCCGTGTCTCCTCAGACATTTCAAAGTAACCTTTCATGCTCTGAGTTGTACCCTGAGAAGAGCAGGCCTGTTGCCCTTGGATTTACAGGACAGGGAGTCCCATTCAATCCCACCGAGATCACCTGGTGAGCTGAGGGCTCACCCGAGAGCTGAAGTGTGGTTTTTGTTCTGTTGAAGAGTAAGCTTATTCACCTACTAGAAATTCAGCTTTGTGTGCCTGTCTACAGACTTTGCAAGGGCAAAGGCTGAGCCTATTTTGTTCGTGTCTGTAATTTTCTGTCACGTTGACACAGTATTTTCTTCATAAATATGTATCATATGTAAGTCAATGAAGAAATGATTGACATGGAGCGTCCACATCACTAAAGGGCTGCCCCAGGTAGATGACAGAGCATCTCAACATTTCCGTCTACCATTCACACATATGGTCCCCTCTCCCCACCCTAGATCTCCCAGGGCCTATTTTGTGTTTAAGGAGTTTGGACCATCTCCTGGCTTACAGTAGATCTCCTTGATATGTTAGCTGATTACAGAGCATAAAGTCTAAAACTTCCAGGGGACTACTGAAAGTTCAAAGGAGTGGAGTGATTGGGATTTCTGGCACCATGATCACCATGTGTGATGATCTTCAAATTGTACCAATCTGCCTTCTTATAAAGAAAGTGAAAGTTGCTCAGTCGTGTCTGACTCTCTGTGACCCACGGATGAGCCATGGAATTCTCCAGGGAAGAATACTGGAGTGGGTAACCTTTCCCTTCTCCAGGGGATCTTCCTGACCCAGGAATCGAACCAGGGTCTCCTACACTGCAGGTGGATTCTTTACTGCCTACAAGGGAAGCCTTTCTTCTAAATAAGGCAGGCCTGAACCTATGACCTAACCTCCCTGCCTCAGTTTTTAATGTTTCCCCCACTAAATAGGGGGATTATGCTCTTCTGAGGACTTGCCGCAACAATTTTTTAGATGATCTTTTTTTCTTGAAGTATAATACACTCACAGAAACATGTACAAATCATAAACGTTTAACTCAGTGGATTTTCACAAAGAGGCCTCACCTGAAGAACCAGCACTTAGATAAAAAAATAGAACCTTCCCAGGACCATGGATGACTCACTGTTCTTCCCCTTCCAAGATAATTACTCAGGAAAAACGAACAACCCAATCAAAAAATAGGAAAAAAGAGGACATACAGATGGCCCAAAAGCACATGAAATGATGCTCAACCTTGCTTATTATTAGAGAAATGCAAATTAAAACTACAATGAGATATCACCTCACACCCGTCAGAATGGCCATCATCAAAAAATCTGCAGACAATACATGCTGGAGAGGGTGCGGAGAAAAGGGAACCCTCTTGCATTGCTGGTGAGAATGTCAATTGATACAGCCTCTATGGAAGACAGGATGGAGAGTCCTTAAAAAACTAAAAATAGAAGCACCCCATGACTCAGCAATCCCACTATTAGGCTTATATTCTGATGAAATCAAAACTGAAAGAAGCACCTGTACCCCAATGTTCATTGCAGCTCTCTATACAATAGCCAGAACATGGAAGCAACCTAGATGTCCATCGACAAATGAATGGATACAGAAGTTCTGGTACATATATACAATGGAATACTACTCAGCTGTTAAAAGAAATGCAGAAGACTCAGTCCTAATGAAGTGGGTGACTCTAGAACCTATCATAAAAAGTGAAGTAAGTCAAAAAGAGAAAGACAAGTACAGTGTACTAACACACATATATGGAATCTAGTAGGACGGTCTTGATAACACATGCAGTGAACTCATGGAAAAACAGACAGAGCATAGACATATGGACATTGTGGGGAAGAAATAAGGAGGGGGAGGCATGGAGGGAGTAACGTGGAAACCTGTACTGTCATGTGTGGGAAAGATAACTATTGTCATTGTGCTAAGGGAATAGGAGTGCTCACAATGGCATGGGGCAGTGGTCCAGAGGGGTGGGATGGGGGGAACTGGAGGGGTGGGGACCAAGGATATGCATATGACTGATCTGGGAACATACACATCTGTGAACAACAAAACTCTGTAAAACCTTTAAAATAAAGAATTAAAAAAAAACAAACAAACACCAAGATAATTACAATCTTGCATTCTAACAGCATAGATTGAGTTGGCCCAATCTGTACTTGGTATGAATGGGTGTCTATATGCTCAGTTCTGTCTGACTTTTTGGCCCCATGGACTGTAACCAGCCAGGTTCCCCATCCATGGAATTTTCCATTAAAGAATACTGGAGTGGGTTGCCATTTCCTACTCCAGGGAATCTTCCTGACCCAGGGATTGAACCCACATTTCCTGCATTGGCAGGTTGATTCTTTACCACTGCACCACCAGAGAAGCCCCATGTGAATGGGTTCTTATATGATTTAGGTGATTATAGGGTGCTTGGTGGAATTTCACTGTGGTTTGAGTTGCAGTTTTCTGATGACTACCAACATTTTGCTATTGTTCAAATGGCTATGAGCCATTTTAACATCTTTGTAAAATATTCAAGATTTTTACTCATTTGGGGAATAAACAGTTATCTTTTTATTGATATGGAGGAGTTTTTCTGAATCTTGGACACAAAAAGATATAACAGTATATTGCAAATATGTTCTTCTACTCTATGGTGGCACTTGCTTTCTCTCAATGTAATAATATTTTTGAAGACTAGAAGTTCTTAATTTTTATGAACTCCAATTGATCATTTTCCCCTTTGTGATTTTCCTATTTTCATCTAATAAACTGTTCCCTGGGCCAAGCTTATGTGGGTATTTTCCTATTTTTTTTCTTACAGGTGCTTTGTAATTTTATCTTTCACACTTAGAGCTACAATCCATCATGAATTGTTTTTTTGTGTGTGTATGGCATAAGGTGAGCTAAAATTAATATTAATATCCCACCTAGATAGCCAATTAAGGCAGCACGATTTCCTGAAAAGGCATCCCAGGTGGTACAATGGTAAACAATCTGCCTGCCAATGCAAGAGCCATAGGAGATGCATGTTCGAAACCTGGGTTGAGACGATCCCTGGAGGAGATAATGGCGACACACTCTGGTATTCTTTCCTGGAAAATTCTGTGGACAGAAGAACCTGGAAAGCTATAGTCCATGGGGTCACAAAGAGTTGGATATGACTGAGCACAGAAGAAAATAAAAAAGATTTCCTGAAAGGATTATTTTTCCCCACTGCACTGCATTGTCCCTTTAGTGATAAATCAAGTGACATCATATTCGTGGTCTAGTTCTAGACTCTATTGTGTTCTATTTATTTATCCTGCCTCAATACCGCTCTGTCTTCAGTATTACTTTATAATAAGCCTTAGTAGACAGTGGTATGAGGGCTCCATCTTTGTTTCTTAAAGAATATCTTGTCTTTCCTCATCCATTTGCACAGCCTTATAAATATTAGAATCAGTTTGCCATTTTGCACACACATACATACATGCACACACAACTCTGCTAGAGTTTTGGTTATGACTATGTGGAACCTATAGATCAATTCAGAGAATTTGCCTCTTCACAGCATTTCCATACATTAGCAAGATATGTATCCTCCTTGGTATCTCTCCTTTGTCTGGGTCTCTTCATTTGCCTCAGTAAAGCTTCACAGGCTGCAAGATAGTGTAAGTATACGATTTTGTAAGATTCAAAATTTGAATGCTTTCCAAGTTGTATTGAGAAAATGATTTAGTCACAGTATATTGCAAATATGTTCTTCTACTCTATGGTGGCACTTGCTTTCTCTCAATGTAATAATATTTTTGAAGACTAGAAGTTCTTAATTTTTATGAACTCCAATTGATCATTTTCCCCTTTGTGATTTTCCTATTTTCATCTAATAAACTGTTCCCTGGGCCAAGCTTATGTGGGTATTTTCCTATTTTTTTTCTTACAGGTGCTTTGTAATTTTATCTTTCACACTTAGAGCTACAATCCATCATGAATTGTTTTTTTGTGTGTGTATGGCATAAGGTGAGCTAAAATTAATATTAATATCCCACCTAGATAGCCAATTAAGGCAGCACAATTTCCTGAAAAGGCATCCCAGGTGGTACAATGGTAAACAATCTGCCTGCCAATGCAAGAGCCATAGGAGATGCATGTTCGAAACCTGGGTTGAGACGATCCCTGGAGGAGATAATGGCGACACACTCTGGTATTCTTTCCTGGAAAATTCTGTGGACAGAAGAACCTGGAAAGCTATAGTCCATGGGGTCACAAAGAGTTGGATATGACTGAGCACAGAAGAAAATAAAAAAGATTTCCTGAAAGGATTATTTTTCCCCACTGCACTGCATTGTCCCTTTAGTGATAAATCAAGTGACATCATATTCGTGGTCTAGTTCTAGACTCTATTGTGTTCTATTTATTTATCCTGCCTCAATACCGCTCTGTCTTCAGTATTACTTTATAATAAGCCTTAGTAGACAGTGGTATGAGGGCTCCATCTTTGTTTCTTAAAGAATATCTTGTCTTTCCTCATCCATTTGCACAGCCTTATAAATATTAGAATCAGTTTGCCATTTTGCACACACATACATACATGCACACACAACTCTGCTAGAGTTTTGGTTATGACTATGTGGAACCTATAGATCAATTCAGAGAGAATTTGCCTCTTCACAGCATTTCCATACATTAGCAAGATATGTATCCTCCCTTGGTATCTCTCCCTTTGTCTGGGTCTCTTCATTTGCCTCAGTAAAGCTTCACAGGCTGCAAGATAGTGTAAGTATACGATTTTGTAAGATTCATGCACAGGTATTTTATATTTTGAATGCTTTCCAAGTTGTATTGAGAAAATGATTTAGTTAAAACATTTTATGTATAAATATGTAAAATATAGAGAATTTTACATTGAACCTGAGTCCAGCATTCTTACTGGCTTTACTAATTCATTCCAATAGTTAATCTGTAGGTTTAAATTTTTTTCCTATGGAACCAGATTTGCCATCTGCAAATAATGATGGCTTTATTTCTTCCTTTTTAGTCCTTGTTCTTCTTTTATTTTTATTTTTGTCTTGGCTGGAACCTGTGGCATAATTTTGACCACAAGTGGAATGGTAACTGTTTAATTTCCAGGGTCAGGAAGCTGGGTTTTTTTTGTATTTTTTTGTTTTGTTTTTATCATTTAAGTTGAAGCAAGGCCTGTCCTCTTCTCAGGTCAAAAAATATAAGCTTTTAATAAGCTTTGAAACTGGATAAAGGCAGGGGATAGGGATGCAGACAGAGAGGGGTTTGGGCCCTTTAAAAGAAATGGGAGAGGAGATGGAGCCCCAGGCGCTGGAGGTGAGGATATGTTGTACATTGTGTGCATGGGTGCTCAGCCACGTCCGGCTCTTTGTGATCCCATGGTCTGTAGCCCTCCAGGCTGCTCTGTTCATGGGATTTCCCAGAGAAGAATTCTGGAATGGGCTGTCATTTCCTCCTCCAGGGGATCTTCCTAATCCAGGGATCAAGCCCAGGCCTCCTACACAATCTCCCCTATATGGGAGAATCTGACAATAGTCTTCAGTATTACTTTATAATAAGCCTTAGTAGACAGTGGTATGAGGGCTCCATCTTTGTTTCTTAAAGAATATCTTGTCTTTCCTCATCCATTTGCACAGCCTTATAAATATTAGAATCAGTTTGCCATTTTGCACACACATACATACATGCACACACAACTCTGCTAGAGTTTTGGTTATGACTATGTGGAACCTATATATCAATTCTGAGTGAATTTGCCTCTTCACAGCATTTCCATACATTAGCAAGATATGTATCCTCCCTTGGTATCTCTCCCTTTGTCTGGGTCTCTTCATTTGCCTCAGTAAAGCTTCACAGGCTGCAAGATAGTGTAAGTATACGATTTTGTAAGATTCATGCACAGGTATTTTATATTTTGAATGCTTTCCAAGTTGTATTGAGAAAATGATTTAGTTAAAACATTTTATGTATAAATATGTAAAATATAGAGAATTTTACATTGAACCTGAGTCCAGCATTCTTACTGGCTTTACTAATTCATTCCAATAGTTAATCTGTAGGTTTAAATTTTTTTCCTATGGAACCAGATTTGCCATCTGCAAATAATGATGGCTTTATTTCTTCCTTTTTAGTCCTTGTTCTTCTTTTATTTTTATTTTTGTCTTGGCTGGAACCTGTGGCATAATTTTGACCACAAGTGGAATGGTAACTGTTTAATTTCCAGGGTCAGGAAGCTGGGTTTTTTTTGTATTTTTTTGTTTTGTTTTTATCATTTAAGTTGAAGCAAGGCCTGTCCTCTTCTCAGGTCAAAAAATATAAGCTTTTAATAAGCTTTGAAACTGGATAAAGGCAGGGGATAGGGATGCAGACAGAGAGGGTTGGCCTTAACAGAAATGGGAGAGGAGATGGAGCCCCAGGCGCTGGAGGTGAGGATATGTTGTACATTGTGTGCATGGGTGCTCAGCCACGTCCGGCTCTTTGTGATCCCATGGTCTGTAGCCCTCCAGGCTGCTCTGTTCATGGGATTTCCCAGAGAAGAATTCTGGAATGGGCTGTCATTTCCTCCTCCAGGGGATCTTCCTAATCCAGGGATCAAGCCCAGGCCTCCTACACAATCTCCCCTATATGGGAGAATCTGACAATAGAATCACCATATCTTAGACCTGGAGAGCATCTCATTCAATCTTCTACCCAATGCATGAGTCCTTGGGATTTTGGGATTGGGGGACACCCTTCTATCCTAAAGGCCTTTCCAGAAACATCTCATCAGCCCTCCCTTCCCACAGTTTACGACCCTGCAACCTGCACCCCATCCACCTGGCTAGGAGTGGTTTTCACATTTTACTCTGACAGCTTTGTGCATGAAATCTGGACCCCTCCCTTACCTAGGCCTGGATGAGCTTGCCGAATGTGAGCACTGGCTGTGTCTATAGGGGCTGGGCCTGACTCCAGGGATGCCCTGCTGTTGAGGAAGCCCCTCTTACCCTGGGTGCCACTCAGCCTGCTTAGATGGGCTTTGGTGAGGTCTGGGCAGGCCCTCCGCCAAGCAGACCCTCCTCCCATCACTGCAGGAAGAAACCTGAGATGCAGATGGAGCAACTGACACCAAGGTCCTTCTCCGCAGTGACTACATCATAGGGTAAACTGGAAGGTGTCCAACCCTGCGTTATGCCCACTTGGGTCTTTACGAGCCCTTTTCCTTTCTCCTGGTCAAGTCTGATGACTAGTTTACAGAGGTAGACACCGTCCCTCTCCCCCATCCTGCTTCCCAGGTTTCATCTGTGCCCCTCTAGTCTTTCACTGTACTTACTCCACAGGAGGCTTGTGCACCCCAGAACCCTGTTCTAACTCCACTGCACATTCCAACAACTGCTCTGGACAAGAGGAAAGCCCGAGTCCCAGTGGGCTCTGTCAAGTGGGTGTTAAACGCCCCAGTCCAGGCTCCCATCTTCCCCCAGACCTTACCTAGGGAGCGGGAGATCACACACTCCCCAGGGAGAGAAGCAGAAGTCACATGAGGCCAGCAAAATCGTTATACTCCCCATCAGTGAGGATTTCTCCTCTTGCAAGAAAGAGAAGTTGAATGGGGATGACAGATCACAGGTTCTCTCTCTCCTTTAGTGTCACGTCTCTCCTCTCTCACCCCTCCAAGCCCTTTGATGGCTGCTTTCAATTTCTCAGACCCTGAAGAAGGGAAAAGAGAAAAACAGTAACCTCCAGGACTGTAGAGAACAGGCAGTTAGTCAGAGGGAGGGAGGGAGAGAAGGAGGGAACGGAGGAAGATGCAGTGGGACTTGGCTTGAATGGAGATAGGGACACCATCCAGTGCCTACTCGCCTGGGGCCCCCAGCCTTCACCCTCATATGTATTCCCCACATCCCCACCGGCACTGGGACACGAGCAGAGAATAATTAATTTTTATTGAAAGAGGTTTTTTTTTTTTGGTCTGCAGACATTGTGTTCTGCTTTTGCCATGACTATAAAGTCTCCAGTACAATTCTGGATGTAATTATAGCTCTATTTCAAGGGAATGAAAAAAAAGCACCCTGTGTCAGAGGCACAGATAATTGGCGTTGCCAGGTGGAACTGGGACGTGGGTTCTGGGACCAGAGCCGTTGCTTCCGGCTGATTCAGACCTCAGAACTCTTCAGCTGGGCTTGGTTGGGTTCAGGCTTCTCTGTACCCAGCTTTAGAATTAACTAACCTGATGCCCAGAAGGACAGAGATGAGAAGATGTGGCTTCTAAGTGGACTGCAGATCTACTCATTACCCTCCGCTCACCGGCTGGCCCCCCAGTGTTCTGAGGACCTTAAACCAGGCCAAGGTTTTTCCCTGTGGTGTGATTATGATATCCTTAGACCTGGGCAGGACCCTGGAATCTGGGGTTTGGACATGCCCTCTGATTCTTGCTATTCAGCTTGTTCGGAAACCCTTCATGAGGCAAAAGACTAGGCTTTTGAGGGTGAGGCTGGTGCTTCTGAGCAAAGGTCACCAGGAGAGTGGGGACTCTAGCAGGAGCAGATAGCACGGAAGACTGGCTCTGGGAAGCTGGTCCCGACATGAGGTGCTTCATGGACACGGAGAGAGGGAAGTGACAGGAGGTAGGTAGGAAAGGAGGCCCATAAAGGAGAGATGTTTTAGTTCATCACAGAGAGCCTAGGTCAGCCAGAGTGGCAAGAGAACCCAGGGGTACACCAAGGGAAGGGAAGACGCACAGTTAGGGCCAGACGTTGGAATGCTGACCATCCCAAGTGCCACGAGTCAGAGCGGGAGGGGTCCAGGAGAAAAGCTCTCAGCTAGAGGAGTTATTTATGGGTCATCTTGATTAAACTTGCTTTACCTTTCTGCACAGAATTTCAGAATTTATGTCGTTCTTTGGCAGTCAGGCCTAAAATTATTTGGAAACTAGAGGGAGAAGGAAAGAATAAAGACTAAAGCAGTGGATTCAGAGAGAGAAGAAATGCATTTGATAGAAGGGAATGAAAAATTATGATGGCTGAAGACTTAGGGAGAGACCCTTGGATGACTAAGCCAAGAAAGAAAGACGTGAAGGAACTAGAGCCCTAGGAAGATGAGGGACATTGACTGAGATTCCAACAGAGGGGCAAAAAGAGAGAGTGAGTAGGAGATGATAATAATGCTCCCCCAAAGCAATTATGTTTCCTTTGCCTCCTAGGCCCTCCTCCTTGTCCTCTGCTTCAGTTCTCCCATTGGCCGCCATGTTGACTCTTCCAGAGGCCATCCAGCGCCAGTATTCAAGTATCTATGCGAATGGTGCTCCCCGGGGTTGTTCTGCCTCTGTTCATCTGTTTTTCTTTCTTTAACCACTCTGCCTTTGGGTGCTCTTGCCATGCTTATGGCCTGTGGCATTCTTACCCAGAGAAGTGAGTGCTTCAGAGTTGGGCCTGGTGGCTGGGGCAAGGGTCCTGGACGGGCTTCACTAGGATGGTACCCAGGTCGCAGCTGAGGGGGACAGACTAAAATCATAAAAGTGCCCCACCTGTGGAAAACAGCATAATTGCATATATGAACCTAGAGAGCTTAGGTGATGAAAGCTCAGACTATAGCATATAGAATTATTAGCCAGTGTTCATTGTTTCATGTGTATTCTGTCTTCTTCATGCATTTGTAAGCTCTTCTGGGATTAAACTCTATCATGGGAAGTCTCTTTATATTTTCTTCGTTTTTGGTAAAGGAGGCCCATAAAGGAGAGATGTTTTAGTTCATCACAGAGAGCCTAGGTCAGCCAGAGTGGCAAGAGAACCCAGGGGTACACCAAGGGAAGGGAAGACGCACAGTTAGGGCCAGACGTTGGAATGCTGACCATCCCAAGTGCCACGAGTCAGAGCGGGAGGGGTCCAGGAGAAAGGCTCTCTGCTAGAGGAGTTATTTATGGGTCATCTTGATTAAACTTGCTTTACCTTTCTGCACAGAATTTCAGAATTTATGTCGTTCTTTGGCAGTCAGGCCTAAAATTATTTGGAAACTAGAGGGAGAAGGAAAGAATAAAGACTAAAGCAGTGGATTCAGAGAGAGAAGAAATGCATTTGATAGAAGGGAATGAAAAATTATGATGGCTGAAGACTTAGGGAGAGACCCTTGGATGACTAAGCCAAGAAAGAAAGACGTGAAGGAACTAGAGCCCTAGGAAGATGAGGGACATTGACTGAGATTCCAACAGAGGGGCAAAAAGAGAGAGTGAGTAGGAGATGATAATAATGCTCCCCCAAAGCAATTATGTTTCCTTTGCCTCCTAGGCCCTCCTCCTTGTCCTCTGCTTCAGTTCTCCCATTGGCCGCCATGTTGACTCTTCCAGAGGCCATCCAGCGCCAGTATTCAAGTATCTATGCGAATGGTGCTCCCTGGGGTTGTTCTGCCTCTGTTCATCTGTTTTTCTTTCTTTAACCACTCTGCCTTTGGGTGCTCTTGCCATGCTTATGGCCTGTGGCATTCTTACCCAGAGAAGTGAGTGCTTCAGAGTTGGGCCTGGTGGCTGGGGCAAGGGTCCTGGACGGGCTTCACTAGGATGGTACCCAGGTCGCAGCTGAGGGGGACAGACTAAAATCATAAAAGTGCCCCACCTGTGGAAAACAGCATAATTGCATATATGAACCTAGAGAGCTTAGGTGATGAAAGCTCAGACTATAGCATATAGAATTATTAGCCAGTGTTCATTGTTTCATGTGTATTCTGTCTTCTTCATGCATTTGTAAGCTCTTCTGGGATTAAACTCTATCATGGGAAGTCTCTTTATATTTTCTTCGTATGGTAAGAAATCTTGAGTTCAAAAATTTTATCATAAGGACAATTGTTTCCATGGAAAAAATGGGTTAAAGACTAAAGCAATGCAACCTTTTGATAAAAAAGTTATTCTCCAGCAGGAATTCCAAAAGTAGACCCTTTTATATAGCTCTGAGTGGGTACCTGTAAAACCCAAACACCCCCTGAGTAAATCCAGCTACTGATCACAGGGAGCTTTCCTATAGAGATGCGCCCCGCCTCTTCCTGCCAGCGGCCATGGTAACCTTAGCATGTTCCTATCACCTCCACAAGACTTCCCAGGACCAGCTTTAGGGTAGGTGCAACAATGCTTAGTCTACACGGCATTTTTTCTAGGAGCCAGGAAATGGGCCTCTCCCCCCTTAAAATAATCTTCCCTTGGAATTTAGGGGAGAACAGATACATGTATATGTATGGCTGAGTCTCTTCGCTGTTCACATGAAACTATCACAACATTGTTAATTGGCTATACCCCCTCACAAAATAAAATAGCCTTTTATACCATAAAAAATTTTTTTTAAATGAGGAAAATATAAGAAAGATTTCTGTCTATTGATCTACCCCAGATTGTTGTCTGAAGGCAATTTCTAAAACTCTCGATGAATTTACTTAAAGAAAAATTGGCTGGACATCCAGTCAATCTTCTCTCAAAGTGAAACAGGTGTTGCTTTCAGTAAAGATTATACAAAAAAAAAAAAAGAAAGAAGAATTTTTCCTCCGCTGTATCCCTGCTCAGAAAGTACCTGACACTCCTTCTGGGCCACGTGCTCTGCTCCTTACTTTGGGGTAGAACTGGAGAAAACAAACACCTGGCCTGATAACAGACTGAGTCTCAAGGGCGGATGAATGATAATGTCCCCAGAACAAGAAGGGGAGGGGACATTACAACCAGACCTCCCAGTTCACACCTGTGGAGAGGCGGTGCCTGGGCACCTGGGCATCTCCTTCTGCAAAGCAACTCCAGCCCTCGGGACCTCCCTTGGGTAAACTCATATGGAAAGTCTCACTCCTTATTCAGGTGTCACCTCTTTGTGGTGGGTTTCCGTGTCCCTCCTCTGTGCCCGCATTGCTCCTGAGGCAGACTGTCACTACCACAGTCACCACATCACACTGGACAAACGCTCCACTATGGGTCCTCCCGCCAAAGAACATGAGTGGCTCTAAGGCAGGAATCAAGCATTCTTCATTGACATGTCCTGGCTCTGGTATCTACAGTGCCTGGTATACAGCAGGCTCTTAATAAAGGCTCCTGTTGAGCTGAATTTAGCAGTAGCATCATAGAAAGACTGTGGACCTCAGAACCAGCAGTGACTTTGACAAAGAGCCTCAGAACTTGCCAGCTTCATGATCTTGAGCAAATAGTGTAATTTGGTGCCTTCAAAGCCCAAAGAGGGCAGAAGCAGACCTCAGGTGGTTGAGAAAATGCAGGGGCTGATGAAGATGCTCCCGTCAGCACAGGTGTTTCCTGGTTGTTTGTAATAGGAATGGGAAACCTAGGGTGAAAACTAACGATGAATTATCAGCCAGGCAAGTATGTGTTGACACCAGCTGTTTATACCCGTCCTGGGAGAATATTTCTCTGCACACACTAGATAAAGTGATGGAGGGACTGAGGAACTGTCATTCAACATCAGAAATGAAAATGGAGCATAGCTGGATTAGGGGAAGTCTCAACCCTGCCAGGGATTCTCTTGTAGCTCAGCTGGTAAAGAATCCACCTGCAATGCAGGAGATCTGAGTTGGATTTCTGGTTTGGGAAGATGCCCTGGAGAAGGGAAAGGCTACCCACTTCAGTATTCCTTCCTGGAGAATTCCATGGCTTGTCCATGGGGTCATAAAGAGTCAGACAGGACTGAGTGACTTTCGCTTTTCAGCTCTGCCAGAAAATAAGCTGCCTTCCAATCTCCTTGTGTCTTTCCTTCAGCAGCAACTTGGGTTGGGTTTCATCATTCTAAGTTTTTGTTTTTTAATCACTTGTACTTAAAACTTAAATCTCCTCATCTCCACTTTTCCCAAGAAGTTCAGGGTGAGGTGAGGTAAGGAAATGCAATAGACTGAATGTCTGTAAGCCCCAGATTCACATATGAAATCCTATAGCCCCAGGTGGTGGCCTCAGGAGGTGGGCCTTTGGGAAGTGATTAGGTCCCAAAGGTCATGAATGGGATTAGGCCATGAAGACCGCTTCTATGAGACCCCACAGAGCTCTCTTGTCCCCTTCTACCACGTGAGGACACTGTGAAAAAACAGACATCTCTGAAGCAGGAAGCAGGCCCTTGCCAGACATTACATCTGCTGGTACATTGACCGTAGACTTTCTGGTCTCCAGAACTATAAGAAATAAGTTTCTGTTGTGACCCAGAAAGGGCCTCCCAATCTAAGGCATTTTGTTACATCAGCTTGAATGGCCCCACATGGGGAAGTTGAGTGATGCTACCTGGCACCTTGCACTTCTCTTGAGCAGTTTTGAAGTAGAGAGAGAGGCATAGTCTAAACTGGGAACATACCCACTCTACCTCTCTTCAAAGCCTAGCGCCTCCAGGGTTGAGGGCTCAGGGGACAGGAGTGGGATTCAGAAAGAAGTAAGTCATGCCAAAGGTGGTGTTATAACTGACAGGCTGGTGGCAGGGGTGGCCTGGCTCTGGATCTGAAATGCTTGTGCTAAAACTCTCAGTGTGTCTGCCAAGACTAGAAAGGTTCTGCTATGTGTGAGGTAGGGGTAGACCAGACAGAGGAATCACCATTTACAAAGCAAAGGCACAGGCAAGGCTGCTGTTCTGAGGCAGAAGAGCACTTGGAAGCAGAGAGATCCTGGTATGAAGGGCTAATAAAGCAAACAAAGTTCTGCTCAGGATAAAGCGCTTTCTTGTCAGGCAAAATAAGTTGGGGGACTTCCCTGGTGGTCCAGTCACTAAGACTCCATGATTTCAGTGCAGTGGGCTGAGTTTGATTCCTGGTCAGCCTGGAGAATTTCATGGACAGAGAAGCCTGACAGGCTACTTAGGGTTGCAAAGAGTCGGACACAACTGAGTGACTTTCAGCCACAGGGAACTAGGTCCCACATGCTGCAACTAAGAGCTTGCATGTCACAACTCAAGAGTCCACATGCCGCGATGAAGATGGAAGATACTGCCTGCCATCACTGAGAAAAAAGAGTGATTAGGTCCCAAAGGTCCTATAGCCCCAGGTGGTGGCCTCAGGAGGTGGGCCTTTGGGAAGTGATTAGGTCCCAAAGGTCATGAATGGGATTAGCCATGAAGACCGCTTCTATGAGACCCCACAGAGCTCTCTTGTCCCCTTCTACCACGTGAGGACACTGTGAAAAAACAGACATCTCTGAAGCAGGAAGCAGGCCCTTGCCAGACATTACATCTGCTGGTACATTGACCGTAGACTTTCTGGTCTCCAGAACTATAAGAAATAAGTTTCTGTTGTGACCCAGAAAGGGCCTCCCAATCTAAGGCATTTTGTTACATCAGCTTGAATGGCCCCACATGGGGAAGTTGAGTGATGCTACCTGGCACCTTGCACTTCTCTTGAGCAGTTTTGAAGTAGAGAGAGAGGCATAGTCTAAACTGGGAACATACCCACTCTACCTCTCTTCAAAGCCTAGCGCCTCCAGGGTTGAGGGCTCAGGGGACAGGAGTGGGATTCAGAAAGAAGTAAGTCATGCCAAAGGTGGTGTTATAACTGACAGGCTGGTGGCAGGGGTGGCCTGGCTCTGGATCTGAAATGCTTGTGCTAAAACTCTCAGTGTGTCTGCCAAGACTAGAAAGGTTCTGCTATGTGTGAGGTAGGGGTAGACCAGACAGAGGAATCACCATTTACAAAGCAAAGGCACAGGCAAGGCTGCTGTTCTGAGGCAGAAGAGCACTTGGAAGCAGAGAGATCCTGGTATGAAGGGCTAATAAAGCAAACAAAGTTCTGCTCAGGATAAAGCGCTTTCTTGTCAGGCAAAATAAGTTGGGGGACTTCCCTGGTGGTCCAGTCACTAAGACTCCATGATTTCAGTGCAGTGGGCTGAGTTTGATTCCTGGTCAGCCTGGAGAATTTCATGGACAGAGAAGCCTGACAGGCTACTTAGGGTTGCAAAGAGTCGGACACAACTGAGTGACTTTCAGCCACAGGGAACTAGGTCCCACATGCTGCAACTAAGAGCTTGCATGTCACAACTCAAGAGTCCACATGCCGCGATGAAGATGGAAGATACTGCCTGCCATCACTGAGACCTGGAGCACCCAAATAAATAAGCAAATAAAAATAGATATTAAAAAAGTAAGTTGGTCATGTTGATATTTGGCAATAAACAATAAAATTCTGTAAAGTTATTATCCTTCAATTTAAAAAATTAATAAAGGGAGTACAAAAATGAAAAGAACTTTGATTTTATGCAATCATGGTGAGGGATATTTATTGAAGGACATTGTGGCATCTTGGGAAAGTCTCCCCAGTAGACCGTGGAGGGCAGATCAGAGAGGATGAGACTGGAGGTGGGTGGCCTGTCACCAGTGTGGCTGATGAGCTCAGTTTGCTGCTTTGCTGGGGGCTGCCCCCACTGCATGCCCTTGGACAGACCCCTTCCAGCAGAGGTTCCACCTGCTGGTTCCAGGTCCCTTTCCCCTGTGCCCAACCCCGGAGGCCTTCTTTCCAAAGCTGCCCAAGTTCAGGGGGGCCAGGATGAATGTCAGGCTCCCTGTTCAAGGCAGCACTTGCGGTCAGCAGAGGAAGGAGGCCCTCCTTTTATGGGAAGCCTGGAATTCTTCCTTGACAACGGTTCTTAGATCCTCGCTTCATTACAGAAGATCTCCCTCCCACTTTTCAAGTTCTCTCAACTGCCACACCCACGCAAGTCCCGCCCGCTCTCAGCCTGCCAGGAGTGCTGCTGACTGAGGCAGCAGAAGCGACTCTCAGCGGGGTCCCTTTGGACACACACACCCCCAGGGGAAGAATGACCCCAACTCTGCCCATGGAGAGAAGCACATTGTGGGTGGTCCAGGAACTTCGCTGGGACCCGTGTCATGCAAGGGGTGGAAGTGTTCTTGGATCCACAACAAAACCGCACAAAGCCAGGGCATCCCACCTGGAGGTGATCATGCTAAGTGGAGTAAGTCAGAAAGAGAAAGGCAAGTGCCTTAGGACATCACTTATAGGTGGAATCTAAACTATGATCACAAACGAACGGATTGGCAGAACAGAAACAGATTCATAGACATAGAAAACAAATTTATGCTCACCAAAGGGAAAAGAGGGTGGGAGGATAAACTAGGATGTCCACATGCCGCGATGAAAAGATGGAAGATACTGCCTGCCATCACTGAGACCTGGAGCACCCAAATAAATAAGCAAATAAAAATAGATATTAAAAAAGTAAGTTGGTCATGTTGATATTTGGCAATAAACAATAAAATTCTGTAAAGTTATTATCCTTCAATTTAAAAAATTAATAAAGGGAGTACAAAAATGAAAAGAACTTTGATTTTATGCAATCATGGTGAGGGATATTTATTGAAGGACATTGTGGCATCTTGGGAAAGTCTCCCCAGTAGACCGTGGAGGGCAGATCAGAGAGGATGAGACTGGAGGTGGGTGGCCTGTCACCAGTGTGGCTGATGAGCTCAGTTTGCTGCTTTGCTGGGGGCTGCCCCCACTGCATGCCCTTGGACAGACCCCTTCCAGCAGAGGTTCCACCTGCTGGTTCCAGGTCCCTTTCCCCTGTGCCCAACCCCGGAGGCCTTCTTTCCAAAGCTGCCCAAGTTCAGGGGGGCCAGGATGAATGTCAGGCTCCCTGTTCAAGGCAGCACTTGCGGTCAGCAGAGGAAGGAGGCCCTCCTTTTATGGGAAGCCTGGAATTCTTCCTTGACAACGGTTCTTAGATCCTCGCTTCATTACAGAAGATCTCCCTCCCACTTTTCAAGTTCTCTCAACTGCCACACCCACGCAAGTCCCGCCCGCTCTCAGCCTGCCAGGAGTGCTGCTGACTGAGGCAGCAGAAGCGACTCTCAGCGGGGTCCCTTTGGACACACACACCCCCAGGGGAAGAATGACCCCAACTCTGCCCATGGAGAGAAGCACATTGTGGGTGGTCCAGGAACTTCGCTGGGACCCGTGTCATGCAAGGGGTGGAAGTGTTCTTGGATCCACAACAAAACCGCACAAAGCCAGGGCATCCCACCTGGAGGTGATCATGCTAAGTGGAGTAAGTCAGAAAGAGAAAGGCAAGTGCCTTAGGACATCACTTATAGGTGGAATCTAAACTATGATCACAAACGAACGGATTGGCAGAACAGAAACAGATTCATAGACATAGAAAACAAATTTATGCTCACCAAAGGGAAAAGAGGGTGGGAGGGGATAAACTAGGAGTTTCAGATTAGCAGATACAAACTGCTATATATGAAATAGATAACAAGATTTTCCTGTACAGCGCTGGGAACTTATTCAATATCCTGTAACACATCATAACGGAGAAGAATACGAAAGAGAATATATATGTGATATACATATACAGTGGGCTGCCCAGATGACTCAGTGGTAAAGAATCTGCCTGCTAATGCAGGAACCACAGGAGATGTGGGTTTGATCCCCGGATTGGGAAGAGCCCCTGCAAGGCAACTTCAGGATACTCCAGTATCCTTGCCTGGAAAATCCTGTGGACAGATGAACCTGGTGGACTACAGCCAGACACGACTGAGCAACTAAACCACCACCATGTGCTCCATCTCTCTGCTAACTCCTTTACATGTACCATCTCTTTCGATTTCCATACCAATCCCCATCAGAGTTCTGTTATTATCCCATTTTACTAGTGAGGAAACTGATGTATAAAGAATCATGTACTGGGACTTCCCTGGTGGCCCAGTGGTCAAGACTTGGCCGTCCAATGCAGGGGGTGTGGGTTTGATCCCTGGTTGGGGAGCTAAGATCCCACATGCCTCATGGCCAGAAAAACAAACATAAAACAGAAGCAACATTGCAACATATTCAATAAAAACTTTAAACGTGGTCCACATTAAAAAGACCTTTTAAAAAAATCACCCACCTAAAGTCACACACTATGTGACTGGGGACCCTGATCTGACACCAAAGCCCCTGCTCTGAAGCACAGTCTTCTCTAGGTTCTATGAACTTAGGGCCAAGTACAATGGTCTTTCACCTGAAGGTCATCTTGAGGCCATTAAGGGGTTCAGCCTATTCTCTGAAGAGAGGCTAGAGGTAAAAGCAGACAGAAATTTCTTGTTTCATATGTGAACGTGGAAGCCAGAGTTGGAAAGAGGGGCAGTCGCTTGGTGAGCACCCTGATATAACAGAGCATCCTCTGACATGGAAGGATGCTGTCAAATTTCCCGTTTGATTGAGCTGGAAAATGATGTGTTTGGGAGACCATGCAGGCTCCTCATCCTGGAGGAAGACCTCCGACCATCTCCTTTTGCCTTTGTGGAGTTTGGCCCCAAACACAGAACTGACAGTTGTCATTAACTACAAGAAGATGGACAGAGAGGATGAGGAGAAGAAAGAGAGCCATCTAGAAGCCCTTTTTTAGGGGGTAGTTTTTTTCTTTAACTTTTCCTTCTGGCAGCCAAATAACACATCTTGTCTCAGAGAGGCTTTCATGGTGTATAATTTAAAGCCTATAAATAGATGACTGTTATTAACAAACACACACACTCACACACACATACATTTTTCTCTCTATTCAGACATCAGCAGAAATATTGCAGATAGAGGAGATAAGCTGTTTAAAATGGGAGGCACCTTTTTCCTCTCTTCCACCAGCTGGGTGGCTGCATTCGTCTCTTCCTCCGCCCTTGCTCTCAACTCATTCTATTATTCTCAGTTTTATTGCCATCTCTGCTCCCTTTAGGCTGCTGAACCCATCCTTCATGTTCTTACTGAGATCCTTCTGGAACACTTGCGACTCCCCTCTAATCTTTGTGCCTGTGTCTTTCCCTTGTTAGGGATCAGTCTCTCCTTTCTCCCTTTCCAAAGGCAGCTGAAAACCTTCTCAGACTTCCCTAAAATCCTTTCAGATGCAGAACACAAAGGTGTGGCTACAATCAGGGTGGTAGAAAGAACTAGAAGATAAGGTTTGCAGAGGTTCCAAAAGAAGCTACGTCAAGAAATAAAAATGACAAGAAGCTGTGTGCCAGCTACTATTTATGACAGAAAATTTAAAAGAGGATCTCTGATGGGGTAATATAAGATGATGAATTTACTCATGGTTAATACATTCAAATGCACATTTATATGGCATAACACAGATTCCAAAGAGCTTTCAAGTACATGATTTCAAATGATTTTCAGACCAATAAACCAGAGGACAGAAGGGACATGGTGACTGAGTTTATCCTCTTCCCTCAGATACCACAGCCAGTGAGTGGCAAAGCCAGAGCCAACACCCAGTTTTGTGTGACCCCCAGGAAGTATCCAGGCTTCCCACGTGGCTCCGTTGTAAAGAAATGGCCCACCAATGCAGGAGATGAAGTTTCAGTCCCTGGGTTGGAAAGAGTCCCTGAAGAAGAACAAGGCAACCTACTCCAGTATTCCTGCCTGAAAACTCCCGTGGACAGACGAACCTGGTGGGCTACAGTCCATGAGGTCACAAACGAGTTGGACATAACCAAGACTAAACAGCAGGAAGTATTTGGCCCTGTGTCTTATTCCATTTTAGTCTTCATCACGATGATTTATGACTGCCTGTTTACTCGCCTTTCTTCTCCATTCTTCCATAAGTACTTTGGTTGTATTCCAAGCGCTAGGAAAATGCCTGACTCAGGGAAGGAGGATCATAAACATTTCTTCAGTGGATGAATAAATTAATGAAGGAAAGGATGAATGGATGGTTGAATGCATGCACTCCTCTTCCCCAAATACCAGTGTTAAACTGGTAAATGAGGCGACATTTCATGTGGGACTCTTCTTTGCATCACCTCACATCATCCTGTTGGTTATGAGCCACACACTGCAGAAGTAGATCAGGGTTCACATTCCCTGTTTAACCACTGTGGCCCCAGTCCTTGGGTCAATTCTCTCCTGGCCATTCAGACAGTCTCAGCTCCTTTCCTTTCCCATCTCTAACACTAGCTGTGGGTTTCCCAGGTGACGCTCGTGGTAAAGAACCCTCCTGCTGATGCAGAGAGCTAAGAGAGGAGGTTTTGATCCCTGGATCAGGAAGATCCTCTGGAGGAGGGCAAGGCAACCCACTCCAGTAGTCTTGCCTGGAGAATCCCATGGGCAGAGCAGCCTGGAGGGCTACGGTCCATAGGATCACAAAGAGCCGGACACGACTAAAGAGTCTGCATTGAAGAGTGTGCACACACAGCACTAGCTGCATTCGGCCTTGCCTTTCCTCCTGTTATATACTTTCAGTTTCTCAAGTAGCCATGTCTTACTTAATTTCCTCATTCATGAATTAAAGGAGGAAAACTAATATGAATTAAAAGTAAGCTATAGGGGCTTCCCCTGGTGGTCCAGTGGGTAAGGACACCGCCTTGCAGTGCAAGGGGCGCCGGTTCGATCCCTAGCCTGGGAAGATCCCACGTGCCATGGAGCAGCTGGACGGATGTGTCCAATCACCTAGCCAGAGCTCTGGAGCGCATGCGCCCAGAGCCGGCGCTCTGCGACAACAGACGCCACCGCGATGGGAGGCCCACAGGAGCCAAAGAACAAAGACGGATGAAAATAGAGAAATGAAAGACCAATAGACACCCAAAATAAATAAATAAATAAAAATTTTAAAAATTAAAAAAAAAAAAAAAAGACCAATAGAAGTGGCCCGCCCGCTCCCCTCCCTCCGCAACCCGACCCCCGCCCAGAATAAATAAATAAATAAATCTTTAAAAAAAAAAAAAAAAAGTAAGCTATATGCCCGATATCATGAGCTTAGAAGATTTAATCTTTACTGATGAGGAAACTGAGGTGCTGAGAACTTAAGATAATTTATTAGAATACATCATACCTATTTCTTTAATGAAAGAAGGACAGTGCCCATAGTAAGAGACAGATCAGGGATTCAAGGCCAAGTCTTTCTGATCCCAAAGCCCAAGATTTCTCCATTTAAAGGATCCTTTTCCAATTCTAATTCCAATTGGAATATTCCTTCCAGTTCTAAGATACCAGGAGGGATTTACAAAATCATTGAATTGAAAAATAAGCCCCCTCAGTCTCTAGGCATATATAATCACAATAATAATTCTTTGAAACTATTTTAATCTTGTCTTCCAGAGAGCATAAGGAATAATATACATACTGCTTATCCCTGACTTGATTTTATTTACACACAAGGGGGCTTGTTATTAGCTCCATTTTTCAGGCTAAGGCATAAAGCTATTTCCTGTGTGACCCATGGTTACCAGGTGAGTGAGGATGGCTCTGGGGGAAAAACTATTTCTCTGACCAGAAGCATATACCCTGATCTTTTCATTAATCTAGCCAGTGAAGTTTATTTGATATGATTTAAAAAATATTTTAGTTTTCATGTCTCCAAAAGAAGACCTGGGAACTGAAAGGAAGGCGGTCAGCCCTATCTTTTCTCAGGGGCTCAGCTCTCAGCTGGCACCTTCTGATAGCTTCCACACGCTATGGTTGAGAAGGAGCCTGGAGTTCCATAAAGTCCTAATAAATCTTCTGAGCAGGCAAAGAAAGATTAGATTATTTTCTCTCTTGCTTTGGCACTGCTTCCTTGGTGGCTCAGTCATGAAGAACTCGCCAGCCAATGCAGAAGACGAGGGTTCCATCCCTGGGTTGGGAAGCTCCTCTGGAGGAGGGCATAGCAACCCACCCCAGGATTCTTGTCTGGAGAATCCCAGGACTACCTGGCAGGGTATAGTCCATGGGGTCACAAAAGACCAAGACACGAGTTAGCAACTAAGCAATAACATCATGGCATTATTTAAATCATATATACATTAGTAAAAGGAGAGTAACATACACTAAACTATGGTAACTCATCTCACATTTTGGTATAATGTCCCCTTCCACCTATATTTCTGTCTTGGCTACATGCAAAAATGCTCCTCCTCAAGAGCAATTAACTCTCTGGCTTCCTGTAACAAGACTCAGACCCCATATCTGTTCTCTTGTTGTTTTAACAATCAGTGTTTGTGGCTTGAGTGTGTGCATCCTGTGGATGTGTCTGGTCTTCCTTCAAGGTAGTGTTCATCAGCTGTCCGCAACCTTTTTGTCATCGTGGACCTGCTTGGGGGAAGACAATTTTTCCACAGATGGGGGTGGGGTATGGTTTCAGGATTATTCAAATGTATTACATTTATTGTGCACTTTATTTCTATTATGATGACATCAGCTCCACCTCAGATCATCAGGCATTAGATTCCAGAGTTGGGGACCCCTGGTCTAGATGGCCGCTAGGTTACTGAATTCTTTTCTTGAATGGTCATTAGATTGCAACAGTTTCCCAAACTCCCTTAAAATGTCCTTTCTTGTCTTTAATCCCCTATTGGGGTTATTAAACTTACTGTTAAATTATCTTGCTGTGCTGTGCTGTGCTGTGCTTAGTTGCTCAGTTGTGTCTGACTCTTTGCGACCCCATGGACTGTGGCCCACCGGGTTCCTCTGTCCAAGGGGACACTCCAGACAAGAACACTGGAGTAGGTTGTCGTGCCCTCCTCCAGGGGATCTTCCTGGCCCAGGAATCGAACCCAGGTCTTTCGCATTATAGGCAGATTCTTTCCTGTCTGAATTATCTTACTCTACCCTATCACTAGATGCACAGAAAGTGGCTAGTAGGTTTATTTCAATCCTTTGAAGTCTGTAAATGTGTAAATGCTATGAATGATAACACCTTTATTAATAGGTTTATCTAAGCCTTTAATAATCTGAATTAGCCAGAAAAAAAACTCTCTATTACTCAGACTTAACAGACAACAGGGACTTGGGGGTCCCCACGAACTGTGCCAGTGTCTCTTTGGAAGTATGTAGGGACAAGGGTATAGTCCATGGGGTCACAAAGACCAAGACACGAGTTAACAAAATACACTGGCATTATTTAAATCATATATACATTAGTAAAAGGAGAGTAACATACACTAAACTATGGTAACTCATCTCACATTTTGGTATAATGTCCCCTTCCACCTATATTTCTGTCTTGGCTACATGCAAAAATGCTCCTCCTCAAGAGCAATTAACTCTCTGGCTTCCTGTAACAAGACTCAGACCCCATATCTGTTCTCTTGTTGTTTTAACAATCAGTGTTTGTGGCTTGAGTGTGTGCATCCTGTGGATGTGTCTGGTCTTCCTTCAAGGTAGTGTTCATCAGCTGTCCGCAACCTTTTTGTCATCGTGGACCTGCTTGGGGGAAGACAATTTTTCCACAGATGGGGGTGGGGTATGGTTTCAGGATTATTCAAATGTATTACATTTATTGTGCACTTTATTTCTATTATGATGACATCAGCTCCACCTCAGATCATCAGGCATTAGATTCCAGAGTTGGGGACCCCTGGTCTAGATGGCCGCTAGGTTACTGAATTCTTTTCTTGAATGGTCATTAGATTGCAACAGTTTCCCAAACTCCCTTAAAATGTCCTTTCTTGTCTTTAATCCCCTATTGGGGTTATTAAACTTACTGTTAAATTATCTTGCTGTGCTGTGCTGTGCTGTGCTTAGTTGCTCAGTTGTGTCTGACTCTTTGCGACCCCATGGACTGTGGCCCACCGGGTTCCTCTGTCCAAGGGGACACTCCAGACAAGAACACTGGAGTAGGTTGTCGTGCCCTCCTCCAGGGGATCTTCCTGGCCCAGGAATCGAACCCAGGTCTTTCGCATTATAGGCAGATTCTTTCCTGTCTGAATTATCTTACTCTACCCTATCACTAGATGCACAGAAAGTGGCTAGTAGGTTTATTTCAATCCTTTGAAGTCTGTAAATGTGTAAATGCTATGAATGATAACACCTTTATTAATAGGTTTATCTAAGCCTCTAATAATCTGAATTAGCCAGAAAAAAAACTCTCTATTACTCAGACTTAACAGACAACAGGGACTTGGGGGTCCCCACGAACTGTGCCAGTGTCTCTTTGGAAGTATGTAGTAGGGACAAGAGGTCAGGCCTAATGAGGACCTTGGTCTGACATGAGGAGCAAGTGAGCCCTGGTGAGGCCCTGGTGTCCACATCCGCTGCCCAGCCCTGCACAGCTTGTAGAGACATGAGGGAGTGAGGCAGGCTTGAGGCTGACTCAGAGCTGCTCTCTGTTCAGAGTCCCAGGAGGCACACGGTCTGAATCATATCAGAGCAAGTTTAGGGTTGTGCCCGTGGAGTCAGGAGCCTCGGTCCCACCTTTTTCTCTGCAGCCTGCCCGATGCCTTACCTCTGGGCCAGAGTCACATCCTGGGAAATGAGAGAGGTGACTTGGTTGATGGATTCCCGCAGACGAGCTTATGATCTTGTGGCAGCAAAGGTGGTGTATGGGAGACTGGAGCTCTGGTATCTTCTTCTCAAGGCCGGGGCGTGTTTCATGGTTCTTTCCCCCTTTCCCCTTTGGTCAGATTTTGTTGGACGCCAGTGGCACCTACGCTGCCCTCTTGGGTTTTTGAATGTTAGTGTAGCAAATTATGTATTCGCTAAAAATAGCATTTTAATCAAATGATCCTCTGGAACTGAACTGCACAGGGGCTGTAACATTACAAAAGAAGAGACAGGGAAGCCTAGATGTAGAAGTCAAAGTCAGGTAGAGCTTCCTGGTTTCTGGTCCTCGACTCTGTAGGGAGCTCCATCATTCCACGTTTTAAAACAAGACCATCAGATTTAATCAGAACCTTCTTTGGAATGACTGTTTAGGATAACAGAAGTCTCCCATGGGAATAGTTGTTTTCATATCTGACTTTCATGCGGGGTGAAATTCTGTATTTAAATTAACCACCAAGGCATGAACTCATGTGAGATTTGGACCATAAAGAAGGCTGAGGGCTGAAGAACTGATGCCTTTCAACTGTGGTGTTGGAGAAGGCTCTTGAGAGTCCCTTGGACTACAAGGAGATCAAAGCAGTCAATCTTAAGGGAAATTAACCCTGAATATTTACTGGAAGGAATGATACTGAAGCTGAAGCTCCAATACTTTGGCCAACTGATAAGAAGAGACAATTCATTGAAAAAGATGCTGATGCTGGGAAAAATAGAAGGCAGAAGGAGAAAGGGATGACAGAGGACAAGATGGTTGGATGGCATCATTGACTCAATGGACATGAGTCTGAGCAAGGTCCAGGAGATGGTGAAGGACAGGAAAGCCTGGCGTGCTGCAGTCCATGGGGTTGCACAGAGTCAGACACGACTGAGTGACTGAATTGAACTGAACTGAACTGAAGTGCATTGAACAGATAATTCTGATTTCTGTTCTCCAGTGCATGTCTTATTTTTTGTTTTTTTTTCTCTCTGCTTGTGTATATGCATAATTCAATACATAACTGCTGAGCCTAGAAAAAGGAGCAATTGTGCCTCTATTTCTTCTTCTTTTTTTCATTGCTAATGTTTCAAAATATTCTTTTGAAATGCTAAAAGACTCTGAAATATTTAAGTAAACAGACTATTAGGATGAGAACCTAAGTGTCAAACAACAAAGAAACAACATAGCAATTTGCTATTCAGGGGAGACAGAATTCAGAGTTACCTTGCAGGAGACAAAAAAAATAAAAAATAAACTCTGTCTGAAAACAGACCTCCCAAGCAGATCCTACAAAAAAGGCTACGTAACAACAACCAAGAATAACAGTAATTTCCTTGGTTGAGACAAGCTGGTTTTCATAGATGTTAAATGCCTTTCTGGCCATAATCTCTGAGATAGGTAGAGATTTTCATTCACATTTTACAGGTGAGAAAACTGAGTCTTGGAGAGGTTGGGTAACTTGCCTAAAGTCGCATCACTGAGTAGCAGTTGAGTCAGTGCTAAAACTACATCTTTTCCTTCAAACTCCGTGGTGTTTTCAGGACACTCTGCCCCAAGTGGAAGGCATTACACATCTTCAATGCTTCCTTGTTTCCCAGTAAACCTAAAGGAGGAAATAGCATGGCCCTTCATTTCTGGCTATCTCATGTCCTTACAGGATTATTCCAAGTTCCTTGGACTACAAGGAGATCAAAGCAGTCAATCTTAAGGGAAATTAACCCTGAATATTTACTGGAAGGAATGATACTGAAGCTGAAGCTCCAATACTTTGGCCAACTGATAAGAAGAGACAATTCATTGAAAAAGATGCTGATGCTGGGAAAAATAGAAGGCAGAAGGAGAAAGGGATGACAGAGGACAAGATGGTTGGATGGCATCATTGACTCAATGGACATGAGTCTGAGCAAGGTCCAGGAGATGGTGAAGGACAGGAAAGCCTGGCGTGCTGCAGTCCATGGGGTTGCACAGAGTCAGACACGACTGAGTGACTGAATTGAACTGAACTGAACTGAAGTGCATTGAACAGATAATTCTGATTTCTGTTCTCCAGTGCATGTCTTATTTTTTGTTTGTTTTTTTTTCTCTCTGCTTGTGTATATGCATAATTCAATACATAACTGCTGAGCCTAGAAAAAGGAGCAATTGTGCCTCTATTTCTTCTTCTTTTTTTCATTGCTAATGTTTCAAAATATTCTTTTGAAATGCTAAAAGACTCTGAAATATTTAAGTAAACAGACTATTAGGATGAGAACCTAAGTGTCAAACAACAAAGAAACAACATAGCAATTTGCTATTCAGGGGAGACAGAATTCAGAGTTACCTTGCAGGAGACAAAAAAAATAAAAAATAAACTCTGTCTGAAAACAGACCTCCCAAGCAGATCCTACAAAAAAGGCTACGTAACAACAACCAAGAATAACAGTAATTTCCTTGGTTGAGACAAGCTGGTTTTCATAGATGTTAAATGCCTTTCTGGCCATAATCTCTGAGATAGGTAGAGATTTTCATTCACATTTTACAGGTGAGAAAACTGAGTCTTGGAGAGGTTGGGTAACTTGCCTAAAGTCGCATCACTGAGTAGCAGTTGAGTCAGTGCTAAAACTACATCTTTTCCTTCAAACTCCGTGGTGTTTTCAGGACACTCTGCCCCAAGTGGAAGGCATTACACATCTTCAATGCTTCCTTGTTTCCCAGTAAACCTAAAGGAGGAAATAGCATGGCCCTTCATTTCTGGCTATCTCAGCCTGAATGACCCTTACAGGATTATTCTTTTTCAAGTTCTTTCTTGGTAACAATTCTACTGAAAAAGCCCTTGTACCAAAAAAAAAAAAAAAAAAAAAAGTCAGCTAAGATTCCAAAGCAAGATTTCCCAAGAGAAAATTTAGTCCCTGAGGGACCTAACCGTGTATCCCAGGCCACATAGTGACCCTGCAAAATGAGCAAAGGGTCTCATCTTCCTTCCCCTTCTTTTTTTTTTTTTTTTTAATTTTCCTCTACCTTCTAATAAGCCCCTGAGAGGGGCCAGCAGCCCACGACAGGGATGTCTTGCTAATAGAGGGCAGGACACAGAGTCTATCACAGGCAGAGCCACCAGGCAAAACCCCTGGTCGGATCCTCTCCACCTCAAAACAAATGGGAGATTTGAGGAAAAGTTTAAAAGTAGAAAAATACTATACAAACGTAAAGCAGTATTGTCACCTTCATGTTACATGAGCCCCAACAGAAATACTTTTTTCCTTCTTTCAAAGACAATTTTATTGGAATATAGTTGATTTACAATGTCATGTTAGTTTCAGGTGTATAGCAAAGTGAATCACTTATATATGTATATATATATCTCCTCTCTTTTTTAGATTCTTTTCCCATATGGGCCATTACAACAGTGTTGAAAAGTTTCCTATGCTATACAGGATGCCCTTATTAGTTATCTATTTTATATATGAAGTGAAAGTGAAAAGTGTTACTCACTCAGTTGTATCTGACTCTTTGTGATCCCATGGACTTAGCCCGCCAAGCTCCTCTGTCCATGGGGTTTCCCAGGGAAGAATACTGGAGTGAGTTGCCATTTCCTTCTCTAGAGGAACTTCCTAATCCAGGGATCGTACCCTTATCTCCTGCATTGGTAGGTGGATTCTTTACTGCTAAGCCACCAGGAAAGTCCTCCAACACATGCAATACAGTTTAACAGATAAATGAGTAAAATAAGAGAACACCCACATAATCCAGCAGCAAGGACCAGAAAGGGAACACGACTAGTGTCTTAGAAGATCCCATGGATTCCTTCCTGATGACAACTCCACCTTTTTCCAGGGGATCTTTCTGACCTAGGGATCAAGCCCAGGTCTCCTGCAGAACAGGCATGTTTTCTATCTTCTGAGTCCTTTATTTCTAAAGGGAACGACTGTGCTGACTTCTATGACTATGATTCAGTTCATTGTCTTTATGGTTCTACCACTCATGTATGCATCTCTAAACTTTGGCTTCTCTGTTTGGAAGTCTGTAGGAAGGGAGCCGTTCATTTCATTCAGGTGTATTTCATTCAGCATTTCACGTATGGGATTCATCCCTGGGAATACCTGTGCCTGTGTTACTCCATTGCATGAAATCCTACACAGTAATTCATCTACTCTATTGTTGATGGATGTTTGGGTTGTATTATAAACAGCATCGCTACAAACACTCTAGGGTTACCTTGGGCCCATTTGAATAGAGTTTGCTAGGCTACATACCTAGGGTTACTTTCCCAGGTATTTCTATTTGTAGGCAATGTATTAAATAATGTCAAACTGATTTCCAAGTGGTTGTAGCAACTTTCACTGACATCAGCATTTGGGGAGACTTCAAAATATCTCTTCAGTCCTTCATTGTCAGACTTTCAACATTTCCCATTGAGTTGGGTATGGGGGGAAATTCACTGTGATTGTATTTGAGTTATCACATTTACTGAAAATTCCCTTTTCATGAAGTATCTATTTAAACATTTCACCCATTTTTCTTATTAGGTTGTCTGTTTTTTCCTTAGTGATTTAGAAGAATTCTTTCAGTATTTTGAATACTAGTCCATTGTTTGTTTGGCATGCCGTAAATATTATCTCCTACTTCCTGGTTATATAAAATATATTTTATCTTTGATACGTTTTGATGAAAAGTATCTCTTAATTATAATGCAGAAAAATCTTACAATTTTTTTTCTTTACAGTTCGTGGAGTTTTTGTCTTGTCTAGGAAATCTTTACTCCAAGATCATGCCAATATCTTTTCTTATTGATTTTCCTTTCATCATTCATCCTTTATCCACTGAAATCGCCTTTTTTTAGAATGGTACAAGGTAAAGATCCAATGTAATTTTTTCCATACGAATATCTTCATTGTCTCAGCAATTTGCTTAAAAATTCTTGCCTTCCCTGCTGATTTTTAAATTTGGTAGAGTCAAACAGCTCTATTTCTTCTAGAATATCAAGGATATTTTTATTAACTCTTTGCATGTCCATATATCTTTGTTAAACTATTTCTCATCTTTCTATAACTTTCTCTTTTTTTTGACCACTTCTACTGGTCTTTCATTTATTTATTTTCATCCATCTTTGTTCTTTGGCCTGTGTGGGCCTTCCATTACAGTGGCGTCTCTTGCTGCAAAGCACTAGCTCTGGGTGCATGAGCTCCAGAGCTCTGGCTCAGTAGTTGGACACATTGGTCCAGCTGCTCTGTGGCACGCAGGATCTTCCCAGGCCAGGGACAGATGCACTGAAAGGCAGCATCTTCACCCACTGGACCACCAGGGGAGCCCCCATATAAATTTTTAAATCAACCTGCCAATTTTCTTTTTTTTAATTCATGGAATTTGGCTTGGATATGCATTAAATTTATAACTCAACTTGAGGACACATGACATCTCTATAAAAATTAACTAATTTGATTCATACACTTGGTATATCTCTCCACTTTAGGCTGCTTTTTTTCCTATCTCTCAATAATGCTTTATAATTTTCTCTAGAGATATCTGGATGAAAATATTTTGTTAGTGCTATTCCCAAGGATATCATCTGGTTTTGTGCTATTCTCAATGGTAGCTTTCACCCATTTTTCTTATTAGGTTGTCTGTTTTTTCCTTAGTGATTTAGAAGAATTCTTTCAGTATTTTGAATACTAGTCCATTGTTTGTTTGGCATGCCGTAAATATTATCTCCTACTTCCTGGTTATATAAAATATATTTTATCTTTGATACGTTTTGATGAAAAGTATCTCTTAATTATAATGCAGAAAAATCTTACAATTTTTTTTCTTTACAGTTCGTGGAGTTTTTGTCTTGTCTAGGAAATCTTTACTCCAAGATCATGCCAATATCTTTTCTTATTGATTTTCCTTTCATCATTCATCCTTTATCCACTGAAATCGCCTTTTTTTAGAATGGTACAAGGTAAAGATCCAATGTAATTTTTTCCATACGAATATCTTCATTGTCTCAGCAATTTGCTTAAAAATTCTTGCCTTCCCTGCTGATTTTTAAATTTGGTAGAGTCAAACAGCTCTATTTCTTCTAGAATATCAAGGATATTTTTATTAACTCTTTGCATGTCCATATATCTTTGTTAAACTATTTCTCATCTTTCTATAACTTTCTCTTTTTTTTGACCACTTCTACTGGTCTTTCATTTATTTATTTTCATCCATCTTTGTTCTTTGGCCTGTGTGGGCCTTCCATTACAGTGGCGTCTCTTGCTGCAAAGCACTAGCTCTGGGTGCATGAGCTCCAGAGCTCTGGCTCAGTAGTTGGACACATTGGTCCAGCTGCTCTGTGGCACGCAGGATCTTCCCAGGCCAGGGACAGATGCACTGAAAGGCAGCATCTTCACCCACTGGACCACCAGGGGAGCCCCCATATAAATTTTTAAATCAACCTGCCAATTTTCTTTTTTTTAATTCATGGAATTTGGCTTGGATATGCATTAAATTTATAACTCAACTTGAGGACACATGACATCTCTATAAAAATTAACTAATTTGATTCATACACTTGGTATATCTCTCCACTTTAGGCTGCTTTTTTTCCTATCTCTCAATAATGCTTTATAATTTTCTCTAGAGATATCTGGATGAAAATATTTTGTTAGTGCTATTCCCAAGGATATCATCTGGTTTTGTGCTATTCTCAATGGTAGCTCTTTTAGTTCATTTTCAATTTGTTGTTTTATTATATGAATTAAATGTATTGTTTAAGTATTGAATTGAATAGTACAACCATGTTAAACCCTTGTAATAATTACAGTAATCTCTCTATGGATTCCTTTGGATTTTCTATGCATAATTAAATCATCTGTGAATAATGACAGTTGTTTTCCCCTACTTTTCAATTCTCATACCTTTTATTCCTTTTTGTTTCCCTGAGCTGGCAAGAACTTCCAGGACAAGGTTGAATAGAAGTAACAATCAGAGGAATTCTCCTCTTATTGCAGATTCCACAATGAGAGCTCTCAAAGTTCAATGGGCTTCCCAGGTGCCACTAGTAGTAAAAAACTGGACTGCCATGCAGGAGACATAAGAGAGGCAGGTTCAATCACTGGGTTGGGACCATCCCCTGGAGGAGAGCACAGCAACCCACTCCAGTATTTTTGCCTGGAGAATCCCATGGACAGGGGAGCCTGGCACAGAGTTGAACATGACTGAAGCGACTTCGTATGCATGCATGCAAAGTTTCAACATTTGATGTCATGTTTGCAATAAGATTGTAGTAGGTAGTTTTGTAAGGTTAAGGACATTTCATCCTTTTCCAGTTTCGATAAAAGTTCTATTATGAAGGAATGTTGATGTTACTAAATCCTTTCTCTGCATTTCTGTGATAATCACCACATTTTTCCATTTTTTCTTAAAATGTGATGAGTTGCATGAATTGTTCTTCCCAAGTTAGACTAATCTTGCATCCCTAAGATAAACACAAATTAGTCATGATGTATTTTTTTTAATGTATATTGCTGGATTCAGCTAATTGTAGTTCATGTTTTGCATCTACATTCATGAGTGAGATTAGGCTCTAATTTTCCTTTCTCATTTTGCCTTTGTCGAGTGTTAGAATCAAGATTACGGGTGGTATTACAAAGCATAATGGAAGATTTGCCCTTTTATTCTATTGTCTGAAGGAATGTGTATAAATTGGAAATATTTCTTTCTTGAACATTTATAGATCTCTCAATAATGCTTTATAATTTTCTCTAGAGATATCTGGATGAAAATATTTTGTTAGTGCTATTCCCAAGGATATCATCTGGTTTTGTGCTATTCTCAATGGTAGCTCTTTTAGTTCATTTTCAATTTGTTGTTTTATTATATGAATTAAATGTATTGTTTAAGTATTGAATTGAATAGTACAACCATGTTAAACCCTTGTAATAATTACAGTAATCTCTCTATGGATTCCTTTGGATTTTCTATGCATAATTAAATCATCTGTGAATAATGACAGTTGTTTTCCCCTACTTTTCAATTCTCATACCTTTTTTTCCCTTTTTTGTTTCCCTGAGCTGGCAAGAACTTCCAGGACAAGGTTGAATAGAAGTAACAATCAGAGGAATTCTCCTCTTATTGCAGATTCCACAATGAGAGCTCTCAAAGTTCAATGGGCTTCCCAGGTGCCACTAGTAGTAAAAAACTGGACTGCCATGCAGGAGACATAAGAGAGGCAGGTTCAATCACTGGGTTGGGACCATCCCCTGGAGGAGAGCACAGCAACCCACTCCAGTCGTTTTGCCTGGAGAATCCCATGGACAGGGGAGCCTGGCACAGAGTTGAACATGACTGAAGCGACTTCGTATGCATGCATGCAAAGTTTCAACATTTGATGTCATGTTTGCAATAAGATTGTAGTAGGTAGTTTTGTAAGGTTAAGGACATTTCATCCTTTTCCAGTTTCGATAAAAGTTCTATTATGAAGGAATGTTGATGTTACTAAATCCTTTCTCTGCATTTCTGTGATAATCACCACATTTTTCCATTTTTTCTTAAAATGTGATGAGTTGCATGAATTGTTCTTCCCAAGTTAGACTAATCTTGCATCCCTAAGATAAACACAAATTAGTCATGATGTATTTTTTTTAATGTATATTGCTGGATTCAGCTAATTGTAGTTCATGTTTTGCATCTACATTCATGAGTGAGATTAGGCTCTAATTTTCCTTTCTCATTTTGCCTTTGTCGAGTGTTAGAATCAAGATTACGGGTGGTATTACAAAGCATAATGGAAGATTTGCCCTTTTATTCTATTGTCTGAAGGAATGTGTATAAATTGGAAATATTTCTTTCTTGAACATTTATAGAACTTACTGGTAAAACCATCTGGGTCTAGAGAGTTCTGGATAAGAAGTTTTTGTTTTACTAACTAAAGGAAAATTCGAGACTCTTATTTCTTCTTGAGAAGGGTTTTGGTATGTTAGATTTTTCCAGAAATGTATATGTTTTGCGTTTATTTTCAAACATATTAGTGCTAATTTTTGGTATATCCTATTATTATCTTTTCAATATTTGCAGTGTCTGTAGTGATGTCCTCTTTTCTCATGATGATGTTTATTTGTGCATTTCCTCTTTATTTTCTTGGTTAATCTCATCAGTGGTTTGTCAATTTTATTTGTAGTTTCAAGGAACCAGCTTTTGGGTTTATTCTCTTTATTATATTCTATTTTGTGTAATATTTTTCTGTGACATCAATTTATCTTAATTGTTTTCTTCTACTTTCTTGGATGTTACATTACTTTGTTCTTCCTAGTTCCTGAATTGGAATTGTCAGAATTTCTCTTTTTCTAATCCATGCTTTTGTGGCTGTAAATTTCTCTCTATTTTAACTGCATCTCTTGGTATTCTCGTGACTAATTTGCAAAAGAAAGAAAGGAAAGAAGGAAGGCAGGAAGGAGATAAGGAAGGAAGGAAAGAAAGAGAGAAGGAAGCGAAAGAGAAGGAAGGAATCAGAATGAAAAGAAAGAAAAGAAAAAGTCCGATTGATAGCTTTCCATTTTCATATTTCTGTGTTTAAGCGCTTCACCACAACAGACATTAAGCTAGTAATGGGTTAATAACCAACTGGAAGTCTTTTTGCATATTTAACATGCAGCTCTTGCTCTCACACACCTCTGATTATATGTCTCAAATTTTAAATAGTATTTTCACTATTATTTTCAAAATATGTTCTAATTAACACTATACAATTGACCCTTGAATGACACTTGTTTGAACTGCATGACCTCACTTATAAGTTTTTTTCAATAGTGAATGCTACAGTTCAACACAATGCACAGCTAGTTGAATTCATACATGGGGAACCATGGATGTGGAGGACCTACCCCTAGATCTTGTTTGACTGTTCAGAGGGTCTGTTCCCCTGATTCACCCTCCCAAAATAACCGATTCTCATAACATTAGACACATGTTGGAAGGAATATGTTTTTTGCAACTGTTTGATGCCATGTCGATATGCACCCATTGTGTACATTAAAAAAATTTGTTTTCAATGTTCTATGTCATTATGACTTTTCCTTGCCAGATGTGTCTATGACTGAGAGAGTACTATTAAATTTACTTGGTTAATTTTTCAAATTTAATTTTCAGTGTAGTTTGCTTTTCAACTATTTGCATTTTGAAAAAAGTTCTGTAGTGATGTCCTCTTTTCTCATGATGATGTTTATTTGTGCATTTCCTCTTTATTTTCTTGGTTAATCTCATCAGTGGTTTGTCAATTTTATTTGTAGTTTCAAGGAACCAGCTTTTGGGTTTATTCTCTTTATTATATTCTATTTTGTGTAATATTTTTCTGTGACATCAATTTATCTTAATTGTTTTCTTCTACTTTCTTGGATGTTACATTACTTTGTTCTTCCTAGTTCCTGAATTGGAATTGTCAGAATTTCTCTTTTTCTAATCCATGCTTTTGTGGCTGTAAATTTCTCTCTATTTTAACTGCATCTCTTGGTATTCTCGTGACTAATTTGCAAAAGAAAGAAAGGAAAGAAGGAAGGCAGGAAGGAGATAAGGAAGGAAGGAAAGAAAGAGAGAAGGAAGCGAAAGAGAAGGAAGGAATCAGAATGAAAAGAAAGAAAAGAAAAAGTCCGATTGATAGCTTTCCATTTTCATATTTCTGTGTTTAAGCGCTTCACCACAACAGACATTAAGCTAGTAATGGGTTAATAACCAACTGGAAGTCTTTTTGCATATTTAACATGCAGCTCTTGCTCTCACACACCTCTGATTATATGTCTCAAATTTTAAATAGTATTTTCACTATTATTTTCAAAATATGTTCTAATTAACACTATACAATTGACCCTTGAATGACACTTGTTTGAACTGCATGACCTCACTTATAAGTTTTTTTCAATAGTGAATGCTACAGTTCAACACAATGCACAGCTAGTTGAATTCATACATGGGGAACCATGGATGTGGAGGACCTACCCCTAGATCTTGTTTGACTGTTCAGAGGGTCTGTTCCCCTGATTCACCCTCCCAAAATAACCGATTCTCATAACATTAGACACATGTTGGAAGGGAATATGTTTTTTGCAACTGTTTGATGCCATGTCGATATGCACCCATTGTGTACATTAAAAAAATTTGTTTTCAATGTTCTATGTCATTATGACTTTTCCTTGCCAGATGTGTCTATGACTGAGAGAGCTATACAGTATTACAATCTGCCACTTTGATGGTTATTATTTTTCCTCTTGTACTTCTATCCATTTTTTATTTACGTATTCTAAAGCTTTATTTTTTTAGTCTTTTTACATATTTTAAATTGTAGTGCTTTGTTGATTAAAACATGTCATTGTCAAATTATACTTTTTAGTAATGCTTAGTCAGTTTTATTTCATATTAATGAATTCTCCTAAGGCATCAGGTAATTAATATTGCCTCCTTCATTTTTCCACTCTTTTATCTTTAACCTTTTTATATCTCTATGTTTTAGAGTTCTCTTGAAAAGAGTACATATGGAAATGTATAGCCAGAACATCTTTGACATTTTTATTGTTTTCACTAGAGACCTTAATTCATTCAAATTTTTGTAAGCTCTAACATTTCAAGTTAAAAATTTACTATCTTATTTTGTGTTTATATTTGTCATACTCCTGTTTCTTTTCTTTTTCTTTATTTCCTTCTTTTGGATTTACTTATTTTTAGTATTTCTATTTTCCTCCTATCATTTAGGGATTTGTATACTCTCTATTATTTTAGTACTTACCGTAAGAAATGCAATATGTGTGCGTAATGTATAAAATTTTTTAATTACACATACTATGAAGACTTTACAATAGTTAACTCCATTTTCCCTCACCAACTTGTTGGACTTTTTTTTGTTTTTAATCTGATAGGATATTACTGTTGTTGTTTCAACAGTGACATACATTTATATTGGAACAGAGAAGGAGAGATAAATTAGAAGTTTGGGATTAACGTATACACACTACTATAAAACAGCTAAACAACAAGAACCTACTATGTAGCCTAGGGGACCATTCTCAATTTCTTTTAATAACCTATAGTTGTTGTTGTTGTGTTGCTAAGATATGTCTGACTCTTTGTGACCCTATGGACTGTAGCTGGCCAGGCTCCCCTGTCTGTCCACGGGGTTCTTTAGGCAAGAATATTGGAGTGGATAGCCATGTGTTTCTCAAGGGGATCCTCTTGATCCAGGGATCAAGCCTTTGTCTCCTGTACAGCAGGTTGATTCTTTACTATTGCACCACCAGGGAAGAATTTGAATCACTTTAACCCAATACAGTATATTAACTGTACTTCCAGTAAATACAGTTTCTAGTAATAAGTAAATACAAAGAAACCGAATTGTAGGTGAGCAGTTGGGAACCAGGGATCTGAGCAAAGGGGGCAGAGACAGGACTCAGCAAGCAATCCTGACCACAGATATAAGGCAGCAGGAGACCCATAATTCAGACAATGCCCAGCCCAATCAGAGAACGTCTTATGCTGAGCAGGCGACGAGTCCACAGATGTGATCAGTAAGTCAGGGAGCTGAAGGCTGAAGAGAAATAGGGGTCAGGAGGAAAAGCACATCTTATTTCATCCATGGACACTTTTCTCTTCAAAGTATTGATCTCCCCAGCAGAGCACAATGCCCAGCACTTAATAGACACTCAATAAATTGATATCTGTTGATTTATTTGTTGTCTCTCATTGGACCAGTAGGATTGTGGCAGTCTCCAGAAAATGAAAAGTCCGATGTTGTCTTAACCTTGAGGCACTCAGGCCTGGGTGCTGAGATCAACATTTAACTAATATGTAAAGCAAGATGATGTAAGCATTAAACAGAAGTTGAAATGCCAGAGCAGAGCCATGAGCTCTACCTGAGATGATCAGGGATGGTTTCATGGAGGAGGTGGCAGGCTTTTGGAGGGTCAACCTGACAAGGACAGTCATGGGTGAGAGCCCTGATACTCTGAATCTGAGTTTAGATTTCCTGAGTTATGAGCACTGGAGGTCGGGCCAAGGACACACTCTCTGGTGGAAACCCCGGAGTTGGAGAGAACACTGAGGAGAGCACACTACTATAAAACAGCTAAACAACAAGAACCTACTATGTAGCCTAGGGGACCATTCTCAATTTCTTTTAATAACCTATAGTTGTTGTTGTTGTGTTGCTAAGATATGTCTGACTCTTTGTGACCCTATGGACTGTAGCTGGCCAGGCTCCCCTGTCTGTCCACGGGTCCTTTAGGCAAGAATATTGGAGTTGTTAGCCATGTGTTTCTCAAGGGGATCCTCTTGATCCAGGGATCAAGCCTTTGTCTCCTGTACAGCAGGTTGATTCTTTACTATTGCACCACCAGGGAAGAATTTGAATCACTTTAACCCAATACAGTATATTAACTGTACTTCCAGTAAATACAGTTTCTAGTAATAAGTAAATACAAAGAAACCGAATTGTAGGTGAGCAGTTGGGAACCAGGGATCTGAGCAAAGGGGGCAGAGACAGGACTCAGCAAGCAATCCTGACCACAGATATAAGGCAGCAGGAGACCCATAATTCAGACAATGCCCAGCCCAATCAGAGAACGTCTTATGCTGAGCAGGCGACGAGTCCACAGATGTGATCAGTAAGTCAGGGAGCTGAAGGCTGAAGAGAAATAGGGGTCAGGAGGAAAAGCACATCTTATTTCATCCATGGACACTTTTCTCTTCAAAGTATTGATCTCCCCAGCAGAGCACAATGCCCAGCACTTAATAGACACTCAACAAATTGATATCTGTTGATTTATTTGTTGTCTCTCATTGGACCAGTAGGATTGTGGCAGTCTCCAGAAAATGAAAAGTCCGATGTTATCTTAACCTTGAGGCACTCAGGCCTGGGTGCTGAGATCAACATTTAACTAATATGTAAAGCAAGATGATGTAAGCATTAAACAGAAGTTGAAATGCCAGAGCAGAGCCATGAGCTCTACCTGAGATGATCAGGGATGGTTTCATGGAGGAGGTGGCAGGCTTTTTGGAGGGTCAACCTGACAAGGACAGTCATGGGTGAGAGCCCTGATACTCTGAATCTGAGTTTAGATTTCCTGAGTTATGAGCACTGGAGGTCGGGCCAAGGACACACTCTCTGGTGGACAAAGCTCCTGAGGAAGTTTGGAGAGAACACTGAGGAGAGACTCTTCCTCCAGCCTGCCCCCGCCCCTGCCCCATCCGCCACCTGGGAGAGCTGTCCACCCTGCTCCTTCTCTTCCCATCTTGTGACGTTTGTCACACTCTGCCTTGTGTTCCAGACGCCCAAGCCCTGGGGCATTCTAAGCTTCTGGGACTGGGAAATGGACAAAGGCGGTTTCATGGGGACCCGGAAAGCCCTTGATGGTAAGCATCACTAAGACTCAGCACAGGTGGATGGCCAGCCACTGCTGTACCACTCTCCGCTCCCAGCCCAAATTCTGATGGTGGGGTTTTCACTGCAGCAAAGAAAGCAAGGGACAGGTATACTGTGGAGCATCCACATTCTGTCTGCAAGAACCCTCCAGGAGACACACTGGATCCATGGGTTCGATCCTGGGTTAGGAAGATCTTCTGGAGAAAATGACACCCCACTCCAGTACTCTTACCTGGAGAATCCCAGGAACAGAAGAGTCTGGTGGGTTACCATCCATGGGATCACAAAGAGTCGGACACATTTGGCTCTGTGATTAAAGTAATACTATGAATGCAGATTCATCTGAAAACCATGTCCTTGCACATGAAATTTGTTTATATATAAATCCCAGTGTAGACAGATGCTGACGCACTTTAGCTCTCTGGTTCTGTGTTTGCCTTTCTTGTGAACTTCAAAAGGCTATGGTTGGCAAGACAGAGCTACCTTGGAGCATTCGGCATCTCCCCCAGGTTTGCAGAGGTGAGGTAGTGCCTGATGGGATTGGGTGCCCTTTGTGCTAGGTTGGTGGGACATTTGATCAGGAAGAGAGATGTCAGCTCAGATGGGCTTGGAGAGAAGGAGATGGAAGTCTCGGCCATCGACTCCTCTGTAAACATTATGTAAACCGTGCTCATTTTCTATTCTGCAAGCACCATGTTCTGTCCTGGATTGACAGTTCCCAGGAGACCGGCATTTGCAGCCTGCCCCAGGCTAGGAGGAGAGTTTGTCACATGTCACCTTCACTTAGGCACCACCTAAACCTTCAGCCACCCCGTGATACTCTGAATCTGAGTTTAGATTTCCTGATTTGAGCTGGAGGTCGGGCCAAGGACACACTCTCTGGTGGACAAAGCTCCTGAGGAAGTTTGGAGAGAACACTGAGGAGAGACTCTTCCTCCAGCCTGCCCCCGCCCCTGCCCCATCCGCCACCTGGGAGAGCTGTCCACCCTGCTCCTTCTCTTCCCATCTTGTGACGTTTGTCACACTCTGCCTTGTGTTCCAGACGCCCAAGCCCTGGGGCATTCTAAGCTTCTGGGACTGGGAAATGGACAAAGGCGGTTTCATGGGGACCCGGAAAGCCCTTGATGGTAAGCATCACTAAGACTCAGCACAGGTGGATGGCCAGCCACTGCTGTACCACTCTCCGCTCCCAGCCCAAATTCTGATGGTGGGGTTTTCACTGCAGCAAAGAAAGCAAGGGACAGGTATACTGTGGAGCATCCACATTCTGTCTGCAAGAACCCTCCAGGAGACACACTGGATCCATGGGTTCGATCCTGGGTTAGGAAGATCTTCTGGAAGAGAAAATGACACCCCACTCCAGTACTCTTACCTGGAGAATCCCAGGAACAGAAGAGTCTGGTGGGTTACCATCCATGGGATCACAAAGAGTCGGACACATTTGGCTCTGTGATTAAAGTAATACTATGAATGCAGATTCATCTGAAAACCATGTCCTTGCACATGAAATTTGTTTATATATAAATCCCAGTGTAGACAGATGCTGACGCACTTTAGCTCTCTGGTTCTGTGTTTGCCTTTCTTGTGAACTTCAAAAGGCTATGGTTGGCAAGACAGAGCTACCTTGGAGCATTCGGCATCTCCCCCAGGTTTGCAGAGGTGAGGTAGTGCCTGATGGGATTGGGTGCCCTTTGTGCTAGGTTGGTGGGACATTTGATCAGGAAGAGAGATGTCAGCTCAGATGGGCTTGGAGAGAAGGAGATGGAAGTCTCGGCCATCGACTCCTCTGTAAACATTATGTAAACCGTGCTCATTTTCTATTCTGCAAGCACCATGTTCTGTCCTGGATTGACAGTTCCCAGGAGACCGGCATTTGCAGCCTGCCCCAGGCTAGGAGGAGAGTTTGTCACATGTCACCTTCACTTAGGCACCACCTAAACCTTCAGCACACCCCAGCTGTGACCCAGCTGCCACTTTGGAGAAGATCCACATGGTCACATGCAAACAACAGATGCTTGCCAAATGTTTTCTGGTGGTGGGGATGGCCAGGGTGCAGGTGGAGGTGTTGGTGATGGTTCAGGACTATGGTGGTGACGATCACAGTGCTAGTGATGGTGAAAGGGCGTGTGATGTCTTAACCCATTACCTTAGTGAGTGTCACACGAGCCCGAAGTTTGAGGAGAAGGGCAAGCAGAATGCAGGACTCTTTGTATTCCTCCTAATGCCTCATCCATGCTTCCCAGGTGGCTCAGTGGTAAAGAATCCATCTGTATTGCAGGAGACATGGTTCAATTCCTGGTCAGGGAGATCCCCTGGAGGAGGAAATGGCACCCCACTCCAGTATTCTTGCCTGGAGAATCCCATGGACAGAGGAGCCAGGTGGGCAACAGTCCACGGGGTCACAAAGAGTCAGACATGACTGAAGCAACTAAACAACAACAATGCCTAGCCCAGGACTTTTTCCTACAGTAGGTTCTAAGCCTGATCTGGTAACTGAATAAATAAATATTCAATGTGATCATTTCCTATGAAGTTCACACAGTCTCATATGTAAGAGTTGAAAACTCACTCTGCAACTTATTATTCTCTGACCTGACAAAAATTACAAGAGCAAAATTTTTAAAATTTATTGAACTGTAACTGATTTGCAATGTTATTTACTACTGTACAGTAAGGTGATTCTGTTTCATGTGTGTGTCTGTGTGTGTGTGTGCGTGTTAGTCGCTCAGTTATGTTCAGCTCTTTGTAACCCCATAAACGTTAGCCCACCAGGTTTCTCTGTCCATGAATTCTCCAGGCAAGAATACTGGAATGGCTTACCATTCTCTACTCCAAGAGATCGTCCCAACTGAGGGACTGAACCCAAGTCTCTCACATTGTGGGCAGATTCTTTACCATCTGAGCCACCAGGAAAGTCTCTCTCTATATATATATGTATACATATGTATTTGTGTGTATATATACATTCTTTTTCGTATCCATTCCCATTATGGTTTATCACATAATGGGAATATAGTTCCCTGTGCTATGCAGTAGGACTTTGCTTATCTAGCTTATATATACCAGTTTGCATTTGCTAATTCCAAGCTCCCAGTCCATCCCTTCTCCATCCGCCTCCTTGGCAACCACAGGTCTGTTCTCTATGTCTGAGTCTGTTACAAATCTTGACACTCTTATCTGGACACAGTAAGCTTCCCATTAATGAGCTCTATTAGTGGTAGTATTATCCTAATTTGGAATTCATAAAAGAAAGCACAATAACAACACAACATGTACAGCCACAGAACTGTGAGCCTCTGCGTCCACTTTGAATGCTGGCAGAGTAGGGGTCAGCTGAAGGGGCGCCAGTATGTCCTGCTGCTGGCCCCACCTGGTTCTGCTTCTGCACGAGGCTGACTGTGGGGGTGTCAGGAGCCTGGAGAGTTTGCAACTGATCAACATGCCAGTAAGTGACTCAGCAGTGAAAAAAGAACAGAGACTGTTATTGATTCATCAAGACTCATTAGCTGTGACTAATATCTCTAAGCCCTTCGTCTTGGGGAAGGGGGGATTAAGGCTCTGACCTCAGACGCCACCTTCACCTCCCTACTGCAGTGCTTCTCAGAGAAGGAACGTGCCAACATACAGAGAGGGGTCAGCCCCTCTTCCTTGAAGGAGACTGTTTGCTGGGACTTGATTTCCTGTCCCATGGCTTCCTGTCAATTTCTTTTCCTTTGTATGGTGGTGGTCTGCTCCTTCCTATCTTTTCTCCATTTCCTCCATGAGGCACTAGACAATTTAGTCTCATTTCTGTCCAAATGAGAAGGGAAGATGTATCCAGAAAAAGGCCAAAATCCACGCAAAAGTTCTTATGAACGCATTTTGTGTCTTTTAGTGAAAGTCGCTTGGTGATGTCCAATTCTTTGCGGCCCATGGATGAGCTATGGAATTCTTCAGGCAAGAATACTGGAGTGGGTAGCCTTTCCCTTCTCCAGGGATCTTTTCAACCCAGGAATTGAACCCAGTTCTCTTGCATTGCAGGCAGATTCTTTACTGTCTGAATCAACAGGGAAGCCCAAGAATACCAGAGTGGATTGCCATTCCCTTCTCCAGGGGATCTTCCCGACCCAGGAATTGAACTGGGGTCTCCTGCATTGCAGGCAGATGCTTTACCAGGTGAGCTAAAACAAAGTGGTAAATTAGCTAACACAGAGGAGGCATACTGCCATCCTTGGTGCTGGGTCCCCCTCCTCCCTTTCCCCTTTCTTCTCCCTCTCTCCACCTCCACACAGAATCTTCAGATTTGACAAATGTTTGCTAAGCAGCCCTTGAGGGCAAGGTGACAGGTTAGCAGAGGGGACCCCTGCATGGAACAGAACTGGGCCCTAGGCAGGGTGATAAGTGTTCCGTTTGAAGTAGCAAGGTTCGCTGGGAGAATCTGAATGAGTCCACCTGGAAGGCTGGGAAAAGTCAGCTGCAGCCCATTTCAATCAGGGCTTTGTTTTCTCCCGCTTTGTTACAAGTTGATTGTCTCAATTTGGGTGCGATCTGAATCAGCTGTCAGCATTGTGGAACTAAGCAGATCAGCTCTGCTTCTGTATTCCTTAATCATCGCCCACATTTATCTAGAGCAGCTTTTCCACACAATCTCTACATGCATTATTTCATTTTCTTCTCCCTCTGTTGCTATGAACAAGCCCTGGCAGAAACCAAGGATGGCCCAAAGCTGCACTAAGGTACTACTTCCCAGGAAGAACTCACTGTGACTTTGTTGAATGGGGTCAGCTGGTCTACTGCATGAAGGACATTACCTATTGAGGTTAAGTGACTTTCCCAGAATGCCATGGGTCTCTAATACCAGAACTGGGACTAGAATCTAGCCTCTCAGTGTTTTTGTCCCTGTTTCCTCTCATTCCATCTTCACATACCATGGTAGCCAGGGACCAGCCAGTCCCAAGGTCCCTGAAATTCCCAACCTTACTGGGATTGGCATAGTTTTCATAGAGGACCATGGTTGTTTTCAGTTTCCATACTTATTTCAAGAGAGCAGTCAAAGAAAATACTACTTCCTTTGGATTGTTAGCATTGCCATCACTATCAAAATTCATTTGGTAGGAATATAAGATATAGAGGCTTCCCTGGTGGCTCAGTGGTAAAGAATCTGCCTGCAATGATGGAGACGTGGTTTCAATCCCTGGGTCAGGAAGATCCCCTGGAAAAGAAAATGGCAACCTGTTCTAGTATTCTTGCCTGGAGAATTTCATGGACAGAATTCTCTCTATAACTTGGTAGGTTATAGTCCATTAGTTGCAAAGAGTTCAACATGACTGAGCAACTAACACTTTCTAATCCTCCCTTTCCCTTTCTTCTCCCTCTCTCCACCTCCACACAGAATCTTCAGATTTGACAAATGTTTGCTAAGCAGCCCTTGAGGGCAAGGTGACAGGTTAGCAGAGGGACCCTGCATGGAACAGAACTGGGCCCTAGGCAGGGTGATAAGTGTTCCCTTTGAAGTAGCAAGGTTCGCTGGGAGAATCTGAATGAGTCCACCTGGAAGGCTGGGAAAAGTCAGCTGCAGCCCATTTCAATCAGGGCTTTGTTTTCTCCCGCTTTGTTACAAGTTGATTGTCTCAATTTGGGTGCGATCTGAATCAGCTGTCAGCATTGTGGAACTAAGCAGATCAGCTCTGCTTCTGTATTCCTTAATCATCGCCCACATTTATCTAGAGCAGCTTTTCCACATAATCTCTACATGCATTATTTCATTTTCTTCTCCCTCTGTTGCTATGAACAAGCCCTGGCAGAAACCAAGGATGGCCCAAAGCTGCACTAAGGTACTACTTCCCAGGAAGAACTCACTGTGACTTTGTTGAATGGGGTCAGCTGGTCTACTGCATGAAGGACATTACCTATTGAGGTTAAGTGACTTTCCCAGAATGCCATGGGTCTCTAATACCAGAACTGGGACTAGAATCTAGCCTCTCAGTGTTTTTGTCCCTGTTTCCTCTCATTCCATCTTCACATACCATGGTAGCCAGGGACCAGCCAGTCCCAAGGTCCCTGAAATTCCCAACCTTACTGGGATTGGCATAGTTTTCATAGAGGACCATGGTTGTTTTCAGTTTCCATACTTATTTCAAGAGAGCAGTCAAAGAAAATACTACTTCCTTTGGATTGTTAGCATTGCCATCACTATCAAAATTCATTTGGTAGGAATATAAGATATAGAGGCTTCCCTGGTGGCTCAGTGGTAAAGAATCTGCCTGCAATGATGGAGACGTGGTTTCAATCCCTGGGTCAGGAAGATCCCCTGGAAAAGAAAATGGCAACCTGTTCTAGTATTCTTGCCTGGAGAATTTCATGGACAGAATTCTCTCTATAACTTGGTAGGTTATAGTCCATTAGTTGCAAAGAGTTCAACATGACTGAGCAACTAACACTTTCATAAGATATATTGGATCTCGACTTTGATAAAAATCACTTTTTTTAACCTTCTGTTCTTTAGTCAGATGGACTTCTCACTACTAATAGTCCTAAACTTCAAGCAATATATTTATTTTTCTATTAATTACAAATACACCTATATTTTTATTCAACATGTTATATAGTCACCATGGATACATTTATATGTATGGCTGAGTCCCTTTGATAGCCACTTGAAACCATCACAACATTTTTAATTGGCTATCCTCAAATACAAAATACTTTTTAAAAAATAACCACAACTTTAAACTTTAGTAAAGTAAAAAAAAAAAAAAAAAAAAACTCCTACAGCATTGATGCCAGGTTTATTTTTGCATATCACCTTCCCATGCTTGCTATAGTGCAGATAATAGTTACAATGATTGTTTGAGACTATGTTTTTAATCTTCTTTCATCAGTTCCAGTGTATCATAAATATTTTTCATACTGCTCCACTGAGATCATAATTTCCATTTTAATAACTGCATACTATCCCATCAAGAGATGTACTATTTACCAAATCATGTATCTCATCCTTAAGTATTAAATTATTTCCAGTTATTTGTTCTTATAGACCACATTGCAGTAAAGATCTTTTAATTACAAATTGTAGTGTTTCATTTTTTTACATCAATCAGAATTTATTTTAGTATTTTTTAATACAACTTTTATTTATTTATTTTATTTTGCAGGGAGTTCATGTCCAACCTTACTGGGATTGGCATAGTTTTCATAGAGGACCATGGTGTTTCAGTTTCCATACTTATTTCAAGAGAGCAGTCAAAGAAAATACTACTTCCTTTGGATTGTTAGCATTGCCATCACTATCAAAATTCATTTGGTAGGAATATAAGATATAGAGGCTTCCCTGGTGGCTCAGTGGTAAAGAATCTGCCTGCAATGATGGAGACGTGGTTTCAATCCCTGGGTCAGGAAGATCCCCTGGAAAAGAAAATGGCAACCTGTTCTAGTATTCTTGCCTGGAGAATTTCATGGACAGAATTCTCTCTATAACTTGGTAGGTTATAGTCCATTAGTTGCAAAGAGTTCAACATGACTGAGCAACTAACACTTTCATAAGATATATTGGATCTCGACTTTGATAAAAATCACTTTTTTTAACCTTCTGTTCTTTAGTCAGATGGACTTCTCACTACTAATAGTCCTAAACTTCAAGCAATATATTTATTTTTCTATTAATTACAAATACACCTATATTTTTATTCAACATGTTATATAGTCACCATGGATACATTTATATGTATGGCTGAGTCCCTTTGATAGCCACTTGAAACCATCACAACATTTTTAATTGGCTATCCTCAAATACAAAATACTTTTTAAAAAATAACCACAACTTTAAACTTTAGTAAAGTAAAAAAAAAAAAAAAAAAAACTCCTACAGCATTGATGCCAGGTTTATTTTTGCATATCACCTTCCCATGCTTGCTATAGTGCAGATAATAGTTACAATGATTGTTTGAGACTATGTTTTTAATCTTCTTTCATCAGTTCCAGTGTATCATAAATATTTTTCATACTGCTCCACTGAGATCATAATTTCCATTTTAATAACTGCATACTATCCCATCAAGAGATGTACTATTTACCAAATCATGTATCTCATCCTTAAGTATTAAATTATTTCCAGTTATTTGTTCTTATAGACCACATTGCAGTAAAGATCTTTTAATTACAAATTGTAGTGTTTCATTTTTTTACATCAATCAGAATTTATTTTAGTATTTTTTAATACAACTTTTATTTATTTATTTTATTTTTGCAGGGTTTTGTTGTTTACTTTGATGCCCATGACTCCCAAGGATGTCCTGATTGGGAGCCTGCCTTATAAAAAGCAATAATGTTCATTGTGTAGTCACCATATGCTTCACACTGTGTTATGAGTTCTAGAATATTACAAGGCACAATTCTCTTTTTCAAGAAGTTTGCAATTTTAATGCATGGACACCAAGTGGGGGGAAGAGGGAGTGGAATATGCTGGGAGATTGGAATTAACATGTATATACTACTAAGTATAAAACAGATAACTAATGAGAAGCACATGGGGGGAAAGGTTCACTCTGTCCATAGGACATATCAAGTTGACCTTAAAAATACTTTCCAATGGGAGGTTATTTTCTATTTTTTTTGTACATGTGGAACAGTGACAATAAATGTGCCCCCCTCTTTTAAGAAAAAACTTTCCAATGCATATTAGGTGTGGACAAATACTGTTGGATTCTACTTACAAGAAGAACCTAGAATAGTCAAATCCATTGAGTCAGAAAGTATCCTGGTTGATGCTCTGAGCCCGAGGGTGGGGAGGGGGATAGGGAGTTAGTGTTTAATAGGGACAGAGGTTCAGTGTAGGAAGGTAAAAAATAAACTTGGGGTGGTGGATGAAGGTGTGGGCTGTACAGCGATGTGAACGTACCTAGTGCCACTGAACTGTTCCGTTACACAGAGCTACAATCGCATGTTTTATCTTGTGCCACTTACCACAATTAAAAAAAAAAAAAAAGAATGTGAAAAAAAGAGGAAGTTTCTGATTTTGCTGAGAATGGGATAAATGCTCCTGAGACCTCGGGAAGCTACAGTATGACATCCTAATGCTATATTGGCTCTGGGGGGTTGGAGTCCTTTGCAAAATGTGTGAGTCAAAGGAGATGCTTGGAAAGAAGACAGAGTGTGGAGTGGAGTGTCTGCTGGCTCCGTGTCGTCCCCTCCCCGGGGCCTGAGACAGGATACCTTGTTTCTGTGTTGACCAAGTTCAGTAATATCAGTGACAGGAACCAAGGGAGCCCCAGTGGTCAAAGGGAGGGTAGAGAGGAGAGATGTGCAGGAGGGAGACAACTCAGTGCCACTTCCCCCAACCCAGTGCCACCTCCTGAGTTGCCTATTTTTGTTAATGGCATCACCCTCCTCCCTGCCACCCAGGCTCAAAATCTCCTGGTTATCTTTGCTCCACATTCTCTCTTCCTCCCCTGCGCCCCGATCACCTGTCTTTTCAGTTCTGCCTTCCTATTCTCTGTAAGGTCTCGCCCCTCCTCTGTCCCCATGGCTCCTGCCCAGTGCTCATTACCTCTTGCCTGGCTACAGCAAAACCTCCCAAGTGGTCTCTCTGCCTCTCTAAAATCAGCCCCTTACGGGGGAAATAATATCAATGGGCACATGGGGAAAGGTTCACTCTGTCCATAGGACATATCAAGTTGACCTTAAAAATACTTTCCAATGGGAGGTTATTTTCTATTTTTTTTGTACATGTGGAACAGTGACAATAAATGTGCCCCCCTCTTTTAAGAAAAAACTTTCCAATGCATATTAGGTGTGGACAAATACTGTTGGATTCTACTTACAAGAAGAACCTAGAATAGTCAAATCCATTGAGTCAGAAAGTATCCTGGTTGATGCTCTGAGCCCGAGGGTGGGGAGGGGGATAGGGAGTTAGTGTTTAATAGGGACAGAGGTTCAGTGTAGGAAGGTAAAAAATAAACTTGGGGTGGTGGATGAAGGTGTGGGCTGTACAGCGATGTGAACGTACCTAGTGCCACTGAACTGTTCCGTTACACAGAGCTACAATCGCATGTTTTATCTTGTGCCACTTACCACAATTAAAAAAAAAAAAAAAGAATGTGAAAAAAAGAGGAAGTTTCTGATTTTGCTGAGAATGGGATAAATGCTCCTGAGACCTCGGGAAGCTACAGTATGACATCCTAATGCTATATTGGCTCTGGGGGGTTGGAGTCCTTTGCAAAATGTGTGAGTCAAAGGAGATGCTTGGAAAGAAGACAGAGTGTGGAGTGGAGTGTCTGCTGGCTCCGTGTCGTCCCCTCCCCGGGGCCTGAGACAGGATACCTTGTTTCTGTGTTGACCAAGTTCAGTAATATCAGTGACAGGAACCAAGGGAGCCCCAGTGGTCAAAGGGAGGGTAGAGAGGAGAGATGTGCAGGAGGGAGACAACTCAGTGCCACTTCCCCCAACCCAGTGCCACCTCCTGAGTTGCCTATTTTTGTTAATGGCATCACCCTCCTCCCTGCCACCCAGGCTCAAAATCTCCTGGTTATCTTTGCTCCACATTCTCTCTTCCTCCCCTGCGCCCCGATCACCTGTCTTTTCAGTTCTGCCTTCCTATTCTCTGTAAGGTCTCGCCCCTCCTCTGTCCCCATGGCTCCTGCCCAGTGCTCATTACCTCTTGCCTGGCTACAGCAAAACCTCCCAAGTGGTCTCTCTGCCTCTCTAAAATCAGCCCTACCTATGGGGTTAATCTACACGAAGCTCGGCTTTCATCCTGTCCTAACCTGGCTAACAGGTTTTCAATGGTTCCTCCATTCCCTGCAGAATCGAGTCCACGTTCAAGGTGTGGCCTTTGCAACACAATTTCTCATTACGGCTTCCATGCTCCCCAGGCTTCAGCTAACTCAAAGGACTCTTTCTTCATTCACTCACTCATTCATTTATTCAGTAGATATTTATTGAACCACTGGGCAAGGCATTGAAGATGCATGAATCAAAAGCCACATTTCAGATCCGAACCTGTTTGCAAGTTCTGCCCTTTCCCACCTCTGGCTGTTAACTTTCTGTCCCCTACACCTGGAATGCTCTTTCCCCCACCCTGCATCTCTACCTGCCCCATTTCAACCCATGCTTAATGCTTCCTTTCTCCTGATTCAAATATCACCTTCTTTCTGAAGCTTTCTCTGCCTGCATCTCTCTCTCTCTCTCCAAGCGGGAAGAAATCAATTCCTTCTCTCAAAGGTTATAGCATGTCACCTGCATTCTCTGCAGGCGATGCCTCCTTTTCTGCTAAAAACTATTTGCTCCTGAGAGAAAGATCTGTGTCTGTTTCATCTCTGCATCTGAAAGAACCTTCAATACAATGCTGGGCAGGTATATTCATTACTCAATTAAAGGGAGTTGAATGAACAAGTTTCCCAAAGAGCACCAGGGAAGTAAGGCCCCCTCTTAGTCTTAGATTGCCCAGAACTGAAAGATGTGCCTTTTCTGTTCTTTGCTCCTAATTGTCCCAGAGACTCTGGCCTTTTCACAGCCATACTCTTGGTGTCCCAGGCACAGTGCCCAATGCCATGTACATTGGAGAAGTCAAAGCAAAGCTTGGACTGAGTTTTTTGGAAGCCCCTGACCTTGCATTCCCAGGGCTGTGCTGTTTCAGAGGCACTTGGTGGCTCCGTTCCTTGGTGGCCTAGATTACCCAGGATTTCCTCTGCTCCCTCCTGGAAACACGGTGGGCCTGGTCATCTGGGGCCTCTGTACCTACACTTGGTGGCAAAGGGAAGATTGGGACCTCCCAAGTGGTCTCTCTGCCTCTCTAAAATCAGCCCTACCTATGGGGTTAATCTACACGAAGCTCGGCTTTCATCCTGTCCTAACCTGGCTAACAGGTTTTCAATGGTTCCTCCATTCCCTGCAGAATCGAGTCCACGTTCAAGGTGTGGCCTTTGCAACACAATTTCTCATTACGGCTTCCATGCTCCCCAGGCTTCAGCTAACTCAAAGGACTCTTTCTTCATTCACTCACTCATTCATTTATTCAGTAGATATTTATTGAACCACTGGGCAAGGCATTGAAGATGCATGAATCAAAAGCCACATTTCAGATCCGAACCTGTTTGCAAGTTCTGCCCTTTCCCACCTCTGGCTGTTAACTTTCTGTCCCCTACACCTGGAATGCTCTTTCCCCCACCCTGCATCTCTACCTGCCCCATTTCAACCCATGCTTAATGCTTCCTTTCTCCTGATTCAAATATCACCTTCTTTCTGAAGCTTTCTCTGCCTGCATCTCTCTCTCTCTCAAGCGGTAAGAAATCAATTCCTTCTCTCAAAGGTTATAGCATGTCACCTGCATTCTCTGCAGGCGATGCCTCCTTTTCTGCTAAAAACTATTTGCTCCTGAGAGAAAGATCTGTGTCTGTTTCATCTCTGCATCTGAAAGAACCTTCAATACAATGCTGGGCAGGTATATTCATTACTCAATTAAAGGGAGTTGAATGAACAAGTTTCCCAAAGAGCACCAGGGAAGTAAGGCCCCCTCTTAGTCTTAGATTGCCCAGAACTGAAAGATGTGCCTTTTCTGTTCTTTGCTCCTAATTGTCCCAGAGACTCTGGCCTTTTCACAGCCATACTCTTGGTGTCCCAGGCACAGTGCCCAATGCCATGTACATTGGAGAAGTCAAAGCAAAGCTTGGACTGAGTTTTTTGGAAGCCCCTGACCTTGCATTCCCAGGGCTGTGCTGTTTCAGAGGCACTTGGTGGCTCCGTTCCTTGGTGGCCTAGATTACCCAGGATTTCCTCTGCTCCCTCCTGGAAACACGGTGGGCCTGGTCATCTGGGGCCTCTGTACCTACACTTGGTGGCAAAGGGAAGATGGCTGGGAGCCAGGAGGTGGGTTCCCAGAAGGATGAATGCTCCAAGCTTGTAGGTGTGGGTGACAGGCCACTGTGGGGTGGCCAGAACCAGAGACTGCTGATGTTCCAGAACATTTCAGAGTCTACTGGAGCCTCAGTGAGTATTGTAGCCTGGGGCCAGGTTTGCAGTTAAGAACAGTGGTTCTTAACCAGTGAGCCCTAGCTCAGTCCAGTGGTTTCAAGGGCTCCTGAAGCTTCACTAACTCTGGATGTAAAACCGAACTCCTGCGCTTGGCGGTGGGTCCTCCTTGACCTGGCCCTACCTACTGCCATTGACCTAGCATCTCCACACCTCCAGGCTCAGCTTTTCTTCCTCTTGAGAGACCACTTGTGGTTACTTCCTGTTCATTCTGCCACAGGCTCCCGCCTGCTGCCAGGTCCACTCTCAATCTATTGAAAGTTTCTGACTCCAAAGCCCCACTGAGGTGTCACATCTACTCCCTTTCCTTGAATATCCCAAGTGGTGAAAACGCACCACTTGCTCCTCTAGGCGTAGACCTTATTTTATTGTGCTCTATCTTATATGCTGTCTTCCCCGATCACTCAGCAGTAAAGAATCCATCTGCAGTGCAGGAGACGCAGGAGACATGGGTTCCATCCCTGGGTCAGGAAGACCCCTGGAGAAGGCAACAGCAACCCACTCCAGTATTCTTACCTGGAGAATCCCATGGACTGAGGAGCCTGGCGGGCTACAGTCCATAAGGTCGCAAAGAATCAGACGCAACTGAGCACACACACATGCATAAGACAATCAGTTGCTGGTAAGTCTATCTCCTTCAGGATTATAAGAAACTTCAAAATAGCCATATGTTATTCAGATGTGCCCCTATCACAGCTCCCCAAACACAGTGGCCTCATGGACATCCAATAAATGGGTGTTAAGTAAATACCCAGATGAAACATCATCCTACCGATCCATGGGATTAATGTGTTTCCAGGCAGTTCTACTTTTCAGAAGAGTGAGGCAACCAGAGCATCTTGCAAACACGGTGGGCCTGGTCATCTGGGGCCTCTGTACCTACACTTGGTGGCAAAGGGAAGATGGCTGGGAGCCAGGAGGTGGGTTCCCAGAAGGATGAATGCTCCAAGCTTGTAGGTGTGGGTGACAGGCCACTGTGGGTGGCCAGAACCAGAGACTGCTGATGTTCCAGAACATTTCAGAGTCTACTGGAGCCTCAGTGAGTATTGTAGCCTGGGGCCAGGTTTGCAGTTAAGAACAGTGGTTCTTAACCAGTGAGCCCTAGCTCAGTCCAGTGGTTTCAAGGGCTCCTGAAGCTTCACTAACTCTGGATGTAAAACCGAACTCCTGCGCTTGGCGGTGGGTCCTCCTTGACCTGGCCCTACCTACTGCCATTGACCTAGCATCTCCACACCTCCAGGCTCAGCTTTTCTTCCTCTTGAGAGACCACTTGTGGTTACTTCCTGTTCATTCTGCCACAGGCTCCCGCCTGCTGCCAGGTCCACTCTCAATCTATTGAAAGTTTCTGACTCCAAAGCCCCACTGAGGTGTCACATCTACTCCCTTTCCTTGAATATCCCAAGTGGTGAAAACGCACCACTTGCTCCTCTAGGCGTAGACCTTATTTTATTGTGCTCTATCTTATATGCTGTCTTCCCCGATCACTCAGCAGTAAAGAATCCATCTGCAGTGCAGGAGACGCAGGAGACATGGGTTCCATCCCTGGGTCAGGAAGACCCCTGGAGAAGGCAACAGCAACCCACTCCAGTATTCTTACCTGGAGAATCCCATGGACTGAGGAGCCTGGCGGGCTACAGTCCATAAGGTCGCAAAGAATCAGACGCAACTGAGCACACACACATGCATAAGACAATCAGTTGCTGGTAAGTCTATCTCCTTCAGGATTATAAGAAACTTCAAAATAGCCATATGTTATTCAGATGTGCCCCTATCACAGCTCCCCAAACACAGTGGCCTCATGGACATCCAATAAATGGGTGTTAAGTAAATACCCAGATGAAACATCATCCTACCGATCCATGGGATTAATGTGTTTCCAGGCAGTTCTACTTTTCAGAAGAGTGAGGCAAGCACACACGCTTGTTCCCCCAGAGCATCTTGCCCTGGCCCTGAGGATATTTTCTGCACTATTGAGCCCGAGCACCTCCATCAGAGGTACCTGGTTAGGCTCTGCTGAGGGCCACTGTGTATTATGGAGCTACTAGACCCAGTTCTGAGTTGTCTCCCTCCTGCACATCTCTCCTCTCTACCCTCCCTTTGACCACTGGGGGTCCCTTGGTTCCTGTCACTGATATTGCTGAACTTGGTCAGCACAGAAACAAGGTATCCTGTCTCGGGCCCCGGGGAGGGGATGACACGGAGCCAGCAGGCACTCCACTCCACACTCTGTCTTCTTTCCAAGCATCTCCTTTGACTCACACATTTTGCAAAGGACTCCAACCCCCCAGAGCCAATATAGCATTAGGATATCATACTGTAGCTTCCCGAGGTCTCAGGAGCATTTATCCCATTCTCAGCAAAATCAGAAACTTCCTTTTTTATTCACATCCTTTTTGCACAGACTTCTCTTTCTGCACCATGACTCGAGTCTTGATCAGGAAGATAGGTGAGCAGTGAATAGGCTCCCCAGGCCACACAGCAGCGCCGTTCTCATTTTCTTATGGACAGGGTCAAGACCCACATCATTTCCTGAAGGCCACCTTTTCAGACAAACTCTAATTGTGCTCCACACAGAGAATGTTTTTGGAGAAAAAATACTCCGTCTTCATAATGATTTGAGATAAAAAACTTGCCAGCCTTCTTCCTTATCCTCAATATTAATGAATTAGGAGATTCTCAGCCCCAATAAAAAGCACATAAAAGGCTCAGAAGCATCCTTCAGATCTTCTTCACCAGTCACTTTCATTTTCTGAAGCCAGAACTTCTTGTTTTTAAATATTGCATGAGAGCAGTATTTGACTGTAGTTCTAACACCCTAATTCAACCACAAAGAAAGTGTCATATAAGCACTCTCTATGGACTGGTAGCATCCCAGGCACTGTGAAAAGAGTGGCAAAAGAGAAAAAGAAAAACTTCTTCTATCGGGGAGACCATGGTCCAGGGGAGGGGACAAACAAAGAAACCAACGAACCCATGCAGCCTCGTGTGTGCCAGTAGAGAAAGGTCAAAGCAGGTAAGTAACCTATTTATTCTATCTGTGGAGAATGCAGTTAGGGAAGGCTTCATGGAGGAGGTGACACCTGACAATGACTTTCGAAGACTGTTGTGGGACCATGATAGAAGATTGTTCCATGGAAAGATAGAAGAGGAAGAAAATGAAGATGATTATAAAGTTTAAGGAGGAAAGGTGGACAGGAGAGGAAATTGGGACCAGATCATGAAGGCCATTATAGATGTCAAATGCTGAGACACATGAACTTTATTTTGATTGGTGCCTAGATTTGCCTTCTAGATGGGTCACCATGACAGCATTGTGGAGAATGTTTCTGACAGAGATGATAGTCATGAGTTAGTAGTGGGGGCATGCTAAGTCACTTCAGTCACAGCCAACTCTGCAACCTCACGCACTGTAGCCTGCCAGGGTTCTCTGTCCATGAGATTCTCCAGGCAAAAACACTGGACGGGATTGCCATGCCCTCCTCCAGGGGATCTTCTTGACCCACGGATCAAACCCACATTGTCTCTTAGGTCTCCTGTGTTAGTAAGAAAGTTCTTTACCACTAGCGCTACCTGGGAAGCCCTGAACTAGTCTTGCCAACATGTAATCCACCTGCAGATACTGTAACACAGAACAGTGCATTGTTTTAAGCCACTTTAGTTAGATTTTCATTCATGATAGTAAAACTGGTACTAGACTTTCTCTCCCATTGGGAAAAACTACCAAACTGGAAAAATACGTAACACAACTATTTTTCACGGAATGAAAAATACCAAACACTGGACTGGGATCCTTTAGCAAAGAGAAATGCACATGTGACAGTGTGTGATCTAGCCTGAGAAGTCATGCCGTGTCCTTTGTTTTTGTTGTTAAACAGGTCTGCCCAGGTTCAAGGTGGAAGACATAGATTCTCCCTCCTGATAAATAAGAAGCAAGTGTCAAAAAGAGCCTGTGGGACTAAATATACTCCTGTGGTCACATTTGGAAAATGCAGTCTGTCATATCTACCCCACGATTCAGCAGTTCCACCACCAGGTATTTGCCCAAGAGAAAGGAAAAGTACACAAAAATACTTGTACACGGATGTTCATAGTGGTATGATTCATAATACTCACATTCAATCTAAATGTTCACTAACAAAAAAATGAATAAAGAAACTGAGGTATATTCATACAGTGGAATGCAACTCAGCAAAAATTAAAACGAAATGGATGGATTACTGACGCACACAATAATATGGATAATTCTCATAGACATTATCCTGAGCTAAAGAATGAAAGAGTGTATCTTTCTTATCTCATTTTTTGAAGTTCTAGAACAGACAAAACTAATCTTTGGTGAAAAAAAAATCAGAAAAAAATGGTTGCCTATGGAAGATAGCAGTGTTGACTGGCAAAGAGGTTGAGAGAATATTCTGGGGTGATGGATATATAATATCAGGATAAAAGTATGACATATATACGCATGTGTCAACTCAATAACTTCTGCGCTTAAGATCTGTGCACTTGTGCTATTTGTATATTTTTCCAGGATAAAAACCCATATTGAACACTAATTAGTAAATATAGTTTCAGCAGTGGCACAGATTAGGAATTCCAAAACAACTTTCTGCTTATTCTAGGCTCGAAAAGAACGAGTAAACAAATTGAAGATAATGAGAGCCAGGATTCTTACTATCAGAGAAGAGAATCATACATAGAAACAAAAGGGAAAGATTGTGTCCTGTAGGATACATAATTTTACTACATATGTATATGTTAATCTACCTTTCTATCATATATATATATATATATATTTTTTTTTTTTTCTAACTCTGTCTCCTGAGCAAGCCTCAAAACAATGGTGTATCAGGAGTGCTACTGGTGTGTAGACCCAGATCATGGCTTCTAACTACCATCATCTATTACAGGAATGCAATGCCATGTCCAGATCCAGGGAATTTTCTGGACTCAGAGACTGAACCCATTGCAGGTGGTCTCCTGCATTGTAGCTGGATTCTTAACCAGCTGAGCCACCATGGAAGTCCCAAATAAGAAGCAAGTGTCAAAAAGAGCCTGTGGGACTAAATATACTCCTGTGGTCACATTTGGAAAATGCAGTCTGTCATATCTACCCCACGATTCAGCAGTTCCACCACCAGGTATTTGCCCAAGAGAAAGGAAAAGTACACAAAAATACTTGTACACGGATGTTCATAGTGGTATGATTCATAATACTCACATTCAATCTAAATGTTCACTAACAAAAAAATGAATAAAGAAACTGAGGTATATTCATACAGTGGAATGCAACTCAGCAAAAATTAAAACGAAATGGATGGATTACTGACGCACACAATAATATGGATAATTCTCATAGACATTATCCTGAGCTAAAGAATGAAAGAGTGTATCTTTCTTATCTCATTTTTTGAAGTTCTAGAACAGACAAAACTAATCTTTGGTGAAAAAAAAATCAGAAAAAAATGGTTGCCTATGGAAGATAGCAGTGTTGACTGGCAAAGAGGTTGAGAGAATATTCTGGGGTGATGGATATATAATATCAGGATAAAAGTATGACATATATACGCATGTGTCAACTCAATAACTTCTGCGCTTAAGATCTGTGCACTTGTGCTATTTGTATATTTTTCCAGGATAAAAACCCATATTGAACACTAATTAGTAAATATAGTTTCAGCAGTGGCACAGATTAGGAATTCCAAAACAACTTTCTGCTTATTCTAGGCTCGAAAAGAACGAGTAAACAAATTGAAGATAATGAGAGCCAGGATTCTTACTATCAGAGAAGAGAATCATACATAGAAACAAAAGGGAAAGATTGTGTCCTGTAGGATACATAATTTTACTACATATGTATATGTTAATCTACCTTTCTATCATATATATATATATATATATTTTTTTTTTTTTCTAACTCTGTCTCCTGAGCAAGCCTCAAAACAATGGTGTATCAGGAGTGCTACTGGTGTGTAGACCCAGATCATGGCTTCTAACTACCATCATCTATTACAGGAATGCAATGCCATGTCCAGATCCAGGGAATTTTCTGGACTCAGAGACTGAACCCATTGCAGGTGGTCTCCTGCATTGTAGCTGGATTCTTAACCAGCTGAGCCACCATGGAAGTCCCATTAAAAGGAACCAGAGTTCCCTGGAGAAAAGGCTGATTTCAGGCAAGGAAAAGACAAGATAAGCCTGAAACATCTTGTGGTTTAAGAAAGTCAGAAAATTCTCCCAAAACTAATGGGAACATCAACAGGACACACATGCCTTCTGGAAGGAGCTTCTACTGGCCAAATCAAGGCAATTTAAACAACAAAAGAAATAAGAACTGCAATCTATTATAACCCATTGAATGAAATAAGAATCCATACATTTTTTTACAAACATAAATAAATAATTATTCATTAAAAAGAGTTCCAGTGAGTAAATATAGGATGAATGAAAGAGTTCAAAAATCAATGGATATTAAGACTAGCAGGTGGGTGTTTGATGAAATATAGGAAAATTTCCTATCCTCCAGCAATTTCCCCATAAATCACTTGTTAGTTACAAAGGAAGAAAGGGTAACTTATCAGAAATGAAAACTGGCAGAGGCCACCTTTAACAAGTAATCTAGATTAACATCACCAATATTGGGACAAACTGACTCCATGGGCCTGCCAAAATGATATTTCTGCCTAAATTCGTAAGTCTGAGTTTTTACTCAAGAGGAAACATCAAACAACCTTAAATTCTGCAGCATTCTACAAAACAACTGGCCTGTACTCTGAAAAAGGCCAAGGTCAAGAAAGACAAAGAAAAGCAGAGGAACTCTTTCAGATTAAAAGAAACTAAAGAGGCATGGCACCTAAATGTAACGTGTTCAATATTGGATCAGGGAAAATAAATTTTATAAAAAACATTATCAGGACAATTAATAAAACTTGAATATGGAGTGCAGGATAAATGTGACTGCTATGGTGTTCAGTCACTAAGTTGTGTTGCACTCTTTGTGACCCCAAATACTACAGCATGTCAGACTCCTCCTTCTTTCACTATCTCCTGGAATTTGCTCAAATTCATGTCCACTGAGTCCATGACACTATCTGACCATCTCATCCTCTGCTGCGTGCTTCTCATTTTGCCTTCAATCTTTCCCAGCATCAGGGCTTTCAGGGTTATGTCAATGTCTGAATTTCCAATTTTGATGATTGTGCCATGGTTATGTAAGAAAAGGTTCTTGTTTTCAGGTAATGTAGAAATACAGGGAAAAAGTAGTTGTAAAGGGATATGAAGTCTCAAGTGGTTCAGAGGCAAAAACTGCACACACACACGCGCGCACGCGCGCACACACACACACACACAAGGTATAAGAGACTAAGAGACGGGGAGAGAGAAAGAGAGGGGAAGAGGGAGAAACAGAGGCAAAATGCAAACAATTAGCTTGGGTACAGAGCATATGGGAATTACACAATCAAAACTTTCCTGTACAGCTTGAAATTATGTATAAGTAAAATAAATCAAGATTGAGAAGTAAAAGAAGTGATGAATTTTAGACCAGTGTAAGGAGTGGGTGGAACAGAATATGGAAAATATTGGTTTTCTCCTAGATTTCTAATGGAGAAAATGGATGAAAGACGATGTTATGAGTATGCATCTGAGATGGGGAGGAGAAGGTGAGATCACCTGGCAGGACTGAGTCTGACAGCTGCTGGGATACCTGGCCTGAACCACACAGCAGGCAGATGCCCATGCCGGGCTGGGCTCCTCTGAGCGGCCTTCATCCATCCCTCAGTGGCTTCTGAAGGAAGGAAGGAGAAGCCCTAGCACACACTCTCACTGTATCCCATTTCCCTTAGCCTGACTTGGTCATTTCAGAGCAGAAACCCAAGAGACAATTGTGGTCCCAGCCCTGTAGTTGCAGGAATCCCATTTTTAAACTGGAGTTTGATGAAGATAAGGACTTGCTGGGTGATGGGGCAGAAGTGGGGGCTGGTTGGTACCCCAGATGCAGGAGGGAGCACTTTCCCCAAAATGGGCTCACATGGCCTTGCCCAGCACAGCCTCTCCAGGGAGGACTTTCTTTCACCTTTTATGCTTCCCACTCCCCCATGCCAACCCAAGAGGAATCACTGGACCTAAGAAACCAATATTCTTCACGCAGACCACAAGGTGATACCCAGTGTGACACAGTCATGAACTTTAAAAACCTCACCAAGTTCCCACTTGTCTGGCCCAATAAAGACTTTACTCTCATAATCTAGACCCAGTTCACTCAAGCAGACCATCTCATCCTGCTGCGTGCTTCTCATTTTGCCTTCAATCTTTCCCAGCATCAGGGCTTTCAGGGTTATGTCAATGTCTGAATTTCCAATTTTGATGATTGTGCCATGGTTATGTAAGAAAAGGTTCTTGTTTTCAGGTAATGTAGAAATACAGGGAAAAAGTAGTTGTAAAGGGATATGAAGTCTCAAGTGGTTCAGAGGCAAAAACTGCACACACACACGCGCGCACGCGCGCACACACACACACACACAAGGTATAAGAGACTAAGAGACGGGGAGAGAGAAAGAGAGGGGAAGAGGGAGAAACAGAGGCAAAATGCAAACAATTAGCTTGGGTACAGAGCATATGGGAATTACACAATCAAAACTTTCCTGTACAGCTTGAAATTATGTATAAGTAAAATAAATCAAGATTGAGAAGTAAAAGAAGTGATGAATTTTAGACCAGTGTAAGGAGTGGGTGGAACAGAATATGGAAAATATTGGTTTTCTCCTAGATTTCTAATGGAGAAAATGGATGAAAGACGATGTTATGAGTATGCATCTGAGATGGGGAGGAGAAGGTGAGATCACCTGGCAGGACTGAGTCTGACAGCTGCTGGGATACCTGGCCTGAACCACACAGCAGGCAGATGCCCATGCCGGGCTGGGCTCCTCTGAGCGGCCTTCATCCATCCCTCAGTGGCTTCTGAAGGAAGGAAGGAGAAGCCCTAGCACACACTCTCACTGTATCCCATTTCCCTTAGCCTGACTTGGTCATTTCAGAGCAGAAACCCAAGAGACAATTGTGGTCCCAGCCCTGTAGTTGCAGGAATCCCATTTTTAAACTGGAGTTTGATGAAGATAAGGACTTGCTGGGTGATGGGGCAGAAGTGGGGGCTGGTTGGTACCCCAGATGCAGGAGGGAGCACTTTCCCCAAAATGGGCTCACATGGCCTTGCCCAGCACAGCCTCTCCAGGGAGGACTTTCTTTCACCTTTTATGCTTCCCACTCCCCCATGCCAACCCAAGAGGAATCACTGGACCTAAGAAACCAATATTCTTCACGCAGACCACAAGGTGATACCCAGTGTGACACAGTCATGAACTTTAAAAAAAAAACCTCACCAAGTTCCCACTTGTCTGGCCCAATAAAGACTTTACTCTCATAATCTAGACCCAGTTCACTCAAGCAGACCCCACTTTTAGTCTCATCAGAGTCACATGGATACACATTGTCTCCCATTCCACACTTGCTGGGTTTTCACTATAAGCCACATATGCAGGCTGTTTTCAGGTAATTATTTTCCAATTCTAGATTAGGCCCAGAACTCGGTGATATTACTCAGCTCCATACTAGCTGCATGAAAGAGGCATTAGGACATATTTCAGACGTACAAATGTTTACCAAGAACAATACTGTGAGTTCCTGTGCTTGTTAGTGTTATGTGACTGAGTGATAAATTGCCACATACTTCACAGTCTAAAACTGCACCAGTTTACCGGCTCACAATTCTATAGGACCGCAGCCGAGTCGTCCGTGTACTGGGTTCTTACCAGGGGCAGAACACTTACATCAGAGTCTCAGGCAGATTCGCTACTCATCCCATCTGTAGCTCAGGGTCTTCTTGCAAGCTCACTTGGGTTGCTAACAGAATGTAGTCCTTTATTCTCAAGCCTCAGGTTCTAGACCTTTTCCTGCTGGGATTGCTCTGGAAGAGGTAGTAGGAGGGCCAGTGAGATGCAGGACGTTGCCCTCACAGCAGCCTAGGGGAAGACAGTCCCTTGTGATCAGCTACTTTGGGGATCAAGCCTCTACCTGGAGAGGCAGCTGGCCCTGGCTCCACACTTTCTCTGAGGCCGTTTCACAGTCTGGATGACAGTCACTCACTTCCCAGAGCATTTCAGTTTCCCATAGCAAATACAGAGCTGGAGCTTGGGAACGGAGAGAGCAGGAAGAGTCTGGAAGGGTAGACAGAACTTCAGATTCAGTTTGGCTTCAAGAAGAAGAAGTTTGCATGACACTAAGTCTTTTCTTGTACTGAGAATCATTGACTTCTTTATTGAATGACAGATTTTGCTCCAGTCCTACCCAAGCCTGGGCTTCCCTGGTGGCTCAGCAGTAAAGAATCCACCAGCCAATGTAAGAGACATGTGTTCAATCCCTGGATTGGGAAGATCCCCTGGAGAAGGAAATGGCAACCCACTCCAGTATCCTTGCCTGGGAAATCCCATGCACAGAGGGACTCTGTCAGAGTCAGTCATGACTTAGCGGCTAAACAACACCCTCTAAACCTGATCTCTCTCCAGGACTGACTCCATAAAGTGTCTGACCTACGTGAAGGGTAGCAGAGTTTAAAAATGTGCTTCCTCACGCCAGCCTTCCAGGGCATCATTCAAATACATGCCTCAGCTAAATAGAAAATTAGCAAATTTTATTATCCTTTGGGGTTTCTGGCAAAGAGTCAAATGATAAACTTATTAGCAATGTTGATTGAAATTTTGTGATTATAAAAGTGATATGTGCACATTTTTTAAAGTGAAACATTCAAAACCCATAAAGAGTAATAAAAGTTCCTGTGCTTGTTAGTGTTATGTGACTGAGTGATAAATTGCCACATACTTCACAGTCTAAAACTGCACCAGTTTACCGGCTCACAATTCTATAGGACCGCAGCCGAGTCGTCCGTGTACTGGGTTCTTACCAGGGGCAGAACACTTACATCAGAGTCTCAGGCAGATTCGCTACTCATCCCATCTGTAGCTCAGGGTCTTCTTGCAAGCTCACTTGGGTTGCTAACAGAATGTAGTCCTTTATTCTCAAGCCTCAGGTTCTAGACCTTTTCCTGCTGGGATTGCTCTGGAAGAGGTAGTAGGAGGGCCAGTGAGATGCAGGACATTGCCCTCACAGCAGCCTAGGGGAAGACAGTCCCTTGTGATCAGCTACTTTGGGGATCAAGCCTCTACCTGGAGAGGCAGCTGGCCCTGGCTCCACACTTTCTCTGAGGCCGTTTCACAGTCTGGATGACAGTCACTCACTTCCCAGAGCATTTCAGTTTCCCATAGCAAATACAGAGCTGGAGCTTGGGAACGGAGAGAGCAGGAAGAGTCTGGAAGGGTAGACAGAACTTCAGATTCAGTTTGGCTTCAAGAAGAAGAAGTTTGCATGACACTAAGTCTTTTCTTGTACTGAGAATCATTGACTTCTTTATTGAATGACAGATTTTGCTCCAGTCCTACCCAAGCCTGGGCTTCCCTGGTGGCTCAGCAGTAAAGAATCCACCAGCCAATGTAAGAGACATGTGTTCAATCCCTGGATTGGGAAGATCCCCTGGAGAAGGAAATGGCAACCCACTCCAGTATCCTTGCCTGGGAAATCCCATGCACAGAGGGACTCTGTCAGAGTCAGTCATGACTTAGCGGCTAAACAACACCCTCTAAACCTGATCTCTCTCCAGGACTGACTCCATAAAGTGTCTGACCTACGTGAAGGGTAGCAGAGTTTAAAAATGTGCTTCCTCACGCCAGCCTTCCAGGGCATCATTCAAATACATGCCTCAGCTAAATAGAAAATTAGCAAATTTTATTATCCTTTGGGGTTTCTGGCAAAGAGTCAAATGATAAACTTATTAGCAATGTTGATTGAAATTTTGTGATTATAAAAGTGATATGTGCACATTTTTTAAAGTGAAACATTCAAAACCCATAAAGAGTAATAAAAATTACCCATAAACAGTGGTTAATATTTTGGTGCCAATCTTTTTATATGGAAATAAGATAATAAGATCACATTATGTGAATCCAATTTTACATCTCACTTTTTATACTTTACACTGTGAGCATTTTCCAGGGTCATTAAAGATGTTGCAGAACCATGATTTGTCATTGTTTCATAAAAAATTCCTTCCTAGGAGTGCCATATAATTTATTTAACCTTCGCCCATTTGGGGACACTTATGCATGCCATTTCCTACTTTTCTCTCTTATAAATAATGGTGTACTTAAGTTGTTTGTATGAACCTGTGTTTCTTTCATTAGAGTAGATTCCTAGAAGTGAAATGATTGGGCCATGGTTGTCAGGCTTTAGTAGCAAATAGCAGAACACCAACCCCAAGCTAGCTTAAAGAATCCATCCATGAAAAGAAATGCAGAAGAATCAGTCCTAATGAGGTGGATGAATCTAGAACCTATTTTACAAAGTGCATAAGTCAAAAAGAGAAGGACAAATACAGTATACTAACACATATATATGAAATCTAGTAAGATGGTATTGCTAAATACACATGCAGAGCAGCAATGGAGAAACAGACATAGAGAACAGACCCATGGACAGTGCAGAGAGGAAAGAGTGGGTGAGAGGCATGGAGAGAGTAACACGAAACCTATGTTCTCACATGTAAAAGAGATAACCACTGTGACTGCACTGTGGGACTAAGGGATCTTACATGGGGGCTATGCAACAACCTGTTGGGGTGGGATTAGGGGGAGAGTGGGAAGCGGGCTTAGGTGGGAGGGGTCAAAGATATACCTATGACGGATTTGGGATAATATGTAGCTGTAAACAACAAAACTCTGTAAAAGCAAAATAAAAATAATTAATTTTAAAAAGGAATGCATTGTTTAAAATAAATAATATGAAAGAATATGAATAAACGGTAGTCATTTAAAAAAAACAGAAACGGTTTGTGTTGTCACATGTAAGTGAGAATTCCAGAAGTAGGCCAGGTTTCAGGCTAACTGACTCAGTGATGTGGTCGGGGACCCATTTTCTTCCTTTCTCCTTTATCAACCATAAAAGCAAGCCCATCCTTGGCTGAGCCCCTCCCGGTAACCAGCCACAATCAGGGCTACAGATATCATCAGTTACACTTAGCAGGATGGTGTGCATTTCTGTCTCCACATTCCAAGACAGTTTTGAGATTCACCCTGAATGGAATATTGGTCCTACTCCCATCCACACACCAATGACTATGACCTAAGGGTTGAATGTTCTGATTGGCTGAAGTCAGTCAGACTATCCATAAAGGTGGGAAGGGATGGACTCCATCCCCACTGAGGTCCAGCAGAATGAACATAGCTAACTTCCCATTCTGGCAAAACTTTTTGCTGCCTGCCTTCAGTCTCCAGGAGCAAGAGGAAGAGGGAGAGAAATCCTGGGTGGCCATCCACCCCAGAAACTCAGCTTGCAGCCCGCAACCTCTTGCAACTGTGCATAAACTTAATGGGACAGCTCAGCAGAATACACTAGAGATGAGGAACTGGGTCCATTACCCTAGTAGAACTTGATGGAGACCACTGCGAATTAGACTACTGTGGAGATCTCTTGGGTTTGGAGCTTCCTGGTGCTAATTTAGAGACAAAGGCAAGATGTGGAAGAGGGTCTTTTCTCTAAGCTGTCGGGAAAATAGTGCTTCCATTTTTTAGTATAAAATGAAATCTAGTAAGATGGTATTGCTAAATACACATGCAGCAGCAATGGAGAAACAGACATAGAGAACAGACCCATGGACAGTGCAGAGAGGAAAGAGTGGGTGAGAGGCATGGAGAGTAACACGAAACCTATGTTCTCACATGTAAAGAGATAACCATTGTGACTGCACTGTGGGACTAAGGGATCTTACATGGGGGCTATGCAACAACCTGTTGAGGTGGGATTAGGGGGAGAGTGGGAAGCGGGCTTAGGTGGGAGGGGTCAAAGATATACCTATGACGGATTTGGGATAATATGTAGCTGTAAACAACAAAACTCTGTAAAAGCAAAATAAAAATAATTAATTTTAAAAAGGAATGCATTGTTTAAAATAAATAATATGAAAGAATATGAATAAACGGTAGTCATTTAAAAAAAACAGAAACGGTTTGTGTTGTCACATGTAAGTGAGAATTCCAGAAGTAGGCCAGGTTTCAGGCTAACTGACTCAGTGATGTGGTCGGGGACCCATTTTCTTCCTTTCTCCTTTATCAACCATAAAAGCAAGCCCATCCTTGGCTGAGCCCTCGGTAACCAGCCACAATCAGGGCTACAGATATCATCAGTTACACTTAGCAGGATGGTGTGCATTTCTGTCTCCACATTCCAAGACAGTTTTGAGATTCACCCTGAATGGAATATTGGTCCTACTCCCATCCACACACCAATGACTATGACCTAAGGGTTGAATGTTCTGATTGGCTGAAGTCAGTCAGACTATCCATAAAGGTGGGAAGGGATGGACTCCATCCCCACTGAGGTCCAGCAGAATGAACATAGCTAACTTCCCATTCTGGCAAAACTTTTTGCTGCCTGCCTTCAGTCTCCAGGAGCAAGAGGAAGAGGGAGAGAAATCCTGGGTGGCCATCCACCCCAGAAACTCAGCTTGCAGCCCGCAACCTCTTGCAACTGTGCATAAACTTAATGGGACAGCTCAGCAGAATACACTAGAGATGAGGAACTGGGTCCATTACCCTAGTAGAACTTGATGGAGACCACTGCGAATTAGACTACTGTGGAGATCTCTTGGGTTTGGAGCTTCCTGGTGCTAATTTAGAGACAAAGGCAAGATGTGGAAGAGGGTCTTTTCTCTAAGCTGTCGGGAAAATAGTGCTTCCATTGAGCAAGCTCTGTGGTTGTCCTTGGAGCACCCTCCAATTTCAGAGATTTGCCGTCCTGAGAATTCATCATTAAACATGAGATTTAACCACAAAATATTAGTGATCAGAGCCCTTAGAGGCACTATACTACTGGTGCTATGCTCTAAGCTGGGGAAGTTACAGGATTCTACTTTACCTACATCGTCATGGCAACCAGCACACAGCCTGAGAACAATCCTGGCAAAGTTCCCCAGCATCTGGTGGGCAGAGAATGTTGGAATGTCTGTGTTACTGGTTTATTGAGCAGTCAGAACTCGGTGGGGCGTGTTCATAAAATAATTGTATTTTCTCCAGCCGCTGCTTCTGTCTGTGCTGTGTAGAACCTCCTTTTCCTAATAGCACATTGTTCAACAAGATCAGGGGCAGGTTCCATAATTTTCTGGTCATTTTTGCTTCTTAAAATACAGCCCAGGGGCTTCCCTGGTGGTCTAGTAGGTAAAGAGTCTGCCTTGCACTGCAAGGGGCACTGGTTAGATCCCTGTCTCAGGAAGATCCCACATGATGCAAAGCGACTGGACTGGTGTGTTCAGTTATGAGCCAGCACGCTGGAGTGCATGTGCCCAAAGCCAGTGCTCTGTGGCAAGAGAGGCCACTGTGATGGGAGGCCCACACAGGCCAAGGAATAAAGATGGATGAAAATAAACAAATAAAAAAACAATAAAAGGGGCCAAAAATTTTTTTTTTAAAAAAAGGTCAAGCTCTGTTGGTTTTAAATCATGTCTCCTTTCTCTCCCTTGAGCACAGTTTTGGGCTGTGTCTTAGTTTCCTGGCTCCACGATTGTGTTAGTCACTCAGTCATTTGGGACTCTCTGATACCCAATGGACTGTCTTCCACCAGGCTTCTCTGCCCATGAGATTTTCCGAGCAAGTATACAGGAGTGGATTGCCATTCCCTTCTCCTGGGGATCTTCCCAACCTGGGATCAAACCCAGTTCTCCTGCATTGCAGACAGGTTCTTTGCAATCTGAACCACAAGGGAGGCTGTTACCAAATATGGTGAACTGTGTGCCTTAAAGTAACAGAAATGTGTTGTCTCACAGTTCTGGAGGCTAGAACTCCAAAGTCAAGGTGCAAGACCACGCTCCCTGGAAGCCCCAAGTGTCCTTAGCTCATAGAGAAAATCTCCGGTCTTCACATGGCATTCCTTCTCTGTCTCATTACCTTGCCCTCCCTCTGTGGATGTCTGTGCCCACACTTCCTTTTTATAAAGCACTGAATGTATTACTACAGTCCACCCTAGCGACTTCATTTTAATTTGATGACCTCTGTTAAGATCTTACCTCCAAATAAGATCACATTCTGAGGTGCTGGCTTGGGATTTATATATATCTTTTGGGGGCATACAGTTCAATACACAACAAGCTGGGACCTAGGACTGTAGTCTGACTTAAGACATCTCCTGTGCCCCACTCTGCAAACCTTGACTCTTCCAGGGATGGTGGGAGGGAGAAAAAAAAGAGAAAAGAGGACAAGTGTCTGTACATGGCTGGGCCACTGTCATGGTCTCTGTTGCTTGTGGTTGCATCCCCAGCTCCCATAGGTGGGTCGTGGAAGTCCTCCCAGCATCTGGCTCCCGACTGAGGGCTGTGTCTCCTGGGACACATGTGAGTCCTTCCCGGTGTCCTAGGGACCCCTGGGCAGAACAACCTTTTGATATTGAGGATGTAGCTCAGGCTTGATCTCTTCCACCTGCGGGTCCTCCAGCTCTCAGACCTGTGCATTGCTTCCTCCACCTCCTGATGCAGAAATCCTGACATCTGGGAATCTTTGCACTCCAGACACAAGTTCCAAGACAAGAAGAAACACTTCACTCACCACCCTGTTATGTGCGTGATAGATAGATAGATAGATAGATAGATAGATAGATAGATAGATAGATAGATAGATAGATAGATGATAGATAGATAGATAGAAGTTGTTGTTCAGTCACCAAGTCATATCCAACTCTTTGTGACACCATGGACTGCAGTATGCCAGGCCTCTGCATCCTCCACTATCTCCCAGAGTTTGCTCAAATGTATGTCCATTGAGTTGGTGATGTACCACTGGAGCTTAGCTTGAAGGATTTTGAGTAAACCTTTCAGATAAATAGATAGATAGAGATCATCTCACAACAAGGATATAACTGAGCAAATCAGCAAGAGATTAAAATCTTGAACAATGTAGAGGAGAATAAATTGATATCAATCCAGCATTGCTGAAATTTTTGATGAAGCTTCACTCCTGTTTTCTAAGGTTTCTAGGATTTAAACATCATTTTTATGAACTAAGAACATCTCATAGAGATAGCTGAAAAAATAATATGCTGATTATGGATAGACATTAATCAAAGGACAACACATAGTGATTGCTACTATTTACCCATGATTTTCTACAAGCCAGACACTGTGCTGAATATTTTCGTAATCATTTTTCTAGTTTCTTCCTCAAGCCATTCTGGATAGAAATGTTGCCTTCTCTATTTTATAGGAAACTGCTTAGATCAGCAAGGATCATGCCTCACGAAAATCTTTTTTGGGGGCATACAGTTCAATACACAACAAGCTGGGACCTAGGACTGTAGTCTGACTTAAGACATCTCCTGTGCCCCACTCTGCAAACCTTGACTCTTCCAGGGATGGTGGGAGGGAGAAAAAAAAGAGAAAAGAGGACAAGTGTCTGTACATGGCTGGGCCACTGTCATGGTCTCTGTTGCTTGTGGTTGCATCCCCAGCTCCCATAGGTGGGTCGTGGAAGTCCTCCCAGCATCTGGCTCCCGACTGAGGGCTGTGTCTCCTGGGACACATGTGAGTCCTTCCCGGTGTCCTAGGGACCCCTGGGCAGAACAACCTTTTGATATTGAGGATGTAGCTCAGGCTTGATCTCTTCCACCTGCGGGTCCTCCAGCTCTCAGACCTGTGCATTGCTTCCTCCACCTCCTGATGCAGAAATCCTGACATCTGGGAATCTTTGCACTCCAGACACAAGTTCCAAGACAAGAAGAAACACTTCACTCACCACCCTGTTATGTGCGTGATAGATAGATAGATAGATAGATAGATAGATAGATAGATAGATAGATGATAGATAGATAGATAGAAGTTGTTGTTCAGTCACCAAGTCATATCCAACTCTTTGTGACACCATGGACTGCAGTATGCCAGGCCTCTGCATCCTCCACTATCTCCCAGAGTTTGCTCAAATGTATGTCCATTGAGTTGGTGATGTACCACTGGAGCTTAGCTTGAAGGATTTTGAGTAAACCTTTCAGATAAATAGATAGATAGAGATCATCTCACAACAAGGATATAACTGAGCAAATCAGCAAGAGATTAAAATCTTGAACAATGTAGAGGAGAATAAATTGATATCAATCCAGCATTGCTGAAATTTTTGATGAAGCTTCACTCCTGTTTTCTAAGGTTTCTAGGATTTAAACATCATTTTTATGAACTAAGAACATCTCATAGAGATAGCTGAAAAAATAATATGCTGATTATGGATAGACATTAATCAAAGGACAACACATAGTGATTGCTACTATTTACCCATGATTTTCTACAAGCCAGACACTGTGCTGAATATTTTCGTAATCATTTTTCTAGTTTCTTCCTCAAGCCATTCTGGATAGAAATGTTGCCTTCTCTATTTTATAGGAAACTGCTTAGATCAGCAAGGATCATGCCTCACGTCAAGCAACAAGTAAGACCTTCAGGTAAAAGTTGAATGTAGGCAGCCTAGCTGAAAGTTTACATTCTCACATCTGTAACTTCCTTCCTTCCTTGGAATTCACACCACATACATGCTGCCACTGAATCCTGAGGATCTAGACTCTCCTGGACTGTTTCCAAAATTCACCCTTTCTCCTCCTTACACAACTATGCCTCAAATCCACAGAGCATTCAAATAAGTGCTTAATTAACATAAATGTCAACAGATGAATGGACAAAGAAGACGTGATACATATGCACAATGGAATATTACTCAGCCATTGAAAACAATGAAATAATGTCATTTGTAGCAACATGGATAAACCTAGAAACTCTATTAAATGAAACAAGTCAGACAGAGAAAACAAAACATGATATCATTTATATGTGAAATCTAATAAAATGATACAAATGAATTTATTTACAAAACAGAAGAAGACTCACAGACATAGAAAACAAACTTATGGTTACCAAAAGGGAAAAGGAATAGGAGGTTGAGATTAACATTATATACACTACTGTATATAAAATAGGTAAACAACAAGGACTTGCTGTATAGCACAGAGAACTCTGCTCAAGGTTCTATAAGGACCTATAAAGGAAAAGAATCTGAAAAAAGAGAATATATGCATACACATATGTGTATCTATATATATATGTATATACACATATGTATATGTATTTACACATATGTATATGTATATACCAGAAAAAAAATGTGTGTGTGTGTGTGTGTGTGCGTGTATAGCTTGCAGAAGGAAATGGAAACCCACTCCAGTCTTCTTGCCTGGAGAATTCCATGGACAGAGGAGCCTGGATATGGATAGACATTATGATAGCAATAGGACAAAAATAATATGCTGATTATGGATAGACATTAATCAAAGGACAACACATAGTGATTGCTACTATTTACCCATGATTTTCTACAAGCCAGACACTGTGCTGAATATTTTCGTAATCATTTTTCTAGTTTCTTCCTCAAGCCATTCTGGATAGAAATGTTGCCTTCTCTATTTTATAGGAAACTGCTTAGATCAGCAAGGATCATGCCTCACGTCAAGCAACAAGTAAGACCTTCAGGTAAAAGTTGAATGTAGGCAGCCTAGCTGAAAGTTTACATTCTCACATCTGTAACTTCCTTCCTTCCTTGGAATTCACACCACATACATGCTGCCACTGAATCCTGAGGATCTAGACTCTCCTGGACTGTTTCCAAAATTCACCCTTTCTCCTCCTTACACAACTATGCCTCAAATCCACAGAGCATTCAAATAAGTGCTTAATTAACATAAATGTCAACAGATGAATGGACAAAGAAGACGTGATACATATGCACAATGGAATATTACTCAGCCATTGAAAACAATGAAATAATGTCATTTGTAGCAACATGGATAAACCTAGAAACTCTATTAAATGAAACAAGTCAGACAGAGAAAACAAAACATGATATCATTTATATGTGAAATCTAATAAAATGATACAAATGAATTTATTTACAAAACAGAAGAAGACTCACAGACATAGAAAACAAACTTATGGTTACCAAAAGGGAAAAGGAATAGGAGGTTGAGATTAACATTATATACACTACTGTATATAAAATAGGTAAACAACAAGGACTTGCTGTATAGCACAGAGAACTCTGCTCAAGGTTCTATAAGGACCTATAAAGGAAAAGAATCTGAAAAAAGAGAATATATGCATACACATATGTGTATCTATATATATATATGTATATACACATATGTATATGTATTTACACATATGTATATGTATATACCAGAAAAAAAATGTGTGTGTGTGTGTGTGTGTGCGTGTATAGCTTGCAGAAGGAAATGGAAACCCACTCCAGTCTTCTTGCCTGGAGAATTCCATGGACAGAGGAGCCTGGTGGGCTACAGTTCATGGGGTCACAAAGAGACACAACTGAGCAACTAACACACGCATATCTGTAAGTGAATCACTTGGCTGTACACCTGAAACTAACACAGCGCTGTGAGTTAATTATATTTCAACTAAAACTAAATTAAAATAAAAATCAGTGTCATCTTTCTCTCTACATTAGCCTCTGCATCTCACTGTTTCTTGCCTCTAAGGAATCCAAGGGATTTGCATCCACCCATCCTGAACTGAGCTGCAGTTTCTGCTAATAAGTGCTGAGTTTGAAATGAAATTCATCAATATTGTAGGTTTAAATAAGAGTTCAAGGTACAGAGAATAAAAATAGACTCCACAAGGGAGAAAACAAAATGGTTTCCCTCAATGGAAACTGAGAGAGAGAGGGAGGTTGGGAAGAATGACCATCTTAATTCTTTTTACCTCTCATAGGTCAATTTGAAATATTCAGGCTAGAAGAAAATTTATGTCGTGTAGCTGAATCCATGTGCAATTATAATTAGCTCTGACAGTAGTTGTATTATGTTGAAAGCATCTTTGAATATGAATTTAGGAGAGGCAAGGAGACAGAAACGAGAGAGCAAGAAGCTGACAAAAGGAAAGAGAAGAGAAAGTCCAGACGGAGGCCAAGTGAGGGGATGGGGAAATTCATGTTCAAGTTCTTCCGGCTCTTTCTCCACAAAGCGTCACCTGTCAAGTGAAGACAACCATTGTTCAAGGCTCCAGCAGTGCTTACAATAAAAGTCTAGCCACAATACAAGGTTATATATAAATGGATGAATATAAACAGGGCAGTGTGAAATGCACTCAGGTTCATGATTTCTATTCCTGCTGTGTTTGGATGAAAAATAGAGTTTGTGATTCACAGTAAGCAGTGACGCTGGATCCTCTTCCAAGAAAGAAGATGCACATTTTCCCTCTGAATGGAAGGAGAGATGAAATAATCACACATACACACACATACACACACACACACACACACACACACACCCCTCATCTCCTCTCACTCACACTCCTTCCTAGTGGCATCTGACTCGCTGACATTCACAGCTAAACATTTCTTGCAGAGGCACTGAGTCACTTTCATTTTCTAGGAGAGGTAATAGACTGAGTTTGGTCCCTAAGAGTGGTCAAAAAAGTCGTTAATATAAAAATTCTCACAAATAAAAATTTCAAGTATGTGTTGCAAGGAAAGTCGTTGCATATGCCAGCTTGGATCACAGTATCATTAAAGGGAAAGGAAGAGGGCTGAGCCTCAGGTGTAGATGACTTCCATTTTTCAAGCACTTTCAAAGATAGCACATCCACGTCCTCCCTGACAGTCTTCCCTCAGTATCTATTAGCCTTCATGACCAGAAAGCGCTTTGTTATATCCAACCTAAATCACTCTTATCAAAGCACAGATAGGTCCTAATGCAATGACCATTCACTGTTATGAAGCTATTACAAAAACCACCACCTTCCAGCTCACCTCTATTTTCTGATCTCTCCATCATCTTTCTGAGTGGATATTTTAAAAATCCTTCCTTGGTTCAAGGTACAATAAAAAAAGGAGAAACAAAATGGTTTCCCTCAATGGAAACTGAGAGAGAGAGGGAGGTTGGGAAGAATGACCATCTTAATTCTTTTTACCTCTCATAGGTCAATTTGAAATATTCAGGCTAGAAGAAAATTTATGTCGTGTAGCTGAATCCATGTGCAATTATAATTAGCTCTGACAGTAGTTGTATTATGTTGAAAGCATCTTTGAATATGAATTTAGGAGGCAAGGAGACAGAAACGAGAGAGCAAGAAGCTGACAAAAGGAAAGAGAAGAGAAAGTCCAGACGGAGGCCAAGTGAGGGGATGGGGAAATTCATGTTCAAGTTCTTCCGGCTCTTTCTCCACAAAGCGTCACCTGTCAAGTGAAGACAACCATTGTTCAAGGCTCCAGCAGTGCTTACAATAAAAGTCTAGCCACAATACAAGGTTATATATAAATGGATGAATATAAACAGGGCAGTGTGAAATGCACTCAGGTTCATGATTTCTATTCCTGCTGTGTTTGGATGAAAAATAGAGTTTGTGATTCACAGTAAGCAGTGACGCTGGATCCTCTTCCAAGAAAGAAGATGCACATTTTCCCTCTGAATGGAAGGAGAGATGAAATAATCACACATACACACACATACACACACACACACACACACACACCCCTCATCTCCTCTCACTCACACTCCTTCCTAGTGGCATCTGACTCGCTGACATTCACAGCTAAACATTTCTTGCAGAGGCACTGAGTCACTTTCATTTTCTAGGAGAGGTAATAGACTGAGTTTGGTCCCTAAGAGTGGTCAAAAAAGTCGTTAATATAAAAATTCTCACAAATAAAAATTTCAAGTATGTGTTGCAAGGAAAGTCGTTGCATATGCCAGCTTGGATCACAGTATCATTAAAGGGAAAGGAAGAGGGCTGAGCCTCAGGTGTAGATGACTTCCATTTTTCAAGCACTTTCAAAGATAGCACATCCACGTCCTCCCTGACAGTCTTCCCTCAGTATCTATTAGCCTTCATGACCAGAAAGCGCTTTGTTATATCCAACCTAAATCACTCTTATCAAAGCACAGATAGGTCCTAATGCAATGACCATTCACTGTTATGAAGCTATTACAAAAACCACCACCTTCCAGCTCACCTCTATTTTCTGATCTCTCCATCATCTTTCTGAGTGGATATTTTAAAAAATCCTTCCTTTTCTATGGAAGCTGCACTGCACTCCTGAAGGCCTCCATCACTTTCGTTGTTGTTGCAAGTCACTAAGTCGTGTCTGACTCTTCTGTGACCCCATAGATGGTATCCTGCTGGGCTTCTCTATCTGTGGGATTTCCCGGGTGAGAATACTGAAGAGGGTTGCCATTTCCTTCTCCAGTGGACTTTCCCAACCCAGGGATCAAACCCACATCTCCTGCATTGGCAGATGCGTTCTCTACCACTGAGCCACCAGGGAAGCCCCTCCATGGGTTTATCTGGTATACAAAATTACAAAGTACTTACAGTGTATCAGATCTTGGGAAGGATTCCAAAGCATAGGTACAATATGGTTCTCATCCTTTAGAAGTTCACAACCTATGGCCTCTAATTGTTAAATCACAGTATTTTAGAAATACTGCATCACAAAAGAGACTAGAGTCCGTTGAAGCCATCCAACATGTTTCAATCACACATAGCAGTGCTTCTGATATTTCAACAAGTCATCAGTGTTGGTGGGCATGTCGCAGGCTAGGAGATATGTCCAATTCCTAGGTAAATTACCTTTCAAATGCAAATCATTTATAAATGTAGGTACTATGTTATCGTTGATAACAACACTTTGAAACATCCAAGTTGAAAACCCTTCACCTTAACCCCATTTCTCTCCAAATGTGGGATTTTCCATTGTATCCATGATATCCAAATTTTCACCAAAAAGTCTTAGGACCAGAGAGTTCCTTAGCTAATGAGATTTATTCCATAGACTTTTCTCTCTCTCTCTTTTTTTTTTTTTGGAATACAGTTGCTTTAAACTGTTGTGTTAGTTTCTGCTGCACAACAGTCAGTCAGCTCTACCTATACATACCCTCCCTCTCAGATCTCCCCCTCCCCGCCATCCCACCCCTCTAGGTCATCACAGAGCACCACACTGAGCTCCCTGTGGTATGCAGAAGCTTCCTGCTAGCTGTCTATTTGACACTTGCTGGTGTATATAGGTCAGTCCCAATCTCCCAGTTCATCCCACACGCCCCTTACTTCATGTATCCATACATCTGTTCTCTATGTCTGCATCTCTATTCATGCCTTGCAAATAGAATCTTGTGTTGTTCAGTCAACTGTCCAACTCTTTACAGCCCCATGGACTGCAGCATGCAGGCTTCCCTGTCCTTTACTATTTCCAGGAGTTTGCTCAAACTCATGTCTATTGAGTCGGTGATGTTATCTAACAATCTCATCCTCTGTCACCCCCTTTTCCTCTTTCCCTCAGTCTTTCCCAGCATCAGGGTCTTGTCCAGTGAGTCGAGTCTTCCCATTGAGTGGTCAAAGTATTGGAGCTTCAGCTTCAGCATCAACACTTCCAGTGAATATTCAGGGCTAATTTCCTTAAGGGTTGACTGGTTTGATCTCCTTGCAGTCCAAGGGACTCTTGAGAATCTTCATATACTTTAGTACAATTGATCTATAAAAACTGCATGCATTTAATGCATATATCTTAATGAGTTTGGACATATAACATGAGTAAAATCATCTCTTCTGTTGCAAAATGTTGCTACAGATTTTGGATTTTTTTCTATGATCCATCCAACATGTTTCAATCACACATAGCAGTGCTTCATATTTCAACAAGTCATCAGTGTTGGTGGGCATGTCGCAGGCTAGGAGATATGTCCAATTCCTAGGTAAATTACCTTTCAAATGCAAATCATTTATAAATGTAGGTACTATGTTATCGTTGATAACAACACTTTGAAACATCCAAGTTGAAAACCCTTCACCTTAACCCCATTTCTCTCCAAATGTGGGATTTTCCATTGTATCCATGATATCCAAATTTTCACCAAAAAGTCTTAGGACCAGAGAGTTCCTTAGCTAATGAGATTTATTCCATAGACTTTTCTCTCTCTCTCTTTTTTTTTTTTTGGAATACAGTTGCTTTAAACTGTTGTGTTAGTTTCTGCTGCACAACAGTCAGTCAGCTCTACCTATACATACCCTCCCTCTCAGATCTCCCCCTCCCCGCCATCCCACCCCTCTAGGTCATCACAGAGCACCACACTGAGCTCCCTGTGGTATGCAGAAGCTTCCTGCTAGCTGTCTATTTGACACTTGCTGGTGTATATAGGTCAGTCCCAATCTCCCAGTTCATCCCACACGCCCCTTACTTCATGTATCCATACATCTGTTCTCTATGTCTGCATCTCTATTCATGCCTTGCAAATAGAATCTTGTGTTGTTCAGTCAACTGTCCAACTCTTTACAGCCCCATGGACTGCAGCATGCAGGCTTCCCTGTCCTTTACTATTTCCAGGAGTTTGCTCAAACTCATGTCTATTGAGTCGGTGATGTTATCTAACAATCTCATCCTCTGTCACCCCCTTTTCCTCTTTCCCTCAGTCTTTCCCAGCATCAGGGTCTTGTCCAGTGAGTCGAGTCTTCCCATTGAGTGGTCAAAGTATTGGAGCTTCAGCTTCAGCATCAACACTTCCAGTGAATATTCAGGGCTAATTTCCTTAAGGGTTGACTGGTTTGATCTCCTTGCAGTCCAAGGGACTCTTGAGAATCTTCATATACTTTAGTACAATTGATCTATAAAAACTGCATGCATTTAATGCATATATCTTAATGAGTTTGGACATATAACATGAGTAAAATCATCTCTTGTGCTGTTGCAAAGGAGTGTTTGCTATGACCAGTGCATTCTCTTGGCAGAGTTCTGTTAGCTTTTGTCCTGCTTCATTTTGTACTCCAGGGCAAAATCCAGGGTTGATTTCCTTCAGGATTGACTAATTTGATCTCCTTGCTGTCCAAGGGACTCTTTAGGGACTTTTTCTGCATGACAATTTGAGAGCATCAATTCTTTGGCACTCAACCTTCTTTATGGCAAATAGATTTAGCTGTACCATGTTTTGGGGCTTTCTTGGTGGCTCAGGCGTAAAAAATCTGCCTACCAAAGCAAGATATAAAAGAGATGCACATTCAATCCTTGGGTTGGGGAGATCCCCTGGAGCAGGAAATGGCTGTATTTCCCAGGCCAGTATTCTTGCCTGGGAAATCCCATGGACAGAGGAGCCTGGTGGGCTCCAGTCCATTGGGTTGCAAAGAGTCAGACATGACTGAGTGATTTGAGCATGTACCATTTTTCTAGATTCCACATACATACATTGATATACAATATTTGTTTTTCTCTCTCTGACTCACTGCATTCTGTATGACAGACTCTAGGTCCATCCACATCTCTCAAAATGACCTGATTTTATTCTTTTTTATAAAGATGTGGTACCAAGATACAATAGAATATTATGCAGTCATGCCCTTTTCTTAATCCCCTCCGTGTTGTCCACCGCAGAGCAGCCCCCACTGCTAGAGTTAATGCCTCTCTACCATTGAGTGATACGTCCTGCCCCCAAGTCTACTCTGATTATGCATACCGCATCTTAGTTGAGACCTCATCTGCCAGCTCTACATGTAATCAGGCCTCGACCTGCATCTCTTCTCTCTCGATGCCTTCTATTTGGAAGCTATGCACACTTAGTAAAGCCCTCTCAGATCTACAATTCCTTTCCTGGGTTTCATACTTAGCTTTAATCTTACATTTGCCGGTGCCTCTGAACACTTCTCTGTGAAAGTCCTTCTATTACCTTGAATTCTATGCATTTAAATGAAGTGCTTCATCCCTTTCATACAACTGAATCCCGCCCCTGGTTCCTAAGCTTCTCTGTATGACATTGCTGTTGTTATTCCTGGAATATATGGAGCACACTAATATTGCTCATTGAATATGTATGATTATCTTACTTTAGGCTGTAAGAAACCTAAAGTCAGGGTCTTGTCTTATTTGTCTTTGTATTTTCAGCATCTAAGCCCAACGTTTGGCAAATCACAACACTCAATAAATGATGTGTGTGTGTGTATGTAGGTGGGTGGTGTTACTGGATCCTGCCCCAGTCTCAGCACAAAATATTCAACATCCACATTTGACTCTTCTCTCTCTTCAAGCTCACATTCACCCAGTCATAGTTTGTTGATCTTTCCTTCGCTGTTTCTCTCATACGTCTACTTACTTTGCACTGCGAATGCCCTAACTAGTTCCTTCTAGCCTCATGCTTGGACTCCTTGTCAACCTCCTGAAGAGGTTCTCTTTTTTGTTTTTTAAGATTTTATTTTTGAATGTGGGCCATTCAATAAAGACTTTTGAAAAAAGGAAAAACAAGTATTATCACAGCTTGATATAACTTAGTTTATAAATAGGGACTTACATATATGTATATATACACAGGGACATTTATTTTCTGGGTCTAGGTTTTTGCTGTTATGAAGATACATTCTGTCACTGGCTTGGAACCTACCTGGCAAGTCAGAAACAGACCTAAGCAAACATAAACAATCATAGAATGATGGGCTTGAACCTGACTTGTAGCCAATGATGACTGTTCCTTTAGACATCATGTGTTCAAAAGATGGTTTTGATGACTAATGTGAAATAAGATCTACCCCTCAAATTCTTTGAATTTGATTTGGATAATTTTTTCACTGATTCGTGATCCCTCAAAGTGAAAACTTCTGGGGATGTTGTCCACAGAGCAGCCCCCACTGCTAGAGTTAATGCCTCTCTACCATTGAGTGATACGTCCTGCCCCAAGTCTACTCTGATTATGCATACCGCATCTTAGTTGAGACCTCATCTGCCAGCTCTACATGTAATCAGGCCTCGACCTGCATCTCTTCTCTCTCGATGCCTTCTATTTGGAAGCTATGCACACTTAGTAAAGCCCTCTCAGATCTACAATTCCTTTCCTGGGTTTCATACTTAGCTTTAATCTTACATTTGCCGGTGCCTCTGAACACTTCTCTGTGAAAGTCCTTCTATTACCTTGAATTCTATGCATTTAAATGAAGTGCTTCATCCCTTTCATACAACTGAATCCCGCCCCTGGTTCCTAAGCTTCTCTGTATGACATTGCTGTTGTTATTCCTGGAATATATGGAGCACACTAATATTGCTCATTGAATATGTATGATTATCTTACTTTAGGCTGTAAGAAACCTAAAGTCAGGGTCTTGTCTTATTTGTCTTTGTATTTTCAGCATCTAAGCCCAACGTTTGGCAAATCACAACACTCAATAAATGATGTGTGTGTGTGTATGTAGGTGGGTGGTGTTACTGGATCCTCCCCGAGTCTCAGCACAAAATATTCAACATCCACATTTGACTCTTCTCTCTCTTCAAGCTCACATTCACCCAGTCATAGTTTGTTGATCTTTCCTTCGCTGTTTCTCTCATACGTCTACTTACTTTGCACTGCGAATGCCCTAACTAGTTCCTTCTAGCCTCATGCTTGGACTCCTTGTCAACCTCCTGAAGAGGTTCTCTTTTTTGTTTTTTAAGATTTTATTTTTGAATGTGGGCCATTCAATAAAGACTTTTGAAAAAAGGAAAAACAAGTATTATCACAGCTTGATATAACTTAGTTTATAAATAGGGACTTACATATATGTATATATACACAGGGACATTTATTTTCTGGGTCTAGGTTTTTGCTGTTATGAAGATACATTCTGTCACTGGCTTGGAACCTACCTGGCAAGTCAGAAACAGACCTAAGCAAACATAAACAATCATAGAATGATGGGCTTGAACCTGACTTGTAGCCAATGATGACTGTTCCTTTAGACATCATGTGTTCAAAAGATGGTTTTGATGACTAATGTGAAATAAGATCTACCCCTCAAATTCTTTGAATTTGATTTGGTAATAGATTTATTCACTGATGTGTTCGTTCCAGATGCCGTGTTAGCAATGTACTAAAGTGAAAACTGTAGACTTAGCCCCAGTCCTACAGGAGGAGAATGACTTCACAAATAATCACAAACAAATAGTAACAAATATTATAAAAAATAACTGAAACTTATTTGATGTGAGTAGATGGGGGTAGGCTTCCCAAGAAAGCACATTTAAGATGAGGCTTGTAGGATGAAAATGAGAAAGAGTTCAGCAAATAGCATTCCAGAGAACCACATGTGCAAGGCCCTGAGGTTGATTTAGCAAACTGAAGGAAGAGTAGTACGGCTGAAGCATAGTAAATGAAGCCACTTTTATACAGAACATGCATTCAATACATTAAAAAACATCACATTCTTTAATTCTTGCTGAGGGAGAGACTCCAAACCTTCCTTAGCTGTATCTCTAGGGGCATTGACCCTGAACTCAGAGTTCTGTAGGTTGTGGTTGATAGTAGAGGCAGGGGAAAGGCTTTGAACTGTGTTATAGAGACCTAGGAGATATGGGTTTTATCCCTTGGTTGGGAAGATCCCCTGGAGAAGGAAATGGCTAACCACTCCAGTATTCTTGCCTGGAGAATTCCCATGGAGAAAGGAGCCTAGGGGGCTGCAGTCCAAAGGTTCAAAAAGAATTGGACATGAATGAGTGACTAAGCACACACACACACACACACACACACCTGAGTTAACTTCCTAGTCTACTTTATTTACTGTGTGAGCTTGGACAGCTCATTCTACCATTGTCTGAAATAAATGGTTATCGATTCATTCTATTCAATAGTTACATACAAACCACCTACTATGTGCCAGGATATATTCTAGATATAGAATATAAATTCTATGTGTATATAATGCATATCTATATCCATGTATGTATTACATACACTTTGTATTCTTTTTGATATATGAGTAACCAATCATAGAATGATGGGCTTGAACCTGACTTGTAGCCAATGATGACTGTTCCTTTAGACATCATGTGTTCAAAAGATGGTTTTGATGACTAAGGGAAATAAGATCTACCCCTCAAATTCTTTGAATTTGATTTGGTAATAGATTTATTCACTGATGTGTTCGTTCCAGATGCCGTGTTAGCAATGTACTAAAGTGAAAACTGTAGACTTAGCCCCAGTCCTACAGGAGGAGAATGACTTCACAAATAATCACAAACAAATAGTAACAAATATTATAAAAAATAACTGAAACTTATTTGATGTGAGTAGATGGGGTAGGCTTCCCAAGAAAGCACATTTAAGATGAGGCTTGTAGGATGAAAATGAGAAAGAGTTCAGCAAATAGCATTCCAGAGAACCACATGTGCAAGGCCCTGAGGTTGATTTAGCAAACTGAAGGAAGAGTAGTACGGCTGAAGCATAGTAAATGAAGCCACTTTTATACAGAACATGCATTCAATACATTAAAAAACATCACATTCTTTAATTCTTGCTGAGGGAGAGACTCCAAACCTTCCTTAGCTGTATCTCTAGGGGCATTGACCCTGAACTCAGAGTTCTGTAGGTTGTGGTTGATAGTAGAGGCAGGGGAAAGGCTTTGAACTGTGTTATAGAGACCTAGGAGATATGGGTTTTATCCCTTGGTTGGGAAGATCCCCTGGAGAAGGAAATGGCTAACCACTCCAGTATTCTTGCCTGGAGAATTCCCATGGAGAAAGGAGCCTAGGGGGCTGCAGTCCAAAGGTTCAAAAAGAATTGGACATGAATGAGTGACTAAGCACACACACACACACACACACACACCTGAGTTAACTTCCTAGTCTACTTTATTTACTGTGTGAGCTTGGACAGCTCATTCTACCATTGTCTGAAATAAATGGTTATCGATTCATTCTATTCAATAGTTACATACAAACCACCTACTATGTGCCAGGATATATTCTAGATATAGAATATAAATTCTATGTGTATATAATGCATATCTATATCCATGTATGTATTACATACACTTGTTCTGTATTATACACATATTATGTATAGTATCATATGCATGCATGCGTACTAAATCACTTCAGTCATATCCGACTCTTTGTGACCCCATGGACTGTAGCCCACCAGGCTCCTCTGTCCATGGGGTTCACCAGGCAAGAAAACTGGAGTGAGTTGCCATGCCCTCCTCCAGGGGATCTTCTCAACCCAGGGATCTAACCTGTGTGGAGCAAGGACAGCTGCCCACATGCAGATGGTAAGACTGAGGCTCAGGGAGCATAGGTTACCTTCCCAGAGTCACACAGGAAAAATTGCTGAGACCTTGCAGTTTTCAAAGCCCAGGTTCTGCCCACTCCAGCATGCGGTGACCTGGGACCATTTAGGTTGGAAACTTTGGTAGTTACTCCCCAAATTCTGGCCTTGAAATGTGTTTTGTTTTTTTCACCCACCTGGCCACTAGATACAAGTAACATCTGCACATCTTTTTTTCCCCTTGTTTGAATAGAACATAAGTTGAAAGCAGAAAAAGAAGCAAAACAAACAAACAAAAATGTATGAGAATTTAATTGGCGCTCAGGTGAACACAGGTAAAACTATGAGGAAATGAAAAAGGGGGCTCAGCTTAACTGTAAATCATAGGAGATGGGGAAGATGCAGTCTTTGATTGTCTTTCATTTAAATTAGGAGGAAGTTGGCCTTCAGGAGAGACTATTCAGAAGATTTGGGAAATGACAACTCAGGTAGATTAGAAAAAGTGTATTTCCAGGGACTGCACATTTAGTAACATAAACAAATCATTAGGTTTTTTTTTTTTTAAATTTTAAAACTGACTTTCCTAAAATAGAGCCCGAAAGCTAGGCAAGGAGAATGTTCAGTCGGGTTCTGATCTGAAGACTCGATTTTTTTTTTCTGTGCTCTTGTCCTTGGGCTGCTGCTGGGACAGGATTTAGGCATCATTGAGGAGCAAATAGCTTACCTGAAGGATTGGGTCAGCAGCTGCTGGCTGATAGATTCTTTTTCTATATTGCTTACACAGATTTGTAAGAAAGCATTTAAACCAGTAAGAAGAGGCTGTATCTATAACAGTGTATCTTAACCCTTTATTCCTGAACTTTTTTTCAGATCTCTTTGGGGATCTGACAAAATAAAAGACTGTCTTTATAAAATAGCACAGACGGGACTTCCCTGGTGGTCCAGTGGCTAAGACTCCGTGTTGCTCGTGAAGGGGGCCAAGGTTTGACTGCTGGTCAGGGAACTAGGGCACTGGTCAGGAACTCAGAGGATGAGATGGTTGGATTGCATCACTGACTCCGTGGAAATGAATTTGAGCAGGCTCTGGGAGATGGTGAAGGACAGGGAAGCCTGACATGCTGTACTCCAGAGGGTTGCAAAGAGTCGGGGTCAACTTAGAGACTGAACAACAACTTGGTTGTTGAGTCCAATGATTCTACCATAACTTAGCCAGACTTGAAGTCATCTGATGGTGTAGGCTATGACTTCTTCAACTTTGTATGTGCATCTCTGTCACCACTCTTAAAACATGATCAGTGCTCAATAATTATGATTTAACCTTCAGATTCACTGAGCATAGGTGGGCCCCCATCTTGTGTCACTGGTGTTCTTTGAAGAGTCCCCTTACAGAAAGTTCTGCACCTGGATACATCTGGAAAGTGAGACTTGGTGATCTTGCCCAGAGTCAAAGACATTCTCCTTTTTCCAACCCCATCTAGGCAACAGTTCAGTAACTTGAAGGGAGCAGTCTGAGATGATTTCCTTTGCTCAAAAAGTGGGTGGTGGATGGAAGTAAAGAGAGATGCATGCAGATACCTCAACAATCCTTAGAGCCAAATAAGTGGTCTGGCAGGTCTTTGTGCTCCCAAGCAAGAGAGAAGAAAATTTCAGAAAGGCAACTGGTCTCCAGAAAGTTTCCTTGGAAACTTAGTGGAAAATTGGTTTGGATCAGAACCCAGTCTCATTGATTAAACACTGGCTGAAAGATGACAGGGTGATGATAAATTGCCAAGGAGCCCATTTGGGTGTAAGCATCTAATTGGTGCCACAGGGTTTAGGGTAAGAACCTATCTTCTTTCACAGCTTTATTAATAATCTGGAAGTGGTTAGAAATGGTGTGTTCATGCTCAGCAGGGAACTGGTACAGTCAAGAGAACCAGAAAATAATGATACAAATATACTCAGATGGTCAGCACTTCGTACGTGTTTTTTTTGAACTTTTTCAGATCTCTTTGGGGATCTGACAAAATAAAAGACTGTCTTTATAAAATAGCACAGACGGGACTTCCCTGGTGGTCCAGTGGCTAAGACTCCGTGTTGCTCGTGAAGGGGGCCAAGGTTTGACTGCTGGTCAGGGAACTAGGGCACTGGTCAGGAACTCAGAGGATGAGATGGTTGGATTGCATCACTGACTCCGTGGAAATGAATTTGAGCAGGCTCTGGGAGATGGTGAAGGACAGGGAAGCCTGACATGCTGTACTCCAGAGGGTTGCAAAGAGTCGGGGTCAACTTAGAGACTGAACAACAACTTGGTTGTTGAGTCCAATGATTCTACCATAACTTAGCCAGACTTGAAGTCATCTGATGGTGTAGGCTATGACTTCTTCAACTTTGTATGTGCATCTCTGTCACCACTCTTAAAACATGATCAGTGCTCAATAATTATGATTTAACCTTCAGATTCACTGAGCATAGGTGGGCCCCCATCTTGTGTCACTGGTGTTCTTTGAAGAGTCCCCTTACAGAAAGTTCTGCACCTGGATACATCTGGAAAGTGAGACTTGGTGATCTTGCCCAGAGTCAAAGACATTCTCCTTTTTCCAACCCCATCTAGGCAACAGTTCAGTAACTTGAAGGGAGCAGTCTGAGATGATTTCCTTTGCTCAAAAAGTGGGTGGTGGATGGAAGTAAAGAGAGATGCATGCAGATACCTCAACAATCCTTAGAGCCAAATAAGTGGTCTGGCAGGTCTTTGTGCTCCCAAGCAAGAGAGAAGAAAATTTCAGAAAGGCAACTGGTCTCCAGAAAGTTTCCTTGGAAACTTAGTGGAAAATTGGTTTGGATCAGAACCCAGTCTCATTGATTAAACACTGGCTGAAAGATGACAGGGTGATGATAAATTGCCAAGGAGCCCATTTGGGTGTAAGCATCTAATTGGTGCCACAGGGTTTAGGGTAAGAACCTATCTTCTTTCACAGCTTTATTAATAATCTGGAAGTGGTTAGAAATGGTGTGTTCATGCTCAGCAGGGAACTGGTACAGTCAAGAGAACCAGAAAATAATGATACAAATATACTCAGCAGAGTAAAGATAGCCACGTGCATCCAGCTTAGAAAAATAAGCTTTAAATTTTTTTTAATCAGGGGGATAAAGGGAAGCAAGGAGATGGAAAAGAAGTTGGATAATGGGTATAACAAACCTGGGCTTCCCAGGTTGTGCTAGTGGTGAATAACCTGCCTTCCAATGAAGAAGACATAAGAGACTCACATTTGATTCCTGGGTTGGGAAGATCCTCTGGAGGAGAGTGTGGCAATCCACTCCAGTAGTCTTGACTGGAGAATCCCATGAATAGAGGAACCTGGCGGGCTACAGTCCATGGGGTAGCAAAGATTCAGATACGGCTAAAGCGACTTGGCACGGTAGCAGGCAGCAGAGACAAAACAGCATGAAGAATCCTTCATGGGACAGACATGGACAGTGGACATATGGCCATTGTGGGGAAGAAACAGTGGGTGGGAGGCGTAAAGGAAGTAGCATGAAGGCCTGTGATATCATATGTGAAGAAAATAGCTATAGTTATTGCTCTGTGAGAAAAGCAGATCCTTCATGGGTGCTGCATGACGGCCTGGAGGGGTGGGATTGGGGGGATATACATATGACTAATCTGAGAACATACATATCTGTAAACAACAGAATGCTGTAAAAACTAAAAGTAAAAAAAATAAATAAAAGAGTCCCGCATGGGAGGATCAAGGGCCGCTTCTGGACTTGGATCACAAGGTTCTGCTCAAATTCTATAGACTAGAACCGGGTCACAAGGTCACACCTACTAACAAGAAGAGCTGAGAACACAATGGTCTTCTGCATGCGGGGTGGTGAGGAACCTGTTTTCTGAAGCACCTTCTCTGCCTCAGGCTTCTTTGGCCAAAGGATTTTCAGCTTCTGCTCTGAGAAGATCAGAATAAGAATGTTTTACTCTCTTTGAAAATAGCCTAAGGCCCTTAGCAAAGAGAAGTGAGTCGGGAAAATAGGAAGAGATGGATGTGTATTCAGATGGCTTCACGGTACATGGAGCTTGAAAGGTAGACCAGAAATGTCAAGTGTATGAGACTGAAGTGCCCCCTCCCCAAAATCATGTCTACATGGATCCTCAGAATAAGAACTTTATTTTATTAGTTAAGACAACGCCGTATTGCACTGTGTGTGTGTGTGTGTGTGTGTGTGCACGCTCATACGCTAAGTCATTTAAGTCTTGTCCAACTCTGTGCAACCCTACGGACTGCAGCCCAACAGGCTCCTTCGGTCCGTGGAATTCCCCAGGCAAGAATACTGGAGTGGGTTGCCATGCTCTCCTCCAAGGGATCTTCCTGATCCAGGGATCAAACATGTGTCTCCCGAATTGCAGGTGGATTCTTTACAGCTGGAGGAGAGTGTGGCAATCCACTCCAGTGCGGGTGGAGGACGGCGGTACAGTCCATGGGGTAGCAAAGATTCAGATACGGCTAAAGCGACTTGGCACGGTAGCAGGCAGCAGAGACAAAACAGCATGAAGAATCCTTCATGGGACAGACATGGACAGTGGACATATGGCCATTGTGGGGAAGAAACAGTGGGTGGGAGGCGTAAAGGAAGTAGCATGAAGGCCTGTGATATCATATGTGAAGAAAATAGCTATAGTTATTGCTCTGTGAGAAAAGCAGATCCTTCATGGGTGCTGCATGACGGCCTGGAGGGGTGGGATTGGGGGGATATACATATGACTAATCTGAGAACATACATATCTGTAAACAACAGAATGCTGTAAAAACTAAAAGTAAAAAAAATAAATAAAAGAGTCCCGCATGGGAGGATCAAGGGCCGCTTCTGGACTTGGATCACAAGGTTCTGCTCAAATTCTATAGACTAGAACCGGGTCACAAGGTCACACCTACTAACAAGAAGAGCTGAGAACACAATGGTCTTCTGCATGCGGGGTGGTGAGGAACCTGTTTTCTGAAGCACCTTCTCTGCCTCAGGCTTCTTTGGCCAAAGGATTTTCAGCTTCTGCTCTGAGAAGATCAGAATAAGAATGTTTTACTCTCTTTGAAAATAGCCTAAGGCCCTTAGCAAAGAGAAGTGAGTCGGGAAAATAGGAAGAGATGGATGTGTATTCAGATGGCTTCACGGTACATGGAGCTTGAAAGGTAGACCAGAAATGTCAAGTGTATGAGACTGAAGTGCCCCCTCCCCAAAATCATGTCTACATGGATCCTCAGAATAAGAACTTTATTTTATTAGTTAAGACAACGCCGTATTGCACTGTGTGTGTGTGTGTGTGTGTGTGTGCACGCTCATACGCTAAGTCATTTAAGTCTTGTCCAACTCTGTGCAACCCTACGGACTGCAGCCCAACAGGCTCCTTCGGTCCGTGGAATTCCCCAGGCAAGAATACTGGAGTGGGTTGCCATGCTCTCCTCCAAGGGATCTTCCTGATCCAGGGATCAAACATGTGTCTCCCGAATTGCAGGTGGATTCTTTACAGCTAAGCCATGGGGAAGCCCCTATACTTCATAATAGCAGACCCTGATTCAGTGACTCGAGCCCTTACAAGAGAAGAAACACACAGAAGAATACTCTGGAAAAAACAGAGGCAGAGTTCAGAGTGGTGTGTCTGCAAGTCAGGCTGTGCCAAGGATTGCTGCCAAGCGCCAGAACTAGGAAGAGGCAAGCAAGAAAGAAATCTCCCCAGAGCCTTTGGGAAAGCATGGCTCTGTTGACATCTTGATTTCAGACTTCCAGCCTCCGGAAGTGTGAGAGGAACCCTTTGTGTTGTTCCAAGTCACTCACTGTGTGGTCCTTGTTAGGGCAGCTCTAGGAAGCTGAGTGTGGAGTGAGGCAGACTCTATCCACATCAAAGTTTGTTACAATCCAGGACAGTGAAAAACCCTCTAACTCTGGCATGCCAACAGGTCACAGGGGAGGATCTTAACTGGAAAGTTGGGTTAGTGCCTATGAACACTGCTTGCACAAGAGATAAAGAAAAAAAAAACACCAGGAATGCAGATTCTTATTCTAAAACATTTATATTGGAGGAAGAATAGGAGTAGTAATGCTTTGTGAAAGTGTTAGTTGCTCAGTACGTCCAACTCTTCGCAACCCTATGGACTATAGCCCCCCGACTCCTCTGTCCATGGGATTCTCCAGGCAAGAACACTGGAGTGGGTTGCTATGCCCTCCTCCAGGGGATCTTCCTGATCGAGGGAGGGAACTCATATCTCCTACTGCTTCTGCACTGGCAAGCAGATTCTTGACCACTCGAACCACCTGGGAACCGAAACCAAGGCACGAGGAGCAACCAAAGGGAAAGGTTTGAAGATGTCCAGGCAGACTACTGACATCATGATTCTACCATCTGGAGCTCAGAAATTTCAGATGTGTGCAACATGGGAGCATCACAGCCAAACTTGCTTTAGTGCTGATTCCATCACGTCTGTCTTGCTTCAGTTTACTTCCTAAGCTGTTTCTCTCAGAACAATGGGTGTGGACACCACAAGTTATGTATGTGATACTGTTTTCAAATTGCGTTTCCCTGTCTACTACAGTTGTCTCATTTTGGTAAGAAAGAAATAAAATCTATCTCTCTACAGCAGGTGTACCTGCCTTCTCCCAGTCCAGACTTGGGTGGGTTTGCTTGCAAATGAACTCAAACTGCCCAGTGGTTGGTAGCCTCAACTGGTCTTCAGTTTTCAGTCTTTGAGGGCCCAGTCTGGCTGGGATCGAAATGCGTGATGCCCAGAGATGCAGCTGAGTCATCAGGGTGTGCAGCTGCCGAGAGTAGAGTAGGGAACAACTGCTCAATACAGGCCTTTCACAGGAGTGAGTATTCCGTGTTAGCTCTACACAGTATCTCCTACATGTTTCTGAGCAGGAGAATCAACTAAGATGCTAATTAGTGATACAATTAGCTCCACCGCCTCCTGCTAAATCAGAAACCCAAGGGGCCTAAGAACCTGCAGTCTGGAAATCATCTCAGGGGAGTCTATTGTCAGGGAAGTCTGAGAACACGCCCGTGGGCAGCAGGAGCCCCTAGGGTTTTAGGCAGCTGTATGAGGCAATCGGATTTGGGATATCTAAGCAAAAGAGTCTGGAACAGGTCACAGGGGATTAAAGTTGGGTTAGTGCCTATGAACACTGCTTGCACAAGAGATAAAGAAAAACACCAGGAATGCAGATTCTTATTCTAAAACATTTATATTGGAGGAAGAATAGGAGTAGTAATGCTTTGTGAAAGTGTTAGTTGCTCAGTACGTCCAACTCTTCGCAACCCTATGGACTATAGCCCCCCGACTCCTCTGTCCATGGGATTCTCCAGGCAAGAACACTGGAGTGGGTTGCTATGCCCTCCTCCAGGGGATCTTCCTGATCGAGGGAGGGAACTCATATCTCCTACTGCTTCTGCACTGGCAAGCAGATTCTTGACCACTCGAACCACCTGGGAACCGAAACCAAGGCACGAGGAGCAACCAAAGGGAAAGGTTTGAAGATGTCCAGGCAGACTACTGACATCATGATTCTACCATCTGGAGCTCAGAAATTTCAGATGTGTGCAACATGGGAGCATCACAGCCAAACTTGCTTTAGTGCTGATTCCATCACGTCTGTCTTGCTTCAGTTTACTTCCTAAGCTGTTTCTCTCAGAACAATGGGTGTGGACACCACAAGTTATGTATGTGATACTGTTTTCAAATTGCGTTTCCCTGTCTACTACAGTTGTCTCATTTTGGTAAGAAAGAAATAAAATCTATCTCTCTACAGCAGGTGTACCTGCCTTCTCCCAGTCCAGACTTGGGTGGGTTTGCTTGCAAATGAACTCAAACTGCCCAGTGGTTGGTAGCCTCAACTGGTCTTCAGTTTTCAGTCTTTGAGGGCCCAGTCTGGCTGGGATCGAAATGCGTGATGCCCAGAGATGCAGCTGAGTCATCAGGGTGTGCAGCTGCCGAGAGTAGAGTAGGGAACAACTGCTCAATACAGGCCTTTCACAGGAGTGAGTATTCCGTGTTAGCTCTACACAGTATCTCCTACATGTTTCTGAGCAGGAGAATCAACTAAGATGCTAATTAGTGATACAATTAGCTCCACCGCCTCCTGCTAAATCAGAAACCCAAGGGGCCTAAGAACCTGCAGTCTGGAAATCATCTCAGGGGAGTCTATTGTCAGGGAAGTCTGAGAACACGCCCGTGGGCAGCAGGGAGCCCCTAGGGTTTTAGGCAGCTGTATGAGGCAATCGGATTTGGGATATCTAAGCATGAGTCTGGAAGGTGGGAGGGGAGGATTGGAAGGTGATAAGGCCATGGAAGGGGGGCAGACCATTTAGGGGACTGTTTCAATAATGCAGGAAAAGAAAGATGAGCGTCTGAACTAAGGTAGCAAAGCAGTTGGAGCTGGAGGGGCGTAAAGGCAACAGAATTGACAGGACCTGGTAAACGAGCAGGCAGCTTTCCCAGGTCCGCTGCTCACGCTGAGACCCCCTCCAGGTAAAGTCATGATCTACTGGCTTCATTAAAATAAGAGCCTGTGGGAAGCAAGCGGCTTCATAGTCCTCTGCTGAAAGTCTAACTGTGCTAAAACGTGTTCTTAGCTTCCTGACCCATTTCCCATTCTTTCTGATTTCCAGCCGGAATGCTTTTCCTAGCTCACAACCCCTGCACCTTCCTGCAGCTCCTGAGTGACTCCAGCGTTAAGCCCTCCCACTCCTCCTTCCAGGCTACTAGCCCTGCTTTTCCATGAAATTCCTTGGTCCTCGGGCCAGACTTCTGGGTGGACCCGTGCAAAAGCCTTGTGACAGCTCCTCGGGGCTCCCTGGTGCCGAGGGCTCCATGCCGGGCATGTGGGACCAGTTCTCCACCACTCCAGCCTCCATCCGGGCACGTGTCCTTTCTAACCCCAAGACAGCCTCTCTCCAAAGTTCACAATTTATCAACTCCTGCCCTCTACAAGCTTCTCCCAGGCATTTCTTTCTCCTGTATCCATGCCTCTGAAGTTTTTCTTTTGCTTCTGTTATTGACTCTGAGATGGAATGTGCTCCTCACATGATCAGAAAATCCTCTGTGGGGTCCTTTTCATTAAACCCCACCTTAGCTGGCCACCCCGTGGTCATGGTGACTGTGCAGCCCCTGCTCTGCTAGACCAAGGGAGCCTGGGTGTCCAGTGGGTTTGCTCCACGGGGATCTGCCAGGTCAGGTGACACGGGGTTGGGACTGGCGTCTGCAGAGAGGGGAGATGTACTCTACAGAGGGGCTCTCAGTTCATCACAGGGAAGGAGGTTAAGATGTCTCCATGGCCTCTTCTGTGTTGTTTGCTTTTTTGTCCCAGTTGTTTGGGCTCTTGTTCTCCTTCTGCATGTGATCCTGATCCGACATCTGTGTGACTAGGGGACTATTTCGATGTTCAGAGCACACGGGCTAGGGTTGAATTCCCAACGCTCCAAAAAGAATGAGATAAAGTGGCAAGGGGACAAGGGACAACCTGTAGGTGGGCGGGGCACACAGAAGGGGGACTCAGGGGAGATAAGCTGAGCTCCCTTCTGCCTGGGGCAGGTATGGCCAGGCAGCTGGGAGCTTGGAAATCTGCCCAGGAGGGTAGGCTGTGAGCACTCTGTGGCAACATGTGGCAGCTGAGTGTCGCTGTGGGTGCGCCTCACCACACATTCGTGCCCTCCAAGGCACTGAGATCTGTCCCAGCCACGCACCAGGCCCCTCCTGGCACACTCAGGCATCCTCTCACGGTGCACCCAATTTGGCAGTCACCCTTTCCTTGAAGCCAAATAAAAAAGAGTGAGAGAATTGTTTACAGAAATGAGAGAGAAGGGATTTTTTACTTTCCCTCATCTTCCTACTTATTTTTCTTCAGTCTCAGATAAGGGAGGCAGAGCTATTTTAATTATGTTTTCAGCGTGAGGGTATAGACGCTTCTTTTGTGAGGTGCCCAGAGTCCCCTATAGGTTGCGAGCCTTGGGTGCGGTGTTGTTTTCCGTGGAGGTCCACCCGCTTTATTTTCAGCCCTCCCCGAAAAGCCCTCTACAAGCTTCTCCCAGGTCTTTCTTCCTCCTGTATCCATGCCTCTGACGTTTTTCTTTTGCTTCTGTTATTGACTCTGAGATGGAATGTGCTCCTCACATGATCAGAAAATCCTCTGTGGGGTCCTTTTCATTAAACCCCACCTTAGCTGGCCACCCGTGGTCATGGTGACTGTGCAGCCCTGCTCTGCTAGACCAAGGGAGCCTGGGTGTCCAGTGGGTTTGCTCCACGGGGATCTGCCAGGTCAGGTGACACGGGGTTGGGACTGGCGTCTGCAGAGAGGGGAGATGTACTCTACAGAGGGGCTCTCAGTTCATCACAGGGAAGGAGGTTAAGATGTCTCCATGGCCTCTTCTGTGTTGTTTGCTTTTTTGTCCCAGTTGTTTGGGCTCTTGTTCTCCTTCTGCATGTGATCCTGATCCGACATCTGTGTGACTAGGGGACTATTTCGATGTTCAGAGCACACGGGCTAGGGTTGAATTCCCAACGCTCCAAAAAGAATGAGATAAAGTGGCAAGGGGACAAGGGACAACCTGTAGGTGGGCGGGGCACACAGAAGGGGGACTCAGGGGAGATAAGCTGAGCTCCCTTCTGCCTGGGGCAGGTATGGCCAGGCAGCTGGGAGCTTGGAAATCTGCCCAGGAGGGTAGGCTGTGAGCACTCTGTGGCAACATGTGGCAGCTGAGTGTCGCTGTGGGTGCGCCTCACCACACATTCGTGCCCTCCAAGGCACTGAGATCTGTCCCAGCCACGCACCAGGCCCCTCCTGGCACACTCAGGCATCCTCTCACGGTGCACCCAATTTGGCAGTCACCCTTTCCTTGAAGCCAAATAAAAAAGAGAGAGAGAATTGTTTACAGAAATGAGAGAGAAGGGATTTTTTACTTTCCCTCATCTTCCTACTTATTTTTCTTCAGTCTCAGATAAGGGAGGCAGAGCTATTTTAATTATGTTTTCAGCGTGAGGGTATAGACGCTTCTTTTGTGAGGTGCCCAGAGTCCCCTATAGGTTGCGAGCCTTGGGTGCGGTGTTGTTTTCCTGGAGAGAACAGAAGCAGCCTTTCTCTTTCTGGGAATGAGACTTCAGCCTCAGGTAGAGGCCAGGGGCCAAGTCCGCGGGGCCCAGGCACAGGAGCCCAAGGGGTTAGGGCTCTGGGTGATTTCTGAAGGAAGATTCTCAATTGCGGGTGGAAACTGCTCTTTGAAAACCCAACTTGAGACTGCCGTCCGTGCGCATGTCACAAGACGAGGCCTTGTCCTGGCCCAGCCCTAGGTCTGGCTGTCTTACCAGGGTGGCTGATCAGAGCATTGCGTTTGTATCTTACAACCTTCTCCTGGGTCAACACACCTTCGTGTCTAGGATCCAAGAACCTCCTTGGGCATTTCTGTGGGACGAGAGGGCAGGTAGAGCTATGCCCAGGTTACACATAGATAGATGAAGTGACCACATACACACAATCCCATATGGAATTAAAAGTAAAGCAGTACTTCATCATAAAATAAGTATAAAGAAATCTGACAGAATGCTTGGCTTTCTCATCTACCTTGGTAACCTTTAAAAAAGGAAATATAGTAGTCTTTAAACATGGTAATATTCCACAAAATAGAATACTACTCAGCCATGAAAAATAATGAAATTTGACATTTTGTCATTTGCAACAACCTGGATAGACTTGGAGGGCATTATAGTAAGTGAACTAAGTCAGACGGAGAAAGACACATATCAAATTTTATCACTTATATGCAGAATCTAAATGATACAACAAACTAGTGGATGTAACCAAAAAAAGGCAGACTCACAAACATAGAGAATAAACCAGTGGTTGCCAGTGGGGAGAGGGTTGAGGGTCAGGGGTTAAGAAGTATTAACTACTAAGTATAAAATAAACTGCAAGGGTATATTATACTACTACACAGAGAATATGGCCAATATTTTATAATAACTATACATGGGATATAACCTTTAAAAATTGTAAATCACCATATTATACAACTGTAACATATAATAGTGTACATCAACTGTATTTTAATTTTCATTGAAGGATAATAGCTTTACAGAGTTTTGTTGTCTACTACCGAACATTCACCTGAATCAGCCACAGGTGTACATATATCCCCTCCCTCTTGAACTTCCTTCCCACCTCCGTCCCTATTCTACTAGGCTCTCTAGGCTGTTGCAGAGCCCCTGCCCTTCATATTACAGCAGATTCCCACTCAGTGTCTATTTTACCTATGGTCATGTAAGTTTCCAAAAAGAGGAAAATAAAATCACATCCTGAGTTGCCCCTGATCTGCGATCTTCTACGAGTTGCCTTGACTAGCTTGCTGGACAATCCAGCATGGACTGAGGGCCTGGCTAGGGGACAGCGGGAAAGGAGGTTACGACTGCACCCCACCTGACCTAACCCCTTGGCCTTGGATGGGAATAGGCGACAGAAACAATGATTCACGGGGTCAAGTGCAGCAGAGGGAGAGACAACACGATGACCATCCAGAAAGGAATGGAGAGATCAAGGTCTGCAAAAAAGGGGTGAGAAGACGGGCCGCCTCCTTCTCCCCACCACGCACCCCGCCATAGCTGGTCAAAGGGGACAATGGGGCCAAGGCTGTGGGAGGCCTCAAAACCAGGAACCAAGGTTCCAACAGGCCAGTGACAACTGGAAGAGAGGGATGAGTGGGAAGAAAGCATGAAGAAGGTAAAGCCACGGTCCCATTCATATTAAATGCTTTTCTGTTTTTATCGTAATTAAATTTTTTTTTAATGTTAATGGAATAAATTGAATTTGACTTGCCCCATTTTCTCCAGATCCTGCAATTATGCTCAAGGCCTGTCTTGAAAGGATGCCAGAGGGTGATGGATTAATTCTAAAATAAATCAGATTTCCTAGACTACCAAGTTAGAGAAATCCAATAAGCATTCTATGCTGCCTCTGTGATGGAAGGGTTGCCTCTCCCCCTTCCCTGGCCATTTGGGCAAGGGGCGACCTAAGGAAGAAGCTCACTTGGTGTTGCATCATAAACCAAACTCCACCAGGGGCAATGAACCTGGGCTGCCACGGCACAGCCGGTGAACGGGCCTGGGCACCATTTCCACCCGGCTGTCTCCTCTTGCCAAGCCTCCCTCCCAGTAAATATCTATCTAGTGAGCTCTTAGAAATGAGCTGGGCGTGATGCCAGCCAGACTCCCAGCCTGCCAGGACGGATGGTGCAGGGGGCCAGGCACCTGCTCCCTCTGCTCTCTGTGGCGTGGAGCTTTTGTGTCCAGCTTTGTTGACTGGGGATCCTTGGGCAGGAGCCAGGCGAGCCACACATGGTCTGCTCCCAAGCCTGAGTCAGCAGCAGAAAATCCCACTCAGTGTCTATTTTACCTATGGTCATGTAAGTTTCCAAAAGAGGAAAATAAAATCACATCCTGAGTTGCCCCTGATCTGCGATCTTCTACGAGTTGCCTTGACTAGCTTGCTGGACAATCCAGCATGGACTGAGGGCCTGGCTAGGGGACAGCGGGAAAGGAGGTTACGACTGCACCCCACCTGACCTAACCCCTTGGCCTTGGATGGGAATAGGCGACAGAAACAATGATTCACGGGGTCAAGTGCAGCAGAGGGAGAGACAACACGATGACCATCCAGAAAGGAATGGAGAGATCAAGGTCTGCAAAAAAGGGGTGAGAAGACGGGCCGCCTCCTTCTCCCCACCACGCACCCCGCCATAGCTGGTCAAAGGGGACAATGGGGCCAAGGCTGTGGGAGGCCTCAAAACCAGGAACCAAGGTTCCAACAGGCCAGTGACAACTGGAAGAGAGGGATGAGTGGGAAGAAAGCATGAAGAAGGTAAAGCCACGGTCCCATTCATATTAAATGCTTTTCTGTTTTTATCGTAATTAAATTTTTTTTTAATGTTAATGGAATAAATTGAATTTGACTTGCCCCATTTTCTCCAGATCCTGCAATTATGCTCAAGGCCTGTCTTGAAAGGATGCCAGAGGGTGATGGATTAATTCTAAAATAAATCAGATTTCCTAGACTACCAAGTTAGAGAAATCCAATAAGCATTCTATGCTGCCTCTGTGATGGAAGGGTTGCCTCTCCCCCTTCCCTGGCCATTTGGGCAAGGGGCGACCTAAGGAAGAAGCTCACTTGGTGTTGCATCATAAACCAAACTCCACCAGGGGCAATGAACCTGGGCTGCCACGGCACAGCCGGTGAACGGGCCTGGGCACCATTTCCACCCGGCTGTCTCCTCTTGCCAAGCCTCCCTCCCAGTAAATATCTATCTAGTGAGCTCTTAGAAATGAGCTGGGCGTGATGCCAGCCAGACTCCCAGCCTGCCAGGACGGATGGTGCAGGGGGCCAGGCACCTGCTCCCTCTGCTCTCTGTGGCGTGGAGCTTTTGTGTCCAGCTTTGTTGACTGGGGATCCTTGGGCAGGAGCCAGGCGAGCCCACACATGGTCTGCTCCCAAGCCTGAGTCAGCAGCAGAAAATCCCACCTGTGCTGGGAGATAGTGACACCAGGACCTGGGTCAGGAGAAAGGCTGGACAGAGGCCTGGGCCAGGGAATGTGGGAGCATCTGAGTTCATCAGCAGTGGGTTTTCAGACCAGGCAAATGGAAATAAGGAACTTTCCTACACTTAACCAGCCCCACCCACCAATTTACCTCCACCCTCCTATCTTCACAGTCTCTCTTTACTCTCCTCCCCTTACAGCTTTTTACTTCCTCCTTTTGAAAATTTATTTATTTATTTGGTGGTGCCAGATCTTTAGTTGCAGCTTACATGTAGGATCTAGTTCCCTGACCAAGGATTGAACCAGAGCCCCCTGCATTGGGAGCATGAAGTCTTAGTCACTGGACCACCAGGGAAGTCTCACTTCTCTCCTTCTTTCATATTTATATATGTTGTTTTTCAGTTGTTAAGTCTTGTCTGACTCTTTGCGATAGGATAGACTGCAGCAAGCAGGCTTCCCTCTTCTTCTCTGCCTCCCGGGAGTTTGCTCAAACTCATGTCCATCAAGTCGGTGATGTTACCCAACCATCTCATCCTCTGTCACCCTCTTCTCCTGCCCTCAATCTTTCTCAGCATTGAGGTCTTTTTTTTTCAATGAATTGGCTCTTCATATCAGGTGGCCAAAGTATTGGAGCTTCAGCTTCAGCATCAGTCCTTCCAATGAATATTCAGGGTTGATTTCCTTTAGAATTGACTGCTTTGATCTTGCTGTCCAAAGGACTCTCTGACAGAACTTCCAGAGAACAGGAGTTTGCATAGAACAGGAGTCAAAGCCATCAGCTATAGGAACCGCCCACAAATGGGGAAGCTTCCAGGAAGGAAGCTTCTGGCTGTTAAAGCCTTTTTGGAGTTTCTAAAACCAAACTGAGTACAGAGTTTCCCCTTCCGCCAGCATAGGTGGACCTCTGACCATTTCCACATCAACTGCATGTTGACTTACCTATCATTGTATGTTGGGATTAATTGAAGCCTGGCATTCTACCTCTGGAGATGGAATCTTCCTATCGATCTACCTGTGTGCATGCCTGCTTAGTCACTAAGTTGTGTCCAACTCTTTGCAATCCCATGGACTGTAGCCCCCCAGGCTCCTCTGTCCATGGTATTTCCCAGGCAAGAGTAATGGAGAGGGTTGCCATTGCCTCCTCCAGGAGATCCTCCAAACCCAGGGATCAAACCTGCATCTCCTGCAGTGGCAGGTGAGTTCTTTACCGCTGAGCCACATTCAGTCATAGATATCAACTGAAATGTAATAGAACAAAAGGAGGGCTTCCAAACCAGACAAATACAGATGATTTTTCTCCATATCCATTAAACTGTGCCTTCAGTGCCCAGATGTTCAACTAGTTAGCAATGGGGTGATATATGTATGCATCCAACCATGTGTTTTCTCTCTAGTCCACAAAACGAGACCTTGGTAGCCCTTGTCATCCTACTGATGAAAGTCCACATGCTCCTCGATGGCCTTGTCCACTGGCCAGTCTAACATAACCTTGTCAGAGAAGGATGTCCGCAGCCTGCTCTAATGTACCCTCTATAGACCCAGGCTGGATCCATGAAATCCTAGAACCTCTTTCCAGGTGCTACCAAGATACCCTTCAATGCCATGATGGAATTTAGACTGTGTTTTGGTACCAAGCTCATAGTTTAGAGAACATGCCTTTGGAGCATTTGGCATATCCGAGTCCATTCCAGAGAAAGATGTGAAAAGGCCAGGGTGGGCTCACAGCTCTTGTTGCTACAGCCTGGGCTCTGGCTAATTAGGAACAGTGGCAGACATTTGGTGAAGACACTGTCATTTGCTGCTTCTCTTTTTCACTTTTAGGCCAGGTGCCTTTTCTGATACAGGTGTGCTCTCTCCTCCAAGTTGTGTGTTTGCCTTCAACCTCATATGTGGGCTCCCAACAAACAGCGGACCACACACTAGGACAAAAAAAAAGAAGTTTGTAGTGCATGTTTGTGAGTTGTACTCAGATGTCCTGTGGCTAACCACTGACTCACCTTTGGTTAACTTGGTGTAATGATTGTTAACTTAAAAAAAAATGCACAACGGGACAATGTGTGAGTAAGATCCAGCTCCTCTTGTCTTTTATCTGTCAGTTAATACTGGATAGGTCGGGTTTTCTCATACCAAATGGTTTTTCCTCCTCTGATTCTTTCAACAATATCCTCTATACCAGAAGTCCCCAACCTCTGGGCCACAGATGGCTATCCCTCAACCTGATCAGTGGCACTATTGGATTAGAAGTGAAGTGCACAATAAATGTAATGTGCTTGAATCATCCTGAAACCACCCTCTCCCAGGCGTTCATGGAAAAATTATCTTCCATAAAACCAGTGGCAGGTGAGTTCTTTACCGCTCCATTTCAGTCATAGATATCAACTGAAATGTAATAGAACAAAAGGAGGGCTTCCAAACCAGACAAATACAGATGATTTTTCTCCATATCCATTAAACTGTGCCTTCAGTGCCCAGATGTTCAACTAGTTAGCAATGGGGTGATATATGTATGCATCCAACCATGTGTTTTCTCTCTAGTCCACAAAACGAGACCTTGGTAGCCCTTGTCATCCTACTGATGAAAGTCCACATGCTCCTCGATGGCCTTGTCCACTGGCCAGTCTAACATAACCTTGTCAGAGAAGGATGTCCGCAGCCTGCTCTAATGTACCCTCTATAGACCCAGGCTGGATCCATGAAATCCTAGAACCTCTTTCCAGGTGCTACCAAGATACCCTTCAATGCCATGATGGAATTTAGACTGTGTTTTGGTACCAAGCTCATAGTTTAGAGAACATGCCTTTGGAGCATTTGGCATATCCGAGTCCATTCCAGAGAAAGATGTGAAAAGGCCAGGGTGGGCTCACAGCTCTTGTTGCTACAGCCTGGGCTCTGGCTAATTAGGAACAGTGGCAGACATTTGGTGAAGACACTGTCATTTGCTGCTTCTCTTTTTCACTTTTAGGCCAGGTGCCTTTTCTGATACAGGTGTGCTCTCTCCTCCAAGTTGTGTGTTTGCCTTCAACCTCATATGTGGGCTCCCAACAAACAGCGGACCACACACTAGGACAAAAAAAAAAAGAAGTTTGTAGTGCATGTTTGTGAGTTGTACTCAGATGTCCTGTGGCTAACCACTGACTCACCTTTGGTTAACTTGGTGTAATGATTGTTAACTTAAAAAAAAATGCACAACGGGACAATGTGTGAGTAAGATCCAGCTCCTCTTGTCTTTTATCTGTCAGTTAATACTGGATAGGTCGGGTTTTCTCATACCAAATGGTTTTTCCTCCTCTGATTCTTTCAACAATATCCTCTATACCAGAAGTCCCCAACCTCTGGGCCACAGATGGCTATCCCTCAACCTGATCAGTGGCACTATTGGATTAGAAGTGAAGTGCACAATAAATGTAATGTGCTTGAATCATCCTGAAACCACCCTCTCCCAGGCGTTCATGGAAAAATTATCTTCCATAAAACCAGTCCTTGCTGCCAAAAAAGGTTGGGTATGGCTGTGGATGCTTTTATTCCCATCCTGTGTCCCTGATACAGACTCTGGCCACACCTGACCTGGTTTCCTTTGCAAAATGCCCACCTGCCTTTCTCTTCCTTCACTGAAACGTGTCCTCTGTAGGCAGCTCTCTTCCCATCCGAGGGTCCCTTTCATCCTTCACGGGGAGCTATAAGTCTCAGGGTTTGCAGAGCAGCCTCCACCTTCCTTATCGTCTTTGGCTAATATCCTGACTCATTCACTCCCTTGACCCTCTCTGTATACCTTTGTGCCATCAAATGGGAAGAGGCTACTAGGCAAGGTGTCTGAAAACCCAAACTTTCACCTCCAGATAATTGCTGTCTTCAAACGGGTGACCTGCACCTATTTTAATAACACTCTCGTTTCCCCCAAATGTTATTAAAGTTTATCTTTTGAAATTGCCTCAGGGAAATGCAGCACCTACTTTTGAGGCTCCTTGTCCTGCCTAGCTCTGTCCACTGCTCAAGAACTTCATGTTTTGAAGAACCCCTCTATTTCCTTTGGAGCAGAGCTGATACATGAAGTAAGCTCTGAGGGATCAAATTAAGAATTTAGAAAATGAAGGATGAAATTCTCACACTTAGCCTAAGAAAATAAATCAGGATGTGTGAAAAGATGAAGTGAAGTGAATCCCAGAAGAGTGATACAAATGAGCAACAACAGGATACATCTAAAAAATGTCCAACTGTCAATGGTTGGGTAAATATAGTAAATTCATAGAATGGAATACCTGTCACCTTCAAATTATGAAAGGCCATGGAAAGTCATGGAACATGGAACTGTGTATGGAGAGGGGGTGAGGGTAGGGTGGAGGGTGTGGTTGCAGAAGGAAACAGAACTTCGTGTTGATGGACCTGCTCAGCATCTCACTATGGAGGTGAATACACAATCTGCACACCTGATCCAATGGTGTACAACTACATATGAATAGTAGTAAAACCAAGAAAAATCTGAGCAAAACCTGTGGACTGTAGAAACTTCACTATCCTGGTTGTGGTATTATACTATAGTTTTACAAGATGTTACCATTGGGGAACACTGCATAAAGGACATAGGACTTTCTCTGTATTATTTCATTAATCAGTTTCTGTTTTTTCAGCCTCAAACACAGACTGATTAAACCTTCAGTTGTGTTTGTGGTAAATTGATTCAATCATGATTAACTCTTTGCAGCCCATGAACTATAGGCTGCCAGGCTTCTCTGTCGAAGGGATTCTGCAGGCAAGAATATTGGGGTGGATTCCCACTTCCTCCTCAAGTGTATCTTCTTGACCCAGGGATTGAACTTGAGTTTCTCATGTCCCCTGCATTGGTAGGCAGGTTCTTTACCCACAGTGCCATCTGGAAGCGAGTGTGAATCTACGACTATCTCAGTCAAAATTTCCCTTCAAAAAGATTGGTATTTACAGGGCATGATTTAAATATCATTATGTGGACATTGCTTATTCCATTTTAGTAAATGATTGCGTAAACTCACACAAGGTGAGGTGTATAGCAGAAGCTACCAGAACATTGTAAAACAATTATCCTCCAATTTAAAAAAAATTTCCCAGAAAAAAAAATTGCCCACAGTGAGGTCAAATATATATGATTTAACATAACACATTTTAAGAGAAAGTTTATATAAACAGGCACTTAGACCCCTCATTTGGGCTTCCCAGGTGGTTCTAGTGGTAAAGCACCTGCCTGTCAATGCAGGAGACACAGGAAATACAGATTTGATCCCTGGGTGGGGAAGATCCCTTGGAGGAGGACACAGTAACCTACTCCAGAATTCTTGCCTGGAGAATCCCATGGATAGAGCAGCCTGGTGGACTACAGTCCATGAGGTCACAAAGAGTAGGACATGACTGAAGTGACTTCACAACTCACACACAGACCCCCATTTATTTAAAGCTGACAGAATGAGTTTCTTTAGAGTGAGGCTTACATAATAAGGTGAGTGACACGACATGGTCAGGCTGAGAGCCAGTGTTTCCTTGAATTTTACATACCAACACCTCTCTGCTCCCCTAGTCCATGAAGAGGCTGTTCCAGGAAGTGGCCCCCACCTCGGTAGGTCATGTGAGCAGTGTTGTGGATTTCCACTGGGGGCTGATAGAGGAGAGAGATGGGGAACGGTGTTGAGTGGATGCACAGTTGCTCAGCATCACATAGGTGCTCCTGGTACAAGGCAGCAGCAGAGGAAGAATGGGCATGGCCTTCTAAGTCAGCTGAGATGCTTCTGTTTCGACCATTTGCAGTGCTTTCCATAAATATTTATTAAGAGCCTGCTGTGTACAAGGCGTCTTTCTAGATACCAGGAACTCCACCCTCAATCATTTCCTCGTAGAACTTAAATGTCTTCATATTGAGACTATGGGGTTCAACTTAAAAAGTCCCACATAAAGTGGAAAGGAATGGTGGGATGAACTTGGAGATGGGGACTGACATATGCACACCCACAGAGATAAAACAGACCACTAATGAGCAAAATAAAATAAAAAATAGAAAGTTCCCAAACAGAGTGTGTTGTGTTTTCTTGCCCAGGCGGCCACTTTGGGCCAGAGTTTAATCTCTGCATTGTCATCTTATTTTGTCCAGTTTGACAGGCTTTGATGTGTTCATGATCCACGGGATTGCAAAGCATTAACAGATGGAGGGGACGGGAGGACACATCAAGAGCGGCCCTCCCAGATGGAGTGATTGATTTACATTAACCACACACGGCTCCCAGGCAGCAGTCACTGCGGGTGGGAGCCTGGAGCCCTGGCAGCCTGTCTTTGCTTCCTCCTTGTTTCCACAGGATTCAGTTTTCTCATGTACAGCCTGGACACAGGGCTACACGCCGTCTGAGGCTATTGCAACAGTTAGGGGATTTTTTGTTGTTGAAACAAAAATTGATTTACAGTGTGTGTTCATTTCAGATATACAGCAAAATGATTCAGTTGTACATAAACATAGATATTTTACATATATATATGTATATATTCTTTTTCAGAATATTTTCCATTCTAGGTTATTACAAGACACTGATTATAGTTTCCTATGTTATATAGTAGGTCCTTGATTTTTACATACCAACACCTCTCTGCTCCCCTAGTCCATGAAGAGGCTGTTCCAGGAAGTGGCCCCCACCTCGGTAGGTCATGTGAGCAGTGTTGTGGATTTCCACTGGGGGCTGATAGAGGAGAGAGATGGGGAACGGTGTTGAGTGGATGCACAGTTGCTCAGCATCACATAGGTGCTCCTGGTACAAGGCAGCAGCAGAGGAAGAATGGGCATGGCCTTCTAAGTCAGCTGAGATGCTTCTGTTTCGACCATTTGCAGTGCTTTCCATAAATATTTATTAAGAGCCTGCTGTGTACAAGGCGTCTTTCTAGATACCAGGAACTCCACCCTCAATCATTTCCTCGTAGAACTTAAATGTCTTCATATTGAGACTATGGGGTTCAACTTAAAAAGTCCCACATAAAGTGGAAAGGAATGGTGGGATGAACTTGGAGATGGGGACTGACATATGCACACCCACAGAGATAAAACAGACCACTAATGAGCAAAATAAAATAAAAAATAGAAAGTTCCCAAACAGAGTGTGTTGTGTTTTCTTGCCCAGGCGGCCACTTTGGGCCAGAGTTTAATCTCTGCATTGTCATCTTATTTTGTCCAGTTTGACAGGCTTTGATGTGTTCATGATCCACGGGATTGCAAAGCATTAACAGATGGAGGGGACGGGAGGACACATCAAGAGCGGCCCTCCCAGATGGAGTGATTGATTTACATTAACCACACACGGCTCCCAGGCAGCAGTCACTGCGGGTGGGAGCCTGGAGCCCTGGCAGCCTGTCTTTGCTTCCTCCTTGTTTCCACAGGATTCAGTTTTCTCATGTACAGCCTGGACACAGGGCTACACGCCGTCTGAGGCTATTGCAACAGTTAGGGGATTTTTTGTTGTTGAAACAAAAATTGATTTACAGTGTGTGTTCATTTCAGATATACAGCAAAATGATTCAGTTGTACATAAACATAGATATTTTACATATATATATGTATATATTCTTTTTCAGAATATTTTCCATTCTAGGTTATTACAAGACACTGATTATAGTTTCCTATGTTATATAGTAGGTCCTTGTTATCTATTTTATATACAATAATTTGTATCTGTTAATCCTCAACTTCTAATTTATCCTCCCATAGGCTTTTAAATCTATTTAATTTAATTTTTATTTTATAATATAGTTGATTTACAATGTTGTGTTAGTTTCAGGTGTACAGACAAATGACATATATATATATATATATATCCATTCTTTTTCATACTCTTTTCCCATATAGGTTATTTCAGCTTGACATTTTCCTCAAGTACTTCCTTCTAGGGCATCAATAGAACAAGGAGCTCAGTTAACACTTGGAGCATTTAGATCATTTCTATAAGTATTCATGGATCCCGAGGTTGTACACTGAGTTCTTGGGGTAGATGACAGGTATTTCTAACAAGTAAAGCATTTCTCTTCAGGTTCAAAACAATTATACTGAGAATAACTATCAGTCCCACATAGAATAATCAAATGTATGTCAGTATAGGTCCATGAAAGGAACTGAGAGAAACATTATCGATCTTCTAATCCACTGGTCAAGCACACAGTGTCGTGATGGAAACATACTGAACATCTTTGATGTGCCAGACGAGACTTCCAGAAAGAAATACTGAAGCTGAAGCACTTCATGATCTCGTAGTTCAGCAGAGGAGACAAGTAAATAAGTAGAATTCCAATGTGATTAGGTGCCACGAGAAAAATATGTACAGGGTTCCCAGGAAAGAAAGAATGAATAAGAAAGACTTCAGACCTAAGACTTGATAGATAGGTACAAGCTCCCCAGTGGGGAAGGCACTCCAGGCAGACATATCTACATGTGCAAAAAACATAAGTGGATGATCAAACATTTTGGTACTTTGGGGAAGGGCAGGCAGGGCATTGTGGCTCCAACTAGATTTGAAAAGCTGGAAATAAGGGAATACAAGGGTGAGGTGTAAGGATCCAAGATCATGGGGGAGGAATTATGCTTTCTCCTGTAAGCTAAAAGGATCCCTTCAGGCTTTGAGGAGTGACATTCAAATTCACTTTTTAAAGAAAAAAAAACATTTATTTATTTATTTATTTTGGCGGGGGTGGGAGGGAAGAGGGTGGGCGGGCCACTTCCACTGGTCTTTCATTTGTCCATTTTCATCCATCTTTGTTCTTTGGCCCGTGTGGGCCTCCCATCGCTGTGGCATCTGTTGTCAGAGCACCGGCTCTGGGCGCATGCGTTCAGAGCTCCAGCTCGGTAATTGGACACATCGGTCCAGCCACTCTGCGGCACGTGGGATCTTCCCAGGCCAGGGATCGAACTGGTGCCCCTTGCACGGCAAGGCGGTGTCCTTACCCACTGGACCACCAGGGAAGCCCTCAAATTCACTTTTAAGAAAGAGAATTATTTGGAAACAGGGGAGGAGATGAACTGGAGGTTGAGAGAACAATTTCCCCAGGTGACCATTTCCAAGGTGATGAGAAGCGCTTGAACTAAGCTAATATGGAGGGAAAGGAGGAGGAAGAAGAGTCAAGAGATACTTACAAGCTGGAATTCCAAGGGCTTGGTGGCTGGCAGGATGGATGAGGGAGATAGGAAATTGCGAATGACTTTGGCTGAAGGCAGTAAAGAAGACCACCGGTGAGTGACAAAACTTATGGCGGAAACAGCTGTGCGGGCAAAGAAGCATATGCTTGTTAAGGGAGTTTTAAAGCTCTGGGAGAGAGGCAGAAGACCTGTGTGGGGACACTCTCCTGTCTCCAGTGCACTGGCTCTCCCAGAGCCTATGGGGGTTGGTTTGCAGCCACACAGGGGAAGCCCGAGCATGTCCTGTAGAAAATATGTACAGGGTTCCCAGGAAAGAAAGAATGAATAAGAAAGACTTCAGACCTAAGACTTGATAGATAGGTACAAGCTCCCCAGTGGGGAAGGCACTCCAGGCAGACATATCTACATGTGCAAAAAACATAAGTGGATGATCAAACATTTTGGTACTTTGGGGAAGGGCAGGCAGGGCATTGTGGCTCCAACTAGATTTGAAAAGCTGGAAATAAGGGAATACAAGGGTGAGGTGTAAGGATCCAAGATCATGGGGGAGGAATTATGCTTTCTCCTGTAAGCTAAAAGGATCCCTTCAGGCTTTGAGGAGTGACATTCAAATTCACTTTTTAAAGAAAAAAAAACATTTATTTATTTATTTATTTTGGCGGGGGTGGGAGGGAAGAGGGTGGGCGGGCCACTTCCACTGGTCTTTCATTTGTCCATTTTCATCCATCTTTGTTCTTTGGCCCGTGTGGGCCTCCCATCGCGGTGGCATCTGTTGTCGCAGAGCACCGGCTCTGGGCGCATGCGTTCCAGAGCTCCAGCTCGGTAATTGGACACATCGGTCCAGCCACTCTGCGGCACGTGGGATCTTCCCAGGCCAGGGATCGAACTGGTGCCCCTTGCACGGCAAGGCGGTGTCCTTACCCACTGGACCACCAGGGAAGCCCTCAAATTCACTTTTAAGAAAGAGAATTATTTGGAAACAGGGGAGGAGATGAACTGGAGGTTGAGAGAACAATTTCCCCAGGTGACCATTTCCAAGGTGATGAGAAGCGCTTGAACTAAGCTAATATGGAGGGAAAGGAGGAGGAAGAAGAGTCAAGAGATACTTACAAGCTGGAATTCCAAGGGCTTGGTGGCTGGCAGGATGGATGAGGGAGATAGGAAATTGCGAATGACTTTGGCTGAAGGCAGTAAAGAAGACCACCGGTGAGTGACAAAACTTATGGCGGAAACAGCTGTGCGGGCAAAGAAGCATATGCTTGTTAAGGGAGTTTTAAAGCTCTGGGAGAGAGGCAGAAGACCTGTGTGGGGACACTCTCCTGTCTCCAGTGCACTGGCTCTCCCAGAGCCTATGATGTGCAGCCACACAGAGGGGTCCCTGTGAGAGCTTCTCTGGAGCACGGCCACACCATGGGCAAGTGCCTCTCCTCCCTGGCTCTGTCGGTGTTTTCAAAGACTCTCACAAGAGCCCACTGTTGGCAGAGCCACATGCAGAAGTCAGACTTGATAACCAATGCTGTAATACCCTGGATTCCCTCATTAGCAGTTGCTAATGGCTGGTGTGTTAACGATTCAATTAAGGCTCTAATAGACCCATTGTCAACTGCTTCCTTTCAATGGGAAGGGCAGGGCTGGGAGAGATGACTGAAGCCAGTAGTGAGGTCCCCTCCAGCACCAGAGCCCACCCTTCCCTGCTGTCCCTGACTGCAGTACCCTGGTCTGGATGCCACCCTCCATCTGAGACCCCAGGTGAAAGGGCTTTACCTCAACTTGAGACTTAAACCCAGGGCCCAGACCTGATCGAACCCTGCTTGGGACTTGAACCCACGTGGCTGGAACTTGAATTTCAGCCAAAACCCTGCTTGGGACTCGAACCCACATGGCTGGGACTTGAACCCAGCCAAAACCCTATTTGGGACTTGAACCCACATGACTGGGGCTTATCCCCAGCCAAAACGCTGCTTGGGACTTGAACCCATGTAGTCAGAACTCAAGCTCGGTCAAAATCCTGTCTGGGACTCGAACCCAAGCGGCCGGGACTTAATCCAGCACTCACCCAATGTCTGGACCCACCGAGGCTCAGGTTCTTCGTGCCTCAATGCAGAAGGAATTCAGCGAGAAGCAGAGTGATAGACAAGAAAAGGATTTATTAGGATAGGGTACTTGTAAGAGGTGCAAGCGGGCAGGCAGGAAAGCTAAGCTCTGCTCTCTCTCTCTCTTCAGTTGAGTGGGCAGCAATATACATAGGATGGTAGAAGACCGCCTCCCTCAAGTAGACGCAGATGCAGGACATACATCACTGGTTGCTTCTTTGCCAGCTCCTCTTTCATCAGCTGTTTCTACCCAGTCAAGCCTGCTTTACTGAACAAGGAGCAACTCTCCTGAGTTATCATCATGTCACTGGCCTCCCAACCTTTCTCAGGTTTCACCCTTCTACCTACCGTCCCCTACTAAGACTCTACAACCTATTCTACTTTGTCCCTATCATAGAGACTGTAGCCCACCTGACTTCTCTGTCCATGGACTTCTCCAGGTAAGAATACTGGCGTGGCAGCTTCCCTGGTGGTCCAGTGGGTAAAGAGTCCACTTTGCAGTGCAAGGGGCACCAGTTAGATCCCTGGCTCAGGAAGGTCCCATGTGCCATGGAGCAGCTGGGCTGGTGTGTCCAATTATGAGCCAACACTCTGGAGTGCATGCGCCCAAAGCCGGTGCTCTGCAACGAGAGGCCACTGCAATAGGAGGCCTGGCCTGGTGCAGCCCACCCTTCCCTGCTGTCCCTGACTGCAGTACCCTGGTCTGGATGCCACCCTCCATCTGAGACCCCAGGTGAAAGGGCTTTACCTCAACTTGAGACTTAAACCCAGGGCCCAGACCTGATCGAACCCTGCTTGGGACTTGAACCCACGTGGCTGGAACTTGAATTTCAGCCAAAACCCTGCTTGGGACTCGAACCCACATGGCTGGGACTTGAACCCAGCCAAAACCCTATTTGGGACTTGAACCCACATGACTGGGGCTTATCCCCAGCCAAAACGCTGCTTGGGACTTGAACCCATGTAGTCAGAACTCAAGCTCGGTCAAAATCCTGTCTGGGACTCGAACCCAAGCGGCCGGGACTTAATCCAGCACTCACCCAATGTCTGGACCCACCGAGGCTCAGGTTCTTCGTGCCTCAATGCAGAAGGAATTCAGCGAGAAGCAGAGTGATAGACAAGAAAAGGATTTATTAGGATAGGGTACTTGTAAGAGGTGCAAGCGGGCAGGCAGGAAAGCTAAGCTCTGCTCTCTCTCTCTCAGTTGAGTGGGCAGCAATATACATAGGATGGTAGAAGACCGCCTCCCTCAAGTAGACGCAGATGCAGGACATACATCACTGGTTGCTTCTTTGCCAGCTCCTCTTTCATCAGCTGTTTCTACCCAGTCAAGCCTGCTTTACTGAACAAGGAGCAACTCTCCTGAGTTATCATCATGTCACTGGCCTCCCAACCTTTCTCAGGTTTCACCCTTCTACCTACCGTCCCCTACTAAGACTCTACAACCTATTCTACTTTGTCCCTATCATAGAGACTGTAGCCCACCTGACTTCTCTGTCCATGGACTTCTCCAGGTAAGAATACTGGCGTGGCAGCTTCCCTGGTGGTCCAGTGGGTAAAGAGTCCACTTTGCAGTGCAAGGGGCACCAGTTAGATCCCTGGCTCAGGAAGGTCCCATGTGCCATGGAGCAGCTGGGCTGGTGTGTCCAATTATGAGCCAACACTCTGGAGTGCATGCGCCCAAAGCCGGTGCTCTGCAACGAGAGAGGCCACTGCAATAGGAGGCCTGCACAGGCCCAAGAATAAAAAGAAGGATGAAAATAAATAAACAAAATAAATGTTTTTTTTTAAAAAAAAGAATACTGGAGTGGGTTGCCATGCCCTCTTCCAGGGAATCTTCCAAACCCAGGGATCAAACCCACGTTTCTTGTGTGTCCTGCCCTGGGAGGCGGGTTGTTTACCACTGGTGCCACCTGGGGCTGTGACATACTCTCTCTCAAGTCAGTAATTATGAGTTGTTTATTTTTTTCTTTCTGGTCACTTCTATTGGTCTTTCATCCATTTCCATCTTTGTTCTTTGGCCTTTGTGGGCTTCCCATCACAGTGGCCTTGCTCGCTGCAGAGCACCGGCTCTGGGCGCGTGTGCTCCAGAGCTCCAGCTCGGTAGTTGGACACATTGGTCCCAGCTGCTTTGTGGAACGTGGGATCTTCCCAGACCAGGGATCGAACCGGTGCCCCTTGCACTATAAGGAGGTGTCCTTACCCACTGGACCACCAGGGGAGTCCAAACTATGAGTTGTTTTTACCCAACTGCACCCACAGCCCTAATTCAAAGGTATATTCAGAGAACTCAGAAAAGATTCATAAAAGATGTTATTACAGCATCTCCTCCAGCATCTCCACTTGGGTCCTTGTCCATTTCTGTCTCTCTGCCACTCTTTTTCCTGAAAGACTTTTGTTTTTTCTTTTTCATGTTAAAAACCTAGAGTGGGCCAGTTGGAGGACTTTGAGCTCCAAGGACTCTTTAGGGGATCCAGACAGATAGTGGCTCTATTGTCCCCATCTCATGGTCCCCAGGGTTGCTGGGAATGCCCAGTTACTGTCATCCCCAGTGTGGTGGTAGGCAGGAGCTCATGACCAAGGTGTACAGACAGGTCTGAAAGAAGCTTACATCACTTCAACAGAAGGAGGTTTGTCCCACGTCCACTCCTGATTCCAAAAGAAGCCAGAGATTAGTCTTTGGCTGAATAATTACCTTTCAACCAAAATTCTATTACACTGAATTTGCTGGGAAATTAGCAGTGGTTTCCATTATATTATACTCAGAGAAGTGCTTAATACCTAGGAGGCTGTTGCTTAACATCTCCCAATAAGCCTAGCTCTTTGAATTAGGTGGGTTTCTATGTGGGAAATGTGGAGGTGATCAGCATCATCCCATATCCTTGTTTCAGTATTCTTCAAAGGGAACCCTCCTACACTGTTGGTGGGAATGTAAATTGGTATAACCACTATGGAGAACAGTATGGAAGTTCCTTAAAAAAAAACTAAAAAAAGAGCTACCATATGATCCAGCAACCCACTCCTAGGCATATATCCAAAAAAGATGAAAACTCTAATTCCAAAAGATATGTGTACTCTAATGTTTAGTTGCAGCACTTCTATTTTTTTTGTTCTTTGGTCTTTGTGGGCTTCCCATCACAGTGGCCTTGCTCGCTGCAGAGCACCGGCTCTGGGCGCGTGTGCTCCAGAGCTCCAGCTCGGTAGTTGGACACATTGGTCCCAGCTGCTTTGTGGAACGTGGGATCTTCCCAGACCAGGGATCGAACCGGTGCCCCTTGCACTATAAGGAGGTGTCCTTACCCACTGGACCACCAGGGGAGTCCAAACTATGAGTTGTTTTTACCCAACTGCACCCACAGCCCTAATTCAAAGGTATATTCAGAGAACTCAGAAAAGATTCATAAAAGATGTTATTACAGCATCTCCTCCAGCATCTCCACTTGGGTCCTTGTCCATTTCTGTCTCTCTGCCACTCTTTTTCCTGAAAGACTTTTGTTTTTTCTTTTTCATGTTAAAACCTAGAGTGGGCCAGTTGGAGGACTTTGAGCCCCAAGGACTCTTTAGGGGATCCAGACAGATAGTGGCTCTATTGTCCCCATCTCATGGTCCCCAGGGTTGCTGGGAATGCCCAGTTACTGTCATCCCCAGTGTGGTGGTAGGCAGGAGCTCATGACCAAGGTGTACAGACAGGTCTGAAAGAAGCTTACATCACTTCAACAGAAGGAGGTTTGTCCCACGTCCACTCCTGATTCCAAAAGAAGCCAGAGATTAGTCTTTGGCTGAATAATTACCTTTCAACCAAAATTCTATTACACTGAATTTGCTGGGAAATTAGCAGTGGTTTCCATTATATTATACTCAGAGAAGTGCTTAATACCTAGGAGGCTGTTGCTTAACATCTCCCAATAAGCCTAGCTCTTTGAATTAGGTGGGTTTCTATGTGGGAAATGTGGAGGTGATCAGCATCATCCCATATCCTTGTTTCAGTATTCTTCAAAGGGAACCCTCCTACACTGTTGGTGGGAATGTAAATTGGTATAACCACTATGGAGAACAGTATGGAAGTTCCTTAAAAAAAAACTAAAAAAAGAGCTACCATATGATCCAGCAACCCACTCCTAGGCATATATCCAAAAAAGATGAAAACTCTAATTCCAAAAGATATGTGTACTCTAATGTTAGTTGCAGCACTATTTACAATAACCAGGACATGGAAGCAACCTGCCAGTTCACTGGCAAATGAATGGATAAAGAAGATGCAGTTTAAAAAGTGAAAAAGTCTCTCAGTTGTGTCCTACTTTTTGTGACCCATTGCAAGCAGATTCTTTAGCATCTGAGCAAGCAGGAAGCTATATATATGTGTGTGTGTGTGTGTGTGTGTGTGTGTGTGTATGTGTATAGCTACATATGTAGGAATATTGCTCAGCCATTAAAAGAATGAAATATTGCTATTTGTAACATTATAGATGAACCTTGAAATGGTCATACTAAGTGAAGTCTGACTTATGAGTTAGACAAATATCATATCACTTATACATGGAATCTAAAACATTATACAAATGAACTTACTTCCACGACAGAAAGAGACTCACAGACATAGAAAACAAACATACATTTACCAAAAGGGAAAGGGATCAGGGAAGGTATGAATTAGGAGTATGAGATACACACTACTACACATAAACTAAATAAGCCGTAAGGACTTCCTGTATAGCACAGGGGACTCTATTCAACATCTTGTAATAACCTATAAAGAAATAACTGAATCACTGTGCTCTACACTTGAAACTATCCCAATATCCTTCATCAGTTATACCCCAATACAAAATAAAAAGTTCTAAAAAAAGAAAAGTAAAAAAAAAAAAAATTAAAACAAGGAAGGAAAAAGAATTTTTCAAAGCTCTTTGGTCTATTTGCCTGGATGACTCTCTTGGGCTGCACTGCCTGCTTCTTTTCAAGATTAGATGCATTCATCAGCTGACACCCTGCTAAGGCCCCCATCTCCCCCAGCTCACAGACTGCTGCCCTCACTGGCCTGTCTGGAATCTGGCCATGTGTCAGCCCGGCTCTTCATCACCAAGGACTTCAGCAGGAGTGTGCCAAGCCAGCTGTCAGCCACAGGCAAGCTTTCTGGAAAAGATGTGTCAAGTGCCGCATCAGAAAATGCAGTTCCCATGAATAACTCTGTTAATACTTGAAAATCAGTTCCCTCACTCCATATCGTGCTACTGGGTATTAGATTACAAGAGCAAAGACAAGGGCAATGCACATTATAATGATGTTCTCCTCATAAACTACACAGCCATCGAAGGGCAGACCCTATTACTTCTAATCTTGGGATTTCTGGAGGCCCCACTTTCATTGGACCAGAGTCATCTTGGGACTAGTTAAAGGAAATTTGGGGAGAATTCTTTTCCCTTTGCATCAAGCAGCTACTGATAATGCACATTTAAATGAACATTCTTTGAATTTCAAGTCCAGAAAACAGCTGCTATGAGCTGAGTTCTACGTCTCTGACTTTAGGTTTTATTCCCACAAGCATGAAGCCCTGGATATGGCCAATTCAGGGTGACAAAGGGCTGTCAGTTTCCATATGGGTGCCACTTAGCTTTGGAAGTGGGTGTGAAAGCACAACACTGTGGCTACACCCGGGGCCACCAGATGAACAGCCGTCAACCACAGCTTTGGACTAAAATCTGAAGGGATGCTCCTCTTCTGTGGCCTACTCTTGCCCACCCCACCCCAGCCGCCATCAGGAAACTTGGTCTCAGGAAAGATCTATATACTTTAAAGAGTCAGTGACTGATTTGTTGTTGCTGCTCTTCAGTCATTAATTCATGTCTGACTTGCGACTCCACGGTCTGTAGCCCACCAGGCTCCTCTGTCCATGGGATTTTCCAGGCAAAAATACTGGAATGGGTTGCCATTTCCTCCTCCAGGGGCTGTTCCCAACCTAGGGATCAAATCCTTGTCTTCTGCAGTGGCAGATAAGTTCTTTACCACTGAGCCACCAGGAAAGCCCTAATGACTGATTCGGCTTATATAGTTGCTCTCAAGGTTTCTGATACTTTAACAAATGATCCTGGAGAGGAACAAACAACTCATCAATAGCAAAATTTTAAGCACTGATACAACATTTGGGGAAACAGTCCCAGCTTCCCCCAGCACATGCATGCTACCTAAATCACACAGCTCAGGCAATAACTTGCTCCACCTCCTTGCAGGACTAGGTTCACAGGGCGGAAGAGAGCACCAGCTTACAGGAGGGGGGCGTTGAGGGAATGAAGTGACAAAAACAAAGAACCCAGTGAAAACACACAGGGGGAGGGTACGGTGATGTCTGAAAAACTTTCTGCTCCTAGTAAGGGTAAAGAATCTTCCTGCACTGCAGGAGCCCCGAGTTCGTTCCCTTGGTCAGGAAGATCCCTTGGAGGAAGGCATGCACCCTACTCCAGTATTCTTGCCTAGAGAATCCCATGAAAGGAAGAGCCTGGTGGGGTACAGTTCATGGGTCACAAAGAGTTGGAAACAACTAAGATACTGCCACATACCCACAGTCATTAGGCCACTTTTTCTCTTTTGCTGTAGAGCAAAAACATGCAATGGAATTGAAACACTGGTGAGCTAGGGAGGATTTGGGTAAACTGGTCTTCAGTTGTTGTTTAGTCACTCAGTCAGCCCTTTGTGACCCCATGGACCCCCGCATGTCAGGCTTCTCTGTCCTTTTAAAAAGGACCATCTCCCAGAGCTTGCTCAAATTCATGTCCTTTGAGTCGGTGATGCCATCCAACAATCTCATCCTTTGTCGTTCCTTCAATCTTCTGTCTGCTTCAATCTCCCCCGGCATCAGGGTCTTTTCCAACAAATTAGTATCTCAGACTGATCCCGAAGACACTTGTAACGAGGTGAACATGTACATCAGCCCTTCCTTCCCTTCCTACAGACAGACCTCAGACCTCGGGAGTTCCTAGAGCTGCCCTCTGAGGGAGGCAGGAAGGAGTAGAAGTTGAGTTTTATGTTTCTGATCAGGATCTCTGGAGATAATTCTATATACATGAAAAATTTGTAAATTTTTCAAATTTTTCAATTTTAATTAATTTAAATCTATTGATTTACAATTTATTTTTTAATTTTTAAATTTAACTTAATTTTTAAAGCTACATTCATTAAACATCAGCATAATCCAAAACGATAGCTTGGGTCTGGATGAAATGAAGCTCTCGCTCCAGATTTAAATTGGTGTTTAGTTTCAGTTGCAGGTCTCTGTTCAACACCAAGGTTCCTGAGGCCCTTCATGGTGGTTCCTATGTCAGGGACTTCCCTCTTCCCCTCCTAGTTCTCTTTCTCTACTATGTCCTCCTTTAGAATGAGCAGTCCTTCAGAATTCACTCTTGGGTCTGGCTTCTGGGAGAACACACCTACTTTCTTAGGGAGTGTGGAGATCATCGGAGCCTGAACTGTACTCAACTTCCCAATAATGGAACAGGCAGGGGCTCTGTCCAACCTTCTTTCCTCTATAGCCCTTTTCCAGCTTCTAGATCCATCTACTCAAAATCCAGAGCTCTGCTTTGGTTTAGTAAGAAATTTTTCCTGTCTCAACGACTGCCTCATAATCTGTGCAACATAAGCTCCAAGCTGCGGATCTGGAGTCTTGAGTTTTACTCTCAGCTTCTGCCACAGTGGCTCAGGCAGTAAAGAATCTGCCTGCAATGAAGGAGGTCCAGGCTTGATGCCTGGGTTAGAAATGTCCTCTGGAGAAGGAAATGGTCACTCACTCTAGTATTCATGCCTGGAGAATTCCATGGACAAAGGAACCTGATGGCCTACAGTCCATGAGGTTGAAAATCATTGAACACAACTGAGAGACTAACACTTTTTTTTTTCCTGCCACAAATGAGCCATGACCTTGAACAAGTCATATGACTTCTTTGGCCCTGAGTATTTTTACCTATAAAATAAGGAAGCTGAACTATCCTACCTGTAAACCCTCTCCAGCTTTCATTGTGTTAAAAACATCAGTTGCTTCCTTCTCTACCAAACCATGCTATTCATCTTCTGTAGACAGTTTATTTATTAGAATTTATCTCTGTAAAACTATTTCCCCACTGAACTATGAGCCTCTCTGTTTCTGAGGATGAGGGTGGAGAGGGGATGGAGTAGTACCCACATTTCTGAGCTCTCATTAAAGGGAACACCAAGAGACACATCATACATAAAGTATTTCTTCTAAAGCTCACAGTATAAACATTGTGATCCCAGACCTGAAGATGAAGCTAATTTATCTAGGTCACAGAGTTGGACCTGAAATGAAATCCAAGTTTCCCTTGTTTTGCTTTTTTTTTTTTTTGTCTCAGGACCCAGCGCGGAGCAGTAGGGCTTTGCTAAGATGCTCCCAATATCTACAAGATTCTCGATAAATATGCATTAAGTGTATGTTAAGTAAATTCTTTTGTTTGGCTTTTTGTCAGCCTGAGATGGGGCTTCCCTGGTGACTCAGTGGCAAAGAATCTGTTTGCAAATGCAGGAGACAAGGGTTCTATCCTTGGTTCTGGAAGATATTCCTTCTCTGGAAAATCCTCTGGAGAAGGAAATCACAACCCACCCCAGTATTCTTGCCTGGGAAATTCCAGAGACAGAGAAATCTGGTGGGCTACAGTCCATGGGGGTCTCAAAAGTGTCGGACACAACTTAGCCACTAAACAACAACAAACAACAGCCTGGGATGTTCTTTGATTCTTATCATTACCACGGAGTTGGAATGAGGCAGAGTTGAAGTATGGGGTAGGAAATGAACGCTCAGTGAAATTTTATTCAAGGACATAAAGATTCTTTAATTAAGAATGGGGCAGGACAGAACTCTTACTAGGTAGGAAGAAATAATGATGAAATATTGTCAAGGTAACTCAAGGTCTGAATATTTCACCCTGAAGATTAAGCCAAAGCCCTAATTTGCGTCCTCACTCAACCTCCAAATTCATAGAGGACACGATTGTTTACATGGCCCTGGAAGGTCACATTACTCTTTCTTGCTCTGGTGCCCCTCACAATTCTGTACAGGCGAGCAGAGAAATTTAAATCAATGTCTCAACGTGTGAGGGGCTTCCAGCTCCAGCAGCCTTCAGGCTGCTTGGCCCAAGACCACAGCAAACACTGTGGGTGCCAACATCCTGCCCAAAAGGCAGAGATGTTGGAATTGAAATGGATGTCTGTCCGCAGGGCACTCTAGTCCAGTACCAACACCTCAGAAAGGCTCTTTGGTTCTAGTTAATTTATCTTAAGCACAAATAAATTCTAGGAGCCAGCTGAGTTAATGTTTGCCTCAGGGGAGAAAGGAAAAAGAAAAGAGATCATCTGTTCCTCAGGGTGCCTTCGGTTGGTGCCTGGAGCTCTTAACCCATTCAGGAGCCACATCCGTCTCTCACAAGAGCATCTGATACTGTTTTCGCAAGGAGTGCTGCAGAGTCGTGAGGACAAGGAGATTCATTTCTGTCTAGTGGTGAGTTAATGCCTGTCTGCAGGCAAAGTAACAAATAAATAGCACATTACACTTAGTTCCTTTTTAAATAGAGTACTGCTTTAATGGCTGGTTGGGGGACAAGGCTGTTTGACATCCATTTATGAAACAAACAACAGGTCCTAAAGTTTCAGAGAGGTGGTGTGTGCTATAAGGTGTGCTGTAAATCTAAATGTCCTATACTTTGGGCTTTTTTTTCTCCTGCTTAATCATGAGAGGATTTTGTGCATGCATTCACTCAACAAACCCTTACTAAGCCCCTGCCATGAGAGGCAGAACATTTGAGTCATTAAGAATGTGGATTCTGGGGGCTTCCCGGGTGGTCCAGTGGGTAAGGACACCACCTTGCAGGGCAGGGGGCGCCGGTTCGATCCCTGACCTGGGAGGATCCCACGTGCCGCGGAGCTGCTGGACTGATGTGTCCTATCACTGAGCTGGAGCTCTGGAACGCATGCGCCCAGAGCCGGTGCTCTGCAACAACAGAGGCTGCCGCGATGGGAGGCCCACACAGGCCAAGAACAAAGATGGATCAAAATGGACAAATGAAAGACCAACAGAAGTGGTCCACTTGCTCACCTCCCTCCCCACCCCACCTCCCCTCAAATAAATAAATAAATAAATCTTTAAAAAAAAAGAGAGAGAATGTGGATTCTGGGAATTTCCCTGGTGGTCCAGTGGTTAAGGATTCACCTGCCAATGCAGAGGACACTAGTTTGATCCCTGGTCCCAGAAGATCACACTGCTGCAAGGCAATGAAGCCCCTACACTGCAACTGCTGAGCCTGGATGCCGCAGCTATGGAAGTCCACAGGCCCTAGAGCCCATGCTCCACAATAAGAGAAGCCACGACAATGAGAAGCCAGAGAATTCTTTAACACCATGCACAAAAATAAACTCAAGGTGGATTAAAGACCTAAGTGTAAGACCAGATACTATAATTTATCTTAAGCACAAATAAATTCTAGGAGCCAGCTGAGTTAATGTTTGCCTCAGGGGAGAAAGGAAAAAGAAAAGAGATCATCTGTTCCTCAGGGTGCCTTCGGTTGGTGCCTGGAGCTCTTAACCCATTCAGGAGCCACATCCGTCTCTCACAAGAGCATCTGATACTGTTTTCGCAAGGAGTGCTGCAGAGTCGTGAGGACAAGGAGATTCATTTCTGTCTAGTGGTGAGTTAATGCCTGTCTGCAGGCAAAGTAACAAATAAATAGCACATTACACTTAGTTCCTTTTTAAATAGAGTACTGCTTTAATGGCTGGTTGGGGGACAAGGCTGTTTGACATCCATTTATGAAACAAACAACAGGTCCTAAAGTTTCAGAGAGGTGGTGTGTGCTATAAGGTGTGCTGTAAATCTAAATGTCCTATACTTTGGGCTTTTTTTTTTTCTCCTGCTTAATCATGAGAGGATTTTGTGCATGCATTCACTCAACAAACCCTTACTAAGCCCCTGCCATGAGAGGCAGAACATTTGAGTCATTAAGAATGTGGATTCTGGGGGCTTCCCGGGTGGTCCAGTGGGTAAGGACACCACCTTGCAGGGCAGGGGGCGCCGGTTCGATCCCTGACCTGGGAGGATCCCACGTGCCGCGGAGCTGCTGGACTGATGTGTCCTATCACTGAGCTGGAGCTCTGGAACGCATGCGCCCAGAGCCGGTGCTCTGCAACAACAGAGGCTGCCGCGATGGGAGGCCCACACAGGCCGAAGAACAAAGATGGATCAAAATGGACAAATGAAAGACCAACAGAAGTGGTCCACTTGCTCACCTCCCTCCCCACCCCACCTCCCCTCAAATAAATAAATAAATAAATCTTTAAAAAAAAAGAGAGAGAATGTGGATTCTGGGAATTTCCCTGGTGGTCCAGTGGTTAAGGATTCACCTGCCAATGCAGAGGACACTAGTTTGATCCCTGGTCCCAGAAGATCACACTGCTGCAAGGCAATGAAGCCCCTACACTGCAACTGCTGAGCCTGGATGCCGCAGCTATGGAAGTCCACAGGCCCTAGAGCCCATGCTCCACAATAAGAGAAGCCACGACAATGAGAAGCCAGAGAATTCTTTAACACCATGCACAAAAATAAACTCAAGGTGGATTAAAGACCTAAGTGTAAGACCAGATACTATAAAATTTTTAGAGGAAATCACAGGCAGAGCACTATAACCTGAATCACAGCAATACCTTTTTTCAATTCATCTCCAGAGTAATGGAGATAAAAACAAAAATAGGGCTTCCTGGTGGTCCAGGGGGTGGGGACACTGCCTTGCAGTGCAAGGGGCGCCGGTTCGATCCCTGGTCTGGGAAGATCCCATGTGCCGCAGAGCAGCTGGACAGATGTGTCCAACTACCGAGCCACAGTTCTAAAGCACATGAGCCCAGAGGCAGTGCTCTGCTGCGAGAGAGGCCACTGTGATGGGAGGCCCACACAGGCCAAAGAACAAAGATGAATGAAAATAGGTAAATGGAAGACCAATAGAAGTGGCCAAGAAAAACAAACCCAAAACAAATAAGACCTAATTAAACTCAGGAACTATTATACAGCAGAGGAAATCACAAACTAAACAAAAAGACAATCCAAAGAATGGGAGAAGATATTTGCAAGTGATGCCACTGTCCAGGGATTATTCTCCAAAATTTGCAAAATGCTTATGTGGCTCAATATCCGAAAAACAAACAACCCAGTCAAAAACAGGCAGAAGACTTAGATCGACATTTCTTCAAAGAAGACATACAGATGGCCAAGAGGCACATGAAGCAATACGCAACATTGCTAACTTTAGAAAAATGCAAATCACAGCTACAAAGAGATATCACTTCACATCAATCAGAATGGCCATCATCAAAAAATCTAAAAACAATAAATGCTGGAGAGGGTGTGGAGAAATGAGAACCCTCTTACACTGTTGTTAGGAACGTAAATTGGTGCAGCCACTGTGGAGAACAGTATGGAGGTTTCTTAAAAAACTGAAAGTAGAGCTACCTTATGATCCAACAATTCCATATTTGAGCATATATCTGGAGACAACATGATTCAAAAGGATATATGCACGCCAATGTTCATTGCAGCACTGTTTATAATAGCCAAGACACGGAAGTAACCTAAGTGTTCATCAACAGATGAATGAATAAAGAAGATGTGGTCCATAAATGCAATGGAATACTACTCAGTCATCGGGAAGAATGAAAGAATACCATTTGCAGCAACCTGGTTATATACTAAGAGATCATCATACTAAGTGAAGTCAGACAAAGACAAACATCATATGATATTGCTTATATGAGGAATCTATTTTAAAAATGACACAATAAAAAAAAAATGACACAATAAACTTACTTACAAACAGATGCTGCTGTAACAAAACTTGAAATATTTTATATTAATTGGGGGGCTAAGAAGTAGGCAATGAGGAAAATATTATAAAATGATGATGAAAAATAGTGTCTATGCTATACAGTGGCAAATTATTTGATAAATACTACTTATAGTATCTTAGAAGGTAGAAAATGTACCTAATAAATATTTGGTGTTTGATGGAGTTTTGAGGTAGAACACTGAAAATGTGAGCTGGTTGGAACTAGTTGCATTTGATAAAGTACTACATGAAAGTGACTATATCAGAAAAAAATACTACCCAATTTTAAAGCAATATTTAGAAGAAAATTACAGGGTTGGAAAATACAAGTGCTTATTACTAAATCAAAGGTGTTACCATTATGAGAAAGTCTCAGAGAAAATGCCAGATCCAGGTGCTTCCAGTAAAACAGGACCTCAGGATAAAGATCAAATCAAAGATATGGCTATAATATTTGATTATATCTCTGAAATGCATGTGAGTGTGCTCTTTCATACCCGGTTCTTTTGTGACCCCATGGAGTTTAGCCTACTAGGCTCCTCTGTCCATGGGATTTCTCAGGCAAGAATACTGAATTGGGTTGTCATTTCCTCCTCCAGGGGATCTTTCTGAACCAGGGGTTGAACCCATGTCTCCTGCATCTCTGGAACTGGCAGTTGGATTCTTTACCACTGAGACCTGGGAAGCCAATCTCTAAAAATCTAAACAATAAATGCTGGAGAGGGTGGAGAAATGAGAACCCTCTTACACTGTTGTTAGGAACGTACACATTAAATGATTCCAAAACAATTCAAAATATTTGAGCATATATCTGGAGACAACATGATTCAAAAGGATATATGCACGCCAATGTTCATTGCAGCACTGTTTATAATAGCCAAGACACGGAAGTAACCTAAGTGTTCATCAACAGATGAATGAATAAAGAAGATGTGGTCCATAAATGCAATGGAATACTACTCAGTCATCGGGAAGAATGAAAGAATACCATTTGCAGCAACCTGGTTATATACTAAGAGATCATCATACTAAGTGAAGTCAGACAAAGACAAACATCATATGATATTGCTTATATGAGGAATCTATTTTAAAAATGACACAATAAAAAAAAAATGACACAATAAACTTACTTACAAACAGATGCTGCTGTAACAAAACTTGAAATATTTTATATTAATTGGGGGGCTAAGAAGTAGGCAATGAGGAAAATATTATAAAATGATGATGAAAAATAGTGTCTATGCTATACAGTGGCAAATTATTTGATAAATACTACTTATAGTATCTTAGAAGGTAGAAAATGTACCTAATAAATATTTGGTGTTTGATGGAGTTTTGAGGTAGAACACTGAAAATGTGAGCTGGTTGGAACTAGTTGCATTTGATAAAGTACTACATGAAAGTGACTATATCAGAAAAAAATACTACCCAATTTTAAAGCAATATTTAGAAGAAAATTACAGGGTTGGAAAATACAAGTGCTTATTACTAAATCAAAGGTGTTACCATTATGAGAAAGTCTCAGAGAAAATGCCAGATCCAGGTGCTTCCAGTAAAACAGGACCTCAGGATAAAGATCAAATCAAAGATATGGCTATAATATTTGATTATATCTCTGAAATGCATGTGAGTGTGCTCTTTCATACCCGGTTCTTTTGTGACCCCATGGAGTTTAGCCTACTAGGCTCCTCTGTCCATGGGATTTCTCAGGCAAGAATACTGAATTGGGTTGTCATTTCCTCCTCCAGGGGATCTTTCTGAACCAGGGGTTGAACCCATGTCTCCTGCATCTCTGGAACTGGCAGTTGGATTCTTTACCACTGAGACCTGGGAAGCCATATCTCTGAAGAGATGAAGGTAAAGTATACTAGACCCTTTCAATTTAAAAAGGACAAGTAGAAAGTTGGAGAACATGATTCCATAGAAAAATGGTAGGTCCAGATTTGCTGAAATTTAAATCTAGAAAAAGAAAGGCATGTATCATATATATATATATATATATATATATATATATATATATATATACACATACATACATACATATATTAATATTTCTGTGTGTCTGATTTTTGTCATTTGTGTTAATAGGAATCAAATGATAAAACAATAAGGAACTCCCAAAGGGTAGAGCCAAGAATAGTGAGGAACAACGGTCTTAAGACTGCTCTTGGGCTTCCCTGGTGGTCCAGTGGGTAGGGACACTGCCTTGCAGTGCAAGGGGCGCCGGTTCGATCCCTGGCCCGGGAAGATTCCATGTGCCACGGAGCGGCTCGACCGATGTGTTCAATTATTGAGCCGGAGCTCTGGAGCGCATGCTCCCAGAGCCGATGCTCTGTGACAACAGAGACCACTGCGATGGGAGGCCCATACGGGCCGAAGAACAAAGATGGATGAAAATAAACAAATGAAAGACCAATAGAAGTGGCCCACCCACTCCCCTCCCTCCCCACCCACCCCATAAATACAATACATAAATATTAAAAAAAAAAGACTGCTCTTACAGGGCGCACCAAGGCCTAATGGTGGAAAATTGCCGTCCCCAGTTTAGAAGAATTTGATAACACAAGCCCAGCAGGAGTTCAGAATTTCAATGGATCAGTTACAATGCGCTATGTGATTTCTATTCTTCCCTTTGAAAATTGAATCTGGACTCCAGCATCCAGTGAAAAGTTTGGGGTGGCAAAGATATGGCTATAATATTTGATTATATCTCTGAAATGCATGTGAGTGTGCTCTTTCATACCCGGTTCTTTTGTGACCCCATGGAGTTTAGCCTACTAGGCTCCTCTGTCCATGGGATTTCTCAGGCAAGAATACTGAATTGGGTTGTCATTTCCTCCTCCAGGGGATCTTTCTGAACCAGGGGTTGAACCCATGTCTCCTGCATCTCTGGAACTGGCAGTTGGATTCTTTACCACTGAGACCTGGGAAGCCATATCTCTGAAGAGATGAAGGTAAAGTATACTAGACCCTTTCAATTTAAAAAGGACAAGTAGAAAGTTGGAGAACATGATTCCATAGAAAAATGGTAGGTCCAGATTTGCTGAAATTTAAATCTAGAAAAAGAAAGGCATGTATCATATATATATATATATATATATATATATATATATATATATATATACACATACATACATACATATATTAATATTTCTGTGTGTCTGATTTTTGTCATTTGTGTTAATAGGAATCAAATGATAAAACAATAAGGAACTCCCAAAGGGTAGAGCCAAGAATAGTGAGGAACAACGGTCTTAAGACTGCTCTTGGGCTTCCCTGGTGGTCCAGTGGGTAGGGACACTGCCTTGCAGTGCAAGGGGCGCCGGTTCGATCCCTGGCCCGGGAAGATTCCATGTGCCACGGAGCGGCTCGACCGATGTGTTCAATTATTGAGCCGGAGCTCTGGAGCGCATGCTCCCAGAGCCGATGCTCTGTGACAACAGAGACCACTGCGATGGGAGGCCCATACGGGCCGAAGAACAAAGATGGATGAAAATAAACAAATGAAAGACCAATAGAAGTGGCCCACCCACTCCCCTCCCTCCCCACCCACCCCATAAATAAAATACATAAATATTAAAAAAAAAAAAAAAAGACTGCTCTTACAGGGGCGCACCAAGGCCTAATGGTGGAAAATTGCCGTCCCCAGTTTAGAAGAATTTGATAACACAAGCCCAGCAGGATTTCAGAATTTCAATGGATCAGTTACAATGCGCTATGTGATTTCTATTCTTCCCCTTTGAAAATTAGAATGTCTGGAGTGTAGTTAGTCAATGAGAGTGCAGTTTACCTGTTTCTGGTCCATCCTTGCATAGTGGCTATACGTGGAGCGGTGGTAGAGAACAATTTGTCTTCTTAGTTCACAAATCTCTAAATCAAGAGAAGAAGCCAAAGGCAGATTTGGTGCAGATTGAGATCCTGAAATTCAAGTCTTATGCCCTGATTTGATAAGAATTTGGAGGCTCTGGTGATGTGTGTGAATTTATTTTGAATATGGGAGAGCATAGATATTTCCTTAGGAACAAGAGGAAAGCTTACGGTACTACTGTATGGAAAACATTCACTTCCTGCATTTCCAACTTTCACAGAGAAAACAAATTTTTCTGCCTCATTGACTTTGGATTCATTCCTATGACTTTCTTTGGTTAGTGTGATGTATTGAAAGTAGAGATTTGAACTGTGTTCTCATAGACGGGCTTGGATTCTTGCACTCCTATCTTTTGTCATGAAATAAGATTCCTTATATTGCAGTATAAGGATGAAAGGTACATGGAATAGACCTGGACACAACCCACGTTAAGCCCAGCCAAATTCCAGCCAAAGAACCCAAAGATGATTAAGCCTGAAATTAACAATAAATGCTTCTTGTTAGTTGCTATATAAATGATTTCTTACATGATAATAGCTTACTGATACAAAAATAAAGCTGCAAGCTTCATTTTACCAGTGGGAAAATAAACATTGCAAACAGCAGAACCACACCTGCAGCTCATGCAATAGCAGAGACTTGGGGGAAGATGGTGAAGAAAAGGAGAGTGAAATGTCCTAGAGATGGCAGAAGAAACATATATATAGCTTCAGAAAGTGAAGACTTCATCCTGAGTTGAGAAATGCTGAGAAAACGTCCAGCACAGTAAATAAAACTATTGACAACTGAGAACTGAAAATCGGGGTGTTGAAAGGGCATAGTTCCAAAGCTGGCAGCCTTGGAAAGGCACAACTTCTGGGAGAGAAGACAAGGTGAAAAAGAACATCTCTGCATCAAGCACCAATTTATGGTCTCCCTGTTCCAAACCCTCTCTTCCTTGACCCATGTTGTGATACATGAGCTAGACCCTGCAAACAGGTCTTATTTGTCAGCTGACACAATATAAAGCTCCATCAACAGAGGATGCTGCAGTAATACCAAGGTGATAGCCACATGAGCAGACACGTCTTCCAGATTTGAGTTCACCTTTTTCATTCAGCACTGCAGCCTGGGGGCAGTCATGGGCCCACTCTAGGTGGGCCCTCAAGCCTCTCTGTCCCCCTGTAGTAATCCCTTCTGCCCACTCCAGTGCTAGCTCCAACTGCATCTTCAAACCATCCTCTCTCCATTTAGCAGCTGGCTCTGGTGGGCGCCCTTGAGTCACTTCCACAGCAGCCACTCCTACTCTCTGGGCAACAGCACCCCACTTGACCCATGAATTCCAGCAACTCTTGTCATTACTGGCAGGCTGCACGTCCCTCTTTAGATAAAGCTGAGTCTCATGCTTGGAGGATATAAGGATGTTCTTCTAAGTCCTTAGTTGCTTTATTTCTATTTTCCCTCAGCCTAAAAGTAGCGCCTGATTTCTTTAACTCCCTACTTCTGGAGTCCTGAGAGTCCTCTTTTATCCCTTAGTAGTCAACTACCTATTACAAGATAACAATTCTTTATATTAGGTTTTCAGTTTCCAATTACGGATGTATTTTTTTGTCTTCTGACTGGACCTTGATTGACCTAGTGTCCCTTGAAGTGACTTAGTCGTGAACGGAAAGCAAAAAGAGCAGTTGAAAAGAGCTCTACAGAAATAATAGAAGACTCCGTCAGAAAATCAAGAGTCTCCCTCTCCCCAAGTATACTCCAGTTTTTTTGTTTTGGGGAAGAAAAGGAGAGTGAAATGTCCTTGGCAGAAGAAACATATATATAGCTTCAGAAAGTGAAGACTTCATCCTGAGTTGAGAAATGCTGAGAAAACGTCCAGCACAGTAAATAAAACTATTGACAACTGAGAACTGAAAATCGGGGTGTTGAAAGGGCATAGTTCCAAAGCTGGCAGCCTTGGAAAGGCACAACTTCTGGGAGAGAAGACAAGGTGAAAAAGAACATCTCTGCATCAAGCACCAATTTATGGTCTCCCTGTTCCAAACCCTCTCTTCCTTGACCCATGTTGTGATACATGAGCTAGACCCTGCAAACAGGTCTTATTTGTCAGCTGACACAATATAAAGCTCCATCAACAGAGGATGCTGCAGTAATACCAAGGTGATAGCCACATGAGCAGACACGTCTTCCAGATTTGAGTTCACCTTTTTCATTCAGCACTGCAGCCTGGGGGCAGTCATGGGCCCACTCTAGGTGGGCCCTCAAGCCTCTCTGTCCCCCTGTAGTAATCCCTTCTGCCCACTCCAGTGCTAGCTCCAACTGCATCTTCAAACCATCCTCTCTCCATTTAGCAGCTGGCTCTGGTGGGCGCCTTGAGTCACTTCCACAGCAGCCACTCCTACTCTCTGGGCAACAGCACCCCACTTGACCCATGAATTCCAGCAACTCTTGTCATTACTGGCAGGCTGCACGTCCCTCTTTAGATAAAGCTGAGTCTCATGCTTGGAGGATATAAGGATGTTCTTCTAAGTCCTTAGTTGCTTTATTTCTATTTTCCCTCAGCCTAAAAGTAGCGCCTGATTTCTTTAACTCCCTACTTCTGGAGTCCTGAGAGTCCTCTTTTATCCCTTAGTAGTCAACTACCTATTACAAGATAACAATTCTTTATATTAGGTTTTCAGTTTCCAATTACGGATGTATTTTTTTGTCTTCTGACTGGACCTTGATTGACCTAGTGTCCCTTGGAGTGACTTAGTCGTGAAGGGAAAGCAAGAAGAGAGCAGTTGAAAAGAGCTCTACAGAAATAATAGAAGACTCCGTCAGAAAATCAAGAGTCTCCCTCTCCCCAAGTATACTCCAGTTTTTTTTTGTTTTTAAGGAAAGTGCATTTTATTCTATAAAAGAAAAATAAATGAAGAGATTTGGCAAGTCAATCAACTCCTCTCACTCTTCCATATAAGCCTCTACTATTGCTGGTCTAGAAAAATTTCAAGACATTTTAAAATAATATCAAGAAACATCATGCAAAGCTGCCACAGAGAGAAAATAGAAGTTGAGAGTCTATATTTCCCAAGTGATGAGAAACGCCCCCACCCCAAATCAACCATGAAACAGAGAAAAACTAGCACAGTACTTCAACATAAATTAAATATCATTTAAGTAGCATTTGTGGAAGAAAGATCCCTTTCAAACAGAAATTCAAAATCTTCCTACAGATTTAGAAAAAATGACATGAGAGCTGACTGAACTTGAACTCAGTAAAAAAAAACTGAAGAAACACAAAATCTTCTCAGAAATGAAGACTAGATTACGAAGTGTTCAGGTGAAAATAAATTTGGCTGAAAGTATATTAAGTCAAACTGAGAAGAGAAATGAAAACAGCTAAGAGAAAAGAAAATAAATAGGTAAAAAGTTTTAGAGAGAAAACGCTATATGGAAGACAAATAAGGAAGAGCCAACATATGGATAATTAGAGATTCCACAAAGGAAAAACAAGACCAACAAAAATATCTAAATATTAATGAAAGAAAACTTTCAAGAAATAAAAAAGAACTGAATCTACATGTTGAAAGAGTCTATAGTATACCTCAAAACATTGGAACCCAAATAATGAACATTAGGACAAAGTCTAGTAAAATTATTGACACTGGAGTTAATTTAAATTTATTTATGGGCCTGCAGACTAAGTTGCTTACAATTCATGGATACCAATTTAGTCTCCAACATCTCAAAAACTCAACAAAGCAACTCAACAATGAGAAAGCAGCATTTCCAATAATTCAAGAAACATAAAACTGATGACTTTTTTTGCATGTAAATTTCACCTTGATCCCTTAGTAGTCAACTACCTATTACAAGATAACAATTCTTTATATTAGCATTCATTACGGATGTATTTTTTGTCTTCTGACTGGACCTTGATTGACCTAGTGTCCCTTGGAGTGACTTAGTCGTGAAGGGAAAGCAAGAAGAGCAGTTGAAAAGAGCTCTACAGAAATAATAGAAGACTCCGTCAGAAAATCAAGAGTCTCCCTCTCCCCAAGTATACTCCAGTTTTTTTTTGTTTTTAAGGAAAGTGCATTTTATTCTATAAAAGAAAAATAAATGAAGAGATTTGGCAAGTCAATCAACTCCTCTCACTCTTCCATATAAGCCTCTACTATTGCTGGTCTAGAAAAATTTCAAGACATTTTAAAATAATATCAAGAAACATCATGCAAAGCTGCCACAGAGAGAAAATAGAAGTTGAGAGTCTATATTTCCCAAGTGATGAGAAACGCCCCCACCCCAAATCAACCATGAAACAGAGAAAAACTAGCACAGTACTTCAACATAAATTAAATATCATTTAAGTAGCATTTGTGGAAGAAAGATCCCTTTCAAACAGAAATTCAAAATCTTCCTACAGATTTAGAAAAAATGACATGAGAGCTGACTGAACTTGAACTCAGTAAAAAAAAACTGAAGAAACACAAAATCTTCTCAGAAATGAAGACTAGATTACGAAGTGTTCAGGTGAAAATAAATTTGGCTGAAAGTATATTAAGTCAAACTGAGAAGAGAAATGAAAACAGCTAAGAGAAAAGAAAATAAATAGGTAAAAAGTTTTAGAGAGAAAACGCTATATGGAAGACAAATAAGGAAGAGCCAACATATGGATAATTAGAGATTCCACAAAGGAAAAACAAGACCAACAAAAATATCTAAATATTAATGAAAGAAAACTTTCAAGAAATAAAAAAGAACTGAATCTACATGTTGAAAGAGTCTATAGTATACCTCAAAACATTGGAACCCAAATAATGAACATTAGGACAAAGTCTAGTAAAATTATTGACACTGGAGTTAATTTAAATTTATTTATGGGCCTGCAGACTAAGTTGCTTACAATTCATGGATACCAATTTAGTCTCCAACATCTCAAAAACTCAACAAAGCAACTCAACAATGAGAAAGCAGCATTTCCAATAATTCAAGAAACATAAAACTGATGACTTTTTTTGCATGTAAATTTCACCTTGATACACCTTTTTTTTTTAATGTAACTAGAAAACAGTAGAAATCAGAAAACAGCAATAGCCTATTTTTTTTAAACCTTCCTGAATGAATTCTCACACTAAAACAAACACAACTAGATAGCAAAACAGAAAGTTCACAGACAATATGAGAAGAATGTCAAAATAACTAACAGGTGTTGATTGGAAATCTTGTGACAAAAGATGCTGAGACAAAGAGTTATTTTTCCCTTTTAGTTTTGAGTGGGGACAAATGGGCAGCAACAGGTTCAAACATAACAGGCAAGTCCAGCATCTACAAATTTGCTGACCACTTAACCCTTTTCAAGAGACAGCCTCAGACTGAGGAGAAATGGCTTGAGTGAGATTAAAATTGAGCACAAAAAGGAAAACAGATAAATTAAAAAATGCAAAATAAATTGAGGAGGGGGAACACAGCCAAGAGACTTCAGCAAGTGAAGTGCTATTTTTTCAAGCAATACAAAACTACAGAAGAGAGTGTGAAGTTTAAAACGTCTATCTTGACCTGAACATAGTTTTTTCCATAAAATTTCAGAGAAACTAATTTCACATAACTAAAAGCATGTACAATCTATTGAGGTCAAATCCCACACAAATAATTATAAAGAAAAATAAGAATACAGAGAAGAATAATAAGCCTTCCAGGAGAAAAATGCCCACAAAGAGATCAAAACTGTTTTAAAAAAAACTTAAGTTTTTGCCAAAAAAAATATCTAAATATTAATGAAAGAAAACTTTCAAGAAATAAAAAAGAACTGAATCTACATGTTGAAAGAGTCTATAGTATACCTCAAAACATTGGAACCCAAATAATGAACATTAGGACAAAGTCTAGTAAAATTATTGACACTGGAGTTAATTTAAATTTATTTATGGGCCTGCAGACTAAGTTGCTTACAATTCATGGATACCAATTTAGTCTCCAACATCTCAAAAACTCAACAAAGCAACTCAACAATGAGAAAGCAGCATTTCCAATAATTCAAGAAACATAAAACTGATGACTTTTTTTGCATGTAAATTTCACCTTGATACACCTTTTTTTTTTTAATGTAACTAGAAAACAGTAGAAATCAGAAAACAGCAATAGCCTATTTTTTTTAAACCTTCCTGAATGAATTCTCACACTAAAACAAACACAACTAGATAGCAAAACAGAAAGTTCACAGACAATATGAGAAGAATGTCAAAATAACTAACAGGTGTTGATTGGAAATCTTGTGACAAAAGATGCTGAGACAAAGAGTTATTTTTCCCTTTTAGTTTTGAGTGGGGACAAATGGGCAGCAACAGGTTCAAACATAACAGGCAAGTCCAGCATCTACAAATTTGCTGACCACTTAACCCTTTTCAAGAGACAGCCTCAGACTGAGGAGAAATGGCTTGAGTGAGATTAAAATTGAGCACAAAAAGGAAAACAGATAAATTAAAAAATGCAAAATAAATTGAGGAGGGGCAACACAGCCAAGAGACTTCAGCAAGTGAAGTGCTATTTTTTCAAGCAATACAAAACTACAGAAGAGAGTGTGAAGTTTAAAACGTCTATCTTGACCTGAACATAGTTTTTTCCATAAAATTTCAGAGAAACTAATTTCACATAACTAAAAGCATGTACAATCTATTGAGGTCAAATCCCACACAAATAATTATAAAGAAAAATAAGAATACAGAGAAGAATAATAAGCCTTCCAGGAGAAAAAAAATGCCCACAAAGAGATCAAAACTGTAACCTTTCATTTCAAAACTAACTGAAAGACGTTTAAGAGTGATAAAAGAGATAAACGAATGACATAAATCAGAACTACAGGAAAACTCCAAAATGGGGTTACAGAACTCAGGAAATGATAACGAAAGAATAATTTGTCTCAAAAGTGAGAACTAAACAAGAAAGAACACATGGGGGATAAGTACAACAGACTGCTCCTTAAGAGAAATTAGAGCCAAAAAGAAGGAATGTTTTAAATCAAATAGGAATTAAGAAATAGTGAGATAAAGAAGAAAACACTAAAGACAGCATACAGATAATAGAAATCTCTGGAGAAAGAAATGAAATCAAAAGAGCATCATAATTTAAAAAATAATAATAATCCAAGGGAACTTTCCTGTAATTAGAAAAAAAATTGAAAAATCACAACTCATATCTGAGTACATAAACTCAGAATGACCATGAGCAAGACACATTTGTACAATTACTTGACTTAAAAACAGGAGAAAGAACAATAACCAGATGAAAAGAGCAGGTGACTTACAAAGGAAAGAAAATTAGATCATTATCAGATTTTGGCCAACAATACTTTATGCCAGACAAAACAAAACACCAAATCACTTACATTGAATGAATAACAAGCTAATCTCCAACATCTCAAGCAATGTATATACTCTCAGAATGATACAATCTTCTCAATAAGTTCACAAAACTTAAAACTGGTAAATTTTAGTGCATGTAAATTATACTTCCATAAATAAAATCTTTTTAAAATTCTGAATGCAAAAAAATAAAAGATAATAGAAGACAATGGAGAAATATTAGTAATATAATCAAGGAAAGAAAGAATGACCCCCAAATTTTGTATCAAGCAAAACTAACCTTCAAGGATGAAGAAAAAAACTGTTAGTAACATACAGAAGCCAAAGAACACTGTTCTCATGAGCACCTCTTGAGAAATCTAGCAGAAAACAAGCTTCAGACAACCAAAATGACTCTAAAGCACTAAATATATGAGTTCTTCATCCTTCAAATCCCACACAAAAAAATAAATAAAAAAAAAGAAAAATAAGAATACAGAGAAGAATAATAAGCCTTCCAGGAGAAAAAAAATGCCCACAAAGAGATCAAAACTGTAACCTTTCATTTCAAAACTAACTGAAAGACGTTTAAGAGTGATAAAAGAGATAAACGAATGACATAAATCAGAACTACAGGAAAACTCCAAAATGGGGTTACAGAACTCAGGAAATGATAACGAAAGAATAATTTGTCTCAAAAGTGAGAACTAAACAAGAAAGAACACATGGGGGATAAGTACAACAGACTGCTCCTTAAGAGAAATTAGAGCCAAAAAGAAGGAATGTTTTAAATCAAATAGGAATTAAGAAATAGTGAGATAAAGAAGAAAACACTAAAGACAGCATACAGATAATAGAAATCTCTGGAGAAAGAAATGAAATCAAAAGAGCATCATAATTTAAAAAATAATAATAATCCAAGGGAACTTTCCTGTAATTAGAAAAAAAATTGAAAAATCACAACTCATATCTGAGTACATAAACTCAGAATGACCATGAGCAAGACACATTTGTACAATTACTTGACTTAAAAACAGGAGAAAGAACAATAACCAGATGAAAAGAGCAGGTGACTTACAAAGGAAAGAAAATTAGATCATTATCAGATTTTGGCCAACAATACTTTATGCCAGACAAAACAAAACACCAAATCACTTACATTGAATGAATAACAAGCTAATCTCCAACATCTCAAGCAATGTATATACTCTCAGAATGATACAATCTTCTCAATAAGTTCACAAAACTTAAAACTGGTAAATTTTAGTGCATGTAAATTATACTTCCATAAATAAAATCTTTTTAAAATTCTGAATGCAAAAAAATAAAAGATAATAGAAGACAATGGAGAAATATTAGTAATATAATCAAGGAAAGAAAGAATGACCCCCAAATTTTGTATCAAGCAAAACTAACCTTCAAGGATGAAGAAAAAAACTGTTAGTAACATACAGAAGCCAAAGAACACTGTTCTCATGAGCACCTCTTGAGAAATCTAGCAGAAAACAAGCTTCAGACAACCAAAATGACTCTAAAGCACTAAATATATGAGTTCTTCATCCTTCAAGGCTTGTTTTGCTCAGCATAAAATTCATGGATCATTCTTTCTTGCCTTGATTATACTACTAATGCTCCTCCATTGTCCTCTACTATCCTTTTCTTAAACAGCTATGATTAACTGAAAGCTAAAAAACAAAGTTTAGTGTGAAATGGTTATAACACTGACAATGAAGATATAGTATAACTATAAGAAACGGAGGAGGGCAGTGCATACACACAATTTTAACATCATTTAGCAAGCATTTTTATGCTATTATTATATGGTAAATTCCCTCCAATTAGCAGATCTGTTGTCAAGACTGATGACGCCACAAATGGACCAAAGGGGTATGAAAAAGTTTTACTCACATGATGAGATTTTCTGGGCACAACAGGGCAGAAGACATCCAGGAGGTCCAAAAATGTCTTCAGAGAATAAGAACAGAGGACTGACTTGTTTTATTGTGGTTGGTCGTGAATCTGGGAAAAGGGTTCCAATGCACAGTCTGGGGCTTGAATATTTTGAACTTTCCGCAAGCCCAAGAGAAGGAATATGTAAGCTTTGTTATGGGCTTACCCATAAGGCTCAATGTAAGGCTCAAAGGAAAGAAGAGCAAATGAAGCTTTAAAAGTGGTCAGCTAATCTGGGAACATACATATCTGTAAACAACAAAACTCTGTAAAAGTTAAAAGTAAAGTAAAAGTTTTTAAAAATAAATAAATAAATAAAAGTGGTCAGCTGTCAAATGGCCAAAGTGGCATCTGAGACTCACTGCACTGAGATCGTTGTGTGTGATGTGATCAGAAGCAAACAAGCAGCACAGGATATCCTAATTCTAATACTCTCTGTCCTGGGGAAAGAGAGCTCTCATTGTGGAAGAAACAAGATAAAAACATATTTAGAAAAAATGAGATAAAAAATGTAATGTAGAAAAGTTAAGCAAAATTCTGTAAGACAGCTACAGGATATCCTAATTCTTTTATACTCTCTGTCCTAACCTTCAAGGATGAAGAAAAACTGTTAGTAACATACAGAAGCCAAAGAACACTGTTCTCATGAGCACCTCTTGAGAAATCTAGCAGAAAACAAGCTTCAGACAACCAAAATGACTCTAAAGCACTAAATATATGAGTTCTTCATCCTTCAAGGCTTGTTTTGCTCAGCATAAAATTCATGGATCATTCTTTCTTGCCTTGATTATACTACTAATGCTCCTCCATTGTCCTCTACTATCCTTTTCTTAAACAGCTATGATTAACTGAAAGCTAAAAAACAAAGTTTAGTGTGAAATGGTTATAACACTGACAATGAAGATATAGTATAACTATAAGAAACGGAGGAGGGCAGTGCATACACACAATTTTAACATCATTTAGCAAGCATTTTTATGCTATTATTATATGGTAAATTCCCTCCAATTAGCAGATCTGTTGTCAAGACTGATGACGCCACAAATGGACCAAAGGGGTATGAAAAAGTTTTACTCACATGATGAGATTTTCTGGGCACAACAGGGCAGAAGACATCCAGGAGGTCCAAAAATGTCTTCAGAGAATAAGAACAGAGGACTGACTTGTTTTATTGTGGTTGGTCGTGAATCTGGGAAAAGGGTTCCAATGCACAGTCTGGGGCTTGAATATTTTGAACTTTCCTCAAGCCCGAAGAGAAGGAATATGTAAGCTTTGTTATGGGCTTACCCATAAGGCTCAATGTAAGGCTCAAAGGAAAGAAGAGCAAATGAAGCTTTAAAAGTGGTCAGCTAATCTGGGAACATACATATCTGTAAACAACAAAACTCTGTAAAAGTTAAAAGTAAAGTAAAAGTTTTTAAAAATAAATAAATAAATAAAAGTGGTCAGCTGTCAAATGGCCAAAGTGGCATCTGAGACTCACTGCACTGAGATCGTTGTGTGTGTGATGTGATCAGAAGCAAACAAGCAGCACAGGATATCCTAATTCTAATACTCTCTCTGTCCTGGGGAAAGAGAGCTCTCATTGTGGAAGAAACAAGATAAAAACATATTTAGAAAAAAATGAGATAAAAAAATGTAATGTAGAAAAAGTTAAGCAAAAATTCTGTAGTCCTGGATTTGAACAGCAAATAGCAGTATGATTTCATATAATCCTTCATATTGATACATATTTGTAAGTACACAGCAGTATTTATTTCTGAGCTTTGTCCACTGAAAATATGTAGAAACTATGACCTATCCTGCAGCAATAAGCCTCCCTAGGACCCAGATTTTGATCTTAAAATAAGATTTTTCACTAAGAGATATAAATTTTCTTGGAGAAATTGCAGATTCCTCGGATGAGGCATGAAATATACAAGATCATCTTGAAATATTTTTCAAGAAATCTATCAAATAATCACAAAATAACTCAGAAGCTAAACTGAATAGGTTCCCAAAGACTGAAAATAGGACATTTTGAGCTTCATTAGGTACAATCCTTACAATTGATTCAAACCCTTTAAATATCTGTAAGTTTATAATGCTATTATGAGTAGAGAAAAATCCATCTGTTAATGTAGGAGACAGAAGAAATGTGGGTTTGATCGCTGTGTCAGGAAGATCCCGAGTAAGAAGTGGCAACCCACTCCAGGGTTCTTGCCTGGAATATTCTGTGGACAGAGGTCCTGGTGGACTAGTCCACGGAATTGCAAAGAGTCGGACACGACTGAGTGACTGAGAACATCCAGCACACTAAGTACCAGCACCAAGTAACTGGCCACTTCCAATGAATGAAATAATAGAATATCATTACTCTATATCCCCTAATGGATTAAAGGATCTAGGCCTTGAAGGTGATGGTGAAAGAGTACATCATTGCCAACTATATTTTCGCTAAATGGATTGAGTCTGAATTTCTCCAAGCCTCTGAAATCCAGCTGCACATTAACAGAAAACATGGAGAACAGATGAATATATTGGACCACACCAAGAGCATACAATCAGCAAAACCCAGGCTGAATAAGACTATACCAGGCAAAGAGCCTAGATCTATGACAATAAATTTAAAGTAAAATAAAAGAATGATAGGAAAAACTATAGGTTGTAAAAATGCATTAAACAGCAAGACTATGTCCAGGGACACAAATTGAGATGATAAAACTATAAGGAAACTATAAGGAAACACCCAAAAACTTGAGACAGTGGTAACTTGTGGGAGAAAGGAAGGGAGTTATGGCTGAAAAACAAAGATGAAGGAGATTCTGAGGTAGGAAGCAATGTTCTATTTCTTGACTTGACACAGAAATAGACCTTGATATCTATTTCAAAGATGTTTGCCTTTATTAATTAATGTATTTGTGTGTCTTCTATATCTGTTTTTCATCTATGAAATGTTTGTTAATGTCAGGGAAGGGAATTTGAGCTAAACAAATATTTAATATATAATCATTCAGGCAGCATCTGGATTTGAAATAAAGTCATGAGAGTACCTAGCTGCCTAAGGTACAAAAAAACACTAAAATCGTGTTTAAGAGCACAGGCTCTGGAAAGCCACGAACTGGAGTCGAAATCCCCATTCTGTTCATTATTGACTGCATGATCTCTAAGCTTTGATGTCCTCACCTAAAGAATCAACATAATAATTACAACCACCTAACAGGGCCCTTGCAAGGTATAAATGAGATAACCCACATAAAGGAGTCAGCCAAGTGCATGCCACAGGGTCATCACTCCATAAATGATTTGTTGTTATTGAGGTTGTTGGGGAATGATAGAAACTTCTATCTGAGTATCATTTTCATGGACCACAGGGGACTTTGTGAGATCTCTTTTGATATCTGTTGTAGCAATTGAAGTTCTTTTTCTTCTCTGCTGCTCCAGTGGTAGTCCTGAGAAAATTCTGATTTCACTTCTTTAAATACTAAATGCTCTGGGATACATTGGAAAATGAAAAGTGTTCTAGATTTCCAAACTATATTAAACCAATATAACTTGCTGCCCAAATGCCACAGGGGCCCAGCATGGCAGTAACTGCTAGATTGATGGGGACGGGAGAGTTTGTGAGAACTCATTTAGCCTATGGCTAGAATGCCTACCATCTCTGCAGGTATCAAGAGATAGTAGTTAGGCTAAGTCTCCCAGGTGGGGTCAGTATTTGGAGATGTGGCCTCTCAAGCAATTACCCTTTCAGCACACTTGCCACTGATACATTTGTCAGTTTTATTCCCTATCTCTGTAAAGATAAGTAAGGCAAGGCCTATCTGTATTCAGCAGCCATTGGCTCCAATTGACCTGTCCTGCATCATTGCCTGTTACCCAATTCCAGCAGCAGGCAGGGAGAGGCCCTCTGGGAGGGAGGACATCTTGCAGTTAGTTTGGGTCCACTTTGGCCTAAGCTCCATGGTGAAGAGGGTTACTTTACAAGCATCTTTGCTCTCCATATCCCACCCTTGGGGGCATCCATTCTATTTCCATTGCCCTACCTGAATTTTCACAGCCAAATCAGCTCATCTCTGTTCTTATTATTTCGGATTTCTAACTTTGCCTGTTAAATTTTTCACAGGGATTCCTCCTTGTCCTGTCAAGCATATCAGGCAAGGATGATTAACCTCTTTTATTTTTTACGAGGAATCCAATCTCCGGGTGATTAATGCTTGCTGGTGGTTCCACATGGCAGAGCCGGGCCGGCAGCAAACCTCTCTCCATTACACCTATTGTGTCTATGGTTTCCTTACACTTCCACATGCCCTGCAGACATTGCATTCCCCTATGCGTGGCGTATAAGATCTTTTATGTATGTACTTATCTTTTCTAATTTTAAAAAATTAATTTATTTTTTGGCAGTGCTGGGTCTTCCTTGCTGTGTGGGCTTTCCTCCGGTTGCAGCGACCAAGTGCCACTCTCAAGCTGCAGCACTTGGGCTCCTCATTGCTGCAGTTTCTCTTGTTGCAGAGCATGGGCTCTCAGACCAGGGGCTTCAGCACTTTTGGCTCACAGGCTCTAGAGCCTGTGCTCTCCATAGCTGTGGGGCACAGGCTTAGTTGCTCCATGGCACGTGGAATCTTCCCAGATGAGGGAAGGAACCCACATCTCCTGCATTAGCAGGCAGATTCTTTACCACTGAAATGCCAGATAAGCCCTACTTACCTATGTACATCGTATGTATTTATTTATTTACCCATTTGTTGGTTGGCTTATTCTACATATATTTGTTACATGACTATCTGACAGAGAAGAAATATGCAGTTAAGTATCATCTAAAAATAATTACTAGACATTTAATAAATAATGAAGAAGAAGAAAATCAGTGTCAATTAGAATATGGGGGGGGGGCAAAGCCACTGATACATTTGTCAGTTTTATTCCCTATCTCTGTAAAGATAAGTAAGGCAAGGCCTATCTGTATTCAGCAGCCATTGGCTCCAATTGACCTGTCCTGCATCATTGCCTGTTACCCAATTCCAGCAGCAGGCAGGGAGCGGCCCTCTGGGAGGAGGACATCTTGCAGTTAGTTTGGGTCCACTTTGGCCTAAGCTCCATGGTGAAGAGGGTTACTTTACAAGCATCTTTGCTCTCCATATCCCACCCTTGGGGGCATCCATTCTATTTCCATTGCCCTACCTGAATTTTCACAGCCAAATCAGCTCATCTCTGTTCTTATTATTTCGGATTTCTAACTTTGCCTGTTAAATTTTTCACAGGGATTCCTCCTTGTCCTGTCAAGCATATCAGGCAAGGATGATTAACCTCTTTTATTTTTTACGAGGAATCCAATCTCCGGGTGATTAATGCTTGCTGGTGGTTCCACATGGCAGAGCCGGGCCGGCAGCAAACCTCTCTCCATTACACCTATTGTGTCTATGGTTTCCTTACACTTCCACATGCCCTGCAGACATTGCATTCCCCTATGCGTGGCGTATAAGATCTTTTATGTATGTACTTATCTTTTCTAATTTTAAAAAATTAATTTATTTTTTGGCAGTGCTGGGTCTTCCTTGCTGTGTGGGCTTTCCTCCGGTTGCAGCGACCAAGTGCCACTCTCAAGCTGCAGCACTTGGGCTCCTCATTGCTGCAGTTTCTCTTGTTGCAGAGCATGGGCTCTCAGACCAGGGGCTTCAGCACTTTTGGCTCACAGGCTCTAGAGCCTGTGCTCTCCATAGCTGTGGGGCACAGGCTTAGTTGCTCCATGGCACGTGGAATCTTCCCAGATGAGGGAAGGAACCCACATCTCCTGCATTAGCAGGCAGATTCTTTACCACTGAAATGCCAGATAAGCCCTACTTACCTATGTACATCGTATGTATTTATTTATTTACCCATTTGTTGGTTGGCTTATTCTACATATATTTGTTACATGACTATCTGACAGAGAAGAAATATGCAGTTAAGTATCATCTAAAAATAATTACTAGACATTTTTAATAAATAATGAAAAGAGATTTGCACAGTGTCATCGAGAAAATTCAGATTGACTTCAAAAAACTCTATCAGAATGCTGTCTTTTTCCTTTTTTTCCTAGAAATACATTTTATTTTCAAGCCAATTATAATGATTTTAAAAAATGTGGAACATTCAGAAAAGTATGAAAGCTAATCAACACTCGTGTACCCAGTACACAAATGTCATCCATCCTTCCTGCGGATTTATCCTTTTCTTGAAATGAAGTGTTTCAGCCTTCAGCTGAAGGCTCCTTTGTCCTCCTCTTTTTCCAGTCTTATTCCTCTCTCACCCCACAACAAATCCAAATGCTGAGGGTAGTGTGTATCTTTTCCATTTATGTTTTAAAATACTTACTACGTGTCTGTTTATCTATAATTGATACTCATTTAAATAAAATCTTTCCACAAACGGTATCATCAACCTGTATCCATCAACATTCCATTTAATTTTTCCACTCAACATGGTGTTTTTCAAATCTGTAATAGCTGAGATTAATCCTTTACATTTTTGTATCTACTAAAATGTTTGAATTTATCTCTATCTTACTTTCTTTTGTTTTTCACACACACATATGCACGCACGCACACACACACACACATATGGCTTCATCATCCCTCTTTTTCTTTCTCTTGTTAAGTTAAGAAAAATTGTCTTAGTCCTAATTTTTCTCATGTACTTCCTTGGAACCTGTAGATTATATTTGATTTTTAAATTGTTATTCCCAAATGTTTTAACAAATACTCTATTTTTATAAAGTATAAAATTATTATTTCTGTCTTCCTCTTTAGGAAAACAAAGATTTTACCATGCTTTAACCAACTACTGAAAACTACCTCCCACTGCTTGAATTCACTTCCACCTTTTTTAAAAATCGGAGTCTAGTTGCTTTACAGTGTTGCGCGTATTTCTGCTGTTCAGCAAAGTGAATGAGCTGTATGTATACCTATATCCTCCCACTCTTCAACCTCCCTTTCACCCCTAACCCCACACCACTCGCCTAGGGCATCACCGAGCGCTGAGCTGAGCTCCCCGTGCTGGGCAGCAGCTTCCCAGGAGCTCTCTGTTTTATTCACAGTAGTGTATATATGTCAATCAAACTAGCCCAATTCACCTCACCCTCCCCTTCCTCCTCCTGTATTTCCACGTTTTTATACGTCAGCAATGTTTTAAACAACCCATAGTTGAGTACACTAACATATTTCACTGATTTGGGGTCATACTATTTCTTGCTTTGTTCTAACCCAGGGTTTCTCAGCAGTGACACTGTTCACATTTTGAAAGGATTCTTTCTAGCATTCTGTTAATACTTTCTAGCATTCTTCCCTCTTCGCCTCTCCCGATTTCTGGACCATCTTCAAAATTTGCTTTCTTTGTTAGTGTATTCTCATTCGTTTAATAATTAATTTAAAAAACACTAAGATGCTTCTATCTTTTAGATCTGTAGAAGACTCTTGAGAGTACCTTAGACAGCAAGGAGATTAACCCAGTCAATCCTAAAGGAAAGAAATCCTGAATATTTCTTGGGAGGATTGATCTGAGGCTGAAGCTCCAATACTCTGGCCACATGATGCAAAGAGTCGACTCATTGGAAAAGACCCTGGTGCTGGGAAAGATTGAGGGCAGGAGGAGAAGAGGAATAAAGAGGAGGAGCTGGTTGGGTGGCATCACTGACTCAATGGACATTAGTTTGAACAGACTCCAGGAGACGGCTAAAGAGAGGCGAGCCTGGTGTGCTGCAGTCCATGTGGTCGTATAGAGTTGGACACCACTTAGCAACTGAACAACAGCGAGGCTCTGAGATGAGAAAGTATATCCATGATTCAGACACCAATGACACTCTGAAGAAGCTTAGCCTAAAACAGTAGGTAATGCTTATACAGAAATAATTCTAATACACTCTGGGGAAGCAGAGGAGGGGGAAAGTTCATGGAAGATGCATCATTTGAACACGATCTTAAAGGATGGGAAAGATCTGGACATGAAATTAACAGAAAAGAATCCAGGTAAAGAATTGTCCGAAATAACAGAGTTATCCTTCCTAACTACAGCTCCCAGTCCTTAAGCGACAGGAACCGGATATTTTCGTTTTGTATCCCTCACAATGCGTTAGGGGGGCCCAGGTAAAAAGGAGCTCAATCGATACTGAATGAATAAGGTTATTAAATATAGTGTGAAATGTTTTCCCACAGCTTGATCTCTGACTTTTTGCTCGGTAAATGCATTACACATGTATTAATTCATTCTAGCAACATTTATCAGTGCCTAATATGTGTTAGCCACATGAAGGGTAACAACGTAGAAATAAGCAAGTCAGGCATTCCCAGCAAATATCTCAGCCTCTTGGAGGGTAAGTTCAGCATTCAGCCCTTCCGTGTGAAGGGAGTCAGGGCTTCAGTCGAGCAATTATGAGCCTCTTGATTCTCAGCTCTCCCAGCCCTGGTACTTCCTGCTGATATTGAAGAGTCTTTGTTACAAATGTGAGGGATTTTCCAGTGAGAAAGTAGCCTGGGGGCACATTCGCCCAGGGCCATCTCCCACTTGGCTTCACCCACATAACTGATGGGGTGAACAACCCCAGGAAGAGAGCCTGAGGGGCAGCCCTGGAGGCAGGGGGTTTGTCTCCAAACCACACAGCCAGCTGTTCCTCTCCAGACACTCTGCCCTCTGGTGTTCGAACCTGTGTTCTCAGAGGCCATCTTGCTCCAACAGGAAGCCAAAACAGTGACTCAGTTAAAAAGGCTGTGTGTGTGTGTGTGTGTGTGTGTGTGTGTTTGTTGTTCCTCTAGTCTCACCCTAAAAAAATATATGTGCCATCGATAAACAGGCTACCTCCAATTTTTTACCTAAACCCTCCTTCTGTTAGACTAAAATAAAAGCAGACCAGGCTTGAAGATCTGTCAGAGAAAAGCAGTTCAGCAAAAACGCAGGCAAAATTATCTACTCTATTCCATGAACGTAATTGAAACTAATTGTAGTTCTTATAGATGATTATGATAATAATAAATAAAACTTCGGTTAACTTCTTAGAATGATAAAACCAGTCGCCCCAATCTGGACGCCCCCATTGTAATAACCAATCATTATAAAGATTAAACAACTTTCTCTTTTTCACTTTATAAGCTGTCAGGTAACATCATACCTCTGAGTTTCAGACCAGTTTTGCTTTTGAAGTCTCTCTGTTCACAAATGGTTTGTTTGCTGTGAATCAAATATTCATATCGAGTAAAGCTCTCTGAATTTTATTTGACACTACAGAGATGCATAAGTTATTAGCTTGGAAGAATTCTCCATCCATTGACTACACTATCTTTTAATTCTAAACACTCCCTATCAAAACTAAACCATTGCATTAAACCTTCTGCCAAACCTACCTTAAGTGCAAAACCACAGTTTTAGGATCAAGAAAGGCGAGCTTTGGTAGAATAGGGAAATAAAGACACAGGAATGGACAATGTAGGTCTGAATTCTGACTGTGTAACTTTTAGCAACGTTATGTGGATGTGGACTTAGAAAAGGTGCATGCGCATTTACACTCTCTGGACTTGTTTTTGCATCTGTAAAATGGGAACAGTAATGTCCCAGTACTAACGGGGTTGTTGTGAGGGATATGCATATGACTGATCTGGAAACATGCATATCTGTGAACAACAAAACTGTAAAAACTTTAAAATAAAGAAATAATTTTTTTTAAAAATGCTCCTGGCAAATCTTCAATAACTGGTGACGATTCTATTCTTATTACTATCATCACGACAACCGTCCAGTCGCTCGCTCCAGGGCTGCTGGGACCTGTTGGTGCCTCCCACTCTCCCTCTGCTTCCTCTGGGGTCTGGGAAAGGCAGCTCCCAGGCTCTACTACAGAGGGGGCGTGGTCAGGGTGCAGTTCCACCCAGTCCGCCCCCTTGAGGTGCAGGCTCCACTTTTCCAAAGGCAGGGCACACAAAAGATGCCCATCCCGGATATGGAATCGGCCTCACCAGTCCAGATACCGTCCCTGCTACGATGCGGTTTGGATCAGCAGATTGTAATTTATCCAAGCTGCTGTGAACGTGAAAACCCTCAGTTCTCACCTTCTTGAAAAGCTGCCCTGGGTCTATAAACTAATGATGCCTCTGTGATTCACGCAGAAGAGCAAGGTACCCACGTCTTAGACAACCGGAAAGTGTGGAGTCACCACGGAACCCACCCCCACTCCTCTATGGAGGAGGGGTGGGGGAGGGGGCGTGGAATATGCTCACCAGGCGGTGGGAGAGGGACCGGTTGTTCTCCGTACCCAGCCCCTCCCTGGCCAGAGCTCCTAGCAGATGGGGTGCACCTTCCGTCTGCTGCAGCCTGGATGCTCTGTTCTTCACAAACCCGACATTAATTAACAGCAGACCCTGAAGACGAGCGCTCCTTCATTGTTCTCCCCTTCTTTCCACTGCCACTGCCAGCCCCTTTCTCCACCTCAGGCATCTTCACAGCCTGCCTGATGAGAGTTGAGGAAACCCACAAACTGGCCTTGTGAACATCTGGAAAGCATCTGTCCGCCACCGTGTAAATGACTGCAGGTGGTGCTGAGGGGTGAGAGTTAATACAAATGAATAAGCCTAATTGATTATTAAGCACTATTAGCCTGGCAATAATACCATCTTGGCATTCTGCCAATCCCTGCAACTTGGTTTCAGGGAATCCCTTCTTTTCTGGGGATCAGGAAATGCAGGATGGATCGCAATGTTTGAACTGGAAAACTTCAGCAGAATCTGGATACCAATGTTAATAAATGTGAGCAATACAGGTATTTAAAATGTAGACATCAGTTGCATCCCCAAGGATGTCCAAGCACTGGAACGGACTGAACTTGATAATGAATTTGTCTACTGCTCTTCACGGTGACGATTCTATTCTTATTACTATCATCACGACAACCGTCCAGTCGCTCGCTCCAGGGCTGCTGGGACCTGTTGGTGCCTCCCACTCTCCCTCTGCTTCCTCTGGGGTCTGGGAAAGGCAGCTCCCAGGCTCTACTACAGAGGGGGCGTGGTCAGGGTGCAGTTCCACCCAGTCCGCCCCCTTGAGGTGCAGGCTCCACTTTTCCAAAGGCAGGGCACACAAAAGATGCCCATCCCGGATATGGAATCGGCCTCACCAGTCCAGATACCGTCCCTGCTACGATGCGGTTTGGATCAGCAGATTGTAATTTATCCAAGCTGCTGTGAACGTGAAAACCCTCAGTTCTCACCTTCTTGAAAAGCTGCCCTGGGTCTATAAACTAATGATGCCTCTGTGATTCACGCAGAAGAGCAAGGTACCCACGTCTTAGACAACCGGAAAGTGTGGAGTCACCACGGAACCCACCCCCACTCCTCTATGGAGGAGGGGTGGGGGAGGGGGCGTGGAATATGCTCACCAGGCGGTGGGAGAGGGACCGGTTGTTCTCCGTACCCAGCCCCTCCCTGGCCAGAGCTCCTAGCAGATGGGGTGCACCTTCCGTCTGCTGCAGCCTGGATGCTCTGTTCTTCACAAACCCGACATTAATTAACAGCAGACCCTGAAGACGAGCGCTCCTTCATTGTTCTCCCCTTCTTTCCACTGCCACTGCCAGCCCCTTTCTCTCCACCTCAGGCATCTTCACAGCCTGCCTGATGAGAGTTGAGGAAACCCACAAACTGGCCTTGTGAACATCTGGAAAGCATCTGTCCGCCACCGTGTAAATGACTGCAGGTGGTGCTGAGGGGTGAGAGTTAATACAAATGAATAAGCCTAATTGATTATTAAGCACTATTAGCCTGGCAATAATACCATCTTGGCATTCTGCCAATCCCTGCAACTTGGTTTCAGGGAATCCCTTCTTTTCTGGGGATCAGGAAATGCAGGATGGATCGCAATGTTTGAACTGGAAAACTTCAGCAGAATCTGGATACCAATGTTAATAAATGTGAGCAATACAGGTATTTAAAATGTAGACATCAGTTGCATCCCCAAGGATGTCCAAGCACTGGAACGGACTGAACTTGATAATGAATTTGTCTACTGCCTCTTCACTTCATAGTTTACCCACATGAAAGTGAAAGTCTTATTCACTTAATTGTGCCCAACTCTTTGCAACCCTATGGACTACAGCCCACCAGGCTCCGTAGGATTCTCAAGGAAGAATACTGAAGTGGGCTGCCACTCCCTTCTCCAGGGGATCTTCCCAACCCAGGGATCGAACCCAAGTCTCCCACATTGCAAGCAGATTCTTTACCATCTGAGCCACGAGGGAAGCCATAGCTAAATCTCATACACACACACGCGCGCGCGCGCGGATAGTCAGGATGAGCTAGATTCTGCTCACTGCTGTGGTAACAGACATCCCCCACCCCTCAGTGGTCTACAGTAGCAAAGGTATCTTTCTTTCTCATTCTACTTGTCCACCCCAGATGGACCACACTCTGCTCCCTATCTCCACTCTAGGGCCCAGGTCAACAAAGCAGCTTCTGGTCGGAATGAAACAAATCTCATGGCAGAAGAAGAGATCATGGGACCCATAAACTGGCTCTTGATGTTTCCATCATGTTCACTTGTGTCTCATCAGCCAAAACAGTCACATGACCAAGCCTGATAGGCATCCTGGGTGAGGGCTAATTTGGGTGACCCCACGTGGCTATGTGTTATATTCATGTATACCTGTGAGCCCCTCTCTAGAGTGACACATACATCTCTGTGGGCATCATGCTTGCCTTCTTCAAGCCTTTTGGAGAAACAGAAATGAGATTCTGTTACATGACAATACCATCCCTGAGCTATAAGTGTGCTGCCACATGTGACTATGAGGAATATTCAGGCTTCATGCACTATGAAAGGAAAGAGCCTAGGAGATGTCTCCCTTAACCCAGAAAGGTTAATGGCTTGCTCTGTCTGGAGAAGAATGATAAATCTGACAGATGGTAAAGGTCATGAGAGAAGGTCAATCTCCCAAGTTTGGGGTACATTGCTGCAGTACCCTGGGGAATCTAATACACCCTACCTTTGAGCACTTCACCTAGCTCCACTTGACTTAATTCTTTACCAAGTGCTCCCTTGGGTGACACTGGATGGTTTGCTTCACTTTGTGCTCCAGAGCATGGACCAACAACCAAGCCTGAGGGCCAAACTTAGCTCAAAGTCAGTTTCTATATGGTCCTTGAGCTAAGAATGGGTTTTTAAAATATTTTTTATAGTTTTAATGAGAAGAACAGGACAATAGAGGAGGAGGAGGAGGAAGTGGAGAAGAAAAAGGAAGAGATAGGATGAGAGAAGAGAGAGAGGAGAAGCATAGAGACCATATGTGGCCAGCAAAGCCTCCAATAGTTGCTATTTGTCCCTTTTCAGAAAATATAAAGAAGAAACTCTTGTAGCAAGTTCATGAAATAGTTTGAGATGGGAATCTCTATTATCTACAACAGCTCGTTCAAAGCAGATCATTTTTTAACAAAGCAGAAATTAAAAAAAAAAAAAAAACTTATTTATTTGGTTGACCAGGTCTTATTTGTGGCACATGGGATCCTCTTTGCCACCCATGGGCTCAGTAGCCCTGGGGCATGTGGGATCTCAGTTCCCACACCAGGGATCAAATCTGCATCCCTACATTGGAAGACAGATTCTTAACCTACTGGACCACCAGGGAAGTCAAACCAGATTAATCCTTCTCCAGAAGAAACAAAAATTCCCATTAATGTCTAGGCTCACAAAGTCAGGGAGCTGTCCTTGCTTCTGTAGCATCAGGTAGGATTTTGCAGGTTACATGTATACCTGTGAGCCCCTCTCTAGAGTGACACATACATCTCTGTGGGCATCATGCTTGCCTTCTGCAAGCCTTTTGGAGAAACAGAAATGGGATTCGGTTACATGACAATACCATCCCTGAGCTATAAGTGTGCTGCCACATGTGACTATGAGGAATATTCAGGCTTCATGCACTATGAAAGGAAAGAGCCTAGGAGATGTCTCCCTTAACCCAGAAAGGTTAATGGCTTGCTCTGTCTGGAGAAGAATGATAAATCTGACAGATGGTAAAGGTCATGAGAGAAGGTCAATCTCCCAAGTTTGGGGTACATTGCTGCAGTACCCTGGGGAATCTAATACACCCTACCTTTGAGCACTTCACCTAGCTCCACTTGACTTAATTCTTTACCAAGTGCTCCCTTGGGTGACACTGGATGGTTTGCTTCACTTTGTGCTCCAGAGCATGGACCAACAACCAAGCCTGAGGGCCAAACTTAGCTCAAAGTCAGTTTCTATATGGTCCTTGAGCTAAGAATGGGTTTTTAAAATATTTTTTATAGTTTTAATGAGAAGAACAGGACAATAGAGGAGGAGGAGGAGGAAGTGGAGAAGAAAAAGGAAGAGATAGGATGAGAGAAGAGAGAGAGGAGAAGCATAGAGACCATATGTGGCCAGCAAAGCCTCCAATAGTTGCTATTTGTCCCTTTTCAGAAAATATAAAGAAGAAACTCTTGTAGCAAGTTCATGAAATAGTTTGAGATGGGAATCTCTATTATCTACAACAGCTCGTTCAAAGCAGATCATTTTTTAACAAAGCAGAAATTAAAAAAAAAAAAAAAAACTTATTTATTTGGTTGACCAGGTCTTATTTGTGGCACATGGGATCCTCTTTGCCACCCATGGGCTCAGTAGCCCTGGGGCATGTGGGATCTCAGTTCCCACACCAGGGATCAAATCTGCATCCCTACATTGGAAGACAGATTCTTAACCTACTGGACCACCAGGGAAGTCAAACCAGATTAATCCTTCTCCAGAAGAAACAAAAATTCCCATTAATGTCTAGGCTCACAAAGTCAGGGAGCTGTCCTTGCTTCTGTAGCATCAGGTAGGATTTTGCAGGTTACAGTTATCCTCCTGTGGTTCAAGGTTAAATTCATGTCTTTAACCCCTGAGCATCAGGCATAGGGAAAGACAACCATTCAGAAGTCTGCCAGGGATCCCAGCCAAACCTCCAAGAAGATTTGGGGGTTCCCTAGGGGAGATGCACCCCCTCACTGCAGTCTCAGGTTGTAGAGGTGCCCAGCATCCTTGGATCCAGTTTGGGAGAAACGGTTATAAGGAAGAGCAGGAGCCATGTCATAACACACATCCCTGTGTACCTTGACCCTCTCACTGCTCAGATAATTCAGGCACACATGCCATGATGGGCCAGGGCCTTGAGAGAGGCACACAGGCATGTGTGCAACATAGAAGCTAAGCAGGATGAGGAATGCAGGGGAACACCACCCCCACCTCAGGAGCAATGCAGATCCAGGCAAAAAAGGAGGACTCTGAGTCATCCCACCCTTTGGTCACTGGGCTGACTTCAATTTCCTCTCAGGAGAAAGGTCTGCATTATTCATCCTGCAGACACCAAGACCCACTCCCATCCCATCTTGGCTTCTGTGTCTGTCTCAGGTTCACACTCTGCACATGACATTTGGTGAGGCTGTTCTTGCCTCCAAGCCATTCGTCAGCCTCCTTGTGCACACACCCATGGCCAGGCATTCATCTTTTTGTCTACAGCAGTACAACCAAGACAGAGCTCACTGCTGCGGCTTCAAGACCGTGGACCACGCGGGACAGGGATAAATGAGGATTAGGGCCTGTTTTTCATCCAATCTGGTCTGTCGGCTTCTGTGGCTGCTATAGACATGCTCCAGCAGGCATCCAGTGACTTAGCTGTCCTTTGAAAGCAGCCATATTATTTGATTTTGTGGCCTTTACTTGGCCTAGAAACTTGGCATTGGCACTGATACCTTGGAAACAGAATATCTGTTCTGGAAGTGTTTCTAACAGTTTCTGTTTCAAATAGAGCCAGAGCTCCAGGCTCAGCATCTGCAGCCCCTGCCCTCATCAACATCTGAGAAGGAAAATCTAGATCCCTCCTGCCCTTCCAGGGCCAGACGGTAATCATCAGTTCTCATATTTGGAAATTGCTTGTCCACCTTCTCCTAGCATCTCCCTAAGACTTCTGTTTTTCCCAGTATTGGGGTCTTTTTCAATGAGTCAGCTCTTTGCATCAGGTAGCCAAAGTATTGGAGCTTCAGCTTCAGCATCAGTCTTTCCAGTCTGGAAGTAAGTGGCTGAATTCAATCCCACAGGAATACCCAAGCTCCTCCCTAACTTGACATCCTAGTCCCTGTCTGCCCTTCAACCCACAACCCTTCCCTTGTCCAAAGCCCTCCTCTTTCCCTTCCCTGGGATAACCAATAGTAGGCACATTTATTATTTTCAGGGAAAATTCCCCCTCTTATTATGGGGTATAAGCCAGCCTTGTAATCCAAACAATCAGGATACTCTGTATATATCTCTCCAGAGGTCAGCCACCCAATCTTGTGTAACACCAGATGGAGGACACCTCATCTCCAGTCCAGGTAATGCTAGGTCAGGCCCTTCTAGAGCCCATTCAGTCTTTTCCAGCATGGGTGAAGAAAGACTCAAACCAGCATTCCTCAAAGGATTACAAGGAACTTTATCAGCAAGGTTTCCCAGCAGTTTATGAGCAGACTGTCTAAGCCCATTCATCTTGCTTCTGTGTCTGTCTCAGGTTCACACTCTGCACATGACATTTGGTGAGGCTGTTCTTGCCTCCAAGCCATTCGTCAGCCTCCTTGTGCACACACCCATGGCCAGGCATTCATCTTTTTGTCTACAGCAGTACAACCAAGACAGAGCTCACTGCTGCGGCTTCAAGACCGTGGACCACGCGGACAGGGATAAATGAGGATTAGGGCCTGTTTTTCATCCAATCTGGTCTGTCGGCTTCTGTGGCTGCTATAGACATGCTCCAGCAGGCATCCAGTGACTTAGCTGTCCTTTGAAAGCAGCCATATTATTTGATTTTGTGGCCTTTACTTGGCCTAGAAACTTGGCATTGGCACTGATACCTTGGAAACAGAATATCTGTTCTGGAAGTGTTTCTAACAGTTTCTGTTTCAAATAGAGCCAGAGCTCCAGGCTCAGCATCTGCAGCCCCTGCCCTCATCAACATCTGAGAAGGAAAATCTAGATCCCTCCTGCCCTTCCAGGGCCAGACGGTAATCATCAGTTCTCATATTTGGAAATTGCTTGTCCACCTTCTCCTAGCATCTCCCTAAGACTTCTGTTTTTCCCAGTATTGGGGTCTTTTTCAATGAGTCAGCTCTTTGCATCAGGTAGCCAAAGTATTGGAGCTTCAGCTTCAGCATCAGTCTTTCCAGTCTGGAAGTAAGTGGCTGAATTCAATCCCACAGGAATACCCAAGCTCCTCCCTAACTTGACATCCTAGTCCCTGTCTGCCCTTCAACCCACAACCCTTCCCTTGTCCAAAGCCCTCCTCTTTCCCTTCCCTGGGATAACCAATAGTAGGCACATTTATTATTTTCAGGGAAAATTCCCACTCTTATTATGGGGTATAAGCCAGCCTTGTAATCCAAACAATCAGGATACTCTGTATATATCTCTCCAGAGGTCAGCCACCCAATCTTGTGTAACACCAGATGGAGGACACCTCATCTCCAGTCCAGGTAATGCTAGGTCAGGCCCTTCTAGAGCCCATTCAGTCTTTTCCAGCATGGGTGAAGAAAGACTCAAACCAGCATTCCTCAAAGGATTACAAGGAACTTTATCAGCATATAGTTGGATATTTCCTCCCCAAATACAGCAGTTTTCATGAGCAGACTGATCTAAGCCCATATTAAACTATCTCATCACTTAGAAGGCTACTGTAGTCACTCAGAGGAGAGATGTTGGTGGTCTGGACCACCAAGGGGGCCAAAGGAGTGATAAGGCAAAAACAGATGCCGGAAAGATCTTAGAGTAAGAATCAACAGGACTGGGCTTCCCTGGTGGTCCAGTGGGTAAACAGGCCACCTTGCAGTGCAAGGGGCACCAGTTCAACTCCTGGCCAGGGAAGATCCCACATGCTGAGGAACAGCTGGGCAGGTGTATCCAATAAAGACCCAGTGCTCTGGAGTGCATGCGCCCAGAGTCAGTGCTCTGCAATGAGAGGCCACTGTGATAGGAGGCCCACACATGCCAAAAGAATAAAGATGGATGAAAAATAAAAATGATGACTTAGACACACACACAAAAAAAGAATCAACAAGACTGATTCTGTTGATTCAGTGATGAGGTAGATTCTGTTGAGTAGATGCTAGAGGTATAAACTACTAGGTACAAAATAAACTACTAGGTACAAAATAAATAACTGACAAGGATGAAATGTAAGATACAGAGAAAATAGCCAATATTTTATAACAGCTTTATATGGAATATAATCTATATAATTCACTATAAAAAAATCTTTGGGGACTTCCCTGATGGTCCAGTGGTTAAAAATCTGCCTTGAAATACAGGGTACATGAGTTCCATCCCCGGTTGTGGAACTAAGACACCACATAAAGGCAACTAAACCCACATGCCACAACCAGAGAGCCCATGTGCTGCAGGGAAGATCTTGCCTGCTGCAACCAAGACCCAACCCAGCCAAATAAATAAATAAAATATTTTATAAATAAACCAAAAATGAAAATTACTTTGATGTACACCTGAAACTAATATAATCTTGTAAGTTAGCTATACTTCAATTTAAAAAAATAGTCAAAAAATACCTCAGCTCGTAAAGGCATATTTGCTAAAGGTGTGCCAGTCCAGGTAATCAGGTCAGGCCCTTCTAGAGCCCATTCAGTCTTTTCCAGCATGGGTGAAGAAAGACTCAAACCAGCATTCCTCAAAGGATTACAAGGAACTTTATCAGCATATAGTTGGATATTTCCTCCCCAAATACAGCAGTTTTCATGAGCAGACTGATCTAAGCCCATATTAAACTATCTCATCACTTAGAAGGCTACTGTAGTCACTCAGAGGAGAGATGTTGGTGGTCTGGACCACCAAGGGGGCCAAAGGAGTGATAAGGCAAAAACAGATGCCGGAAAGATCTTAGAGTAAGAATCAACAGGACTGGGCTTCCCTGGTGGTCCAGTGGGTAAACAGGCCACCTTGCAGTGCAAGGGGCACCAGTTCAACTCCTGGCCAGGGAAGATCCCACATGCTGAGGAACAGCTGGGCAGGTGTATCCAATAAAGACCCAGTGCTCTGGAGTGCATGCGCCCAGAGTCAGTGCTCTGCAATGAGAGGCCACTGTGATAGGAGGCCCACACATGCCAAAAGAATAAAGATGGATGAAAAATAAAAATGATGACTTAGACACACACACAAAAAAAGAATCAACAAGACTGATTCTGTTGATTCAGTGATGAGGTAGATTCTGTTGAGTAGATGCTAGAGGTATAAACTACTAGGTACAAAATAAACTACTAGGTACAAAATAAATAACTGACAAGGATGAAATGTAAGATACAGAGAAAATAGCCAATATTTTATAACAGCTTTATATGGAATATAATCTATATAATTCACTATAAAAAAATCTTTGGGGACTTCCCTGATGGTCCAGTGGTTAAAAATCTGCCTTGAAATACAGGGTACATGAGTTCCATCCCCGGTTGTGGAACTAAGACACCACATAAAGGCAACTAAACCCACATGCCACAACCAGAGAGCCCATGTGCTGCAGGGAAGATCTTGCCTGCTGCAACCAAGACCCAACCCAGCCAAATAAATAAATAAAATATTTTATAAATAAACCAAAAATGAAAATTACTTTGATGTACACCTGAAACTAATATAATCTTGTAAGTTAGCTATACTTCAATTTAAAAAAATAGTCAAAAAATACCTCAGCTCGTAAAGGCATATTTGCTAAAGGTGTGCACTTTACATTAATGCATAATTTATTTAGTATTTCAGTTTGCACTTGGATTCAGGGTCGTCATGAATTTACACCTTCCTAATAGGTAGATATTGTACATCACGTACCCTAATAGGACCCCAGTTTAAGGATGGCACTACTTTCAGGGTTGTCTCCCGTGTATGAGCTATGGCTGAACTATTGTGTGAATAAGCCCAGCCAGAGCAGGATTCTGCCAGTTGGGATGAAATGTGAAATGTCTGACCCTTTCTGATCCTCTACAAAGTATAAAGGCACAGTCTCTTGAATGGTGCTAATCAGAGCCTAAGTTCTACTCAATAGTTCCGCTCTCTTGAATTTCAATAGTTCTTTATACAGATGTGTTCTATCAGGTTAAACCATGTGAAATTGCTGATATTTGATTTTTTTGTGACCTCCAAAAATAGCAATTTCATGTGATTCACATAATAGTGAGAAAAGCACTTGCAGTTGAGAGGCTGGGTTCTGTGTCCTGCCTGCCCTGCTCAGTAACTGTGATACTTTAGCGAGTCAATCGACATCTCTCTGAGCTCAGGGCTTCAAATGGAATAAGCTTATGTCTATTGCATGGGATTGCCGCAATGATTAAATGACCAATGAAAACTGATGTACTCAATACATGGCCACTGAGTTAATGGTAAACATTGACTCAATCTGATCTTCACAATACTCCTATGAGGTGGATACAGGAAACACAGTCAATTATTGAATTTCAGAGGAGAGGAAACCAATACTTCATAGACTCCAGATGGTTTACCCAGAATTATCCACCTTACAAGTGGCAGAGTTAGAAATGATACCTTGATATCTTTGTTTCTTGATCATGTAATCACATGTGACTCAAACATTATGCTTCTTCCTGTACACTATGACAAAAAAAAAAAGAAAAAAGGCAGCCAAACAAAAAAGACAAACAAAAAACCCTGCAGGAGTTAACTCCAAGAAATCCTCCAAGAGCTAACTTCAAGAAAATTCCAAGAAATCCTAAAGCAATGAAATACATAGCCTGAAACTTGAACATTTTGGTATCTTTCTTTTGATGAAGCAAGAACTTGCTATGAACTAGTTATGAACTGCTATGTATTTAGTTAATGTTCTACATCTATTTTAATCCATTTAATCTCTACAGTAAACCTCTAAGGGGGGTGATAAGTTTTCATTTTCAAATAAGAAAGTCACATCCTCATAATAGACCCCAGTTTAAGGATGGCACTACTTTCAGGGTTGTCTCCGTGTATGAGCTATGGCTGAACTATTGTGTGAATAAGCCCAGCCAGAGCAGGATTCTGCCAGTTGGGATGAAATGTGAAATGTCTGACCCTTTCTGATCCTCTACAAAGTATAAAGGCACAGTCTCTTGAATGGTGCTAATCAGAGCCTAAGTTCTACTCAATAGTTCCGCCTCTTGAATTTCAATAGTTCTTTATACAGATGTGTTCTATCAGGTTAAACCATGTGAAATTGCTGATATTTGATTTTTTTGTGACCTCCAAAAATAGCAATTTCATGTGATTCACATAATAGTGAGAAAAGCACTTGCAGTTGAGAGGCTGGGTTCTGTGTCCTGCCTGCCCTGCTCAGTAACTGTGATACTTTAGCGAGTCAATCGACATCTCTCTGAGCTCAGGGCTTCAAATGGAATAAGCTTATGTCTATTGCATGGGATTGCCGCAATGATTAAATGACCAATGAAAACTGATGTACTCAATACATGGCCACTGAGTTAATGGTAAACATTGACTCAATCTGATCTTCACAATACTCCTATGAGGTGGATACAGGAAACACAGTCAATTATTGAATTTCAGAGGAGAGGAAACCAATACTTCATAGACTCCAGATGGTTTACCCAGAATTATCCACCTTACAAGTGGCAGAGTTAGAAATGATACCTTGATATCTTTGTTTCTTGATCATGTAATCACATGTGACTCAAACATTATGCTTCTTCCTGTACACTATGACAAAAAAAAAAAGAAAAAAGGCAGCCAAACAAAAAAGACAAACAAAAAACCCTGCAGGAGTTAACTCCAAGAAATCCTCCAAGAGCTAACTTCAAGAAAATTCCAAGAAATCCTAAAGCAATGAAATACATAGCCTGAAACTTGAACATTTTGGTATCTTTCTTTTGATGAAGCAAGAACTTGCTATGAACTAGTTATGAACTGCTATGTATTTAGTTAATGTTCTACATCTATTTTAATCCATTTAATCTCTACAGTAAACCTCTAAGGGGGGTGATAAGTTTTCATTTTCAAATAAGAAAGTGGGGGCTCACACATCCTCATCCATTCTTCCATGTTCTCTTCCATGTTCTCGTGACAGTAAATTGGTCACACATTCTCATCCATTCTTACATGTTCTCATTCTTACATTCTTACAGTCAATTCAGGAATCAATTTCTACTACATGGACCATGGCCTAGAATTTCCTGCACACTAATCCAATGGGAACCTAAAAGCCTGACTTGGAATTGGTGTGGTCTCCGAGACCACGTGGATATGATTTCCAAACAGGAATTCAGAAGGTCTGGCTTCTGTTGGTTCTGATTCCATGACTTAGAGCCAATTCCTTAACTACCCTGAGCCTGCTTCCCTGTGCGTGAAATACAAAGTTGTCTTCTAGCTTCAATATTATAGAGTCTATACTTTAGAAGGTTTGATTACGCAAACAACGGCACCTAGCTGTCCACCTGGATGTTACTCTAGGGTAGGTTTGGGTGGCTGTGAGAGGGTTCATGAACCTGGCTCCCACTGCCACCAGCTGTTATGAGAACAATACAGCCAGCTGTGGAGAGAACCAGAGATAAGTGTCACTCCATGTCAAGGACTGAGACAAGGAACGCTGGGGGAGGCTATTAAGTGATCTCTGATTTCCCTTAACCTTGAGGAGAACTCAGATAAAAGTCTAGGAAAGAGGATTCCTAGCAGATGTCCTGATCAGCTTGATGCTCCAGGGAGAGTCCATTTTTATGTGTATTGAAAAGATCATTCTGCCTGGAGGATCACTTCCAACAATCTCCTCCACGTCCCCCCCTACCAGCCTTCAGTGAGCATAGTCCACCAGGCCTCGAGATAGGAGATCTCACAGTAGATTTCATTGGAGGGCACATCTTCCAGCTGAGGCTGGAAGAGCAAATTCCCCTGGCATCTCATTTTTCTCCCAGATGCTGGGACCATGTCTGTTTTCTGGAAAATGGCAAAGTGCTTCAGTTATTTCCATATTGACAACCCATCTTGCTATGTTCCTTCAACTTCTCAGTTTCTAAGATGCTGATTCTTTGCCTGGGCTGATCTATTTTACATCCTATTAATCTCTACAGTAAACCTCTAAGGGGGGTGATAAGTTTTCATTTTCAAATAAGAAAGTGGGGGCTCACACATCCTCATCCATTCTTCCATGTTCTCTTCCATGTTCTCGTGACAGTAAATTGGTCACACATTCTCATCCATTCTTACATGTTCTCATTCTTACATTCTTACAGTCAATTCAGGAATCAATTTCTACTACATGGACCATGGCCTAGAATTTCCTGCACACTAATCCAATGGGAACCTAAAAGCCTGACTTGGAATTGGTGTGGTCTCCGAGACCACGTGGATATGATTTCCAAACAGGAATTCAGAAGGTCTGGCTTCTGTTGGTTCTGATTCCATGACTTAGAGCCAATTCCTTAACTACCCTGAGCCTGCTTCCCTGTGCGTGAAATACAAAGTTGTCTTCTAGCTTCAATATTATAGAGTCTATACTTTAGAAGGTTTGATTACGCAAACAACGGCACCTAGCTGTCCACCTGGATGTTACTCTAGGGTAGGTTTGGGTGGCTGTGAGAGGGTTCATGAACCTGGCTCCCACTGCCACCAGCTGTTATGAGAACAATACAGCCAGCTGTGGAGAGAACCAGAGATAAGTGTCACTCCATGTCAAGGACTGAGACAAGGAACGCTGGGGGAGGCTATTAAGTGATCTCTGATTTCCCTTAACCTTGAGGAGAACTCAGATAAAAGTCTAGGAAAGAGGATTCCTAGCAGATGTCCTGATCAGCTTGATGCTCCAGGGAGAGTCCATTTTTATGTGTATTGAAAAGATCATTCTGCCTGGAGGATCACTTCCAACAATCTCCTCCACGTCCCCCCCTACCAGCCTTCAGTGAGCATAGTCCACCAGGCCTCGAGATAGGAGATCTCACAGTAGATTTCATTGGAGGGCACATCTTCCAGCTGAGGCTGGAAGAGCAAATTCCCCTGGCATCTCATTTTTCTCCCAGATGCTGGGACCATGTCTGTTTTCTGGAAAATGGCAAAGTGCTTCAGTTATTTCCATATTGACAACCCATCTTGCTATGTTCCTTCAACTTCTCAGTTTCTAAGATGCTGATTCTTTGCCTGGGCTGATCTATACTTTTCTGACATCCACTTCTCTGATTAGCTTATTTTGCAGCCAACCTACTGTAAGGGTTAAGAAACAGACTTGGTAAGGAGGCTCCAGTTTCCAACAAGGAGGAGGAAGAAGGGGAACAAACATTTTCTAACCGAAATGCTTACCATGATAATGATCTGCTCTGCTGGAAATTAAGTTTTCTAAAGCCTGGAGTTACACTTATTGTTTTCTGGATGCAAAATATTTCACTATGGAATGTCTCAGCTAGTCTTAGCACTAATGATGTCTGAAGACCATCCTTTGGCAAATCCTATGTTAATTATCTCAAGATCTATGTTGTGGGTGTGGGTCTGGTAAGATCTTTACAAGCCTTGAGATACCCTGTTAACCAACTGGAAAAGTACACTTGAACAAGCTGCTGGGGGTGAGGGGGTACTCTTCTACCCACCTTCCACTGCCTTTCCCTGTATGCTTTCTCTATCCCTATCACTTTAATAGACTTTGTTACATGAAGCTCTGACTGGCCAAAGCTGTGTCTTCTGATCTTGAAGTGAAACCTTCTCCTTTGAAAGTCACAAATCCAACACTGTTCACCATAAGCTATCTACCATCATCGATCACCACCACTACCCTGACAATATCCTTCCCTGAGCTCCTGCATCCCTTTCCCTTTCTCCTCAGATCCTTTGATCTGAGGCTGCTCCCAGCATGAACGGGGATCAGGGATGCTGCCCTCTTACCCATGCGTGGTCACTGGCCTCTTTCCTATTTTTATCTGGAGGTGCATGACCCTACAGAGACGCTTGTCAGCCTGCAGGCATGGCTTCGTGGGCAGAGACTATGCCAGTCTTGAAACAAATGCCATGTCCTGCAGTCCTTGGGGGCAAGGAGCCACAGTAAATTATCAGTCTGTATCATGGTTCTGAAGGAAGCTGCCTAGCATCTGCCTGGTGCCTGGTACTGGCCCCTAGGATGGCTGTGTAACTTGAAGTCATCATCCCCAGGGAATGGGGATGCTGGGCACTATTAACACCAAGGTTCTGATAACACTTTGACATGATTAATTAGATTCCCTCAGACTAAGTCACTCCATGTTGTCTAGATGGATTTAATTTCCTCCTAAATCCCCGAACCCTTTACTGTATTCTATGTAAAGTCAATGAAACCTTGCATTTTTTCCATTAGGTTCTGTCAGTCCCCTGGTTGCTAAATTTACTTGGTTTTGTTCAGAATTCCAGACCAGAAAATTCAAATACCCAAACCTATTGGCAGCCTCTCTAATGATGGTTGATGTTAATTATAATAAATCAAAAGCACTGTAAGATTCTAAAGTATTCTATGAATCATCTAAGAAAGAGAAAAGCACCTTCTGACCCATCCTAGTGATGAAATTATGGTTCTGTTGGTTCATTTATTTAATGAACACTTACTGTGTGCAAGACATGTGGTGGCACCCAGGGGGCTGACAGAGATGTATCTTTCACAAATTATACATTCAGGGAAACTGTGACTAATTGGTAAGATAAGGTAGATGTAAATGATAATGGCTTAAAGTTCAGTTCAGTTCAGTTGTTCAGTTGTAACTGACTCTTTGCAACCTCTTGGACTGTGGCATGCCAGGCTTCCCTGTCCTTCACCATCTCCTAGAGCTTGCTCATATTCATGTCCATAGACTCAGTGATGCCAGCCAACCGTCTCATCCTCTGTCACACCCTTCTTCTGCCTTCTATTTTTCCCAGCGTCAGGGTTTTTCCAACACTGTTCACCATAAGCTATCTACCATCATCGATCACCACCACTACCCTGACAATATCCTTCCCTGAGCTCCTGCATCCCTTTCCCTTTCTCCTCAGATCCTTTGATCTGAGGCTGCTCCCAGCATGAACGGGGATCAGGGATGCTGCCCTCTTACCCATGCGTGGTCACTGGCCTCTTTCCTATTTTTATCTGGAGGTGCATGACCCTACAGAGACGCTTGTCAGCCTGCAGGCATGGCTTCGTGGGCAGAGACTATGCCAGTCTTGAAACAAATGCCATGTCCTGCAGTCCTTGGGGGCAAGGAGCCACAGTAAATTATCAGTCTGTATCATGGTTCTGAAGGAAGCTGCCTAGCATCTGCCTGGTGCCTGGTACTGGCCCCTAGGATGGCTGTGTAACTTGAAGTCATCATCCCCAGGGAATGGGGATGCTGGGCACTATTAACACCAAGGTTCTGATAACACTTTGACATGATTAATTAGATTCCCTCAGACTAAGTCACTCCATGTTGTCTAGATGGATTTAATTTCCTCCTAAATCCCCGAACCCTTTACTGTATTCTATGTAAAGTCAATGAAACCTTGCATTTTTTCCATTAGGTTCTGTCAGTCCCCTGGTTGCTAAATTTACTTGGTTTTGTTCAGAATTCCAGACCAGAAAATTCAAATACCCAAACCTATTGGCAGCCTCTCTAATGATGGTTGATGTTAATTATAATAAATCAAAAGCACTGTAAGATTCTAAAGTATTCTATGAATCATCTAAGAAAGAGAAAAGCACCTTCTGACCCATCCTAGTGATGAAATTATGGTTCTGTTGGTTCATTTATTTAATGAACACTTACTGTGTGCAAGACATGTGGTGGCACCCAGGGGGCTGACAGAGATGTATCTTTCACAAATTATACATTCAGGGAAACTGTGACTAATTGGTAAGATAAGGTAGATGTAAATGATAATGGCTTAAAGTTCAGTTCAGTTCAGTTGTTCAGTTGTAACTGACTCTTTGCGATCTCATGGACTGTGGCATGCCAGGCTTCCCCGTCCTTCACCATTTTCTGGAGCTTACTCAGACTCATGTCCACTGACTCAGTGATGCCAGCCAACCGTCTCATCCTCTGTCACACCCTTCTTCTGCCTTCTATTTTTCCCAGCGTCAGGGTTTTTTCCAAAGAGTCATCTCTTTGCATCAGGTGGCCAAACTATTGGAGCTTCAGCTTCAGCATCAGTCCTTGCAATACTCAGGGTTGATTTCCTTTAGCATTGACTGATTTGATCTCCATGCAATCCAAGGAACTCTCAAGAGTCTTCTCCAGCACCACAGTTCAAAGGCATCAATTCTTCAGCACTCAGCCTTCTTTATGGTTCAGCTCTCACATCCATACATGATTACTGGAAATAAAGGGGAAAGTCATTTCCCCAAGAAGGTAGAGATCAAGAGTATGAGATTTCTTGGGCAGAAGACCTAAAAAGACATTTCTTCAAAAGAGACATACACATGGTCAATAGACACATGAAACATGATCAATATCTCTATCAAAGAAATGCAAATCAAAACTACAATGGAGTATCACCTCACACTAGTCCAGGCAGTCATAATTAAAAAGTCTGCAAATAATAAATGCTGGTGATAGTGTAGAGAAAAAGGAACCCTCTTACACTGTTGGTAGGAATACAAATTAAAACAGCCACTATGAAGAACAGTATGGAGGTTCCTTAAAAAGCTAAAAGTAGGATTACCATACGACCCACCAATCCCACTCCTGAGCATTTATTAGGAGAAAACCCTAATTCAGAAAGATACATTACCTGATGGTTGATGTTAATTATAATAAATCAAAAGCACTGTAAGATTCTAAAGTATTCTATGAATCATCTAAGAAAGAGAAAAGCACCTTCTGACCCATCCTAGTGATGAAATTATGGTTCTGTTGGTTCATTTATTTAATGAACACTTACTGTGTGCAAGACATGTGGTGGCACCCAGGGGGCTGACAGAGATGTATCTTTCACAAATTATACATTCAGGGAAACTGTGACTAATTGGTAAGATAAGGTAGATGTAAATGATAATGGCTTAAAGTTCAGTTCAGTTCAGTTGTTCAGTTGTAACTGACTCTTTGCAACCTCTTGGACTGTGGCATGCCAGGCTTCCCTGTCCTTCACCATCTCCTAGAGCTTGCTCATATTCATGTCCATAGACTCAGTGATGCCAGCCAACCGTCTCATCCTCTGTCACACCCTTCTTCTGCCTTCTATTTTTCCCAGCGTCAGGGTTTTTTCCAAAGAGTCATCTCTTTGCATCAGGTGGCCAAACTATTGGAGCTTCAGCTTCAGCATCAGTCCTTGCAATACTCAGGGTTGATTTCCTTTAGCATTGACTGATTTGATCTCCATGCAATCCAAGGAACTCTCAAGAGTCTTCTCCAGCACCACAGTTCAAAGGCATCAATTCTTCAGCACTCAGCCTTCTTTATGGTTCAGCTCTCACATCCATACATGATTACTGGAAATAAAGGGGAAAGTCATTTCCCCAAGAAGGTAGAGATCAAGAGTATGAGATTTCTTGGGCAGAAGACCTAAAAAGACATTTCTTCAAAAGAGACATACACATGGTCAATAGACACATGAAACATGATCAATATCTCTATCAAAGAAATGCAAATCAAAACTACAATGGAGTATCACCTCACACTAGTCCAGGCAGTCATAATTAAAAAGTCTGCAAATAATAAATGCTGGTGATAGTGTAGAGAAAAAGGAACCCTCTTACACTGTTGGTAGGAATACAAATTAAAACAGCCACTATGAAGAACAGTATGGAGGTTCCTTAAAAAGCTAAAAGTAGGATTACCATACGACCCACCAATCCCACTCCTGAGCATTTATTAGGAGAAAACCCTAATTCAGAAAGATACATTACCCTAATGTTCATAGTAACACTATTTATAATTGCCAGATACAGGAGCAATCTATATGTCCATCAAAAGATGAACAGATAAAACAGGTGTAGTTCGTATATACAATGGAATATTACTCAGTCAAAAAAGAATGAAATACTGCCATTTGCGCCAGAATAGGTGGCCCTAGAGATTATCATACTAAGTGAAGTCAGACAAAGATAAATATCATATGGTATCACTTGTATATGAAATCTAAAACATGACACAAAGGAAATTATTTACAAAACAGAAACATACTCACAGACACAGAAAATAAACTTGTGGTTCCAAAGGAGGGGAGTAATCAGTTAGGAGTTTGGGATTAGGAGATACAAACTACTGTACATAAGACAGATAAAACAAGGTCCTGCCGTATATCATAGGGAACATATTCATTGTCTTGTAATAACTTATAATGAAAAACAATATACATATAAAACTCAATCACTTTGCTCTATACCATAAACTAGCATAACACTGGAAATCAACTATAATTCAATAATTTTTAAAAAAGGAAAATATTATAAAAAAAGACTATGAGATTTCAGAAGAGGAAGATATTAATAAAACCAGGAGGCAGGGAAGAGAGAGAGATTGAGGGAGAGTTTCCAAAGAGGAGAAAACTGACCTGAGTCTTCAAGAATGGGCAGGATTTGGGGCTTCTCTGGTAGCTCACTGGTGAAGAGTTCGTCTGCCAATGCAGGAGACATGGGTTCAATCCCTGATCCGAAAAGATCCCACATGCTGTGGAGCAACTAAGCCCATGAGCACAACTACTGAGCCTATGCTCTAGAGCCTCGGACACGCAACTATTGAGCCCATGGGCACAACTACTGAAGCTCATGTGCCCTAGAGCCCGAGTTTCACAACAAGAGAAATCACTGCAACAAGAAGCCTCCTCACCTCAACTAGAGAGTAGCCCCACTCCCTGCAACTAGAGAAGAGCAGCACTGAAAACCCAGAATAGCCAAATAAATAAATAAATAAAAGAATGGGCAGGATTTGAAGATGCAGAAACAAAGCAGAAGAAAATCCTCTGTAGAAGGAATAACAAGCATGGAGAAAGGTCAAGTTATTTATGAAGAAGAGGGTGAAGTGAGGGCACAGAAAGCAGGGGTAAAAGCAGATACATTTAGGAATAGTCTTGAGGGGCAGCTTTATTCTATGGGTTATGGCAGGTTATTGAAGGTTTTTTGTTTGTTTTGTCTGTGGAACTTGTGGGATCTTAGTTCCTGGACCAAGGATTGAACTCACACTCCCTGCAGTGGAAGTGCAGAGTCTTAAGCACTGGACTACCAGGGAAGCCCAGTTGCTGAAAGTTTTGAGCTGGGGAGAAATGAGTTGGTCTTCAAGATTAACCTGAAGAGAGAGTAGAAAAAACAGAAAGGTTGAAAAGGTAAAGTCATCATCCAGAGAAGACGAATTTTCATTCTCTGATAACTGGATTATAGGTCAATACCAGTTAATCAGAATATTGGAATTTGAAGCCACCTTTGCTCGGAAAAAAGGGAAATGTTGTAATTGGTGAAGCACAGGGTGGTGAAAGGTCACACACCCTGAAATATGACATCCTTTAGAGAGCATGAGGCACAATGAATTCTCACAATGAATTAAGCATCGAATTGTGAAAATCTTCACCTTTCACATTCTGATTCACTGTAAACAATTACTTGATCACCAGCTTTGAAAAGATGACGTTTCATTTAGCTGGAGAGACTCAAAATGCTAAGTAAGGTAGATGAACGGCAACAAAGAGCCCTATGACAATTACCATTCAGAGACCTGTTTAGCTATTGTCTTCAAACTCCCACACGCAGAGATAAGGAACCCTAGCTGCAATGTAACTCTTGGTTTAAATTACCAGTTTAACTCGAGGGTTTCACTCTCTCTGGTTTGTGTGCTGAAACAGCTTGAGGAATCGGAGAATTTTTAATAAATGTCATCTATGACTGAATAAAGGTGTCAGATGAAAGCTGCTGTTGTTTAAAATAGTTTAGCACTTTATTATACATTTAAAACTTTTTCATTAAAGTATAATTGACTTAACAATATCATGTTAGTTTTATAACAGGAGAGAAAGGGGCAGGGCACAATTTTTTGAAAGAATGACACAGCCCAAAGACACAGAATAAACCCATTAGAATCAAATGAGTCCAAAATGTCAGACTAGACTTGATTCTCAATCAGCAAGCAAAATGACACACCCAGAGACTCCATGACAGTTCTGCCCTTCCCCAAAAGAGTTGGAATAATTCCCCCACTCATTAGCATATGGAATTGCTCAGCCCATAAAAGCTAAGACAGGGTTCTGCCCTTTCCCCAAAAGAGAATTATGAAGGCTCGGGATCTTAGTTCCTGGACCAAGGATTGAACTCACACTCCTGCAGTGGAAGTGCAGAGTCTTAAGCACTGGACTACCAGGAAGCCCAGTTGCTGAAAGTTTTGAGCTGGGGAGAAATGAGTTGGTCTTCAAGATTAACCTGAAGAGAGAGTAGAAAAAACAGAAAGGTTGAAAAGGTAAAGTCATCATCCAGAGAAGACGAATTTTCATTCTCTGATAACTGGATTATAGGTCAATACCAGTTAATCAGAATATTGGAATTTGAAGCCACCTTTGCTCGGAAAAAAGGGAAATGTTGTAATTGGTGAAGCACAGGGTGGTGAAAGGTCACACACCCTGAAATATGACATCCTTTAGAGAGCATGAGGCACAATGAATTCTCACAATGAATTAAGCATCGAATTGTGAAAATCTTCACCTTTCACATTCTGATTCACTGTAAACAATTACTTGATCACCAGCTTTGAAAAGATGACGTTTCATTTAGCTGGAGAGACTCAAAATGCTAAGTAAGGTAGATGAACGGCAACAAAGAGCCCTATGACAATTACCATTCAGAGACCTGTTTAGCTATTGTCTTCAAACTCCCACACGCAGAGATAAGGAACCCTAGCTGCAATGTAACTCTTGGTTTAAATTACCAGTTTAACTCGAGGGTTTCACTCTCTCTGGTTTGTGTGCTGAAACAGCTTGAGGAATCGGAGAATTTTTAATAAATGTCATCTATGACTGAATAAAGGTGTCAGATGAAAGCTGCTGTTGTTTAAAATAGTTTAGCACTTTATTATACATTTAAAACTTTTTCATTAAAGTATAATTGACTTAACAATATCATGTTAGTTTTATAACAGGAGAGAAAGGGGCAGGGCACAATTTTTTGAAAGAATGACACAGCCCAAAGACACAGAATAAACCCATTAGAATCAAATGAGTCCAAAATGTCAGACTAGACTTGATTCTCAATCAGCAAGCAAAATGACACACCCAGAGACTCCATGACAGTTCTGCCCTTCCCCAAAAGAGTTGGAATAATTCCCCCACTCATTAGCATATGGAATTGCTCAGCCCATAAAAGCTAAGCATGTCATGTTTTGGGAGCCGCTGGACTCATCCTCTGCCATGGTCCACAGTCTGTGGAGTGTGCTTTTCTCTGAATCTGAATAAATCCATTTCTTACCTATCACTTTGTCTCTCACTGAATTCTTTTCTGTGAAGAGACATGAGGAACCTGAGCCCCATCAGGTCCTGAAACCAGGTATGGTGGGTTTGGGCTGGGTTCGAGTCCCAGTCATGGGGGTTCAAGTCCCAGGAAGGATTTTGGCCAGTTGGAGTCCTGGTCACATGGGTTCAAGTCCCAAACTAGGTTTGGGTTTAAGTCCTAATCTGAGGTAAAACAGTTTCAGTTTCAAATGTACAGCAAAGTGATTCAGTTATATATATAATTTTCAATGATAAATATACATATTCTTTTTCAGATTATGTCCATTATAGGTTATTATAAAATATTGAGTATAGTTCCCTGTGCTATAACAGTAGGTCCTTTTTGTTTATCTAATTTATATATAATAGTGTGTTTATATTATATATTCCAACTTCCCAATTTATCCCTTTCTCCTTTGGTAACCATAAGTTTGTGTTGTACATCTGTGAGTCTCTGTTTTGTAAATAAATTCATTTGTATCTGTTTCTTTTTTTTTTTTAGATGCCATATATAAATGATATGTGATATTTGTCTTTGACTAGGTTTTTTCACTTATGTGATAATCTCTAGGTTTATTTATTATATTTTAGATTAGCATTTTTGATCATTATTTTCCTTTCCCCTCTCTCTCTCTCTTTTTTTTTTTTTTTTCTTTTGGCATTCCTCATCCCTTTCCTCCTTTGCTGAGCAGATTGCCGTCTGCACCAGAACGATTTTCAAGATTAGGCCCCAAGGTGTCGATTCCCTCTCTTCCTTGATTCCCCAGCTAACTAATCTTCTGCTCTCTCATTACTTCCCCCCTTAATGACGAAAGATAGGAACAGTCTCCGGAGACCATCCTACCAACATTTATATTTCTTCCAAATGAGAAGAGTAGGCATGTCTCCAGATCATAAAGAATACATTTATTTTAAGGCACAGTGGAGAGAACACACAGAAATTAAAGTTTGCTTAATGAGAGCCTTAGTCGTTTGCAGAAACCGTCGCTTGTGCAGAGTGCCTCAGCCTCATGCCAGCTCCAGTCGTTCCAGCCTGGTACTCTGGCTCAACAGTCTCATGATTTGGACTTTAGGTTTCAGTTTACAAAACAAAATGGGAGTTCAGAAGCAGAGAAAACTCAAGAGACATATTTTATCTCTGAGTATGAATTTCATTGCCTCTCCCAGGCTCTGCTTCTCGTGGTATAACTCTCTGTCTCTCTCTCTCTCTCTTTGAGGCCCTCCCTCTGTGTGTTCATTTCTGCCTCAAGACCCCTTTGTGTTTCTCTGGTCCTTAAGCTCCTAGGTGTGCTTCGGTCCCATCTGATCAGAAGCTTTGAGCTCAGTAATCTTGGTCAAGGATCCTATTTCCAAGGATTCTGGAGTCCCTCATCGGCATTCACTGTGGACATCCTGCATGCATTCCCCCAAGCAAGTGTGGAGACTCGACCCATCACGTACCAGGTGCTATGTGAGCTCAGTGACTTTCCTCATCGACCCTGCCAAATCTGTGCCATAGAAAAGGAACTGCATGTGCCAGGGAGACACGAATTACTGGGTACAGAATCAGGAGTCATCTCTTGCACCATGCTGCTGCCTCTCCTGGTTAGAGCCATGTGTTTACCTGTGGACATTTACAAACCTTATTTTGTAGTCTTTAAAGATATAATGGACAATTCGGGGGTTCAAGAGGGGTTAAGGCTTATTAGATATACCATTAAACCAGGTGAACATTCATCTATTTCAGGTCCAGAAAGTATTTATTATTGGAAAAGCTAGAAATTCAAACCATAAGAGTCAGGAGAAGTCAGTGACTTGGTAATAAGATTGATCACTGGGACCTCCCTGGTGGTCCAGTGGTTGGGACTTCTCTTCCAGTTCCAGAGGGCGTGGGTTCAATCCCTCTTCAGGGACCTGGAATCCAACATGTGTATATATGTGTATGTGTGTGTGTGTGTGTGTGTGTGTGTGTGTGTGTGTGTGTGTGTACTCAGTCATCTCTGACTCTTTGTGACCCCAGGGACTGTAACTCACCAGGCTCCTCTGTCCATGGAATTTTCTAGGCAAGAATACTGGAGTGCATTGCTATTTCCTTCTTCAGGGAATCTTCTTCGCCCAGGGACAGAACTCAAATCTTCTGCATTGGCAGGCAGATTCTTTACCCTTAGTACCACCTGGGAGGCTCACATGCCTTGGGGACAAAGACCAGAAACAGAGGCAAGATTATAACAAATCCACATCAAAAAAAAAAAAAAAAAAAAACTTAAAAAAATAAGATAGAGCATCTATTGGTTGGGTTAGGGTCTTTTGAGAAACAGATTCTCCCTAATTGAAGTTAAAAGAGAACATTTTGGAAGAAAACAAGGTAGCTCCCCACATTGAAGAAATGAATAAAGATGCCAAACGGGTCTGGGAAGGGCAAGACCTGGGGAAGCTCAGGGAATCCAGGTAACAGGGGCCAACCGATGGTCTTGTCAGGGCACCACCACAGGATAAATTAGCTCCAACTGGCTTTTCATCTGCGAATGATTCTAAGTTCCTGGAGACAGTCCAGTGGAGCACCATGACGGCCGGCCTCACCAAGTGCAATTGCAAAGCACTTTGAGGATCTCAGACCCTCAGGCCCTCCTCTCCTCCCAGCTGATTACATGTCAGTTACTTTCCATTTCACACAACCCTCTCACACCTGCCCCACTACCCCCCAGAAAAACAAACACCTTCCTACCTCCATGTTAACCCATGAGGTTTCCCCTCCCACACACTCCTCTGCCTTCCAAACTGGAGAATGGCCAATTTCTAGCCAAACATTGACTCACAACAACTGAAAAAAAAAAAAAATATGAATTAATCTTTAGGCTAAGTTGGTGTCGCTGTGAATGCATCAGAACAAACAGCCAAAGGAGGGATCAACATTTAGCTAGTGGGCGGGAAGGACCCGTATGTAGGAGCCCCTCATCCTTTAAGGCAGTGGCCTTCTCCCCTTTCTCCACCACCTCCAATCCTTACCTGCATACAAGATCTCAGCGTGTTACTCCCTGCAGCTGTAAACTGGATTGGTCTATTCTTTTGATCACCCTGGTTTCTGGCCTGAGTCTGATTACCTCACACTGATAAAAATAGCTAATTCAGCTTTCTGCCGCAGACTGAGAAAAAAAAAAAAAGTCACATTTTCATGCAATGCACTTTTTGGTGGCACGTGGCCCCCTTTTTTGATTTTTATTCACCCATGGCTCTTTATTCCTATGGGAGCATCTCCTTCTACCTCCTTCTCTCCTTTGTTCTCTGTCTCTGTTGTGCCTCTCCGCCAGCAAACCCCACTTCTCTTTTCTCTCTTTTTCCTCTTGGTAAATCTTTTTTCTCCTTTCCAACTCAGATAAAAACTAAACTACAGAAGTCACTGGCTGAAGCTGGGGAGAAGCCTTGTGGGATCAGCCGTCCCACCAAGGACCAGACCTTCCCCCTTCCCAAGACTCCACATCTTCTCCGGGGCACCGGCGGACCTACGTCCTGAAGATTCCCACGCTTGCAGCTGGCTTCTTCGCTGAACCAATTTCTTCATGTATCACCAGGGAAATAAAGCTTACAGTAAAAATGATAGTATTGGTTTTCCATTTTACTTTACTGGCAATAAAAATCGCAGAACTCCTCACAGAAAGAGCCCCCACATGCTGGAACCTCAAACACCATTGGGGAAGGGAAAGCCGCACAACCCCTCCCTCTGATAACAGGAGCCACGGGCCAATTCAAACGGGTGCACATTGGAGATACTCCTCAGCGCAGAACAATTTGTCCGGGGTGAGGCAGAGGCAACAGGGGAGACCAACCATCTGCCAAAGATGATCTGGGACCACCATAACTGATCTTCTATGCTGAGGAATTCTCAAATAGTAGGAGTGGAAGCGTTTAAATGTTTTTAGAAGAATGGATTAAGATGCGGGGCTTCCCAGGTGACTCAGTGGTAAAGGATGCACTTGCCACGAAGATGCAGATTCAATCCCTGGATCAGGAAGATCCCCTGCAGGAGGAAATAGCAACCCTCCAGTATTCTTGCCTGGGGAATCCCATGGACAGAGGAGCCTGGCAGGCTGCAGTCCATAGGGTCAAAGAGTCAGACATGACTTAGTGACTAAACTGGCTCCCTTTCTCCACCTTCCTTACCTGCATACAAGATCTCAGCGTTACTCCCTGCAGCTGTAAACTGGATTGGTCTATTCTTTTGATCACCCTGGTTTCTGGCCTGAGTCTGATTACCTCACACTGATAAAAATAGCTAATTCAGCTTTCTGCCGCAGACAGAGAAAAAAAAGTCACATTTTCATGCAATGCACTTTTTGGTGGCACGTGGCCCCCTTTTTTGATTTTTATTCACCCATGGCTCTTTATTCCTATGGGAGCATCTCCTTCTACCTCCTTCTCTCCTTTGTTCTCTGTCTCTGTTGTGCCTCTCCGCCAGCAAACCCCACTTCTCTTTTCTCTCTTTTTCCTCTTGGTAAATCTTTTTTCTCCTTTCCAACTCAGATAAAAACTAAACTACAGAAGTCACTGGCTGAAGCTGGGGAGAAGCCTTGTGGGATCAGCCGTCCCACCAAGGACCAGACCTTCCCCCTTCCCAAGACTCCACATCTTCTCCGGGGCACCGGCGGACCTACGTCCTGAAGATTCCCACGCTTGCAGCTGGCTTCTTCGCTGAACCAATTTCTTCATGTATCACCAGGGAAATAAAGCTTACAGTAAAAATGATAGTATTGGTTTTCCATTTTACTTTACTGGCAATAAAAATCGCAGAACTCCTCACAGAAAGAGCCCCCACATGCTGGAACCTCAAACACCATTGGGGAAGGGAAAGCCGCACAACCCCTCCCTCTGATAACAGGAGCCACGGGCCAATTCAAACGGGTGCACATTGGAGATACTCCTCAGCGCAGAACAATTTGTCCGGGGTGAGGCAGAGGCAACAGGGGAGACCAACCATCTGCCAAAGATGATCTGGGACCACCATAACTGATCTTCTATGCTGAGGAATTCTCAAATAGTAGGAGTGGAAGCGTTTAAATGTTTTTAGAAGAATGGATTAAGATGCGGGGCTTCCCAGGTGACTCAGTGGTAAAGGATGCACTTGCCACGAAGATGCAGATTCAATCCCTGGATCAGGAAGATCCCCTGCAGGAGGAAATAGCAACCCCCTCCAGTATTCTTGCCTGGGGAATCCCATGGACAGAGGAGCCTGGCAGGCTGCAGTCCATAGGGTCAAAGAGAGTCAGACATGACTTAGTGACTAAACAGCAGCAGCAGCAGCATTAAGATGGGGAATCAGTGTGGAACTTAAGTGAAATTGACACCAGCAGATGCAAAAGGAGTGTTTTAAAATCCGCTCACACCGCTAGGTTGTTATGTGATCTTGATCATGTCACTTAACCTCACTGGACCTCATTTCCACTGCTTATGAAACGAAGAAGAAAATGTTGAGACTGATGATTTCTAGCAACCTTTCGGGCTCTGAAATGCTACCATTCTAATCAGGGCTAGAAGACTGCAGCTGATGGTGAAGTGATTTAGAGTTCTCTCCTGTAACCACCGGAGGAGTGGTGGGTAATAACAGAGGTGAAACCTTGGCAACCGTCCTGCTCCTTCTAATTCTCTGGCTTCTGGATGATGCTAAGAGGTGACTTGTTTATCCTGGCTTTCCCTTCCTGCCTCTGCATCCAGCCAAAAAACTGGTAAATGAACTTTTAGACAACGGCAGGAATCACAGAGAATAGGAGGAATGTGGATGAATGGCCCCAGCTCAGGCTCTCTGAAGCACTCTCTGCTCCAGACTCCATGGGCCTGTGGGAAGAAAGTAACAAAGAATGTAAAACCTGATAGGCCTCTATGTGTGTGCCTCCATTTCTACTTTGCAAGTAAGACCACCTATACAGTTTTGGAGATGCAAGAGATGTGGGTTCAATCCCTGGTTTGGGAAGCTCCCCTAGAGGAGGAAATAGCAACCCACTCCAGTATTCTTGCCTGAGAAATCCCATGGACAGAGGAGCCTGCAGGGCTACAGTCCATGGGGTCACAAAGCATAAGATACGACTAACCATACCCATACAATTTTTCTAATGACCACATGTATACATTAATATACAATATTTCTTTTTCTCTTTCTGATTTACTTTGCTGTGTATGACAGTTTCTAGATCCATCCACATCTCTCCAGATGACCTGATCCCATTCCTTTTTATGGCTGAGTAACATTCCATTGGGTATATTACTGTATTAGATACAGTCATTATATTGGATATACAGATGTGGAGCTCCAAGGTATGGATACCTTTTCCTTGGGGAAAGGGGTGCTGGTGGGATGGTTTTGGAGATTGGGATGGGCACATATACACTATTGATACTATGCATAAAATAGATAGGGCTTCCCAGATGGCGCTAGTGGTAAAGGACTCGCCTGCCAATGCAGAAGACATTAGATGCAGGTTCAATCCCTGGGTCAGGAAGATCCCCGGGAGGAGGATCTTAACTTGCTCCAGTACTCCTGCCTAGAGAATCCCATGGATGGAGGGCTAAAGTCCATAAGGTTGAAGAGAGTCAGACACGACTGAAGCGACTTAGCATGCAAACATGCATGAAATAGATAACTAATGGAAACCTACTCTTATAGCTCAGGGAACTCTATTCAATGTTCTGTGGTGATCTAAATGGGAAGGAAACCCCAAAACGAGAAGATAGAAATGTATGGCTGATTCATTTCACTGTACAGTAGAAACTAGCACATCATTGTAAAGCAACTCTGTGGCAATAAAAAAATAATTAAAAATTAAATTAAATTTTAATAAAAACCAGATAGACCTCAAGACAAAAGAATATGGCTTCAGAAACAAGAGGGAAGTTGGAAGCAACCTTCCCCACTTAGAGGGAACACTTTCTAAGAGAGCTGAGATTCTGTGCTGGTCATTTGCCCGTTTGCTCTCAGAGGCATTCCCCAACTTTCTCTCACAAAACCTATTTCCCAGGCTCCCTTGCCAATGGTCGTCTCACTAGGATTAGCTCACAGAAGGTACTAGCAGGAGGCTGGAGGAGATGAGCAAGGAAGAATTTCTCCTTCTCTCTAAATTCCATCCTGAGCAGGCTGCTCTGTGATCCAAGCCCACCAGCAGGTCTGTCTTCTGGATCCTGATAATAACTACCTCCTGCTCCTCTGTTCCCTCACACTCAAGGGCTGGCGGCTGGCCGTGAATGTTTCTGATCTCTGAGTCCTCTCTCTACCCCCTCCTCCTCCCATTAAGCCCTAAGTCTCCATTCCCCCTCCCCACTCCACCTCTGGCCCCTGAAATCTACCAATGTACTTTCTGACTCTATTTGTTGTTGCTGTTCAGTTAGTTGCTCAGCTCCTTGAGAGCCCATGGACTGCAGCATGCCAGGCTTCCCTGTCCTTCTTACTCTGTGAATTTGACTATTCTAGTATGTATCTCGCATAATGGAGTTAAACAGTGTATGTCGGTGAAACAATATTTTTAATGGCAAGCTGTTGGAAATCTCCCAAGGAAATTGGTTAAATAAACTGCAAGACTTTTCATGTATTTATCTAAAAAGAAAGAATGAAGGAGCTCTTTATTTGTATAAAATCATCTCTGGGATATATTGTGACGAAAAAAGAAAAAAAAAAAAAAACCCAGGATGGAGACAGGACTTAAGGTAAAATTCTGCATAAGAAAAGGAATTGAATAAAGAATGTGCTTTCTTATCTGCTTTGTTTACTTAAACTAGCCCTGGGAGAATTCACAAGAAACCCATACAAAAGCTTACCTTCAGAGAGGAGGAGTATTGGAGGGGCTAGAAGGACCCTTGGTGGGAGTAAGAGATTGTGTTTGGCCCCTGAAACTGTTTTGGGTTTTGATCCTCAGAATATGTTAACTAATCAAAAATTTTAACTCAATTTACTTCATTTCATTCACCGAGGACAAGCTAGTAGTCCTCTAAGACTTCTCTCCCTCCCTTGGTCTCCCAGAAACACAGGATCACTGCTAAGCATGATCGCCCTGAGGTGGGGGTGCCTGATGCTTGATTCATCCCGCCTCTCTGCATTGTTACTGAGCCTATCTCAGTCACCAGATCTTCGTTCCCTAGAGAGCAGAGGGCATAACTGACTCCCCTTGCTCATTCCCATCGTTCACAGCACAGAAAAGTATCTTAAAATTAAATAAATCTCTGTTAAATGTAATTGAATTTTTCCAACTGCCAAATCTAATTCTGCCTTCAAAATCCTGAGCATGAGCCAAAGATTTCTCCTTCTTCTCAAAACACATTTTTGGAATCCATTTAGTGAGAGCACCCTTGCTGGCTTCCGAAATGGCTTTCACTGTCCCACAAAGTGGAAGGGGCCATCTTTCTATGTTACAGGTGTTGGTGGTAGGCCAGATGTCTTGGATAAAAGGGCAAGTGACTGGGAAGGCCTTGTAAACACAAGCTTGGCTTGAGTTGGGATGTGGGAAGACTGAAGGAGCTGCAAAGAGCCCAAGACTCATATTCCAAAATGATGATGTCATTCAGATTCTGTCCAGATGAAATCAACCAGGACCCCCTGGGGCTATGGTTGGGGGGGGGAGGGCGGGGAGATGTGGAGGGACAGGCCGGATCTTCTCTGCTTTAGCTCCTCTCTCTGAAGTCCCTAGATAAGAGTATTTGATGCACATTTCCTGAGTTGTTTTGGAGATGTAAAAAGCTCTCCATCTCCAACAAATGGAAGATACTAATTTCTCAAGGACCTTGAGCGCAAAGCCCTGGGCCTCTGGAACCTAAGAACTGATGATGTTCACCCTTGGGACACCACCTGCTACCTTACCATCAGTCAGTCAGAAAATTGCACATTGTCTCATCACAAACTCTGTGATACCCCTTCCTCTCCTGCTTTTACATGTGCTTTGAAGAAAGCTTTCAGGGAGCTCTGGGGTTTTTAGGGCATGAGTCACTCATCTCCTTGTTCTGCCCTGCAGTAAACCTTACTCTGGGTTTCCCTGGTGGTTCAGTGGTAGCGAATCTGCCTGCCAGTGCAGGGGCCAAAGATGGGGATTTGATCCCTGGGTCAGGGATCCTATGAAGAAGAAAACGGCTTTCTCTCCCCCCTTTTTCCCAGAAACACAGGATCACTGCTAAGCATGATCGCCCTGAGGTGGGGGTGCCTGATGCTTGATTCATCCCGCCTCTCTGCATTGTTACTGAGCCTATCTCAGTCACCAGATCTTCGTTCCCTAGAGAGCAGAGGGCATAACTGACTCCCCTTGCTCATTCCCATCGTTCACAGCACAGAAAAGTATCTTAAAATTAAATAAATCTCTGTTAAATGTAATTGAATTTTTCCAACTGCCAAATCTAATTCTGCCTTCAAAATCCTGAGCATGAGCCAAAGATTTCTCCTTCTTCTCAAAACACATTTTTGGAATCCATTTAGTGAGAGCACCCTTGCTGGCTTCCGAAATGGCTTTCACTGTCCCACAAAGTGGAAGGGGCCATCTTTCTATGTTACAGGTGTTGGTGGTAGGCCAGATGTCTTGGATAAAAGGGCAAGTGACTGGGAAGGCCTTGTAAACACAAGCTTGGCTTGAGTTGGGATGTGGGAAGACTGAAGGAGCTGCAAAGAGCCCAAGACTCATATTCCAAAATGATGATGTCATTCAGATTCTGTCCAGATGAAATCAACCAGGACCCCCTGGGGCTATGGTTGGGGAGGCGGGAGATGTGGAGGGACAGGCCGGATCTTCTCTGCTTTAGCTCCTCTCTCTGAAGTCCCTAGATAAGAGTATTTGATGCACATTTCCTGAGTTGTTTTGGAGATGTAAAAAGCTCTCCATCTCCAACAAATGGAAGATACTAATTTCTCAAGGACCTTGAGCGCAAAGCCCTGGGCCTCTGGAACCTAAGAACTGATGATGTTCACCCTTGGGACACCACCTGCTACCTTACCATCAGTCAGTCAGAAAATTGCACATTGTCTCATCACAAACTCTGTGATACCCCTTCCTCTCCTGCTTTTACATGTGCTTTGAAGAAAGCTTTCAGGGAGCTCTGGGGTTTTTAGGGCATGAGTCACTCATCTCCTTGTTCTGCCCTGCAGTAAACCTTACTCTGGGTTTCCCTGGTGGTTCAGTGGTAGCGAATCTGCCTGCCAGTGCAGGGGCCAAAGATGGGGGATTTGATCCCTGGGTCAGGAAGATCCTATGAAGAAGAAAACGGTAACCCACTCCAGTACTCCTGCCTTGAGAATCCCATGGACAGAGGAGCCTGGCAGGCTACAGTCCATGGGGTCACAAAGAGTCAGACACGACCAACGTGACTGGACACACATGCACACGTACTGGGAATCACAAGAGGTGACCTTACTACTTCAAGATTTGAAATCTGTACAGCAAAGACTGAGCACTGTGTACTGACTCAGTCACTAGTTAGCTAAGTGACCTAAGGATATCGATGAACTCTGATTTGTCTTTTGTGAAATGGGAGAAGTCACGCCTGCTTTGATGAACAATACGCAATGTGAAGGTTCTCCAGTACTTGTCCAGAAAGGGACAAGCACTATACAACTCTGTAAGACTTTTAAAAAATCATTGCATTCTAAGTTATATAAAAGCAAGCCTATATGAGATGAATCTGATGATAACATTCTCATTGTGGGAGCCAGGTGGGTGCTTGGGGAGACAGGTTCGAGAACACTGTTTGGGTGTTTTTAAAAGCTGTCTTGTTCTTTATCTGTGACAATAATAGATTGCTTGAGGACTAGAATATCTTCTTGTGTTAAAGATTTTGTTTTGATACCAGATACAAGGATAAGACACAAAAGCAGTCAGTGCACAAGGTTGAAACAAAGCTGACGGCTTAGCTACCTACGAATATTTTTAGCTCAACTCTCCCACCTTCAAAGTATCTGCAGACAGGAGGGACAGATATATTAGAGGCTCAGAGAATGGCTTCAGAAATGGAAGATACTAATTTCTAAAGGGAAGCGCAAAGCCCTGGGCCTCTGGAACCTAAGAACTGATGATGTTCACCCTTGGGACACCACCTGCTACCTTACCATCAGTCAGTCAGAAAATTGCACATTGTCTCATCACAAACTCTGTGATACCCCTTCCTCTCCTGCTTTTACATGTGCTTTGAAGAAAGCTTTCAGGGAGCTCTGGGGTTTTTAGGGCATGAGTCACTCATCTCCTTGTTCTGCCCTGCAGTAAACCTTACTCTGGGTTTCCCTGGTGGTTCAGTGGTAGCGAATCTGCCTGCCAGTGCAGGGGCCAAAGATGGGGGATTTGATCCCTGGGTCAGGAAGATCCTATGAAGAAGAAAACGGTAACCCACTCCAGTACTCCTGCCTTGAGAATCCCATGGACAGAGGAGCCTGGCAGGCTACAGTCCATGGGGTCACAAAGAGTCAGACACGACCAAAGTGACTGGACACACATGCACACGTACTGGGAATCACAAGAGGTGACCTTACTACTTCAAGATTTGAAATCTGTACAGCAAAGACTGAGCACTGTGTACTGACTCAGTCACTAGTTAGCTAAGTGACCTAAGGATATCGATGAACTCTGATTTGTCTTTTGTGAAATGGGAGAAGTCACGCCTGCTTTGATGAACAATACGCAATGTGAAGGTTCTCCAGTACTTGTCCAGAAAGGGACAAGCACTATACAACTCTGTAAGACTTTTAAAAAATCATTGCATTCTAAGTTATATAAAAGCAAGCCTATATGAGATGAATCTGATGATAACATTCTCATTGTGGGAGCCAGGTGGGTGCTTGGGGAGACAGGTTCGAGAACACTGTTTGGGTGTTTTTAAAAGCTGTCTTGTTCTTTATCTGTGACAATAATAGATTGCTTGAGGACTAGAATATCTTCTTGTGTTAAAGATTTTTGTTTTGATACCAGATACAAGGATAAGACACAAAAGCAGTCAGTGCACAAGGTTGAAACAAAGCTGACGGCTTAGCTACCTACGAATATTTTTAGCTCAACTCTCCCACCTTCAAAGTATCTGCAGACAGGAGGGACAGATATATTAGAGGCTCAGAGAATGGCTTCAGAAATAATCAAAGCATCACATGCAGTATCAGGGAAAATTTAGAGAAGCTCTTACAGGGACACAGACAGTGTTTTATGAGCAAATAAAAAATACACGAATATCAAAAATATTGATGTTGTGTCAAAAAGAGCTCTGCCCTGAATAAACGGACGTTGTGGAGTGACACCATATAATTCAGGGGCAAGCCCCTCCCCTCCATAAAGAAGTCTCTAATGCAGACTTAGACCTAATTCATTCAGTACTGTTCAGCCTTCCAGGATTCAAGTACTGCTCAAGGTGCTGAACATTCATTTGTGCACAAAGCTCCTCCCCTCAGAAAGTTTATATTCTTGTAGGAGAGACAAAAAGAAACAAAAAATAAGTATTTACTATAATGGGATGTAGTTAGAAAATAAACTCATGGTTACCAAAAGGAAAATGTGGGGAGGGCTAAATTAGGAGTTTGAAATTCCCTGGTGTCTCAAAATCTGCCTGCTATTTGCAGGAGACCCAGGTATGATCGCTGGGTTGGGAATGTCCCCTGGAGAAAGGAACACTACCCACTCCAGTATTATTGCCTGGAGAACTCCATGAACAGAGGAGCCTGGTGGGCTACTGTCCATGGGGTTGCAGAGAGTCAGACTCAACTGAGAGACTCAACTGAAAGACCCACTTTCATATATAAAATACCCAGTAAAGACCTACAGGACAGCACAAGGAACTATACTCAATATGTTATAACAACTAGTAGAAAAGAATCTAAAAAATTATATAACCCACCTGGCTCCTCTGATCATGGGATTCTCCAGGCAAGAATACTGGAGTCTGTGTCCATTCCCTTCTCCAGGGGATCTTCTCAACCCAGGGATTGAACCTGCATCTCTTATGTATCCTCCTCCATAACTGTAACATACACACAATATGGGTATACTTGAATTACTTTGATGTACACTTAAAATTAACACAACATTGTAAATCAACTATATTTCAATACAAAATTTTAAAAATATAATGTAGAGGGGAATGCTTTTTTAAAATATAGCAGAGTACAGAGATAGAGTAAGGGATGCTATGTCTGAAATAGTTGTCAGGGGAAGCTACTCCAAAAATGTGTTATTTGAACAAGAGAAATAATGGAGTAAGCCATGGGTAGGACCCTATCTGGCTGATATAAACATTTCCTCTCAGGACAAGAGAGAGACCCTCAGCATATTACCCAAAGACATTTGACTGCAGACATGCTATCATTTCAGAGAAGGCTGAAAACATCTTCAAAATGTGCTCATGGACCAGGCTTATGCCCTTTCACCCTGTTATCACACGAGTAGATTTGCTTCAAAGCACTCCCCTCAAGACCTAATTCATTCAGTACTGTTCAGCCTTCCAGGATTCAAGTACTGCTCAAGGTGCTGAACATTCATTTGTGCACAAAGCTCCTCCCCTCAGAAAGTTTATATTCTTGTAGGAGAGACAAAAAGAAACAAAAAATAAGTATTTACTATAATGGGATGTAGTTAGAAAATAAACTCATGGTTACCAAAAGGAAAATGTGGGGAGGGCTAAATTAGGAGTTTGAAATTCCCTGGTGTCTCAAAATCTGCCTGCTATTTGCAGGAGACCCAGGTATGATCGCTGGGTTGGGAATGTCCCCTGGAGAAAGGAACACTACCCACTCCAGTATTATTGCCTGGAGAACTCCATGAACAGAGGAGCCTGGTGGGCTACTGTCCATGGGGTTGCAGAGAGTCAGACTCAACTGAGAGACTCAACTGAAAGACCCACTTTCATATATAAAATACCCAGTAAAGACCTACAGGACAGCACAAGGAACTATACTCAATATGTTATAACAACTAGTAGAAAAGAATCTAAAAAATTATATAACCCACCTGGCTCCTCTGATCATGGGATTCTCCAGGCAAGAATACTGGAGTCTGTGTCCATTCCCTTCTCCAGGGGATCTTCTCAACCCAGGGATTGAACCTGCATCTCTTATGTATCCTCCTCCATAACTGTAACATACACACAATATGGGTATACTTGAATTACTTTGATGTACACTTAAAATTAACACAACATTGTAAATCAACTATATTTCAATACAAAATTTTAAAAATATAATGTAGAGGGGAATGCTTTTTTAAAATATAGCAGAGTACAGAGATAGAGTAAGGGATGCTATGTCTGAAATAGTTGTCAGGGGAAGCTACTCCAAAAATGTGTTATTTGAACAAGAGAAATAATGGAGTAAGCCATGGGTAGGACCCTATCTGGCTGATATAAACATTTCCTCTCAGGACAAGAGAGAGACCCTCAGCATATTACCCAAAGACATTTGACTGCAGACATGCTATCATTTCAGAGAAGGCTGAAAACATCTTCAAAATGTGCTCATGGACCAGGCTTATGCTCTTGCACCCCTGTTATCACACGAGTAGAGCTTCCCCTGGGTCCTGGCTGCCCCGTCCATGTGGACCCCAGGAAGGAATCACGTGGAACCCACCTGAGCCTGACCTGCCAGGACAAGGACAGACCACACCTACAGCTCAAAGCCAAACCCAGCCTCAGCCGACTCACAGATGTAGAAGCATGAAAAATAAATGACCAATGTCATTGGGTTTGAAAAGCCTCCTACTCAGCACTGGCTAACACTTACAGAGTGAAGACATTGGCAAGATGGTGATAAGTCCCAAGATAAACAGAAAATAAGGAAGCAGAACGGGCAGTTTTCAGTGGGGGCATGATTTATTGAAGATGACCAGATGGCCTTGTAAGAATTGCAAAGGCACGACGGACAGCAAGCTGTTAGGCAAAGAGCCCATTTAGGAAGAGTTCCCGGGCGAGATCCACAGGTCCGAGAGATGGGCCGGGGAAATCACACCCCGGAGATGGGACAAGGAGGTTTTATTAGGGAGGAAAGGGGAGAAGAAAAAAAGAGGAGGGGGATTCTTCAGAGCAGGCGCAGAAACAAAGTCTTTGTTTAAGTTAGGCGGGAAATTAGTGATGAGTCTGCTGTCCTTGAGTTGTCTGTGGGCAGAGGGGTGTGCAGTTCTTATTACTTTCCAGATGTAGTGGAGAATCTTTATGGCCAGGGCGAACTTCTTATCGCCGGCCTTGAGAGACTCCCAGGCGCCAGCAGATCAGCAACTGGCCCTATGATGCTGACCTTTTAGGGCCGGGGAGTTTGCAACTGCTGTATTAACCCTTTAATAGGCCATAAACCTAACAGCCTCAGTAAGAAAGTGACATGGGAGCAAGACCTAGAGGAGATGAAAAAACAAGCCACTCAGATTTTCTGGAAGAAGATTCAAAGAAGAGAGGGAAAGCACATGGAAAGACCTTGAAGCAGGAGTGTGTCCCGCTCGATCTCAGAGCAAGGCAGCCTGAGTGGCTGGAGTGGAGTAAGCACAGGGGAGAATGGTTAAAGGTAAGGCCAGGGAGAAAAGGGGACAGGTCACGTGGGGCCTCTTAGGTCTCAGGTGTAAAGTTTGAGCAGGGGAGTGGCCTAGTCTGACAATTCTGAAAGGATCATTGAGCCCCCTCATGCCATGAACAGGGAGTACAGTGGACATAGGGGAATTTGTTGGGAGCTTATTACAATAATCCAAGGGAGAAATCATGGCTGTTTAAATGAAGGTGGCAGCAGCAGAGGTCATGGGAAGTGACCAGAATGTGGACGCAGTTTGGATGTCAAGCTAACGAGACTGCAATTTTCACCAATTATGGAATATGAGAGACAGACTTCAGGAATGATTCCAGCCGCGAGAAGGCTGGAGTTGGCACTGGCTATGGTGGGAAGGCTGCAAAAAGAGCACATTTGGGAGAAGGACCTCAGCATTTTGGGTTGATCACATTAAATCTGAGTTATCCATCCATCTTCCAGTGGGAAAGAGAGAAAGGCAATTTGACATCAGGAATGAAGATGTCATTCCAATCGGAGAGTCATCAGCATATAAATTAAATTCTTTCTCATACCAGTAAAGAACTGAGGGAAGGGAGGACAGACCAAAATGAAAACTGAAATCTTCAAGAGCTGAATTGCTAGTATTTCTTCAGGCTCTTCTCCAGGCCATGCAGCAAATAGTTAGGATGGCTCTCAGTTCAGCTCTCTTTCCCTGGCTTTGCCCTGGCCTGGCTTGCCCTCCTCTCTGCTACACTTAGATGAGCTTCCCCTGGCCAACTGAGGCAAAGCCCAAACTCAGAGGGGCTTATGAGACGTGCACAATTCTGACTTCCAATGTCTTATTAATTAGGGCTGATACACTGGGAGCTTGGTAATATATTGAGAGGAAGGAGAATACTACCCAGCTATGTTTGGGGCTAGAAAGAGGAGACACCAAGGTAAGGAAAGTGACATGGGAGCAAGACCTAGAGGAGATGAAAAAACAAGCCACTCAGATTTTCTGGAAGAAGATTCAAAGAAGAGAGGGAAAGCACATGGAAAGACCTTGAAGCAGGAGTGTGTCCCGCTCGATCTCAGAGCAAGGCAGCCTGAGTGGCTGGAGTGGAGTAAGCACAGGGGAGAATGGTTAAAGGTAAGGCCAGGGAGAAAAGGGGACAGGTCACGTGGGGCCTCTTAGGTCTCAGGTGTAAAGTTTGAGCAGGGGAGTGGCCTAGTCTGACAATTCTGAAAGGATCATTGAGCCCCCTCATGCCATGAACAGGGAGTACAGTGGACATAGGGGAATTTGTTGGGAGCTTATTACAATAATCCAAGGGAGAAATCATGGCTGTTTAAATGAAGGTGGCAGCAGCAGAGGTCATGGGAAGTGACCAGAATGTGGACGCAGTTTGGATGTCAAGCTAACGAGACTGCAATTTTCACCAATTATGGAATATGAGAGACAGACTTCAGGAATGATTCCAGCCGCGAGAAGGCTGGAGTTGGCACTGGCTATGGTGGGAAGGCTGCAAAAAGAGCACATTTGGGAGAAGGACCTCAGCATTTTGGGTTGATCACATTAAATCTGAGTTATCCATCCATCTTCCAGTGGGAAAGAGAGAAAGGCAATTTGACATCAGGAATGAAGATGTCATTCCAATCGGAGAGTCATCAGCATATAAATTAAATTCTTTCTCATACCAGTAAAGAACTGAGGGAAGGGAGGACAGACCAAAATGAAAACTGAAATCTTCAAGAGCTGAATTGCTAGTATTTCTTCAGGCTCTTCTCCAGGCCATGCAGCAAATAGTTAGGATGGCTCTCAGTTCAGCTCTCTTTCCCTGGCTTTGCCCTGGCCTGGCTTGCCCTCCTCTCTGCTACACTTAGATGAGCTTCCCCTGGCCAACTGAGGCAAAGCCCAAACTCAGAGGGGCTTATGAGACGTGCACAATTCTGACTTCCAATGTCTTATTAATTAGGGCTGATACACTGGGAGCTTGGTAATATATTGAGAGGAAGGAGAATACTACCCAGCTATGTTTGGGGCTAGAAAGAGGGAGAAGGGGGGTCCCTGACACTGTAGACCCTCTGAACAGGGGCTGTCTTATAGGGATGGCATGCCCTGGCTTTACTTGCTCATAGCCTGTAATAGACCAGAGGCCAAGAAACAAGGCAGCATTGCCCTGTTTCAAAAAGTGATACCTCCGATTTAAAGACTGGGGTTGACGTGTGTACACCACTGTGTATAAAGTAGATAACTAATGAATAGGTGGCAGCTAAGCATAAAGAATCTGCCTACCAAGCAGAAGACAAGGGTTCAATCCCTGGGTTGGGAAGATTCCCTAGAGAAGGAAATGGCAACCCATTCCAGTATTCCTGCTGGGATAATCCCATGGATAGAGGAACCTGGTAGACTACAATTCCAAAGTCACAAAAGAGTCAGACATGACTTATCAACCAAAAAACAACAAAACAGCAAGTAGGCTGTGCATAGCCTGGGGTGGTAGGGGAACGGAAGGTACCATCTGTTTGTAGGATGCATATTAAGTCAGTTTTAAAAATGCATTCCAGGGAATTCCCTGGTGGTCCAGTGGCTAAGACTCTGTGCTCCCAATGCAGGGGGCCCAGGTTCAATCTCTGGTCAGGGAACTAGAGCCCACATGCTACAGCTGAGACCCAATGCAGCCAAATAAATATAAATAAAATATTTAAAAAAAATGCATTCCAATAGAGCTTCCCTGGGGGTCCAGTGGGTAAAAAGTCTTCCTTGCAGTGCAAGGGGCACCAGTTCAATCCCTGGCCCAGGAAGATCCCCGTGCCATGGAGCAGCTGGACAGGTGTGTCCAATTACAAGCCAGTGCTCTGGAGTGCATGCACCCAGAGCCGGTGCTCTGCAACGAGAGAGGCCACTGCAATGGGAGACCCACACAAGTCACATCCATCATCTTTAGATAGATGAAAATAAATAAATAAATAAAAACAATAAAAGATGCCAATTTAAAAAAAATGCATTCCAATATACATTAGATGCAGACAAATATTATTTGATTCCACTTATACCTAGAATAGTCAGAGTCATAGTGTCAGAAAGTAACACTGGTAAATGCCAGGGGCCGGGGCGGGGGGAGGAGGAGTCGATGTTTAATGAGTCTCAGTTTAGGAAGGAGAGACATCTGGGAGATGGATGATGAGGAGAGATGCACAGCAGTGTGAATGTACTTAGTGCCACTGAACTGTGTGGTTAAATACAGTTAAAATAGTAGGTTCTATATTATGTGACTTTTACCACAATTAAAAAATATATATATTTTAAGTGATACTGTTGAGACACCAAGCTTGGAGAAGACATCAACAGAAAAAATAGGTGACCGACCTATGGCATCCAATGGTAATTGTAAACTAAATGCCCACGAGTTGTAAAATCTCTACAAGCACAATTGTTCAGAACCTCAGAGCCAGTTTTAAAATTTGATTCTGTTCTGCTGCCATGATCACCGATCCGTTGCCAAGAACCATTAGCTTCATAAACTTGAAAATGTTTTATTTAGTTTTAGAACTTGGGGACCTAGTAAACAAACAGGGGCTACAGGGAACAAACACTAAACTTATTTATTTTTATTTTTTGGCTGCATTTGGTTTTAGTTGTGGCATGCAGGATCTTTCATTGTGGTGCATAGGCTTCTCTAGCTGCAGCACCCAGACTTAGTTGCCCCAGAGCATGTGGGATCTTAGTTACCCACCCATTGATGGAAGACCTGCCTTGGAAGGTGAATTCTTAACCACTGGAACACCCTGGGAATCTCATAAACACGGAAATTTAGATAATCAAAAGTGGGCTACAAACTTGGGCTTCAAAGTAGCCAAGGGACATGAACACCACTAAGGGAAGAGAAGCCATTGAGGCGATTGACTCAGAGGAGAAAGGTCACATTGAAGAGTCTGGAGAAAGAGATGCTCAAGCCTAGATTTGAAATCACTGCTGAGAGCCCCCTTCACAAATCTCAGACACTGCTAGAAACTGGATAGTGTGCCCATTTCCCTTTCACTCTGAGACAAACAGGGACAGCTTCATGGCTTTATATTGTAGCATGTCACTGCTGCTGAATTATGTCAGCACCCTAAAAAGCCTAGGCTAATCAGAGCTTAGCATTCCTGGTACACAAGGAAGTGAAAAGCTGCCCTACCACCACAGGGCGAGGCCCACGCACTGCAACTCAAGAGTGGTTCTGCACACAGCAATGAAGACTCAGTGTAGCCAAAAACAAAATAAATCAATAAGCAAAGATGTTCAAAAGAATGAATGTTTATACATATATAAACATCTGATTGAAGTGAAGTGAAAGTCACTCAGCTGTGTCCAACTCTTTGCGACCCCATGCACTTCAGCCTGCCAGGCTTCTCTGTCCATGGGATTTCCCAGACAAGAATAGTGGAGTGGGTAGCCTATCCCTTCTCTAGGGGATCTTCCTGACCCAGGAATTGAACTAGGGTCTCCTGTATTGCAGGTGGATTCTTTACCAGCCGAGCTACCAGGGAAGCCCATAAACAAGTATATATACATGTATAAAAAGATGCATGTATATGTATCGCTGAGTTTCTTTGCTCTCCACCTGGAACTATCATAATATTGTTTATTGGCTATACCTCAACACAAAATAAGGCTTCCCAGATAGCTCAGTTGTAAAGAATCTGCCTGCACTGCAGGAGTTCAACCCCTGGGTTAGGAAGATCCACTGGAGAAGGGCATGGCAATATACTCCAGTGCTATTGCTGGAGAAGTCCATGGACGGAGGAGCTTGGTGGGCTACAGTCTATGGAGTCTCAGAGTCCGACACAACTGAGGGACCAACACTTTCACTTTCCTTTCACCCTCCATTCACCCTCTGCTTTTCCATGTTGCCGCCCATCTCCATTTTCCTCTCAGGACTTCTCCCTCCCCTACAGGCACCAATACATAGGCTGCCGAGAACTGTCAGAGCAGAACTGACTATCGTCAGTGGAGCCAAGGCTTCTACTTGACTCAGAGGAGAAAGGTCACATTGAAGAGTCTGGAGAAAGAGATGCTCAAGCCTAGATTTGAAATCACTGCTGAGAGCCCCCTTCACAAATCTCAGACACTGCTAGAAACTGGATAGTGTGCCCATTTCCCTTTCACTCTGAGACAAACAGGGACAGCTTCATGGCTTTATATTGTAGCATGTCACTGCTGCTGAATTATGTCAGCACCCTAAAAAGCCTAGGCTAATCAGAGCTTAGCATTCCTGGTACACAAGGAAGTGAAAAGCTGCCCTACCACCACAGGGCGAGGCCCACGCACTGCAACTCAAGAGTGGTTCTGCACACAGCAATGAAGACTCAGTGTAGCCAAAAACAAAATAAATCAATAAGCAAAGATGTTCAAAAGAATGAATGTTTATACATATATAAACATCTGATTGAAGTGAAGTGAAAGTCACTCAGCTGTGTCCAACTCTTTGCGACCCCATGCACTTCAGCCTGCCAGGCTTCTCTGTCCATGGGATTTCCCAGACAAGAATAGTGGAGTGGGTAGCCTATCCCTTCTCTAGGGGATCTTCCTGACCCAGGAATTGAACTAGGGTCTCCTGTATTGCAGGTGGATTCTTTACCAGCCGAGCTACCAGGGAAGCCCATAAACAAGTATATATACATGTATAAAAAGATGCATGTATATGTATCGCTGAGTTTCTTTGCTCTCCACCTGGAACTATCATAATATTGTTTATTGGCTATACCTCAACACAAAATAAGGCTTCCCAGATAGCTCAGTTGTAAAGAATCTGCCTGCACTGCAGGAGTTCAACCCCTGGGTTAGGAAGATCCACTGGAGAAGGGCATGGCAATATACTCCAGTGCTATTGCTGGAGAAGTCCATGGACGGAGGAGCTTGGTGGGCTACAGTCTATGGAGTCTCAGAGTCCGACACAACTGAGGGACCAACACTTTCACTTTCCTTTCACCCTCCATTCACCCTCTGCTTTTCCATGTTGCCGCCCATCTCCATTTTCCTCTCAGGACTTCTCCCTCCCCTACAGGCACCAATACATAGGCTGCCGAGAACTGTCAGAGCAGAACTGACTATCGTCAGTGGAGCCAGGCTGTGTTGAGGTGGATGTTGAAGGCAGGATGCTCTCTTGACCCCACCGCCATTAGCAGCGCTGGTGAGCAGGAGAATGGCAAGAGCCCTGGGTAATTGGCCAGAAGTACTATGTATCCAGCAAGTGTGGGTGTGATTACTCTTCCTCTGGCTTATCCCTTCATTTCCTAGCTTTACAAAATCCCCATCTCCAATTGAGTCTCCTCCTGGCCCAGCACAGAACACACCTGTCTAAGCTAAGCCATTACTGAGCTCTTTCAACTCATCCTCGGCAATCATTTTTATTTAGAATCATCTCCCGTTTCTAGCCCGGTTGTTAGCCATCACTGCTGAGAGCAGGATGGCTGCTAAAGGAGTTGCTGCTGGTGGATCCTGTACTCTTGATGTCTCCCTGTCGCAGAGGACTCCTGAAAGGGACTGCATGCAGTAACACACAAGGAACTGGTAAGTTCAAGACTGCAGATCCACCCCTTGCTGATTCTCCATGGCTGGATGAACGTGGGGGTGGGCTCAAAGACATTTTTCTGTTCAATTAGTATAAGAAATGTCATGTGGCTTCCCTGGTAGTCCAGTGGATAGAGTCTACCTTGCAGTGCAGGGGGCACCAGTTTGATCCCTGGCCCAGGAAGATCCCACCTGCTGCGGAGCTGTGGACCAGTATGCCAGATTACAAGCCAGCGCTCTGGAGTGCATGTGCCCAGAGCCAGTGCTCTGCAATGAGAGAGGCCACTGCAATGGGAGGCCCACACAGGCCAAAGAATAAAGATGGATGAAAATTAATTAATTAATTAATTAATTAAATTAAAAGAAACGGGGCTTCCCTGGTGGTCCAGTGAGTAAGGACACCACCTTGCAGTGCAAGGGGCACTGATTCAATCCCTGGCCTGGGAAGATCCCACATGCCGTGGAGCAGCTGGACCAATGTACAACTACTGAGCCCGCGCTCTGGAATGCATGCGCCCAGAGCTGGTGCTCTGCAACGAGAGAGGCCACTGCAATGGGAGGCCCACACAGGCCAAAGAGCAAAGACGAAAATAAATGAAAGACCAATAGAAGTGGCCAAAAAAAAAAGGGAAAAAAAATTAAAAGAAGCATTAATAGCCTCCATCACTAGGCAGCTTTTTCTGCCTTTTGGAGTCATTCAAACATTCTCAAAATCGGAAGGTCTCAGAACACACTGTTTTGCCTGATCTTCTTATTGGAGCTGGGAAGAATTTTGTCTTGACAAGAGATCTTTTCAGAGATTTTGATCACTAAGGTTTTTAAGATTCTAATTGCCAATCCTCACAAAGGCTGGACTTAGACCAAGAGTGGAGCATCTTCTCTTGTGCTGTGGCAATGTCCTGTTTTCACATAACTTTGAGCAAAGATAAATGGACCCCCTACCCTCTGTTCGTAGAGTACAACAACATCCTATAAGGGACTGGAATAAGGCATGAGAAAGGCACGGTAGCAATGATTCATTTCTCTCACTTTGTCCCTCACCTACACCCCAGTCTTTCCTTCCTTACTAGTCACATAGGCTCTATTTCTATTTCCTCCCACGAATCTGTTCTGACTTCAGACGCTGTTTTTTTAACGTTCCATATATATTGACCAAGCATGGCCACTGAAGGCTCTTCCATGATTGTCTGCTCAAAGCCCACCAGCCAGTTAGCCAGCCCCCTGCAATGTATATCCATTTCCAATGGACGGGGAAGGAGGTTTCATTAAGTCAGCTTTCCCAATGAACTATCAGCTGTTCAACTTCTTCTGCCCAGCTCTAGCCAAGAAGGTGAGGATCATCACCTATAATTTGACTGAGCTCTATACAGATACATCTATGTTGCTGAGAGAGGGAGAGTTTCCTAACAGCGGGACATGACCGAAGCAGACTCCCTACATTAAAAACCCAGCTCAAACTCTAGTTCCTTCTCAAAGCTTTGTCTGATTCCACTGTCTAGATCTCTCCTCCCTTGGAGCATCTGTATCACTTGAGGTGGCAGTTTGATACCCATTCTCCTGAGCATCTTTCCCCTCCCCCTTTCTTCTTCTAACAGATCCCCCTTTCACCCTCGGACTCAGAAGCAGGCACTGACTCAGGCTACACCAAGTGCAGTAACTCACCTACGTTGTCTTGCTGTTAGTGCCCAGAAATAGGCTGGTGGACATGACAGCGCCCCAAGGTATGGGATAGTTTGTGCCAGTGAAGAATGAGTGGCAAGCCACCTTCTTCCAGGGTTGGATGCTAGAGCGTTCTCACTATTTCTGGTAGCCTCTCATAAGATACAGTAAGCTAAAGGCACTGCAAGATTGGTGCAAGCAGATTTGGGTGAAAGAGAAAAGGAGTAGCCAGATGATGTGGTTAGAGCTTAAGGCAGAATTCTAAAAATTGTGTCCATATCTAGGCTTCCTGAAAACTGTCCTTAAGTCTGCCCTTCAAACTTAATCTATCATCTCACAATCTTGACAAATCTTTTTTTGCTTACAGTGGCTATATTTTCCTTCATGGCCAATGGGAAGTGCACACAGTTCTTTTTTTAAAAAATTTTACTTTGCATTGGAGCATAGCTTATTAACAAACAATGTTGTGATAGTTTCAGGTGCATGGCAAAGAGATTCTGCCATATATATACATGTGCTCATTCTCTCCCAAACTCCCCTACCATCCAGGTTTCCACATAACATTGAGCAGAGTTCCTAGTGCTGCACAGAAGGCCCTTGGTTATCTGTCTTAAATATAGCAGTGTGTACATGTGCATCTCAAACTCCCTAACTATTCCTTCCCCCCATTCTTCCCCTCACTCCACCACCCATCCACAAGTTTATAAGTTCCGTTTCTAAGTTCCTAAACCTTTGTTATGATGCATTCAAGCCCACCAGCCAGTTAGCCAGCCCCCTGCAATGTATATCCATTTCCAATGGACGGGGAAGGAGGTTTCATTAAGTCAGCTTTCCCAATGAACTATCAGCTGTTCAACTTCTTCTGCCCAGCTCTAGCCAAGAAGGTGAGGATCATCACCTATAATTTGACTGAGCTCTATACAGATACATCTATGTTGCTGAGAGAGGGAGAGTTTCCTAACAGCGGGACATGACCGAAGCAGACTCCCTACATTAAAAACCCAGCTCAAACTCTAGTTCCTTCTCAAAGCTTTGTCTGATTCCACTGTCTAGATCTCTCCTCCCTTGGAGCATCTGTATCACTTGAGGTGGCAGTTTGATACCCATTCTCCTGAGCATCTTTCCCCTCCCCCTTTCTTCTTCTAACAGATCCCCCTTTCACCCTCGGACTCAGAAGCAGGCACTGACTCAGGCTACACCAAGTGCAGTAACTCACCTACGTTGTCTTGCTGTTAGTGCCCAGAAATAGGCTGGTGGACATGACAGCGCCCCAAGGTATGGGATAGTTTGTGCCAGTGAAGAATGAGTGGCAAGCCACCTTCTTCCAGGGTTGGATGCTAGAGCGTTCTCACTATTTCTGGTAGCCTCTCATAAGATACAGTAAGCTAAAGGCACTGCAAGATTGGTGCAAGCAGATTTGGGTGAAAGAGAAAAGGAGTAGCCAGATGATGTGGTTAGAGCTTAAGGCAGAATTCTAAAAATTGTGTCCATATCTAGGCTTCCTGAAAACTGTCCTTAAGTCTGCCCTTCAAACTTAATCTATCATCTCACAATCTTGACAAATCTTTTTTTGCTTACAGTGGCTATATTTTCCTTCATGGCCAATGGGAAGTGCACACAGTTCTTTTTTTAAAAAATTTTACTTTGCATTGGAGCATAGCTTATTAACAAACAATGTTGTGATAGTTTCAGGTGCATGGCAAAGAGATTCTGCCATATATATATACATGTGCTCATTCTCTCCCAAACTCCCCTACCATCCAGGTTTCCACATAACATTGAGCAGAGTTCCTAGTGCTGCACAGAAGGCCCTTGGTTATCTGTCTTAAATATAGCAGTGTGTACATGTGCATCTCAAACTCCCTAACTATTCCTTCCCCCCATTCTTCCCCTCACTCCACCACCCATCCACAAGTTTATAAGTTCCGTTTCTAAGTTCCTAAACCTTTGTTATGATGCTATTCATTGCATTCATTCAATTCTTCCATTGAATTATCCTTATTTGTCTACATGCCTTCTTCTTTTTTTTTTTCATGTCTTCTTTCTGCTAGGAGTCTATGACATCCCTAAGGACAGGACTTTCTAAATGTCTCCAAAGTCCCTATCATGGAACAAAGTAAACTCTTATAGTACATTCACTAAATGAATGAATGAATGAATAAGTGAATGATTAGAAAATGTCCATTGTCTTATTCCCAGGACTAGGCACCTCATGAATTTGGGGAATAACTGTGAAGAAAATAAAGGCAGAAATCAAGCCTGAAAAAGACGCATGTACACCATTGTTCACTGCAACACTATTTACAATAGTTAGAACAAGGAAGCAACCTAGATGTCCATCAACAGATGAATGGATAAAGAAGCTGTGGTACATATATACTCAGCCATAAAAAGGAATGCATTTGAGTTAGTTCTAATGAGGTGGATGAATGTAGAATCTATTACACAGAGTGTGTATGGAATCTAGAAAGAAGGTGCTGATAAATGAACATGCATAGCTGCAGTGGAAAGGTGGACATGGAGAATGGTCTTATGGACATTGGGGTGAGGTACGGGAATATGCTATGGGACTAGGGGATCGCAAAAATCTGTGTCCATATCTAGGCTTCCTGAAAACTGTCCTTAAGTCTGCCCTTCAAACTTAATCTATCATCTCACAATCTTGACAAATCTTTTTTTGCTTACAGTGGCTATATTTTCCTTCATGGCCAATGGGAAGTGCACACAGTTCTTTTTTTAAAAAATTTTACTTTGCATTGGAGCATAGCTTATTAACAAACAATGTTGTGATAGTTTCAGGTGCATGGCAAAGAGATTCTGCCATATATATACATGTGCTCATTCTCTCCCAAACTCCCCTACCATCCAGGTTTCCACATAACATTGAGCAGAGTTCCTAGTGCTGCACAGAAGGCCCTTGGTTATCTGTCTTAAATATAGCAGTGTGTACATGTGCATCTCAAACTCCCTAACTATTCCTTCCCCCCATTCTTCCCCTCACTCCACCACCCATCCACAAGTTTATAAGTTCCGTTTCTAAGTTCCTAAACCTTTGTTATGATGCTATTCATTGCATTCATTCAATTCTTCCATTGAATTATCCTTATTTGTCTACATGCCTTCTTCTTTTTTTTTTTCATGTCTTCTTTCTGCTAGGAGTCTATGACATCCCTAAGGACAGGACTTTCTAAATGTCTCCAAAGTCCCTATCATGGAACAAAGTAAACTCTTATAGTACATTCACTAAATGAATGAATGAATGAATAAGTGAATGATTAGAAAATGTCCATTGTCTTATTCCCAGGACTAGGCACCTCATGAATTTGGGGAATAACTGTGAAGAAAATAAAGGCAGAAATCAAGCCTGAAAAAGACGCATGTACACCATTGTTCACTGCAACACTATTTACAATAGTTAGAACAAGGAAGCAACCTAGATGTCCATCAACAGATGAATGGATAAAGAAGCTGTGGTACATATATACTCAGCCATAAAAAGGAATGCATTTGAGTTAGTTCTAATGAGGTGGATGAATGTAGAATCTATTACACAGAGTGTGTATGGAATCTAGAAAGAAGGTGCTGATAAATGAACATGCATAGCTGCAGTGGAAAGGTGGACATGGAGAATGGTCTTATGGACATTGGGGTGAGGTACGGGAATATGCTATGGGACTAGGGGATCGCAAACAGGGGCTCTGCGGCAACCAGGAGGGGTGGGGTGGGGAGGGTGAGGAGGGGAATGTTTGGGAGGTGGGGGGATGTATGTATACCTATGGAGGATTTAGGTCGATGTGTGGCAGTAAATAACAAAACCCTGTAAAAAAAAAATAGTAATAAATAAAATTTGTATGAAAAAAAACTATAGTTCAAATAAACAAAAAGGGTGTGCTGCCCGAATCAGTGAAACAGAGGATGATGGCATAGTCTTCCATCTGGTACCCGAGTTTCCCTTGCCTGTTTCTTCTACAAGTCTGTGCCCAGTGGGGATGCAAGGATAAAGAGAGATGTGGCCTTTTGTTTAATAAACCTAGGTTGACATACTCCTGGGAGAAATAAATGAGAGATGATGCTTTACTACATGGAATAAAGGGAAAGAGCCATCTTTGGGGCATTTTTTGGAGTTTTTTTGCTTTTAAATTAATTTTTATCAGAGTGTAGTTGCTTTACAATGTTGTGTTAGTTTCTACTATACAGCAAAGTGGATCTGCATATACATATGTCTCCTCTGAGAAAGAGCCTTCCTATTTTCCATAGGAATGAGCGTTGCCTCTTGAGAATCCCAGTCTACTGCACACTGAGTAACATAAGTTTGGTTTCAGTATGGTTCAGGAAAAATCCAAAACACAACTAACTCCTGTCCAAACACCACAAATACCATGGTTTTACAGAAAGACAAGTGCTTCTGTTCACTTGCATCTGGAAAATGCCAAGGTCCCAGGGAAAGTGCACTAGGAATTCAGGACTGGGCTGGAGGTCCTCAAATTCTTGTCTAACTTTGAGCTTCCAGCTGACCTATGTCCCTCTTACCAAGTTTGATCAAAATCCTTCTAGAGGACTCAAATGAGTCCTTCTTGGTTGAGGAACTGTTCTCTCCAGGCCCCAGGAGGTGCTGCAGAACCTCCAAGCCCAAATTCCTCTGTCAGCCTCCCTCATGAATCCCAGAACCCAGGCCAGCTGGGTCAAACCACCAAGTTTAAAAGGAGCTTCACCCCACCCTTCCCCCACATCAGGCCCCTGCCCTCAGCTTGCTCTAAAACAAGCACTCAGGCCATCTTGGGGGCACCAGTGTTGCCAGCCCCTGGCTTCCATCACTCCCTCCCTCCCCAGACCTCAGTGGGCCTTTATCTTTCCCACACACTTGGCACCTGACAAAACTGTCTCCCTCAGGACCATTCAGCTGTGACATTTTCCCAGCGTGTCTTCTCCTTGTCAACATGACACAGGGCAGGCAGCCTTTCGAAGAGCGAGAAAGACAGCAGAGCACACATAGAGACACACACACACATAGGGAAGAGTGGGGAAAGACCTCAAAGAGCCATCCAAACACATACTGTACCTTAAGTAGCAACAGCTCAGCTGCTGCACGTCCTTCTGATGAGACATGGGGAGGGTGGGGCCTCTGTGCACACTTTCCCAAAGGCCCGGATGGATGGGGGCCATCTTCATGGGGCTGAGATGCAGCCAGGTTTGGGACAAAGCTTCCACTGGCCTTAAGGCTGCATCCCAGAGATGGCACTTCCTGCCCTACTCTTTCACACCTGAGCCCCTGCCTCGCCTGGCCTGGAGGAAGCCAGCAGGACACGAAGTCTCTTGGGGTGGGGTGAAGGCATACGCAGGTGGCCCAGATGATCCAGAAATTGAATTAAGTCAGCACAAAAGAGATCGCAGAGTCTGAGATGACCAGCAAACATGTAAGTTTCTGTAAGCATCCCTGGGGAGACTAGGAGGAAAGGTGAAGCCCCATTCCTCAAGGAATGAAGGTCCCAGCCCAGTATTGTTTGCATTTCAAAGGAAATAGCTAGCAGCTGGGTTATGAAGGTTTACCCCTGCAGGGAGGCCAGGGTAAGAAGAGATCAGAATTAGAAACAGGTGTAAACAGGTGAATCTGGGTCAGTTTAGCTTCCCTGTTGGCTCAGACAGTAGTGAGTCTGCCTGCAATGTGGGAGATCCAGGTTAGATCCCTGAGTTGGAAAGAGCCCTTAAAGGAAGAAGTGACCTAGTAGGCTATACTTCATGGAGTCACAAAGAATCGGACAGGACTGAGTGACTACAACATTCAATTTCTGAGTCAGCCTGGTCACTTGTCTTGGATGGATCAGTGAGCTGATCTGGTCCTTGGCTGACTCACCTATAAAATATCAGGTGAACCAGATAAACCCGACAATCTGTACCAGTTCCAATTTTCAGGGGATGCATTCTCCTTTCCCAATGTTCCCGGAACACTTGGGTTCTTTCTCCCTTCCTTAGCTGACTTTCGGCTGCATTTCTGCAAAGTCGGCGGGCAATGTCAAGACATCTCAATGTGGACTCGCTGGAAGACATGCATCTGCCATTGCTCCCCTGGCAGAGATAGAAAGGCCCCCTCTGCTCCTGGACTGGAGAGCAGCACAGCCGAGGCACAGACCAAGCTGAGAGCTGACACGGGGTAAGTCACGTCACTGCATACAGTCATCTCCCAGGCTATTAACAAAACCAGCCCCATCCCCAAGTCAGCTCTTTGAGTTCCCCACCCCATGTCATATCATTATTTCTCTCCCTTCCCCTCCTTGAGTATTTGTTCAACAGTTGCTGAGACTCAGGAATAAGGAATCAGAGAAGTATAATTTTCAGGAATAAAAGAATGTAAGATAAAGCACTTTGCCTCGGAATTTGCAATGGAGTTGGAATCACTCCATCTCCCAGTCTCTGTAGTAATATCTGTAAGAATCACAAAGACACGGCGGACAGCAAGCTGTTAGGGAAAGAGCCCATTTGGGAAGAGTTCCTGGGCGAGATCCACAGGTCCGAGAGATGGGCCGGGGAAATCACACCCCGGAGATGGGACAAGGAGGTTTTATTAGGGAGGAAAGGGGAGAAGAAAAAAGAGGAGGGGGATTCTTCAGAGCAGGCGCAGAAACAAAGTCTTTGTTTAAGTTAGGCGGGAAATTAGTGATGAGTCTGCTGTCCTTGAGTTGTCTGTGGGCAGGGGGGTGTGCAGTTCTTGTTACTTTCCAGATGTAGTGGAGAATCTTTATGGCCAGGGTGAACTTCTTATCGCCGGCCTTGAGAGACTCCCGGGTGCCAGCAGATCAGCAACTGACCCTATGATGCTGACCCTTTAGGGCCGGGGAGTTTGCAACTGCCATATTAACCCTTTAATAGCCCATAAATCTAACAATATCTCCTTAGCAAGTGGTGGAATTTCCCTGGAAAGCTATTAATTCAAAAACATTCTCATTAAGTTTCAACTCTATTCCAGCCCTGTACTATACTCTGAGGATAAAATGGTGAACAAGATAAGATCTGTATGGAATTTATAGGCTGCAAAGGGAAGCTAGACATTAAAAAGTAATAACCACACCCCTTTAGTTATAACTGGTGCATTGTTGTGTGTAGCAGGGAGGATGTAATGGTTAATTTTATGTGTCAACTTGACTGGGTCATGGGGTGCTCAGATATTTGGTTAGATATTATTTCTGGATGTGTTTGTGGTGATGTTTCTGGATGAACTTAGCATCTGGATCTAATCCAGGCAGTCTTTCCAATCATAAGTGGGCATCATCCAATGCATTGAGGACTTGAGTAAGACAAAAAGGCAGAGGGAAGGCGAGTGCTCACTCTCCTGGCTGCTTGGGTCAGGACATCCATCCCTCCTGCCCTTGATCAGGGGCCTACATCATCAGTGCCCTTGGCTCTCAGACCTTCAGACTCAAACCAGAAGTACCTCACCAGCTTCCTGGGCCTCTTGTTCATAGACAGCAGATGTGAGACGGCTCTACCTCTGTCATTATGTGAGCCAGTTGGAATCACTCCATCTCCCAGTCTCTGTAGTAATATCTGTAAGAATCACAAAGACACGGCGGACAGCAAGCTGTTAGGGAAAGAGCCCATTTGGGAAGAGTTCCTGGGCGAGATCCACAGGTCCGAGAGATGGGCCGGGGAAATCACACCCCGGAGATGGGACAAGGAGGTTTTATTAGGGAGGAAAGGGGAGAAGAAAAAAGAGGAGGGGGATTCTTCAGAGCAGGCGCAGAAACAAAGTCTTTGTTTAAGTTAGGCGGGAAATTAGTGATGAGTCTGCTGTCCTTGAGTTGTCTGTGGGCAGGGGGGTGTGCAGTTCTTGTTACTTTCCAGATGTAGTGGAGAATCTTTATGGCCAGGGTGAACTTCTTATCGCCGGCCTTGAGAGACTCCCGGGTGCCAGCAGATCAGCAACTGACCCTATGATGCTGACCCTTTAGGGCCGGGGAGTTTGCAACTGCCATATTAACCCTTTAATAGCCCATAAATCTAACAATATCTCCTTAGCAAGTGGTGGAATTTCCCTGGAAAGCTATTAATTCAAAAACATTCTCATTAAGTTTCAACTCTATTCCAGCCCTGTACTATACTCTGAGGATAAAATGGTGAACAAGATAAGATCTGTATGGAATTTATAGGCTGCAAAGGGAAGCTAGACATTAAAAAGTAATAACCACACCCCTTTAGTTATAACTGGTGCATTGTTGTGTGTAGCAGGGAGGATGTAATGGTTAATTTTATGTGTCAACTTGACTGGGTCATGGGGTGCTCAGATATTTGGTTAGATATTATTTCTGGATGTGTTTGTGGTGATGTTTCTGGATGAACTTAGCATCTGGATCTAATCCAGGCAGTCTTTCCAATCATAAGTGGGCATCATCCAATGCATTGAGGACTTGAGTAAGACAAAAAGGCAGAGGGAAGGCGAGTGCTCACTCTCCTGGCTGCTTGGGTCAGGACATCCATCCCTCCTGCCCTTGATCAGGGGCCTACATCATCAGTGCCCTTGGCTCTCAGACCTTCAGACTCAAACCAGAAGTACCTCACCAGCTTCCTGGGCCTCTTGTTCATAGACAGCAGATGTGAGACGGCTCTACCTCTGTCATTATGTGAGCCAACTCCTTACAGTATCTTTATGATATATTTCTTACTTATTTTACACATAGTTACTACTGGTTCTGTTTCTCTGGGGAACAATGACTACTGTTATAGCCCAGGGTGTCATGAAAGTCCTCCTTTTTTGCTGCTGTTCAGTTGCTCACTCATGTCTGACTCTTTGTGCCCCCATGGACTGAAGCACGCCAGGCTTCCCTGTTCTTCAGTCTCCTGGAGCTTCCTCAAACTCATGTCCATTGAGTTGGTCATGCCATCCAACCATTTCATTCTCTTGATTCCTCTTACCTTCAATCTTTCCTAACATCTGGGCTTTATCCAATGAGTCAGCTCTTTGCATCTTGTGGCCAAAGTATTGGAGCTTCCGCATCAGTCCCTCCACTCCACATTCAGGGTTGACTTCCTTTAGGACTGACAGGCTTGATCTCCTTACTCTCCAAAGGACTCTCCAGGGTCTTCTTCAACATCACAGTTTGGAAGCATCGGGAAAGTGCTCCTTGAAAAGGTGAATTTAAGCAGAGATCTACAGTGGCATGTGAGGTAGCTAGATGAAGGAGGAGGAAAGGGAAGGGGAATGATCAAGGGAGAGGAATTAATGTGAGCAAAGGCCATGGTCACTTTGGAAAGCTGGAGGATGACTGGCTTGATGAGCCATGGAGAGTCAGGAAAATATTGATAAGAGAAAAAAACCAGAGAAATAGGCAGGGACCAGATCTTGCACGACACTTTGAGACTGTTAAGGATTTAGGGCTTAATTCAGAAAGCAGGGGGAAGTCATTTACCATCTCTAAGGTTTCATGAATTACAAGTATCCACCACATTTGTTTATTTTATTGCAGAATCTAGGCCAGTCTTGGTCTGAAAGTCAGGGTGTCTCCTGAAAGGCTCCCTGGGCTTCCAGAAGGCACTGTGGACCCCCGTAACGGGGGGACTGAACTTAGCCTGATCTAATCCAGGCAGTCTTTCCAATCATAAGTGGGCATCATCCAATGCATTGAGGACTTGAGTAAGACAAAAAGGCAGAGGGAAGGCGAGTGCTCACTCTCCTGGCTGCTTGGGTCAGGACATCCATCCCTCCTGCCCTTGATCAGGGGCCTACATCATCAGTGCCCTTGGCTCTCAGACCTTCAGACTCAAACCAGAAGTACCTCACCAGCTTCCTGGGCCTCTTGTTCATAGACAGCAGATGTGAGACGGCTCTACCTCTGTCATTATGTGAGCCAACTCCTTACAGTATCTTTATGATATATTTCTTACTTATTTTACACATAGTTACTACTGGTTCTGTTTCTCTGGGGAACAATGACTACTGTTATAGCCCAGGGTGTCATGAAAGTCCTCCTTTTTTGCTGCTGTTCAGTTGCTCACTCATGTCTGACTCTTTGTGCCCCCATGGACTGAAGCACGCCAGGCTTCCCTGTTCTTCAGTCTCCTGGAGCTTCCTCAAACTCATGTCCATTGAGTTGGTCATGCCATCCAACCATTTCATTCTCTTGATTCCTCTTACCTTCAATCTTTCCTAACATCTGGGCTTTATCCAATGAGTCAGCTCTTTGCATCTTGTGGCCAAAGTATTGGAGCTTCCGCATCAGTCCTTCCAATGAACATTCAGGGTTGACTTCCTTTAGGACTGACAGGCTTGATCTCCTTACTCTCCAAAGGACTCTCCAGGGTCTTCTTCAACATCACAGTTTGGAAGCATCGGGAAAGTGCTCCTTGAAAAGGTGAATTTAAGCAGAGATCTACAGTGGCATGTGAGGTAGCTAGATGAAGGAGGAGGAAAGGGAAGGGGAATGATCAAGGGAGAGGAATTAATGTGAGCAAAGGCCATGGTCACTTTGGAAAGCTGGAGGATGACTGGCTTGATGAGCCATGGAGAGTCAGGAAAATATTGATAAGAGAAAAAAACCAGAGAAATAGGCAGGGACCAGATCTTGCACGACACTTTGAGACTGTTAAGGATTTAGGGCTTAATTCAGAAAGCAGGGGGAAGTCATTTACCATCTCTAAGGTTTCATGAATTACAAGTATCCACCACATTTGTTTATTTTATTGCAGAATCTAGGCCAGTCTTGGTCTGAAGCAGTGCCAGCTGTGCTGTCTCCTGAAAGGCTCCCCTGGGCTTCCAGAAGGCACTGTGGACTTCCTCCCCTCACAGCCTGTCTTTCTACCACTGAACCCAGTTACCATGTGACAGACTGTGAGTGGCAGGAAGGTGAGCGCTGAGGTCCAGCAGAGGGATTTCTCTTGACCTCTGTGGACTCCTGATTGTGGAAAAGTCCCAGACCTCGGGTCTCTGTTTTTGTTCTCCACACCCGAGTTGGCTTCACATCCCTTGGATGTTAGAGGAATATATAAGTGAAAGATATAAAGTGTGACGTTCCCGGGTGCTGAGGTTGCAGCCAGGGCTCCTGTAAAGGACACATGGCCAGGGGGCAACCCCTGACAACAGCCCCCAGCAGAGCCCATGGAAGCTGCCTGCTGGCCAGGGCTATGTCTGTATGACTGCAGCCTCACCCACACCCACGGAAAGGGTGAAGAAAGCGGCATGGCTTTCCAATGTAGTCTAGTATGAACTGTGTGCTGGGTGCAGAGGTGAGTAAGAGGATCACTTCCTCAGGTACAGAGTGAATTAGGGTGAACCATAAAAACCATGAATCAGAAAAATTTTTTTGAAGCATGAATCAAAATTTCCCTGGAAATGTGGAGATATATATATGTATACATATACATATATATATATATACACATATATACACACATATAGGTGTCCCAGGTGATTCAGCGGTAAAGAATCCACCTGCCAAGCAGGAGACATGGGTTTAATTTTTGGGTCAGGAAGACCCCTGGAGTAATAAATGGCTACCCACTCCAGTATTCTTGCCTGGGAAATCCCAGGGAAAAAGGAGTCTGGCAGGCTACAGTCCATAGCATTGCAAAGAATTGGACAGAACTTAGTGACTAAACAACAACAAATATATTACATACTATATATATTGCTAATATATACATACATATATATATATACATATATGCACATATACTTGGATGGATTATCCCTGGTGACTCAGTGGTAAAGAGTCTGCCTACAATGCAGGAGACCCAAGCATGATTCCCTGGGTTGGGAAGATCCCCTGAAGAAGGGAATGACAACCCACTCCAGTATTCTTGCCTGGAAAATCCCATGGACAGAGGAGCCTGGTGGGCTACAATCCACGGAGTCACAAATAGTCAGACAGCACTGATAGACTAACACTTTCACTTCTCACTTTCACATACATATAAATATGTGTTAAATTAGGCAGAATAATGATCCTCCAGAGATGCTGACATTCTGATCCCTGGAGCCTGTGATCATCCACCTTACAATGCAAAAGAGATTCTACAGAGGTGAATAAGTTCAAGAACCCTGAGAGGGGAAGCTTGTCCCCATGCACTGGAAGCACAGAGTCTTAACTGCTGGACCACCAGGGAATTCCCTGGAAGGAAATTATTCTAAATGGATGTTACTGGTAGCTAGAGAGAGAAGACTCAGAATTCTTAGGACTTTTCAGACTTCAACAACTGGGGAGTAGCCCTTGACAGTCAGTAAACTGGAAAATTTAAGAGGTTGGGAAATAGGAGAAATTTCAGGAAAAGAAAATAATTTTGGCTTAGACCTAATTTCAGATACCTATGGGACTTACAGATAAGATGTCCAGGAGGAAACTGGACAGTGTTGTTTGGAGCCCGGAGGACAGCTGAGCTATATGCATACAATTTGAGTCATTGTAGCGATGCCTGAAGGCCTGGGCTTGGGTGAAGATTTCTCAGGGAGAATGTGAAGAAGAGAAGGCTGAAGACACATCACTGGGTGATAAATATCACTGAGCAATATTTAACGGCAATGGAAGATACCATGGACCTCAGGGCTCCTGGTCTCACTACCACAATGGTCAATGGTTTTATTTTACATTGGACCCACACAAAGATGAGAGGGGGTCAAGTTGTGCTGTGTGAGTCTGTGACTGTGCCTACAACTGAAGTCTCATCCTATGTGGACCACTATTTCCTTCCTTGGACACAAGTGGACCAAAGCAGCCAGCTACCACTGGCCTGACCTGCCCAGTGTGCCAATTCTAAGAGGCACTGCCCTGCTATGGTGGCTTGGTGCCCTGCTAGACATGGCTTTTCTATGTGGGTCTTTCCCATCTAGGGAGGACCAATGAGACAAGGGCTATCAATATTGGTCTGGCCCTCAGTGTACGGCCTTCAAAACCTTGCTGAAAAGACAGCTGTCACATGGAAGGGGTTGGAATAGACAATGCTGAAAGACTGGACATTTGGTATTTCAGGCTAGTAAGAACACAATGACCAAGTGCAAAATGAAGTTGTGCTGTTCCAGACACTACAGGTTGACAGAAGAACTGGTTAGTGAAGAAAAAGGAACACACGTCAAAGAGAAATGGAGGAGTCATGAGCAAGAGACTCAGAAGAGGAAGACCCAGGAGAGGAGGAAGAGCCTTGTACAGCATTCCTGAGTACGTGCAGGTGCAGATGTCACATTCATCCTGCTAAACCAGGACGTATAAATGCATCACCATGACGGACCTGACATATAGTTGCCATGGACAGATCTTTATAAACATTCCTTGCTGGCATAAATATAGGCACACAGACATGCAGACTCTCTTTAATAATTTTATTTATTTTCTTCTTTTTATTTGAGGCTGTACTGCCCTTGACAGTCAGTAAACTGGAAAATTTAAGAGGTTGGGAAATAGGAGAAATTTCAGGAAAAGAAAATAATTTTGGCTTAGACCTAATTTCAGATACCTATGGGACTTACAGATAAGATGTCCAGGAGGAAACTGGACAGTGTTGTTTGGAGCCCGGAGGACAGCTGAGCTATATGCATACAATTTGAGTCATTGTAGCGATGCCTGAAGGCCTGGGCTTGGGTGAAGATTTCTCAGGGAGAATGTGAAGAAGAGAAGGCTGAAGACACATCACTGGGTGATAAATATCACTGAGCAATATTTAACGGCAATGGAAGATACCATGGACCTCAGGGCTCCTGGTCTCACTACCACAATGGTCAATGGTTTTATTTTACATTGGACCCACACAAAGATGAGAGGGGGTCAAGTTGTGCTGTGTGAGTCTGTGACTGTGCCTACAACTGAAGTCTCATCCTATGTGGACCACTATTTCCTTCCTTGGACACAAGTGGACCAAAGCAGCCAGCTACCACTGGCCTGACCTGCCCAGTGTGCCAATTCTAAGAGGCACTGCCCTGCTATGGTGGCTTGGTGCCCTGCTAGACATGGCTTTTCTATGTGGGTCTTTCCCATCTAGGGAGGACCAATGAGACAAGGGCTATCAATATTGGTCTGGCCCTCAGTGTACGGCCTTCAAAACCTTGCTGAAAAGACAGCTGTCACATGGAAGGGGTTGGAATAGACAATGCTGAAAGACTGGACATTTGGTATTTCAGGCTAGTAAGAACACAATGACCAAGTGCAAAATGAAGTTGTGCTGTTCCAGACACTACAGGTTGACAGAAGAACTGGTTAGTGAAGAAAAAGGAACACACGTCAAAGAGAAATGGAGGAGTCATGAGCAAGAGACTCAGAAGAGGAAGACCCAGGAGAGGAGGAAGAGCCTTGTACAGCATTCCTGAGTACGTGCAGGTGCAGATGTCACATTCATCCTGCTAAACCAGGACGTATAAATGCATCACCATGACGGACCTGACATATAGTTGCCATGGACAGATCTTTATAAACATTCCTTGCTGGCATAAATATAGGCACACAGACATGCAGACTCTCTTTTAATAATTTTATTTATTTTCTTCTTTTTTTATTTGAGGCTGTACTGGATCTTCACTGCTGTGCAGGCTTTCTCTAGTTGTGGCCAGAGGGGGCTATTCTCTAGTTGCAGTACACAGGCTTCTCACTGCAGTGTGGAGCATGGGCTCTAGGTGCCTGGGCTTCAGTAAGTGTGGCTCACAAGCTCTAGAGCACAGGCCCAGTAGTTGTGGCTCATGGGCTTAGTTGCTCTGAATCACACGGAATCTTGTCAATAAAATTCTATTTTGAAATCTCCATGAAGTGATGCATCAGTTTAGAACCTTGATTATGGAGATGGTATCACAGGTGTGTGTAACGCGTCCAAACTCATCTGGCAGTTTGGGGTTATAATCCTCACACATTACTGCTCCATCCACCCCTCACCCAGTTTTGTCTTGCCACAGATCAAATCCAGGCTGACAGAACACCACCAAAAGGTTCTGTCTGCTTAAATTATGTCTACGTGGGTTAAATATCTCCCCACCCTGACTGTTCGCTTGGCCAGCTCTTGCAGCAGAATCCTTTCTGTAGTGAACACAAGGATAAATGCAGAGAATGGCCCTCTCCAAAGGAACCCAATTTCTAAATGAATGAAGTCTGAACTAATGAGGTTTTATAAACATATCACAAGCACAAGGCTCACCTCTGTAAATAGCAATTGGCAATTTCATTAATTGAGGTCAAGGTCTGGTCTGTATTTCTCGTGTCAGATGCAATCAGTCATGGGAAGGAGGATCTTCATTTATCGCAAGCTTGGCATACTTCTAAGTCAGAATCTGTGTGCCTGGGTTTCTCAGGAATGTAGCATCCAGTCTCAGTGATCTTTTCTTGGAATGAAAGTTCCCACCCAAACACCGGAACTTTCTTGGGCTAGTGGGTAATTATCTTTCCTGAGAGAGAGAGATAAACAGCTCTCTGAGAAATAGACCTGCAACAGTTAGTGCTTATTTATTTTGGGTATTCATCCAAAATCAAAGATGAAAGCACCGATGAAATTCTTTCCAAATGTTGGAGCTGAGAACACAGAACCAACACCTCACTAGGAAGCGAACTTATAAATCAGACTCTGACGGTAGGAGCCTACTGTGTTTAGTGGGGACAGGATTTGAAATAGAGTAACCCTCATAATCAACAAGAGTCCAAAATGCAGTACTTGGGTGCAGCCTCAAAAGTGACAGAATGGTCTTGGTTCATTTCCAAGGCAAACTGTTCAACATCACTGTAATTCAAGTCTATACCCAACCACCAGTGCTGAAGAAGCTGAGGTTCACCAGTTCTATGAAAACATAGAAGACCTCCTAGAACTAACCCCAAAAATAGATATTCTACTCGTCTTTGGGGATTTAAATGCAAAAATAGGAAGTTAAGAGATACATGGAATAACAGGCAAGATTTTTCTTGGAGTACAAAATGAAGCAGGACAAAGGCTAACAGATCTCTGCCACTGGTCATAGCAAACACCTCTTTCTAACAACAAGAGACAACTTTACTCATATTATATGTCCAGACTCTTTAAGATGTATACATTAAATGCATGCAGTTTTTATTTATCAATTGTATTACCGTAAAGTATATGAAGACTCTCAAAAGTCCCTTGGACTGCAAGGAGATCAAACCAGTCAATCCTAAAGGAAATCAACCCTGAATATTCATAGGAAGGATTGTTGCTAAAGCTGAAGCTCCAATACTTTGGACACCAGATACAAAGAGTTGACTCATTGGAAAAGATCCTGATGCTGGGAAAGACTGAAGGCAAAAGGAGTAGAGGGGGTTACCCTGGTGGTCCAGTGGGTAAGGACACCGCCTTGCAGTGCAAGGGGCGCCGGTTTGATCCCTGGCCTGGGAAGATCCCACGCATGGGGGCCCGATGTGTCCAATTACCAAGCTTGAGGCATACTTCTATTTATCGCAAGCTTGGCATACTTCTAAGTCAGAATCTGTGTGCCTGGGTTTCTCAGGAATGTAGCATCCAGTCTCAGTGATCTTTTCTTGGAATGAAAGTTCCCACCCAAACACCGGAACTTTCTTGGGCTAGTGGGTAATTATCTTTCCTGAGAGAGAGAGATAAACAGCTCTCTGAGAAATAGACCTGCAACAGTTAGTGCTTATTTATTTTGGGTATTCATCCAAAATCAAAGATGAAAGCACCGATGAAATTCTTTCCAAATGTTGGAGCTGAGAACACAGAACCAACACCTCACTAGGAAGCGAACTTATAAATCAGACTCTGACGGTAGGAGCCTACTGTGTTTAGTGGGGACAGGATTTGAAATAGAGTAACCCTCATAATCAACAAGAGTCCAAAATGCAGTACTTGGGTGCAGCCTCAAAAGTGACAGAATGGTCTTGGTTCATTTCCAAGGCAAACTGTTCAACATCACTGTAATTCAAGTCTATACCCAACCACCAGTGCTGAAGAAGCTGAGGTTCACCAGTTCTATGAAAACATAGAAGACCTCCTAGAACTAACCCCAAAAATAGATATTCTACTCGTCTTTGGGGATTTAAATGCAAAAATAGGAAGTTAAGAGATACATGGAATAACAGGCAAGATTTTTCTTGGAGTACAAAATGAAGCAGGACAAAGGCTAACAGATCTCTGCCACTGGTCATAGCAAACACCTCTTTCTAACAACAAGAGACAACTTTACTCATATTATATGTCCAGACTCTTTAAGATGTATACATTAAATGCATGCAGTTTTTATTTATCAATTGTATTACCGTAAAGTATATGAAGACTCTCAAAAGTCCCTTGGACTGCAAGGAGATCAAACCAGTCAATCCTAAAGGAAATCAACCCTGAATATTCATAGGAAGGATTGTTGCTAAAGCTGAAGCTCCAATACTTTGGACACCAGATACAAAGAGTTGACTCATTGGAAAAGATCCTGATGCTGGGAAAGACTGAAGGCAAAAGGAGTAGAGGGGGTTACCCTGGTGGTCCAGTGGGTAAGGACACCGCCTTGCAGTGCAAGGGGCGCCGGTTTGATCCCTGGCCTGGGAAGATCCCACGTGCCATGGAGCGGTTGGACTGATGTGTCCAATTACCAAGCCGGAGCTCTGGAGTGCATGTGCCCAGAGCCGGTGCTCTGCAACAACAGATGCCACCGCAATGGGAGGCCCACACGGGCCAAAGAACAAAAAAAAACAGATGGATGAAAATAGACAAATGAAAGACCAATAGAAGTGGCCCGCCCGCCCCCCTCCCTCCCCACCCACCCCCACCAAAAAAAAAAAAAAGGAGTAGAGGGCAGCAGAGGATGAGATGGTGAGATAGCATCACTGACTCAATGGACATGAATTTGAACAAACTCTGGGAGATAGTGGAGGACAGAGGAGCCTGGCATGCTATAGTCCACGGGGTAACCAAGAGTTAGACATGACTCAGCAATTGAATAAGAATTATGTATAATAATATATATATTATAATATATAAAAATAAATATATATATTATATTATATAAATACATAATAAAATAATATATATATATAATGCTGAGCAAACAAAAGAACCTTGTAGGATGAATTGTATAGTGTCTGACCATTTATATAAAATTTAGGACATGAAAGTCAATTCCATATATTTTATGACCATACATATAGTAAAAGTTTTCTTTTTAATGTGTGAAATGATACACTCCTAACACAGGGTTTTGGTTACTTCTAAGAAAGGCAGGAGAGAAACAAGACTAGAGAAGAGGACCCCGTGGATTTTAACTGTATTTAGAACATTTTCTTTGAAAGAAATTCTACTGAGATAAAGAAAAAGAGCGTTTGTGTGTCTGAGTATATATTTCACACACACATAATGAACAGCCCCTCGATATTCTTCAGTGACTTAGATAAGCCTGTCAGAACTGAAACCTCAGACTCTGTGCAGGCAGAGATAGGCTACCTGGTGTTTACATCTCACCTGGCACTTTCAAAGCATTTTCATCATTTTTTTCAGTTTTAAGGTAAATGGCAGTTTGAACAAAGTAGCTCCAATACTTTGGACACCAGATACAAAGAGTTGACTCATTGGAAAAGATCCTGATGCTGGGAAAGACTGAAGGCAAAAGGAGTAGAGGGGGTTACCCTGGTGGTCCAGTGGGTAAGGACACCGCCTTGCAGTGCAAGGGGCGCCGGTTTGATCCCTGGCCTGGGAAGATCCCACGTGCCATGGAGCGGTTGGACTGATGTGTCCAATTACCAAGCCGGAGCTCTGGAGTGCATGTGCCCAGAGCCGGTGCTCTGCAACAACAGATGCCACCGCAATGGGAGGCCCACACGGGCCAAAGAACAAAAAAAAACAGATGGATGAAAATAGACAAATGAAAGACCAATAGAAGTGGCCCGCCCGCCCCCCTCCCTCCCCACCCCCACCAAAAAAAAAAAAAAGGAGTAGAGGGCAGCAGAGGATGAGATGGTGAGATAGCATCACTGACTCAATGGACATGAATTTGAACAAACTCTGGGAGATAGTGGAGGACAGAGGAGCCTGGCATGCTATAGTCCACGGGGTAACCAAGAGTTAGACATGACTCAGCAATTGAATAAGAATTATGTATAATAATATATATATTATAATATATAAAAATAAATATATATATTATATTATATAAATACATAATAAAATAATATATATATATAATGCTGAGCAAATAAAAGAACCTTGTAGGATGAATTGTATAGTGTCTGACCATTTATATAAAATTTAGGACATGAAAGTCAATTCCATATATTTTATGACCATACATATAGTAAAAGTTTTCTTTTTAATGTGTGAAATGATACACTCCTAACACAGGGTTTTGGTTACTTCTAAGAAAGGCAGGAGAGAAACAAGACTAGAGAAGAGGACCCCGTGGATTTTAACTGTATTTAGAACATTTTCTTTGAAAGAAATTCTACTGAGATAAAGAAAAAGAGCGTTTGTGTGTCTGAGTATATATTTCACACACACATAATGAACAGCCCCTCGATATTCTTCAGTGACTTAGATAAGCCTGTCAGAACTGAAACCTCAGACTCTGTGCAGGCAGAGATAGGCTACCTGGTGTTTACATCTCACCTGGCACTTTCAAAGCATTTTCATCATCTTCTATATTTTAAAATCAGCAGTAGGCAAGTTCTGCAGATGTCATTATCCAATTTGACAGATGAAGAACAGAGATGTAAAACAGAAGTACAAAGATGGAGAGCTGAGTTTTGCTCGATTCACAGGAGTCTCTCCGTAGTTGCCAGTAATCATAAACCTTCTCCTTTCCACACACAGCCTTCAGCGGCCATGTGCCTGCGGAGTGGAAAGCAGCAGAAAGCAGGCCCATCTCGTTCTGAACTCCAGTAAAAGCGTTTCCCCAAATGGTGAAACTCTAAGGTTGTTCTAATGTTGTTGTTTAGTCAGTAAGTCGAATCTTGGCTCTCAGATACGAGCTCTCTTTGTGACCCCATGGATGGCAGCCTGCCAGGTTCCTCTGTCCCTGGGATTTCCCAGACAAGAATACTGGAGTGAGTGGCCATTTCCTCCTCCAGGGGATCTTCCCAACCCAGGATTGAACCTGCATCTCCTACATCAGTGGACAGAGGTTGTTTTCTTTTTCTTTTTTTTTTAACCACTGAGCCACGTGGGAAGCCCCAGTGATTGTAATACGGAGGGCCAAATGCCTGATCGGTAGCCAGAGTTGATTTTTCCAACTAGAACTTCAAGAAGTTTCTAAGTATTTTGAAAGTAAAATTGTCTCTTAAGATGTCAATATGTGTTATGAAAGGGATGTTATCCATGGAGATTGAGGTGAACAGTGTCTAAGTGGAATGAGGCCAAGAACTTCTTTTCCACATTTGAAAAACCTGCATTTATTGAGTGCTCACTGTGTATCTCACAGCTCTAGGCTACCTGGGCCCTTATCATAGTGAAGGGTTGTGAGGGAGATAGTCAAGTGAAATAATCATGGGTCCTGCCCTTGGGGGATATTCACATTAAAGGAAATGGGGTCCATACATAACTGGGAGCAGATGCAGTTGTCAGAAGTAGGGGTCATGGGTTCTCTAGGGCAGGGATCTTCAACCTCTGGTCTGTGGGCTGTACCTCCTGTCAGATCAGCGGAGGCATCAGATCAGAAATAAAGGCACAATAATCATAATGCGCCTGAATCATCTCCAAACCCAACCCCCCTGCCCCCCCCACCCCCCCCACCCCCGTCAGTGGGAAAATTGTCTTCCATGAAATCAGCCCCTAAAGCCAAAAAAGGTTAGAGACTGCTGCTCCAAGGCTCTGAGGAGGGTGTGGGGCAGGGTCTGCATTGAGTGCATAAGAAAAAGGTAAGAGGAGAGATCAGCTGGAGAAAGGGCCTCAGAGCTGAGCTGAGAGTGCAGGTCCTCAAATTTTCCCAGAGAGATTCAGGGTCCTCTGCCAAACAGGTGAAAACTACAGCTTCACTATCAACAGAGATGAAAGTCACAGACCTGAGCCCTAACAGGAGTGCTCTTTGAAGAAGAACAATTACACACATACACACACGCGCGCGCGTGCGAGCAGGAATGTGAGCCCAGAGTAGTTAAGGCATTAGCCTAATATCACACAGCAGGTGAGTGATAGCATGAGGTTCTGCCTCACTGTGGCTCTGGAGTCTGTCCTCTTCATCACTAGAACATCAACAGAATATCTATTTGGGGAGCCTGTTCTACACATGCTTCTTGCTTTGGAATTGCCAACCTGCTCGAGTCATTGGGCCTGGGGTGGACAGGTCTCAGTCAATCAGATTCTCACCATGAAAAACAGAGAGGATGATTTCGGTTTCTGACTTTCCAGCTTCAATCCTAACCTATCCTGTTCTCAGATATCTGTTAGACTGTCTGAGATCCTTCAAATATCCAGCTGCCCTTCTCAGTTGAGTGGGTTCTGTCCCTGTAATCTGATCATGCCTGTGGAAACCACATCTTCACAACATCCCTGAAGCTGATTTCTTTTCAAGGTTCCTGATCGTCACCTCTTAACAATGGACTCTGGGGTTTCCCTGGTGGTCCAGTGGGTGGGCACCACCTTGCAGTGCAAGGTGCCGGTTCGATCCGTGGCCTGGGAAGATCCCACGTGCCATGGAGCAGCTGGACCGATGTGTCCAATTATCGAGCTGGAGCTCTGAGTGCATGTGCCCAGGCCGGTGCCATGCCTCCTAGTCAGTATCAGCGGAGGCATCAGATCAGAAATAAAGGCACAATAATCATAATGCGCCTGAATCATCTCCAAACCCAACCCCCCTGCCCCTCCCACCTCCCCCACCCCAGTCAGTGGAAAGATTGTCTTCCATGAAATCAGCCCCTAAAGCCAAAAAAGGTTAGAGACTGCTGCTCCAAGGCTCTGAGGAGGGTGTGGGGCAGGGTCTGCATTGAGTGCATAAGAAAAAGGTAAGAGGAGAGATCAGCTGGAGAAAGGGCCTCAGAGCTGAGCTGAGAGTGCAGGTCCTCAAATTTTCCCAGAGAGATTCAGGGTCCTCTGCCAAACAGGTGAAAACTACAGCTTCACTATCAACAGAGATGAAAGTCACAGACCTGAGCCCTAACAGGAGTGCTCTTTGAAGAAGAACAATTACACACATACACACACGCGCGCGCGTGCGAGCAGGAATGTGAGCCCAGAGTAGTTAAGGCATTAGCCTAATATCACACAGCAGGTGAGTGATAGCATGAGGTTCTGCCTCACTGTGGCTCTGGAGTCTGTCCTCTTCATCACTAGAACATCAACAGAATATCTATTTGGGGAGCCTGTTCTACACATGCTTCTTGCTTTGGAATTGCCAACCTGCTCGAGTCATTGGGCCTGGGGTGGACAGGTCTCAGTCAATCAGATTCTCACCATGAAAAACAGAGAGGATGATTTCGGTTTCTGACTTTCCAGCTTCAATCCTAACCTATCCTGTTCTCAGATATCTGTTAGACTGTCTGAGATCCTTCAAATATCCAGCTGCCCTTCTCAGTTGAGTGGGTTCTGTCCCTGTAATCTGATCATGCCTGTGGAAACCACATCTTCACAACATCCCTGAAGCTGATTTCTTTTCAAGGTTCCTGATCGTCACCTCTTAACAATGGACTCTGGGGTTTCCCTGGTGGTCCAGTGGGTAAGGACACCACCTTGCAGTGCAAGGGGTGCCGGTTCGATCCGTGGCCTGGGAAGATCCCACGTGCCATGGAGCAGCTGGACCGATGTGTCCAATTATCGAGCTGGAGCTCTGGAGTGCATGTGCCCAGAGCCGGTGCTCTGCGACAACAGAGGCCACTGCAATGGGAGGCCCACATGGGCCAAAGAACAAAGATGGATGAAAATAGATAAATGAAAGACCAATAGAAGCAGCCCACCTGCCCCCCTCCCTCCCCAAACTACCCCCCACCCCCAAAAAAGTGGTCTGCAGGGACAAAAAGAAAAAAAAAACAATGGACTCTGGTAGAGCTTGAAGACTCTCATCACATGAAAAAAAATTGTAACTATGGGTGGAGATGGGTGTTAACGAGACATCACAGTGTATACAGATAGCAAGTCTTGTTGCACACCTGAAATAAATTTAACATTTCAATCATATCTCAATAAGAGAGATCAACTCCAGGTGCCTTTCTTTCCTGTTCTACCATTGCAACCATGTGCATGGTCACCCTGCCGCACACATTCTGTATCTCTCCCCTGAGCCTGTTCTGTCTGCTTTCTTCTTAGACTGACTACCTCTCATCCTCTATGACCTGGCTTGGGGATCTCTACGAATAAAGCTTCCATGATTCCGTACAGCTTGAAATACTTTCCTCTCTGTTCCAGGGACCCCTCTTCAAAGTTATGCACCTCCATACAAAACAGATATGACCAGATATCACATGCTCAGTCACTAAGATGTGTCCAACTCTTGCTCTCCCATGAACTGTAGCCTACCAGACTCCTCTGTCCATGGGATTTTCCAGACAAGAATACTAGAGTGTGTCGCCATTTCCTTCTCCAGGGGATCTTCCCATGTCTCCTGAATTGGCAGGCAGATTCTTTACCAGTGCACCACCTGGGAAATCCAAACATTACATACTCCTGAGCAAAAGTAGCAAGCTAACAGAAGACAGTGGGTTGTATGCCTGCTTACATGGAAATTTCTAGATGCTCAAGGAAAAAAACATAAGCAGCTCATGTCACTCACTTGTGTAAATCTTCCACTGATGTTCCAATCATATATAATAAAATGCCATGGCTAGACCTGGCTTATGAGGCCCTGCAGTATCGAGCCCTCCCACCTCTTTATCCTCACCTCCGTTTCTGCCTCACTCACACCTTTTTCATAAAGGCTCTTCGACCTCTTAAATAAATGGAGGCAAAAGGATATTAGGGAAATTAACTACCTAATTTCACCCACCCCAACGTCTAGGCTTCATTCAGACTCTTGTGAAACCAAAAAGCGTCATGTTATGCGTTTCTGCTAGGACAACAAGCAGATGGATACCCCCCTTACAACCACTGCAGAATGCATACATGGCAAGTGGTTCTTCCCCAGAAGAGGATCTGCTCTTGGGAGATTTGAAATAAGAATTCAGTGAATTTAAATAAGTAAAGACACCAAAAATATACGTACATGTACACATGGATACATGGTTACAAAAATATTAGCATAGTTATTTCTGGGCAATGGGATGTTAGGGAATGCTTCTTTTTTATGTGTACTTTCTCTGCCATTTAAAGACCTTACAAAAAATATTTCTCATTTTATAATCGAAAAAAAGCATGTTTATATTAAAGGGAAAACTACAAGGATCTGGGAGGTGGGCAGCAGTCTGTTCATGGCATTCTAACATGTTTGTGTGGTTTTGTCCTTTCATTTTTTATTTATATACTGATTCCTTTCTATCTACATTCTGTACTCATTCTCCCCCACAGGGAACCACTCTAATACATTTGACATATATCTTTATATCTGGGTAGAATACTGGAATGGGTAGCTATTCTCTGCTCCAGGGGATCTTCCCGACCCAGGGACTGAGCCCAGGTCTCCTGCATTGCAGGTGGATTCTTTACCATCTGAGCCCCAAGGAAGCCCTTTCACATTTCACTTTCATACCCTTACAAAGTACATAGTGCTATTTTGTGTCGGCACATGTTTATTATTTACTGAGTTGTTTTCACATATCTCTTTCTCCTAAAGACTCTAATCTCTTCCCTCTAAGGAGTGAGAGTTTGTTTATATTTGTAGTTCTATACTCAAGTATGGTGTTTGGCACAGAGGAAAAGCACAATAAATAAGTGTAGGGCTGAACTGAAATTTCACTATGCTTTTTTCTTAAAATCTCACCTTTTCTAAGTTTCGGGGGTACTTTCTTCCCCTGACTTCCTTCCTGCTTCCCGGGCTCCCTCAGAGGCCCCTCCTTTTTCCTCTTCCCTTCATCGCAAGCACTACCAAAGGTTTCGTCCTTGTGTCTCTCCTTCTCTCTTCCACTGACCCACCCTGAACCATCTCATTCATTCCTGTGTTTTTCATTATGATGTTGGCACAGTTGTCTCCCAAACTTGCACCTCGAGCCTTGATTTCTTAGCCAAGATCTTGACCTATGTCTCCATCCAACATCCAGAAGTCCCACAGGCATCTCACACTCAGTGTGAAATCCTCACTTTATCTCTCCACGTGAGCCTTGACTTTCTCCTTCATCCCTTCTCCTAGGGCAGGCATTAGTGTCCTCCAGTCCCTCCATGGTTAATGAAACCTCTCCCCTCTCCCTCTGTACATGGGATAACTCACCAGAGTCTTTCATTTCTGCCTAATGGATAACACAATCATTCATAGCCAGGAGCTTCACTTAGTGCTAAGAATACAGGGGTGAGCAAGACAGGTAAGTTTCTGATTCTTGGGAGGCAGACAATAGACAAATAAGCATTGAGTTGCAGAGTGTTGCCAGGGCTGTGAAGGAAGGGAGTGGGGTGATGGGAATAGTTGGTGCCCTGAGGGTGGTCAGGAAGGGCAGCTCTGGTGGATGAGAAGGGAACCTCTCATTGAAAGAGCCAGAGGAAGAACAAGCAACCTAGGTTCCAGAGCCAACAGTTTCCAAGGCAACAGGCAGAGAACAAGCTTCCCATGGTCAAGGAGCAGCAGTGAGTCTGTTGCAGCAGACTTCATGGAAGGGGGAATCACTGTCAGTAGATTGGGGTGAGAGAAGACCAGAGATCTGATTAGGAAGGGCCTTGGAGCCCCAAAAGGCATTTCCATTTTCTTCTGAGCGCGACAGGAATTTAAATGACAGCATTTACCCACAGCAGGGATCTGATCTGATGTATGCTTTTCCAAGTTCACTTTCACTGATGGGGATCAAGACAGATTATGGGGCAAGAGCTGGGGTAGGGAAGCAAGTTCAGAGCTTTCACACAGGGTCAGGTAAGAAGAGGTAGTGACTGCCTGAACTACAGGACGGCAGTGACCTGGGCACAATGGACCCAGCTTCCCGGCTCCTCAGAGGCCCCTCCTTTTCCTCTTCCCTTCATCGCAAGCACTACCAAAGGTTTCGTCCTTGTGTCTCTCCTTCTCTCTTCCACTGACCCACCCTGAACCATCTCATTCATTCCTGTGTTTTCATTATGATGTTGGCACAGTTGTCTCCCAAACTTGCACCTCGAGCCTTGATTTCTTAGCCAAGATCTTGACCTATGTCTCCATCCAACATCCAGAAGTCCCACAGGCATCTCACACTCAGTGTGAAATCCTCACTTTATCTCTCCACGTGAGCCTTGACTTTCTCCTTCATCCCTTCTCCTAGGGCAGGCATTAGTGTCCTCCAGTCCCTCCATGGTTAATGAAACCTCTCCCCTCTCCCTCTGTACATGGGATAACTCACCAGAGTCTTTCATTTCTGCCTAATGGATAACACAATCATTCATAGCCAGGAGCTTCACTTAGTGCTAAGAATACAGGGGTGAGCAAGACAGGTAAGTTTCTGATTCTTGGGAGGCAGACAATAGACAAATAAGCATTGAGTTGCAGAGTGTTGCCAGGGCTGTGAAGGAAGGGAGTGGGGTGATGGGAATAGTTGGTGCCCTGAGGGTGGTCAGGAAGGGCAGCTCTGGTGGATGAGAAGGGAACCTCTCATTGAAAGAGCCAGAGGAAGAACAAGCAACCTAGGTTCCAGAGCCAACAGTTTCCAAGGCAACAGGCAGAGAACAAGCTTCCCATGGTCAAGGAGCAGCAGTGAGTCTGTTGCAGCAGACTTCATGGAAGGGGGAATCACTGTCAGTAGATTGGGGTGAGAGAAGACCAGAGATCTGATTAGGAAGGGCCTTGGAGCCCCAAAAGGCATTTCCATTTTCTTCTGAGCGCGACAGGAATTTAAATGACAGCATTTACCCACAGCAGGGATCTGATCTGATGTATGCTTTTCCAAGTTCACTTTCACTGATGGGGATCAAGACAGATTATGGGGCAAGAGCTGGGGTAGGGAAGCAAGTTCAGAGCTTTCACACAGGGTCAGGTAAGAAGAGGTAGTGACTGCCTGAACTACAGGACGGCAGTGACCTGGGCACAATGGACCCATTTGGGATACGTGTTGGAGAGCTTGCTGATGGACTCCATATGGAGATGAGGGAAGAGGAGAAATCAAGGGTGACTCAGGGCCTCTAGTGTGAGCAGCTAGATGGATGGCAATGCTGTTTCATGGGTTGGGGATGCAGAAGAAGGAACAGGGCCAGCTGATAGTCGAGTACACAGGGAATGAAGAGTTTGTTTTAGACGTGCTAAATTTAAGATGCCAGTGAGACATCCTGGTGGTGAGGCCAAGTTGAAAGTTGGATACAACGAGCTGGTGCTCCATGGGGAGAGCTCTGGGATCGAGGTCCTTTCAGAAGACATCATGAGAGAGATGGTATTTATACCACAGGAGCGCACAAATGAAGGGACAAGAAGAGACAAGCCAGGAAGAAAAGACGAAAGGAAAGGAAAAGAGGATGAGTCGGCATCAGAAGCAGAAGGCAGTGATCAGGGGGGAAAAAAATCCGGGAGAGCTTCTTACAAAACTGAGAAGAGGATTTCATGAGGAGGAAGGGATCAAGTGTGCCAAACATTACTCAAGACCAAGAGAAAGTCAGAAAAGTGCCCATTTGGGCTGAGGATGAGATTGCAGGGTAATACTGGCCACGCAGTGCTGTGAGCCAGACTGGAGCAAATTGAATAGCAATTGGTAGGTGAAGGAATGGAAGCGATATGAGCAGACAATACTTTGGAGAAGTTTACTATAAAATGGGGCTAGAGCAGAGAGGAACAGAGCATGCGCCGACGCTTTAGTGGCGATGGGGAATAACAGCGCAGGCTTGAAGTTTGGTAGAAATGAATATTAAAGAGGGAAAGAGATTGATCACGCAGGAGAGAGGATTCACGAAGAAGAAAAATCCTTTAGAAGAGCAGAGAGGATGGGACTTCCCTGGTGGTCCAGTGGCTAAGATGCCACTGCCCCCAATCCAGGGGAACCGAGCTGGATCCATGGTCAGGGAGCTAGATCCCACAGGCTGCAGCTAAGAGTTTTCATGCTGCAGCTGAAAATCCTACATCCCCCAGTGAAGATCAAAGATCCCACGTGCCGCAACTAAGACCTAGCACAACCAAAATAAAAGAAAAAACAGAGCGGAGTCACAGGCCTTTGATATGGGAGACTTTTTGCCTCCCAGGAGGAGAGAAGATGGAGACAATGGTGCCCACACAGGTAGAGGTACAGACTCGGTGGCTGGGAGAAGAGGGAATTTCTCCTCCAATCGTTTCTCTGCTTCAGTAAGGAGTGATGGGAGGTCACCAACTATGACGACCGTGGAAGAAGGGAAAGAGATGGGGAGGGGTGACAAGCAACCATGAAGCCCCTCTTCCAGGTTTATCCCCTACTCTTTCTGCTCCTCGTGTGACAGCTCTGGTCAGGACCTGAATATGTCTCAAGCAATATCAACATGATGTCCCCCAAGAGATCTCCCACCCCAGAAACCTTCTGGCCTCTCGGCCCTTCATCTACCCATCTTTGGAAAGATCCCCATAAACCACAGGTGTGTGGGCCGTGGGAAGTTTGCATGGACTTCACCGTATAAAGGCAATCCTGACTCCTCATCTGTGCAGCGGAGCCTCTGGGCAGGCAGAGCTCTTCATCTTCTGGTCCAACCTCCCTTCACATGCTTGCATGCAATCCATCCCCTCCCCATACCTGCTGCTGAACCACAACTGCCTATTCATGACTGTCCCCAAAAGATATGGAATTTCTCACTTTTATATCTCTGTTCAAGCTCTTTTTCACACACTAGGCAGGCCTTGTTCCCTCTTGCAAAAGTCCTGCCCATCCCTCAAGATCCAACTCAAATCTCATTCATTTCAGGAAATTCACCAGAGCCTCCCATTAAAAGAACTTCTCCTCGCAGAGCTCCTTATTCCTTTCAGACTTTGGGCTTCCCTGGTGGCTCAGACGGTAAAGAATCTGCCTGCAAAGCAGGAGACCCAGGTTCGATCCCTGGGTTGGGAAAATCCCCTGGAGAAGGGAAAGCCAACCCACTCCAGTATTCTTGCCTGGAGAATCCTATGGACAGAGGAGCCTGGTGAGCTACTAGTCCATGGGGTTGCAGAGTCAGACACGACTGAGCAACTAACACATACGCACACATAAAAGATCAAAGTCCATCTTGTCTTGTAAGGATATCTTCGGGCTTGTATATTTTCCTATATGTGTGTGTGCATCTGTCCGTAAGGAAGAAAGGAACAGAGGAAAGCAGGGAAGAGAAGGAGGGTCGATAAAAATGAAGAAGGAAAAGCAGAGGTGCCTCCCAGAGTCTCTGCTGGTTCACCTCACTGTGTTGAATCAAGCTGTTCAGCTGTGCTTCCCACAACGGACAAAGCCTCAGCCAGCCGCCAGCTTCTCTTCATTGACAAACCGCTGGCATCCTGGGTTGCCACATCCTTCTCCCAGCCTCTGCTCCCTCTCCTCCCTCCTCCTGCCTTGTGCCTCCATCTTAGATGCCCAATAATTGCATGAAATCTTAAGCAGCTCCACCTCGGAAAAGAGCAGTGGGAGGGAATGGCGAGAAATAGGGCAGAGAGATGAAAATGTAACGTTGAAAAATTCATATGCTAAAGGCGGCACGTGCTCCCTATTCCCCTCCTCTGCCTCCTATCTGATAAAATTCTGGCAGAGACCATGCGAGGCTGGGCCAAGTGTGTCTGAGGTGAGACACCAGTCACTCGTGGGCTGCGAGCGTCCGGGTGTGTGCAGGAGGAAAGCAGCACTTTGCATCTGGGGGCCTGGGACCGGCGCAGTAAGAAGACAGGCATGGCTGGGAGATGCCCTCCTCCTAGAGCAAGCTCAGCCCCTACACCTCCTTCCTCCCTTGAAGAAGTCAGGCCTGGAGGGTACCGTCCCTCTGCAGAGTCACGGCCCTTGGCATGCTCTGTCCCGGGAGAGAGATGCCCTCCTCCTAGAGCCTCGCTCCCCTCCCGGAAATTCACCAGAGCCTCCCATTAAAAGAACTTCTCCTCAGAGCTCCTTATTCCTTTCAGACTTTGGGCTTCCCTGGTGGCTCAGACGGTAAAGAATCTGCCTGCAAAGCAGGAGACCCAGGTTCGATCCCTGGGTTGGGAAAATCCCCTGGAGAAGGGAAAGCCAACCCACTCCAGTATTCTTGCCTGGAGAATCCTATGGACAGAGGAGCCTGGTGAGCTACTAGTCCATGGGGTTGCAGAGTCAGACACGACTGAGCAACTAACACATACGCACACATAAAAGATCAAAGTCCATCTTGTCTTGTAAGGATATCTTCGGGCTTGTATATTTTCCTATATGTGTGTGTGCATCTGTCCGTAAGGAAGAAAGGAACAGAGGAAAGCAGGGAAGAGAAGGAGGGTCGATAAAAATGAAGAAGGAAAAGCAGAGGTGCCTCCCAGAGTCTCTGCTGGTTCACCTCACTGTGTTGAATCAAGCTGTTCAGCTGTGCTTCCCACAACGGACAAAGCCTCAGCCAGCCGCCAGCTTCTCTTCATTGACAAACCGCTGGCATCCTGGGTTGCCACATCCTTCTCCCAGCCTCTGCTCCCTCTCCTCCCTCCTCCTGCCTTGTGCCTCCATCTTAGATGCCCAATAATTGCATGAAATCTTAAGCAGCTCCACCTCGGAAAAGAGCAGTGGGAGGGAATGGCGAGAAATAGGGCAGAGAGATGAAAATGTAACGTTGAAAAATTCATATGCTAAAGGCGGCACGTGCTCCCTATTCCCCTCCTCTGCCTCCTATCTGATAAAATTCTGGCAGAGACCATGCGAGGCTGGGCCAAGTGTGTCTGAGGTGAGACACCAGTCACTCGTGGGCTGCGAGCGTCCGGGTGTGTGCAGGAGGAAAGCAGCACTTTGCATCTGGGGGCCTGGGACCGGGGCGCAGTAAGAAGACAGGCATGGCTGGGAGAGATGCCCTCCCCTCCTAGAGCAAGCTCAGCCCCTACACCTCCTTCCTCCCTTGAAGAAGTCAGGCCTGGAGGGGTACCGTCCCTCTGCAGAGTCACGGCCCTTGTGCTTTTTCCCCACGCCTGCTCTCTCCAAGAATCCTGAAAAGGCAGAGCACGACCCTGGGCCAGGGCGAGGGGCTGGCCTCGCTCCACTTGATGGAGCACTGTTTGCGCTGAGCCCAGGGCGGGAGAGTTGAGGCGGCTGGGCTCTCGGGGCCTGAAAAATCCCGATCTCCTTGCCAGCTGTGGTCTCTCACTCTGCTCGCTGAGCACTGCAGAGCTGCGGCCTGATTAATGCCGCGCGCTGATATCTACAGGAGATGGGCTTGCGATTCCCGGCAAGCGGCCCCTGCCTGCGCGCTGCGGAGAGGAGGCTCCGGCTGTTCGACCGCGACCCCTGGCGGCCACCCGGGAAACTCTCCGCAGAGCTTCCGAAGCGAACCGGGCTGCTCGACAGGAAGCCAGGGGAGGATGTTAAAAGAAATTGGGGTAAGAAATACGTCCACGCGCACACCGCCCCCGGCAGACGGTGCAGGGCAGCGGGGTGGAGAATGAAATAAAGCCAGTTTTGCTTACTTGTAATCTAAACAAGAAGGCAGGGAACAATCTGTTAGAGAAGGTGGGGGCTCGTGTAGGGGAACGGGGAAGGGAGGGAGGAAAGTGGAAATGTGAAAATCTGTTTATAGTTGGAACGGAATCTGTTTAATATGATGCTTACACAAAATAAGATGTATAAGTTTTTCCCTGCTCTGAACTCTGCTTGCTTCATCTTTATTTCAACTAGCAGTGGGCTCTGATCCGATTTTTTTTTTTCTTTCCTACTCCCAAACCAGCTGTATTTTGGAAGAGGCATCTATTCAGGGAAATCAAACATACTTTGGCTTCCTCCAGGGAGCCTGAGTCACAAGAACCTATATAGGACAGGAGTCAAGAGGCTAGACACTGGAACCCCAGTGCAAAACCTGAGGGTTAAGTCCAGCATAGTCACTCGCTGTGGGCAATTTGCTCAGCCTCTCTGAACCTCCAGTTCCTTGTCTAGAAAACAAACTAGAAGCCAGATGTCCCTCCAGGATTGTGATGACAAAGAGGCAGGGCTGCCTGAGGAGCTCCTCTCCTCATTTTGACCTTCAGGACAGAGAAGCTACCCCAGGCTGGTCCTGCATTCCCTTCCCAGGCAGGACCCCTTTGGGCCGTGACTGTGGTACACTTGAGTTCAAGAACCTGTGAGCAGCAGGCGACTGAGTCCTCCATCACTCCCTGACTACCCTGCCTTTCTTTCCCATCAGCGCACACAGCCCTCGCGCCCATGCCTGAACGTGCAGGCAGACCGGGCAGCTCCCACAGAATGGTAGGCGTGAGTGCAGGTGTGTGAGGTGAATAAGGAGCTTCTCAGCCTGGAACTGATCCCAGCTTGTGGTGGAGCCTGACGCCTTCCTCCGGCTTCTATGGGCTCTGGATCAGTGTCCTTCTCCTCGGCCAACATTAGCACAGCCAACATTCAGCGCTTTGACATGCAGGGCACTAGCATAATCTAGCTGGAGAGGTGTGATGTCCACCTGGGAGAAACCAAACAGTAAATAAGGATCGTACACGGCATGTTGTGGTTGTTCGGTCGCTAAGTCGTGTCTGACTCTGTGACCCCCATGGACCGCAGCACACCAGGCTTCCCTGTCCTTCACCATCTCCCGGAGGTGGCTCAAGTTCATGTCCGTGGAGCGTACACACTCCTGCCCCTTCTTCTGGGGGAGAAAAACTGAGTTGCATCTCAATTGCTAAGGAGAAACAAGAGGAAAGGAGATGGGGACCCGGTTCCTCATGATTCTTTACCCATGCCTTCGTCAGTTTTCTTACATAATCATCAATCTATCCATTTATCCACTCAGTCCTTCATTCACTGTTTTCTGTAGCAGTTGTTCTATGCCCAGCACTGTGTCCCAAGCTATAAGTACAAAATAATGACCAGTTTCCTCTTCTTCCACCCTAACCAAGAGTCTACGTTTCCCCAGATCTTTAAGAATCGCTTCTGTCCACCCTGTCTCAGAGACCAGCTGTACCACAAGATTCATATGACGCATGCCATGGCACTAGAAGGACCCTGAAAAATGCAGATCCCAGCACTCTGGGAATTGAATACTTTCTCCCGCATACTGAATCGAATACTTTTAGCTTTACAGATCCACCAACTACTTCGCGAAGGGACAAAGAATAGGACCCAGTGTACTGGCTACTTCGAATCAGACACAACTGTGTCCAGCTCTGGCCTCTCACTAGAGGTCTGGTGCCTGACATTCCGACGGGGTCTAGCCTGCCCCTCACAAGCCCCCACTCCCCAGGGCTGTTCACCCTGAATCATTCCAGCCGACTTTAATCCCTTCCTGCTGCCTCTTCCTCCCACCCCATGCGTTCACCGGTTTGTGACAATCCGTGCTCTTTAAAATATTTCCTGGAGGATATTTGTGTGTCTTTAGTGGTGGCAGAACGCTGTATAATTATCTCCCAATTCATCAGGCCCCTTAACAGGCAAATGCCTTTTTTTTTTTTTCCAATAAGTTTTTCTGTCTGAGGCACCAATGGGCCTTGTTGCTACGGAAACCGGAACGTTTCCGTCTCTATTTTAATGGTATGTTGAAAGCCCTGTGTGTCTGTGCATCACACATATGGCGGCTGTTCACTTTCTCAGCTCCCTTTTTCTTTCCTTCCTCTGCTGATCTGTCCGGCGTTTCCCCTACAGCCCGTGTTTCGGAGCATTCCCTCCTCGTCCCCAGCCCCTGCCCGACCCCTTCCTGTCTTTTTCTGTGCCTCCACCTCCCCCTCCCCTTCCATCTGGTGTTCTCAGCTGTTTTGAAAGAAAGACCAGTTGGCTTGCCTGAAATCTCAGAGGGAGAGAGAAATAATGGTAATGATGGGAACACAGCTTAGTGAAAACCTGTGACCAGCCAGGTGCTTCCTGCTGGAAGACGCATGGCCTCAACGCGGCCACCTTCCTGAGACACAGGGGCTTCTTTGGAAGAGCAGAGGGGAGGGGAAGCTTGGCTCGGGGCGGGAGTGATGGGCGGAGCGTGTTCAGAAGCACCATCTGCTGCTGCTCCTGGATGGGGACCAACATCCTCCACCCAAGTCACCAGGTTTGGTGCAAAGACTGTTGGAGGTGGGGCGGGCCCCTTGAAATGTACTGTGTATTCATTTATTCCACAAGCATTTATGAGACACTTGGAATATGCGGGTATGGTTCTAGGCATGGGGAATATGCCCATGGTCCCAGTCCTCAACCAGCAGGACTTGCTCACAGATCGCTGTGAAGACAGCATGGCGGGGTGAGAGGGGAAGCCAGTAATGAGGGCTTTGGGCTCAGGAATGAAAGACTTGACTGTGAGCTTCGGCTAGCATCTTCCAGCTGTAAACGTGAGTCGATAAGCCCAAGCCCTTCCGCAGGGCTGTTCACCCTGGAATCATTCCAGCCGACTTTAATCCCTTCCTGCTGCCTCTTCCTCCCACCCCATGCGTTCACCGGTTTGTGACAATCCGTGCTCTTTAAAATATTTCCTGGAGGATATTTGTGTGTCTTTAGTGGTGGCAGAACGCTGTATAATTATCTCCCAATTCATCAGGCCCCTTAACAGGCAAATGCCTTTTTTTTTTTTTCCAATAAGTTTTTCTGTCTGAGGCACCAATGGGCCTTGTTGCTACGGAAACCGGAACGTTTCCGTCTCTATTTTAATGGTATGTTGAAAGCCCTGTGTGTCTGTGCATCACACATATGGCGGCTGTTCACTTTCTCAGCTCCCTTTTTCTTTCCTTCCTCTGCTGATCTGTCCGGCGTTTCCCCTACAGCCCGTGTTTCGGAGCATTCCCTCCTCGTCCCCAGCCCCTGCCCGACCCCTTCCTGTCTTTTTCTGTGCCTCCACCTCCCCCTCCCCTTCCATCTGGTGTTCTCAGCTGTTTTGAAAGAAAGACCAGTTGGCTTGCCTGAAATCTCAGAGGGAGAGAGAAATAATGGTAATGATGGGAACACAGCTTAGTGAAAACCTGTGACCAGCCAGGTGCTTCCTGCTGGAAGACGCATGGCCTCAACGCGGCCACCTTCCTGAGACACAGGGGCTTCTTTGGAAGAGCAGAGGGGAGGGGAAGCTTGGCTCGGGGCGGGAGTGATGGGCGGAGCGTGTTCAGAAGCACCATCTGCTGCTGCTCCTGGATGGGGACCAACATCCTCCACCCAAGTCACCAGGTTTGGTGCAAAGACTGTTGGAGGTGGGGCGGGCCCCTTGAAATGTACTGTGTATTCATTTATTCCACAAGCATTTATGAGACACTTGGAATATGCCGGGTATGGTTCTAGGCATGGGGAATATGCCCATGGTCCCAGTCCTCAACCAGCAGGACTTGCTCACAGATCGCTGTGAAGACAGCATGGCGGGGTGAGAGGGGAAGCCAGTAATGAGGGCTTTGGGCTCAGGAATGAAAGACTTGACTGTGAGCTTCAGGCTAGCATCTTCCAGCTGTAAACGTGAGTCGATAAGCAACCCTCCTTAAGCCTCAAGCATCTCATCCATAAATGTAGGATCCTAATTAAGTCATTTTCTGATGAGGAAATAAAATAGTGTGTCTATACAAGCACACTGGCCATCACACAGTCCACACTCAGTCAGTCTTCATTTTCGTGACTACCCCTGTCGGGTGGTCAAGGGACCGTGATAACATGTAAGGCGGCCCGGAAGAGGGATTGGACTGGATGTTTTCTAGGTAAGAAAAGGGGGAAGGACATTCTCATCAGCGGGGCCAGGAGGTGCAAAGACAGGTGGCGTGATGGGAATGTGCTTCTGTGCAGCCGCAGAATCAGATTCCTGGGTCTGGGCACAGGGACACCAGGGCCTCATCCTGGGCTGTGAGGACACAGATCAGTACCCTGAGGAGACTGGCCTTTCATCAGCCCCTTAATGGAAGCAAGCAGGGAGGCTGTTAGGGTTAAGACTGACAGAAGAGATAAATCGTTCAGAGGAGTTTCCCCTGCGATACACAAAAATGCCAAAAAAGGGGACTCCCAGGGCTTTCCTTGCTTTAAGAGTAAGCGATCCCAGGGGATTGTGGCCAAGCACCATGATTAGGGCATCCCTCGCTCCAGCACATTCTGGGCCACCTGTCCCTGGGCATCAGCACATTAGAGCAGCAGCCCCAGCTGTGTGACCTTGAACTAGCACTGAGGTGATGAGTGGAGTACATAAGATGACCCTACGAAAGAGAGGGGATATTTGTATATATTTGTATATGTATGACGGATTCCTTTTGCTGCCTTCAAACTGTGGTGCTGGAGAAGACTCTTGAAGGTCCCTTGGACTGCAAGGAGATCAAACCAGTCAGTCCTAAAGGAAATAAACCCTGAATATTCATCGGAAGGACTGATGCTGAAGCGGAAGCTCCCATACTTTGGCCACCTGATGCAGAGATGACTCATTGGAAAAGACGCTGATGCTGGGAAAAATAGAAGGCAGAAGGAGAAGGGGACGACAGAAGATGACATGGTTGGATGTCATCACTGACTCTGGACACACATTTGAACAAGTTCCAGGAGATGGTGAAGGACAGGGAAGCCTGGCGGGCTGCAGTCGATGGGCTGCAAAGAGTTGGAAACGACTGAGCGACTGAACTGAACACAGAAGCTAACCCAACATTGCAAAGCAACTCTACCCCAATAAAAAATTAGTTAATAAAAAAAAAGATGACCCTGAAGTCTCTTCTAGCACTGAATAACATGACTCCACAAAGAATTTCAAGGAGTGATTGGGGGCACTGAAAATGGAGTGATTCACAGGGGACAAAGATGTTTGTGTAAGGAATAGTGTGATGGAGACCAGAGCACAGGTCTGTGGTTGCCAAGGGAGAGAGACGGGAGGGAGGGGGAGCTTGGTGTCAGCAGAGGCAAACTATTACATTATGGGACAGATAAACAACAAGATCCTAGTCTATAGCATAGGGAATTATATTCAGTATGCTAGAATAAACCATAAGGGAAAAGAATATGAAGCAATGTATAAAAAGTGAAGCATGTAAGAGTTTGCAAAAAGAGGAGTGCACTGTGAGAGTTGGTGAGGCAGCAGAAAGGGTGGCGCAGGAAGAAGGAAGAGGCGTAGTTTGGTGACTGAGCTGTAATGGGAGAGAGGAAGGAGGAGAGGGGATACCTTGGAGGCTAATTTCATTGCACTGGGAGGCTGGGGAAAACAGCAACAACAACAACAACAACAACAAACGACAAGTCAGGACTAAACCTGGATGCTCTGGGTCTGACCGTATCAAAAAGGAAAGAGTAGCGCTGCAAGATCTGCTTTGGGTCCCGTGGTGCATCCACACTCCACTCTCCATGCTCAGCAAGCATGCTTGACCTTTGCAATCTAAGGGAATGCCAACTTTTCTTTAACCTTGGGTTCAAAATAAGACAACAGTAGCTGAAAGTAACTGTCCGCCCAGATTTCCAGAATCAAAAGGAGATCAGACTTGACTGAAGGATAGCACACAGGAGCACATACCCTACCCATCCACAGCCACTCACCCTTAACAGGGCTCTCTGTAAGGGTTACAATGAGTGTTTATATATTTTTATTGAAGTAGCATGGGTTTACAATGCCGTGGCCCTTTCTGGTGTACAGGAAAGTGATTCAACCCTATGGACCACAGCCCGCCAGGCTCCTCTGTCCATGGAATTCTCCAGGCAAGACTACTGGAGCGAGTTTCATTCCTTCCTTCAGGGGATCTTCCCAACCCAGGGATCAAACTCGAGTCTCCCGCATTGAAGGCTGATGGTAAAGGTGCCATCTAAGTCACCAGGGAAGCTCCTATACATAAGGTTACCAAAGGGGAAAGGATTAATTAGACTTTGGGATTAGCAGATACAAACCACTACATATATAAAGTAGATAAACAACAGGCTCCTACCATACAGCACAGGGAATTGAATTCAGTCTCCTGTAATAAACCATGTGGGAGAGAATATGAAAATGTGTGTGTGTGTGTGTGTGTGTGTGTGTGTGTGTGTGTGTGTGCAGCAGCAGGTGGGTTCTTATCTACTGTGCCACCAGGGAAGTCCACATTGCATTTTGATTGAAATCCTGATGAACAGTTCAGAAGTTCTTCCCAGCAAACCTTTCCGGGCCTGTGCTAGGAAATACAGGTGTCAGGGACTCCAAGCTAAACAAGTGTGCCTCCTGTCCTTGAGGCATGGACAGTCAGTGATAGGTCTTTCCTCAGTCTTGAGTTTAATGGGACATCCGCTGGGGGGCCCATGGGGCTGGGACAGCGGACTCACTTCTGCTAGAAAACATTTAGCATTATAATCAATTACTTCTGGTGACTAGTGGAAAAATGTATGCACATTCTTTTGAAATATTTTCATATTATTATTCTGTGTTTGCATGTCTGGGTTTTTTTAATTAATTTATTTTTTATTTTTTGGCTATTTTGGCTTTTCACTGCTGCCATAGGCTCTTCTCTAGTTGCATGCAGTGGGGGCTACTCTATAGTTGAGGTGAGCAGGCTTCCTGTTGCGGTGACCTCTCTTACTGTGGAACTTGGGCTCTAGGGCACACGGGCTTCAGTAGTTGGGGCACCTGGGATCAATAGTTGCAGCTCCAAGACTCTAGAGCACAAGCTCCATAGTTGTGACTCACGGGCTTAGTTGCTCCAAAGTATGTGGGATCTTCCCAGATCAGGGATTAAACCTGTGTCTCCTGCAGGCGAACTCTCTTCCACTGAGCCACCAGGGAAGGCCTACATATATTTTTAAGTGGGCTTAATGAAGTGTCTAGTGATCCATGATACCTAGTGCATTAAAAAGCATGCCATAGATATGTATATAATCCATAAAGAAACAAAATTTTAAAAAAAATCTGTGGTAAAAGTGTTCCTAATGTGAGGAAAAGAAGACCTTCCCGTTGTAGGGCACTTGGCAACAGTTTCCATTTATATAATCTCATTTTGACCTCACAACATCCATCTAAGATAAATATGCTCATACCCTTTGGCACAGCAGGAAAGTGAAGTTAAGGACAGTTGAAACACTTGCCAAAGGTCATCTGTCTAATCAGTGGGGGAACTGTGGTCACATCCATGGTTACCTGACTCCAACGTCTCCAGTAGATCCACTATGGAGACCACAGAAAAGAATGAGAGGCTGTTTCTTGATCAATAACAGGGTTGGCCTTTAACCCAAATTAACAGAAATGAACACTGTCCTCTCCTGGGGCCCCTCCTGTAGAATCTGTTTGGTCACCAAGTCGCTTCACCCTGTCCTCTCATCTTCCAAATTCCCCAGGCTGCAAAAATTTTTTCTCCCTTTCTCTGGACTCCAGCTTACAGCTTCAGACTCCTCATGTTAAAAAGTAAGTACGTTGATTTAAAGGATCCAAGAGTGTGAGAATCTGTTGGCTGTACCTGTGCTTCCCTAGTAAGTATTTTCTTCATAAAATCTGATAGAATCAGATGACAGTCTGATGGAAGACGTCAAAGAGTGGAAGAAAACAAAATGATAAACTTCAGGCAGAGGAAAGGGATATATTTGGAGCCCAGTGGGTTTGTTTTGGGGTTTTTTTGCCACTTCTGTTGATCCTTCATTTATTTATCTTTGTTCTTCGGCCTGTGTGGGCCTCCCATCACAGTGGCCTCTCTCACCGTAGAGCACCAGCTCTGGGCGCATGCACTCCAGAGTTCCGGCTTGGTAGTTGGACACATTGGTCCAGCCGCTTTGTGGCACGTGGGATCTTCCCAGGCCTGGGATCAAGCCAGCGCCCCCTGCACTGCAAGGCGATTTCCCCACCCACTGAGCCACCAGGGAAGCCCCTAGTGGGTTTCTTTAAAACAGCTTCTATTGAGATACAATTGACATACAATGAACTGCCTGTATTTAGCGTGTCAGTCTGATAGATTTGGGCATGTGCAGACATCCATGAGGGTTTCCCCAGTGGCTCAGCAGTAAAGAATCTGTCTGCAATGCAGGAGATCCGGATTCAATCCCTGGGTCGGGAAGAGTCTCTGGAGGAGGGCATAGCAGCCCACTCCAGTTTCCTTGCCTAGAGAATCCCGCGGACAGAGGACCCTGGTGGGCTACAGTCCACAGGGTCGCAAAGATTCAGACAGGACTGAAGTGACTTAGCACAGCACACACGCTGGCATCTGTGAAACACTTGCCAAAGGTCATCTGTCTAATCAGTGGGGAACTGTGGTCACATCCATGGTTACCTGACTCCAACGTCTCCAGTAGATCCACTATGGAGACCACAGAAAGAATGAGAGGCTGTTTCTTGATCAATAACAGGGTTGGCCTTTAACCCAAATTAACAGAAATGAACACTGTCCTCTCCTGGGGCCCCTCCTGTAGAATCTGTTTGGTCACCAAGTCGCTTCACCCTGTCCTCTCATCTTCCAAATTCCCCAGGCTGCAAAAATTTTTTCTCCCTTTCTCTGGACTCCAGCTTACAGCTTCAGACTCCTCATGTTAAAAAGTAAGTACGTTGATTTAAAGGATCCAAGAGTGTGAGAATCTGTTGGCTGTACCTGTGCTTCCCTAGTAAGTATTTTCTTCATAAAATCTGATAGAATCAGATGACAGTCTGATGGAAGACGTCAAAGAGTGGAAGAAAACAAAATGATAAACTTCAGGCAGAGGAAAGGGATATATTTGGAGCCCAGTGGGTTTGTTTTGGGGTTTTTTTGCCACTTCTGTTGATCCTTCATTTATTTATCTTTGTTCTTCGGCCTGTGTGGGCCTCCCATCACAGTGGCCTCTCTCACCGTAGAGCACCAGCTCTGGGCGCATGCACTCCAGAGTTCCGGCTTGGTAGTTGGACACATTGGTCCAGCCGCTTTGTGGCACGTGGGATCTTCCCAGGCCTGGGATCAAGCCAGCGCCCCCTGCACTGCAAGGCGATTTCCCCACCCACTGAGCCACCAGGGAAGCCCCTAGTGGGTTTCTTTAAAACAGCTTCTATTGAGATACAATTGACATACAATGAACTGCCTGTATTTAGCGTGTCAGTCTGATAGATTTGGGCATGTGCAGACATCCATGAGGGTTTCCCCAGTGGCTCAGCAGTAAAGAATCTGTCTGCAATGCAGGAGATCCGGATTCAATCCCTGGGTCGGGAAGAGTCTCTGGAGGAGGGCATAGCAGCCCACTCCAGTTTCCTTGCCTAGAGAATCCCGCGGACAGAGGACCCTGGTGGGCTACAGTCCACAGGGTCGCAAAGATTCAGACAGGACTGAAGTGACTTAGCACAGCACACACGCTGGCATCTGTGAACATCACCACACTCAGTAATACACCTCTGTCCTCCCGCTAAAGTTTTCTCCTGTGAAGCAAGTGAATTTTTAGTTTTGCACAGTTGAACCAGATTCTAAGCAAGGTGACTTTGTGGATAGAAGTGGCCCTGGTGACCACTGCACAGCTCAGTGACATTTCTGTGAACTAAAAGTGGTTTTCCAACCAAGTGACTGTTAAACCTGTTCACAATTCTGGAAATAATACTGGAAAAAAGAACAGGCTATCGACCTACTTACAAATAAAAATCATGTGAGGATGATCATTTCCAGAAAATGCATACCTTACCTGATCATGGATTCTAAACAAGTGCTTGTTAGTACAGTACATTTGTACTTAATGTGGGTGAAGTATGCACTAGAAAATTCTAGCAAAAGTGAGTCCACTGTCCTGGCCCCATGAGCTACCCCAGCAGATGTCACATTAAACTCAAGATTGAGGAAGGACCTATCACTGACTGTCCATGCCTCAAGGACAGGAGGCACATTCGTTTAACTCGGTGTCCCTGACATCTGTATTTCCTAGCACAGGCCCGGAAAGGTTTGCTGGGAAGAACTTCTGAACTGTTCATCAGGATTCCAATCAAAATGCAATGTGGACTTCGCTGGTGGCACAGTAGACGAGAATCCACCTGCCAATACACACAGGTTCAATCCCTGGCCCAGGAAAATCTCACATGCCACAGAGAAACTAAGCCCATGAGCCACAACTACTGAGCCGACATGCTGCAACTCCTGAAGACCAGGCACCTTGAGCCTGTGCTCTGCAACAAGAGAAGCCTCCTCCATGAGAAGCTGAAGGAGTGCTCCTTTCAGCTTAGTCGTTACAGAGTTTTTAGAACACCACGTTCTACCATTTCGCTTGTCTAGAATAATAACCCATTCCAAGAATTCATACACTGGTCTTAAGAAAACCAGTCTTATCATGGAGTGAAGTAACATGTTGAACAGATGCTGGGTGAATAGTGGGATGGAATGTGAGAACCACCACGGGCCCAAAGCTGGATAAATGGAGTTCCGCAAACGGGACTGAAGTGACTTAGCACAGCACACACGCTGGCATCTGTGAACATCACCACACTCAGTAATACACCTCTGTCCTCCCGCTAAAGTTTTCTCCTGTGAAGCAAGTGAATTTTTAGTTTTGCACAGTTGAACCAGATTCTAAGCAAGGTGACTTTGTGGATAGAAGTGGCCCTGGTGACCACTGCACAGCTCAGTGACATTTCTGTGAACTAAAAGTGGTTTTCCAACCAAGTGACTGTTAAACCTGTTCACAATTCTGGAAATAATACTGGAAAAAAGAACAGGCTATCGACCTACTTACAAATAAAAATCATGTGAGGATGATCATTTCCAGAAAATGCATACCTTACCTGATCATGGATTCTAAACAAGTGCTTGTTAGTACAGTACATTTGTACTTAATGTGGGTGAAGTATGCACTAGAAAATTCTAGCAAAAGTGAGTCCACTGTCCTGGCCCCATGAGCTACCCCAGCAGATGTCACATTAAACTCAAGATTGAGGAAGGACCTATCACTGACTGTCCATGCCTCAAGGACAGGAGGCACATTCGTTTAACTCGTGTCCCTGACATCTGTATTTCCTAGCACAGGCCCGGAAAGGTTTGCTGGGAAGAACTTCTGAACTGTTCATCAGGATTCCAATCAAAATGCAATGTGGACTTCGCTGGTGGCACAGTAGACGAGAATCCACCTGCCAATACACACAGGTTCAATCCCTGGCCCAGGAAAATCTCACATGCCACAGAGAAACTAAGCCCATGAGCCACAACTACTGAGCCGACATGCTGCAACTCCTGAAGACCAGGCACCTTGAGCCTGTGCTCTGCAACAAGAGAAGCCTCCTCCATGAGAAGCTGAAGGAGTGCTCCTTTCAGCTTAGTCGTTACAGAGTTTTTAGAACACCACGTTCTACCATTTCGCTTGTCTAGAATAATAACCCATTCCAAGAATTCATACACTGGTCTTAAGAAAACCAGTCTTATCATGGAGTGAAGTAACATGTTGAACAGATGCTGGGTGAATAGTGGGATGGAATGTGAGAACCACCACGGGGCCCAAAGCTGGATAAATGGGGAGTGGGTTCCTCAGTCAGATAATTTGGTATTGGGTTCTTGTTTTTGTCAGAGTGCTAACATCTGTCTTAAAATATTTTTCAAGAAAGCTTTGTGGAGAAGAAAAAGACTGAGAGAATGGAGAATGTAGGATGCTAACAAAGGAGAGAGAATAAAGAGTAAGATGTGCTTAGTTGCTCAGTCATGTCCAACTCTTTAGGACCCTCTGGGCTGTAGACCACCAGACTCCTCTGTCCATGGGATTCTCCAGGCAAGAATACTGGAGTGGGTAGTCATGTCTTTTTCCAGGGGATCTTCCTGACCCAGGAATCAAACCAGCATCTCCTGTGTCTCCTGCATATCAGGCACATTCTTTACCCACTGAGCCATCAGGGAAGCCCAAAGAATAAGGTGGTGGATAGGATACAGAGGAGAAAGGAAAGACGAGGGAGAAGAAGGTGGATTGCTGAGTAAGGATGAAGAGGAAGAGGCCATAAAAATGCTAAGATTTAGAGACTTAAAGAGATAACAAAGATCAAAAGAAGAGCCTTTACTTATGAACACACATCAGGGGAAAAACAAAACAGGAGAGAGAACGAAGAAACAAAAGGCAGTAGTTCGCCAAGGAGGTGGAGGAGGCAGCATTCGAGCAGCCTGGTCCTCGGCGCTGCGGAGGGAACCATCTGCTGCCTCTAAACAAAAGTGTGGGGGGCCTCGGAAACACATCGGAATATTCGGGCAAATCCCCTTGCCAATACACACAGGTTCAATCCCTGGCCCAGGAAAATCTCACATGCCACAGAGAAACTAAGCCCATGAGCCACAACTACTGAGCCGACATGCTGCAACTCCTGAAGACCAGGCACCTTGAGCCTGTGCTCTGCAACAAGAGAAGCCTCCTCCATGAGAAGCTGAAGGAGTGCTCCTTTCAGCTTAGTCGTTACAGAGTTTTTAGAACACCACGTTCTACCATTTCGCTTGTCTAGAATAATAACCCATTCCAAGAATTCATACACTGGTCTTAAGAAAACCAGTCTTATCATGGAGTGAAGTAACATGTTGAACAGATGCTGGGTGAATAGTGGGATGGAATGTGAGAACCACCACGGGGCCCAAAGCTGGATAAATGGGGAGTGGGTTCCTCAGTCAGATAATTTGGTATTGGGTTCTTGTTTTTGTCAGAGTGCTAACATCTGTCTTAAAATATTTTTCAAGAAAGCTTTGTGGAGAAGAAAAAGACTGAGAGAATGGAGAATGTAGGATGCTAACAAAGGAGAGAGAATAAAGAGTAAGATGTGCTTAGTTGCTCAGTCATGTCCAACTCTTTAGGACCCTCTGGGCTGTAGACCACCAGACTCCTCTGTCCATGGGATTCTCCAGGCAAGAATACTGGAGTGGGTAGTCATGTCTTTTTCCAGGGGATCTTCCTGACCCAGGAATCAAACCAGCATCTCCTGTGTCTCCTGCATATCAGGCACATTCTTTACCCACTGAGCCATCAGGGAAGCCCAAAGAATAAGGTGGTGGATAGGATACAGAGGAGAAAGGAAAGACGAGGGAGAAGAAGGTGGATTGCTGAGTAAGGATGAAGAGGAAGAGGCCATAAAAATGCTAAGATTTAGAGACTTAAAGAGATAACAAAGATCAAAAGAAGAGCCTTTACTTATGAACACACATCAGGGGAAAAACAAAACAGGAGAGAGAACGAAGAAACAAAAGGCAGTAGTTCGCCAAGGAGGTGGAGGAGGCAGCATTCGAGCAGCCTGGTCCTCGGCGCTGCGGAGGGAACCATCTGCTGCCTCTAAACAAAAGTGTGGACCTCGGAACACAGGAGGGCTCTTGCAGATCCGTGATCATATCTCCGCCATCCAGAGCCCCCATCGGAATATTCCTGGGGGCAAATTGCAGACAAACACTTGAGTCACAAGAGCCTCCATGAGCCCCACTCTAAGGACATCCTTCTCCGTCCTTCACCATCGCCCGCAAGCCCTCTGGTGTTTAAGACCAGATGGCCAGGAGAGGCCAGAGGCTTCTAGAAATCTTCCGGGGCTGGACTCTTGACACCACAGTGAAATCTCTGCCTCGGCAGACTGCGCCCCGTCCAATCAGGCCAACCCTCAGGACAAGTGCCTCGTGAAGGTTCTTCAAGTGTCCCCAGGATAGGAGGACTGCCTGACACTCTCATAAATTATCCTCCAACTATGCAAATCATGAAGTCTCAAAAGTTCCCCCTTAAGAATCGGTTTCACTTTCCTTTTTCATTTACTCTCTCCTTGGCCTGTTTGCAGTTAGAAGACGTGAAAGGCGTTCCCTGAATTGTGGTGCCGTTGATTGGAGAAGGCCAGGGCTGATGTAGCCAATGTGCTCATCACTGAGCCTAAGTCCTCGGTACGGATAAGAAACAAATAGCAAGAGATAAATGATTTGTCTGTGTTTGAACAGGAAGCTAATAGGACTCCTGCAATTAAACTGAAGACACTAATAGAATTAACCAAATTTACCAGCTATTATGAGGTCATTGTTGCTGAAATCTAAGAGTCTTGTGGGAGAACTTAAGGTCTTCAATTCCCCTTACTTCACAGCCAGGGAGGATGTGCTGTGTGCTAAACTGCTTCAGGGGTGTCCAACTCTTTGGAGCCCTATGGCCTATAGCCAGGCTCCTCTATCCATGGGATTCTCCAGGCAAGAATCCTGGAGTTGGTTGCCATGCCCTCCTCCAAGGGATCTAACCCTGGTCTCTCATGTCTCCTGCATTGGCAGGCAGGTTCTTTGCCATTAGTGCCACCTGGGAAGCCAGGGAAGATGGTAGAGACCAAAGATAATATGACATGCTGAGGGTACACAAAGCTGGTCAGTCTCTCAGAAGATGGAGTACTCCATGGTCACTGCAAAGGTGATACCATTTCTGTTAGTCACCCTGGTCCATTCATTTAATTTCGTCTCTTGCTAATGGTAGTTAAGACAATACCCAGGGCTGCCCTAGGAAAGAATCGTCTACCCTTTGAAACGTCAGATGAGATCCAGGGGCCCTCAGAGGAAAGCAGACAACCTCACTGGAAGAAGGCTCAGAGTGGCCTTGACAGGCAGAGACAGGACAGGATACAGCCTGACTCCACCAAGCAGGGTGCTGTTCTTTCTGGTGCCTGTGTAGTCCTTTTGGAGGTGTTTTCTTCTGGTCGGATGATGGTAACTCTGGGGGTAAGAGTCACTCAAGCTCCACCTGTTGGATTGATCCAGTTTCCTCTGCAAGAGAATGCAAGAGGCCAAGACCAAGCAGGCCAGGATGCAGAGCTCTCAGGTCTTGTCAACTCTAAGGATCTAGGACAGGGGAGAAGAAGGGACATGTAACTTCTTCCCTGGACCCCAGGGACCCAGTAAGTTTCAAGTCAGAAAAAAAGAGCGTCAACTCAGAAACAAACAAACAAACAAAAAACAAGACACAAGTTGAAGCCTAAATGCTATTGTAACTCCATGAGGAAAGTTTTTAAAATTAATTATTGAGTGCCTTCTACATACTTTTAAACATTGCTGATTGATCTAAAAATCTCCTGGACATATATCCAGAGAAGACTATACTTAGAAAAGATATATCCATCCCTATGTTCATAGCAATGCTATTGACAGTAGCTAAGGCATCAAAGCAACCTAAATTTGCATGGACAGATGAACAGATAAAAGTGTGTGTGGGGGTTGTATGTGTGTGTGTGTACACACACATATATAGAAAATAGAATACTACTTAGCCACGAAAAAGAATGAAATAATGCCTTTTGTAGCAACATAGATAGAATTGGAGATTATCATACTAAGTGAAAAAATTCAGGAAAAGAAAGACAAATATTGTATATTAATGCATATACATACATATATATGTATATATATACAATCCAGAAAAATGGTATCAATGAACCTATTTGTTGGGCAGGAATGGAAATACAGAGGTAGAGAACAAACCCGTGGACACAGCAGCGGGGGAGGAGTTTAGAAAGTAGCATTAACACACATACACCACCATGTGTAAAACAGAGAGCTAGTGGGAAGTTACTGCACAGCACAGTGAGCTCAGCTCGGTGCTCTGTGATGACTTAGAGAGTGGGATGGGTGTGTGTGGGAGGGAGACTCTAGAGGGAGGGGACGTATGTATACCTACCGCTGATTCATGCTGTTGTATAGCAGAAACAAACACAATGTTGTAAAGCAATTATCTTCCAATTAAAAAAATGTACAGAAAAACAAATACCATATGATATCACTTACATGTGGAATCTAAAATCTGACACAAATGAACTTGAGAAGCAGAGACCCACAGACAGAAGAGATTTTGGTTGCCAATGTGAAGGGCTGGGTGGGATGAATTGAGAGTTTGCAATAAGCAGATGCTAACTATTATACATAGAATGGATAAAAAGACCAGGTCCTACTGTATAGGACAGGGAACTATATTCAATATCTGTGATAAGTCACAATGGAAAAGAATTTGTAAAAGAATTCATATTTATAACTGAATCGCTTTGGTGTATGGCAGAAATTAACACCACATTGTAGATCAACCATAGTTCACTTAAAAATTGTTTATTGAGTGTCTGCTAAGCACTTTATGTATACTAAATCATTTAGCGTTTAACCAAAGCTCAATAAGATATTATACTGAAATGACAGGTGAGGAAACTGAGGCACCAGAAATTTAAACGTCCTATCCAAGGTCTTAAACCTGTAGGCGGCTTGGTTGGGGTTGGTGTGACTTCACAGCCATGCTGCCTGCCTTGGGGAGCATCCACAGACCACGACTGGCCTGTCACTCAGGTCTCAAAGTATCCCTTCCACCCCACCCCAGGCCTGGACAGCCGCAGACACTTCTGACTCTCATAAGGGAATTTGTCCCTGTCAGGTGCGTCCTGGCCGGCCAGAGGAGACACGATGGGGGATAATCATGACATGACATGGTCTGGAATGAAGGACAGATAGGACTGGCGTGCACAAAGCCCTTTGGGGTCTGACTTCAAAGGGAAGGGGCGTGGCCGTCTTCACGATTTCCAGCACGCTTGGGCCGGAGCCGTCAGGGAAGACGGGTGACAGCCACGGCTGCTGTGGGCGGCGGCAGCTGAGGTGGAAAACCATCCCCTGCCTGCTCTTGTGAGGCATCCTTCCAGTAGGAACCGCTGGGAGCCCGGAGCCAAGAAGGGTCCTGAGGAAGAGGCAGAGAGACATGGCCGGGTATCAGGGAGGACATCTCGTTGGGAAAGTTCTAACCGTGACCAAGGCATATCCACGGCATTCCAGACCTTATACCTACTCTCTGACACTTAAAAAAATGTTGTAAAGGAATTATCTTCCAATTAAAAAAATGTACAGAAAAACAAATACCATATGATATCACTTACATGTGGAATCTAAAATCTGACACAAATGAACTTGAGAAGCAGAGACCCACAGACAGAAGAGATTTTGGTTGCCAATGTGAAGGGCTGGGTGGGATGAATTGAGAGTTTGCAATAAGCAGATGCTAACTATTATACATAGAATGGATAAAAAGACCAGGTCCTACTGTATAGGACAGGGAACTATATTCAATATCTGTGATAAGTCACAATGGAAAAGAATTTGTAAAAGAATTCATATTTATAACTGAATCGCTTTGGTGTATGGCAGAAATTAACACCACATTGTAGATCAACCATAGTTCACTTAAAAATTGTTTATTGAGTGTCTGCTAAGCACTTTATGTATACTAAATCATTTAGCGTTTAACCAAAGCTCAATAAGATATTATACTGAAATGACAGGTGAGGAAACTGAGGCACCAGAAATTTAAACGTCCTATCCAAGGTCTTAAACCTGTAGGCGGCTTGGTTGGGGTTGGTGTGACTTCACAGCCATGCTGCCTGCCTTGGGGAGCATCCACAGACCACGACTGGCCTGTCACTCAGGTCTCAAAGTATCCCTTCCACCCCACCCCAGGCCTGGACAGCCGCAGACACTTCTGACTCTCATAAGGGAATTTGTCCCTGTCAGGTGCGTCCTGGCCGGCCAGAGGAGACACGATGGGGGATAATCATGACATGACATGGTCTGGAATGAAGGACAGATAGGACTGGCGTGCACAAAGCCCTTTGGGGTCTGACTTCAAAGGGAAGGGAGCGTGGCCGTCTTCACGATTTCCAGCACGCTTGGGCCGGAGCCGTCAGGGAAGACGGGTGACAGCCACGGCTGCTGTGGGCGGCGGCAGCTGAGGTGGAAAACCATCCCCTGCCTGCTCTTGTGAGGCATCCTTCCAGTAGGAACCGCTGGGAGCCCGGAGCCAAGAAGGGTCCTGAGGAAGAGGCAGAGAGACATGGCCGGGTATCAGGGAGGACATCTCGTTGGGAAAGTTCTAACCGTGACCAAGGCATATCCACGGCATTCCAGACCTTGCAGCCGTGGTTGAACTGAAAGCAGAGGAGTGGGGCAGGGGTGTGTTGAGAAGAACATTGAACTGGGGGGTCTTCTGAAGACCAGTTCTACCCTTAACTAGGTATTGATCCTGGAGAGATCACTGACTCTCTCAGAGCCTTGAGCAAGGGGGATAAATCCCTTAGAATTCTAAAATATTCTTTTTTAAATGCATTTTTTATTGGAGTACAGTTGCTTTACAATGCTGTGTTACTTTCTGTTGCACAGCCAAGTGATGAAGACACTGTGGTGAAGACAGCTCCTTGCTTCCCCATATCCCCTTTCCCTGTCTTCCTCTAAAACCTTAAACCCTAGTGTGTACCTGGGCAGCTAGTCAACCAGAATAAAGATTGCATTGGTCACCTTACATTTTCACCCCTCTCTGTAGCTGTGTCATTAAATTCCAGCCCTTGAGATGTTAGCAGGCAGCTGTGGACATTTTGAGACATTGTTGAAATGGAGTTAAGTCTACTTAGTGACCCGCCAGCTGTATTCACTGGCTTTCCTCTTTCTTCCAGGCGGTGACCCAGAGGACTTGGCTGGATCTCCATCTGCCTTCTTGTACTGTGAGTCAGCCCTGAGGATGGACACAGCATCCTAGGAGATCGTAAAGTAGAAAGGTAGAGGATGTTGAGGTCTCTGGTGTCCCAACAGCCACCCTGTCTGCCCTAGCCAACCCATCCTCACTTACCAGGGGTTAAACGCGTGTGTTTAAGCCATTAGTTTGTTTGACCTGTTGCTTACCACTAGTACAATTCTTTTTTTTTTTTTAATTGACTGTAGTGTGTCTTTGCTGCTGCTCAGGCTTTTCTGTCATTGCAGAGAGTGGGGGCCACCCTCTAGTTGCCATGAGTGGGGTTCTCACTGGAGTTGCTTCTCTTCATGTGGAGCGCAGACCCTCAGGTGTGTGGGCTTCCATAGCTGTGGCTCCCGGGCTCTAGACCACAGGTCAGTAGTTGAGGCCCATGGGGTTTAGTTGTTCCGGCACATGTGGGATCTTCCCAGATCAGGGATCGAACCTGTTTCTCCTGCATTGGCAGGCAGATTCTTTACCACTGAGCCACCAGGGAAACCCCCCCAACTAGTGCAATTCTTAACAGGTGCAGTAACCAGTAAGGAAGAGTACATGCCCTTTCCATAGTTACCTATATTAGCCCTACGTGAATCATATATGTTAACCGATTTGTTCTCTCAGTCTGAGCATGCATGCCAGATAGATCTGGCAGTGAGTCTTAGAATCAAACTGCCCTGAGTACAAATCCTGGTGTTGTCACTCACAACCCTGTGGGATCCCTGGTGAGTGACTTTACTTCCTTGAGCTTAGTTTCACCATCTGTAAAATGGAGCTGACTGTTCTCACTTCCAAGGATGGCCTTGAGCGTTGAGGAAGAAAACTTTTGCAAAGCAACTTGTGCAGGTGGCAGAGGCACAGCCAGGGGTCCTGAATGTCAGAAAACAACCATAGACACTCAAGGGCTTGGGGAACCCCTAGCCCAACTCTCATATTTATAGAAAAAGAAACAGAGCCCCACAGAGGGGAAATCAGGTGCACAAAGGGCCCCTGAGGTCCCCTGTGGGAAGGCAACTCTGCCGTGATCGCTCACACACAGACGGCACTCATCACTCAGTGCCCTGCGTGGCATCCGCAGTGCCCACAGCTCTGGTGGGGAGAGCTTCTCTTCAGGCCACACGGCCCAGCCTCTGATGGCGCCCAGATGCTCAGCAGTGAGCACCAGCCACTGAGCTGGCGTTCTTTTCCTCCGCTGATATCATCTGTCGCATCATGTGGTACTACTTTAATTGCTATCCTATTTTGGGGAAAATAGATGGCTGAACATAAGCAGTTTTTTTTTCTTAGCATTTTTTTTGGTTACTGAAGCAAAGTGCTCAGTAAATAAGGACTGATTTGCATGGCATTTTGCATGAATAGTGATGTTGAATGAACAAGGTAACAGGCTTTGAACTTTCGTTGGCATTCTATTCAATGTTAAAATGTTATCTTTTTTCTGTTAACTCCCAGTAGATTTCCACTGATATTAAAATTGACCACCATCTGGGAGGCCTCTGGTGGCTACACTGGGAAAATACAAAAGCAGTTATAAACCTGCCTATGTGTTTGTTAAGCTGGGTAGGGTGAGCGCTTACTTATGCACATGGGGTTGGAAGGATTTTCCAGGCATGAGGACCCTGGTGATGCTCGAAACCCCAGGCACCTCAGCGCTTTGGGCACTAGCAGGGTCTTGCTGGGAGCCCAAGAGGACCCGTGCTGTGCTTGCTCAGGTCAGAGCCAGACAAAACAACACCCACAGGACTTCAAGGGCAAGAAAACAAAGTCCAAATTCACCGCAAAGTTTATATTCTGGAGATAGTGATGTGTTCCATATGGGTACACAACAGATAGCAAATTCGATTCGAAAATAACTAAATAAAAGAGTTTGGGTGTCTTTTCTATGTACACAGTCAGAATGCTCCGTCACTCAATAAACTTGCCCAGCATGACTGTTCACATAGCTCACCTCAGGGCCTAATTGTAGAGCACACCCATGACGAATAACTAGGAGAGAGCAAATAAAACACAGTCATAATTCTACTCTGGATTTAAATAATGCTTTTCCTCCCCAGAGCTCTAAGTGTTTCCACATGAATTAGAAGGTAGAAATGGGTATTATGACCTCCATTTCTGGAGAAAGAAACAGACTCAGAGATGTAACTTGTTTGTCCAGAGATTTAGAACAAAAACCTATTAGACATGCATATAATCCCCTTTGACTTTATTGATGTAACCCCCTCCTTTCTCAGACGAAGAAACTAAAGTCAAGATGGTGGTGTAACTTTCCCAAGGCCATGTCATTGGTGGCCACACCTAACCCTTCATGGAGCCACAAACAAAAATCAAGTCTCCTGAAAACCTGGTAAACAAGCTGTTCCAGCTTTTCCAGAAATGTAGCAACAAACCTGGGACTTCCCTCCCAGAGCAGAGTCTTCTTGGGGTCACCAGGGTCATGGTCAGAGCTGACATCTGCCTGTAGAATCTCAGAGAGGATGGAGTTGGGGAGTTTTTCATCCGCGAGGCTTGGTTGGACTATTCAATGTTAAAATGTTATCTTTTTTCTGTTAACTCCCAGTAGATTTCCACTGATATTAAAATTGACCACCATCTGGGAGGCCTCTGGTGGCTACACTGGGAAAATACAAAAGCAGTTATAAACCTGCCTATGTGTTTGTTAAGCTGGGTAGGGTGAGCGCTTACTTATGCACATGGGGTTGGAAGGATTTTCCAGGCATGAGGACCCTGGTGATGCTCGAAACCCCAGGCACCTCAGCGCTTTGGGCACTAGCAGGGTCTTGCTGGGAGCCCAAGAGGACCCGTGCTGTGCTTGCTCAGGTCAGAGCCAGACAAAACAACACCCACAGGACTTCAAGGGCAAGAAAACAAAGTCCAAATTCACCGCAAAGTTTATATTCTGGAGATAGTGATGTGTTCCATATGGGTACACAACAGATAGCAAATTCGATTCGAAAATAACTAAATAAAAGAGTTTGGGTGTCTTTTCTATGTACACAGTCAGAATGCTCCGTCACTCAATAAACTTGCCCAGCATGACTGTTCACATAGCTCACCTCAGGGCCTAATTGTAGAGCACACCCATGACGAATAACTAGGAGAGAGCAAATAAAACACAGTCATAATTCTACTCTGGATTTAAATAATGCTTTTCCTCCCCAGAGCTCTAAGTGTTTCCACATGAATTAGAAGGTAGAAATGGGTATTATGACCTCCATTTCTGGAGAAAGAAACAGACTCAGAGATGTAACTTGTTTGTCCAGAGATTTAGAACAAAAACCTATTAGACATGCATATAATCCCCTTTGACTTTATTGATGTAACCCCCTCCTTTCTCAGACGAAGAAACTAAAGTCAAGATGGTGGTGTAACTTTCCCAAGGCCATGTCATTGGTGGCCACACCTAACCCTTCATGGAGCCACAAACAAAAATCAAGTCTCCTGAAAACCTGGTAAACAAGCTGTTCCAGCTTTTCCAGAAATGTAGCAACAAACCTGGGACTTCCCTCCCAGAGCAGAGTCTTCTTGGGGTCACCAGGGTCATGGTCAGAGCTGACATCTGCCTGTAGAATCTCAGAGAGGATGGAGTTGGGGAGTTTTTTCATCCTGAGAGTAAGTAACCCAATAACTGAAGAGATCTCAGAGGAGTCACTTGCTCAAAATTTGTATAAGGATCCCCTCTCCCATCACCTGGGCCTCCCAGGTGGCTCAGTGGTCAAGAATCTGCCTGACAATGCAGGAGACGCAAGAGACTCTGGTTCGATCCCTGGATCAGGAGGATCCCCTGGAGAAGGAAATGGCAACCCACTCTCGTATTCCTGCCTTGGAAATCCCATGGACAGAGGATCCGGGTGGGCTACAGTCTGCGGGTCACAAAGAGTCAGATATGACTTAGTGACTAAGCAACAGCAACGAGAGCAGAAATGGAAATGATAAAGAACCTGCAGATAAATCACAATATGTTCTAAGATTCACAGGCATGGATGACATCACCACTAATTCAGATAATTACATAAATATTTTACCACCCAAAGTCACTCTGCAGGGGAACAGAAGAGGAAAGGGAGGCTAACCGTCATGGAGTTGCTTGTTGACTTCCTTTACCCCACTGGCTCAATTTAGCTTGCCCCAATTTTGTTACCATGTTCCATGTAAACCTTCCCTACAGGAGATTTTGTTAAGCTTCTCGGGACCTGTGGGCTTTGTGGGATGCCCTTGAACTCTGAGGTTCAATGACACCTGCTGCTATTATGCCCCAGATTTCTACCTCCCATCTCTTTTCCTGGTCCCCACCAAGATGGCAGCCCAGATGGGGTAGACACAGACATCCCAATGTGCATTGGGGAAATTTGAGAACAAAAACCTATTAGACATGCATATAATCCCCTTTGACTTTATTGATGTAACCCCCTCCTTTCTCAGACGAAGAAACTAAAGTCAAGATGGTGGTGTAACTTTCCCAAGGCCATGTCATTGGTGGCCACACCTAACCCTTCATGGAGCCACAAACAAAAATCAAGTCTCCTGAAAACCTGGTAAACAAGCTGTTCCAGCTTTTCCAGAAATGTAGCAACAAACCTGGGACTTCCCTCCCAGAGCAGAGTCTTCTTGGGGTCACCAGGGTCATGGTCAGAGCTGACATCTGCCTGTAGAATCTCAGAGAGGATGGAGTTGGGGAGTTTTTTCATCCTGAGAGTAAGTAACCCAATAACTGAAGAGATCTCAGAGGAGTCACTTGCTCAAAATTTGTATAAGGATCCCCTCTCCCATCACCTGGGCCTCCCAGGTGGCTCAGTGGTCAAGAATCTGCCTGACAATGCAGGAGACGCAAGAGACTCTGGTTCGATCCCTGGATCAGGAGGATCCCCTGGAGAAGGAAATGGCAACCCACTCTCGTATTCCTGCCTTGGAAATCCCATGGACAGAGGATCCGGGTGGGCTACAGTCTGGGTCACAAAGAGTCAGATATGACTTAGTGACTAAGCAACAGCAACGAGAGCAGAAATGGAAATGATAAAGAACCTGCAGATAAATCACAATATGTTCTAAGATTCACAGGCATGGATGACATCACCACTAATTCAGATAATTACATAAATATTTTACCACCCAAAGTCACTCTGCAGGGGAACAGAAGAGGAAAGGGAGGCTAACCGTCATGGAGTTGCTTGTTGACTTCCTTTACCCCACTGGCTCAATTTAGCTTGCCCCAATTTTGTTACCATGTTCCATGTAAACCTTCCCTACAGGAGATTTTGTTAAGCTTCTCGGGACCTGTGGGCTTTGTGGGATGCCCTTGAACTCTGAGGTTCAATGACACCTGCTGCTATTATGCCCCAGATTTCTACCTCCCATCTCTTTTCCTGGTCCCCACCAAGATGGCAGCCCAGATGGGGTAGACACAGACATCCCTATGTGCATTCTGGATTTTTTAGGATTTTAACATCTAGGTGGACCATTCTCCAGGCCTCTGCTTTTTCTTTCTATCCCTCCTACTGTCCACTGTGGAACCATTTCACTGCTTGCTAACACTTAGGGTGGAGGGCGTGAAAAATTAGATGCAAAAACACCTGAGTAGTCAATTGTGCTATACGCTATGGTGAAAGGTGAGCTGCAAAAGAAGGCAGAGCTATTAGCCACTGGAATCTGTAGATTTCAATTAACCTTGCTTCCTCACAGATACTTGAGAACTGACCATAAAGTTATTTTTTTCTGCAATGCTTTTCAGAAAAAGAAAATATTTCATGTCTGAGGCTGACTTCATGTTGGGTTGAGATGTTGACTTTATGCTGGGTTGATGGAGACTCATTAACAACTATGCCTGCTGGTCAGAGCTGGGTGAGGGAGCCACCGATGGAAGACAATCCATGGTCTCTGTGGTCCTAGGGCTTCCCCAGTGGCTCAGTGGTAAAGAATCCACCTGCCATGCGGGTGACTTGGGTTTCATCTCTGGGTCTGGGAAGATCCCTTGGAGGAAGGAATGGCAACCCACTCCAGTATTCTTACCTGGAGAATCCTGTGGACAGAGGAGCCTGGCAGGCTACAGGCCATGGGGTCAGAAAGAGTCAGACACCACCGAAGTGACTTAGCATGCATGGATATATACATATGCATATACATACATGTGTGTTCCAAGTCACTTAAGTCATGTCCCACTCTACAATCCTATGGACTGTAGCCCAGCAAGCTGCTCTGTCCATGGGTTTCTCCAGGCAAGAATACTGGAATGGGTTGCTATGCCCTTCTCCAAGGGATCTTCCTGACTCAGGGATCGAACCTGAATCTCCTGCATTGGCAGGTGGATTCTTTGCCACTAGTGCCATGTGGGTTTTAAATAGACAACTGAATCACTTTACTGTATAGCAGAAATTGGCACACCATTGTAAACCAACTATACTTGAGTAAATTAAAAAAAAAAACATTATCTTATAAATAAGTAAATGAGAGAGGGAAGGAGAGAGACCTACATATATATTTCAGTATATACATATATTTTGTTTAATTTGGTGGTGTTTCCCTGGGGAACACTGATTAATGCTCACTGTGAGTAGGGATCCTCCTGTAGAAGGAGCAGCATGTGCCAAGGCACAGAGGCTGGAAGCTGTATGGCAGCCTTGGACACCCATGAGTAGTTAAATCAGTTTTGGTTTTTTACATGGAAGCATCTTAATTCATACTGCTCAGTGAATGAAGACAGTTTAGAAAGGATTTATACTGTATGATTCCAACTTAACTTTCTGGAAAAGGTAAAAAAAAACAGAGACATCAAAAAGGTCACTAGGTACCAGGGCTCAAGTACGGAGATGAACAAGTGAGCCTTCTTAGAGTGAAAAACTATTCTGTATGACACAGTAATGGTGCACACATGACTGCATGCATTTGTCAAAACCTGTAAAATGTGCAACACAAAGAGAAAACCCTGGGCTTCCCTGGTGGTCCAGTAGGTAAAGAGTCTGCCTTGCAGTGCAAGGAGCACCAGTTCGATCCCTGGGCTGGGAAGATCCCATGTGCCATCGAGTGGTTGGACTGGTGTGTCCAATTAGGAGCCAGCGCTCCGGAGTGCATGCGCCCAGAGCCGGTGCTGTGCAACGAGAAAGGCCGCTGCAATGGAAGGCCCACACAGGCCAAAAGAATAAAGATGGATGCAAATGAATAAATAAAACAATAAGAAAAAGAGAAAACCCTAACAGAAGCTATGGACTTCAATTAATAATAATGTATCTGTATCAGCTCATCAATTAGAACAAATATACCACATTAGTGCACGATGTGTGTAAAGGGAGGAAGTGGTATACTGGAATCTCTATACTATCTACATGATTTTCCTGTAAACCTAAAACTTTTCTAAAGATAGTCTATTAAAATTAAAAAACAATAACAAAAACCATGCATCCTTGAAATTATTGATCTCTAGGACTATTCCTCTTTCTCTAAGCTTCCTTCATCATCAATCTGTTTATTTAATTCTGTTCTGGGCCCAGTCTTACTCTACACTTTGCTCCATCAAACTAGATTCTAGGAATTTGGTCTTTTTAGTCCATTAGACATCTTGTATTTTTGAAAGTGAAAACCTTGCTCAGATTTCCATAAAATAATAAATCTCAAGGACCAGCAGAATGACTGATCAATTGGAACAAGCACAAGGTCTATCCATCACCGTGGCAGAGGCACGTACAACTCCCACTGCCAGGAAACGAGGAGTTCTCTGGACATCATAGCCTTTTTTTACCACAGTTTTAACATCAGCACCCCTTGGGGGAAAATCTATATCAGTCAAGATTCTCCAGAAAAATAGAACCAACAAGATGTGTGCGATTTGAGTCCAGAGGCAGTCTGCAGGAAGAATTCTTTCTTGCCCACCATCAAGCAACTCATGGAGACATTGAAATGAGCCACAATCATACCTTGTCAGACCATCTCTTTAAAGGTACCTGGGGACTTCCCTGGTGGTCCAGTTAAGGATGAACCTTGCAATGTCAGGAACGCTCATTCAATTCCTGGTCGGGGAACTAAGGTTCCACATGCCGTGGAGAGACTAAGCCCACACAGTGCAACCATTGAGCCCACCTGTGCCAGCCAGAGTCCACACACCACACCAAAGACCCTGCATGCCACCAATAAGACTCGACACAGGGCTTCCCTGGTGGTCCAGTGGGTAAGGAGTCCACCTCGCAGTGCAAGGGACACCAGTTCGATCCCTGGCCTGGGAAGATCTCATGTGCCGTGGAGCGGCTGGACTGGTGTGTCCAATTACGAGCCAATTGCTCTGGAGCTCATGCGCCCAGAGCCGGTGCTCTGCAACAAGAGAGACCACTGCAATGGGAGGCCTACATAGGCCAAAGAGCAAAGATGGATGAAAATAAATACATACAAAACCAATAAAAGAGGCTAAAAAAAAAACAAACAAACAAAAAAAACCAGAGGTTTAGAAAAACAACAAAAAAGACTCAACACAGACAAATACATAATAAAAATGAATAAATACATTTTTAAAAGGTATCTGAATGTGTACTTGCACTGTGAGATTGAAGAAGCTCATGAAACCCTTGAAAATGTTTGTAAAATTGTGAATATATGTAGCAATATCTGGAGAAAGGGTATACAGCTTTTATCACATCTTCAGGCTAGACTCAACCTCATCCAAAGAAAATATATGAGAAGCTGTCACCGTGTATAGTATCATGTCATGTGCAGACAGTGCAAGTTTTACTTTTTTTCTGATCTGGATTCCTTTTATTTCTTTTTCCTCTCTGATGCCTTTTAGCTGAGACTTCCAAAACTATGCTGAATAATAGTGGCAAGAATGGGCACCCTCATCTTGTTCCAGATTCTAAAGGAAATGCTTTCAGTTTTTCATCACTGAGAATAATGTTTGCTGTGGGTTTGTCATATATACATCAATAAAATAAATTTTTTTAAAAAAGAATCTTTAACCAACAAAAGATTACTTGGATATATTATGAAAGGACAGACCAGAGCTACAGCTCTGTGATCCGGGTAACCTGACACACATGATTCAATGACTTTCCCGAAATGCGGGTGCGTTATCTGCTCGGTTGTATCTGACTCTTTTTGACTCCATGGACTGTAGCCCACCAGACTCCTCCATCTATGGGATCCCCCAAGGTAAGAACACTGGAGTGGGTTGCCATGTCCTCCTCCAGGGGATCTTCCCGACCCAGAGATTGAACCCAGGTCTCCTGCACTGCAGGCAGACTCATTACCACTGAGCCACTGGGGAAGCCCCTTCCAGACATAGTAACTGTGCAAATTGATTCCTAGATTGCTACAGCCTCAGTCTTCTTTCTTAGATTGTGTCTCCTCTCAAAATGCTTGGTCAGATGAACATGTTTCCTCTCTCCTGCCACAGCAGCATCAGGATCAAGGACGGAGCGTTAGGACAGTTGGCTTCAACCTGATCTTGGCTCTGACACTCACCTGCTGTGTTTCTGACGATTCCTTGCATCGCCCTGAGTCTTGTTACACTGCAAGTGTGGGGTTGGACGATCTCTCTAAGGTCCTACCTGACTCTCACAGTATTGTCAGCCGTGATTCTGAATTACTGTCATCTGCATGTGGCTGGCACTGCTCCAGGCTGCTCTCAATTCTCTGGACAGGTGACATCTTAGGTCTTCCTTCTACCTGGCCCACTAATAACGCTCGACAGCCATGCAGATTAGCCAAGGCCATGCAAATTATTTTGACTGGGAAAGAAAGGCTACTCTGCAAAAGGAAGAATTTTGATATAATTCAAACTGTATGAACCTCAGGACTTTGCCCAGGATTCTTGATGCTGTGAATAGTCATTGCTCTTAGAGGAGGCATCACTAAATGATTAGGAGCAGACAAAGACCAGTGCCAATTTTGCAAGATAGTTTGAAAAGTGTTCCTCATAGGTTATCTTTGACCTCTTTTAGGCAAGAATGGGCACCCTCATCTTGTTCCAGATTCTAAAGGAAATGCTTTCAGTTTTTCATCACTGAGAATAATGTTTGCTGTGGGTTTGTCATATATACATCAATAAAATAAATTTTTTTAAAAAAGAATCTTTAACCAACAAAAGATTACTTGGATATATTATGAAAGGACAGACCAGAGCTACAGCTCTGTGATCCGGGTAACCTGACACACATGATTCAATGACTTTCCCGAAATGCGGGTGCGTTATCTGCTCGGTTGTATCTGACTCTTTTTGACTCCATGGACTGTAGCCCACCAGACTCCTCCATCTATGGGATCCCCCAAGGTAAGAACACTGGAGTGGGTTGCCATGTCCTCCTCCAGGGGATCTTCCCGACCCAGAGATTGAACCCAGGTCTCCTGCACTGCAGGCAGACTCATTACCACTGAGCCACTGGGGAAGCCCCTTCCAGACATAGTAACTGTGCAAATTGATTCCTAGATTGCTACAGCCTCAGTCTTCTTTCTTAGATTGTGTCTCCTCTCAAAATGCTTGGTCAGATGAACATGTTTCCTCTCTCCTGCCACAGCAGCATCAGGATCAAGGACGGAGCGTTAGGACAGTTGGCTTCAACCTGATCTTGGCTCTGACACTCACCTGCTGTGTTTCTGACGATTCCTTGCATCGCCCTGAGTCTTGTTACACTGCAAGTGTGGGGTTGGACGATCTCTCTAAGGTCCTACCTGACTCTCACAGTATTGTCAGCCGTGATTCTGAATTACTGTCATCTGCATGTGGCTGGCACTGCTCCAGGCTGCTCTCAATTCTCTGGACAGGTGACATCTTAGGTCTTCCTTCTACCTGGCCCACTAATAACGCTCGACAGCCATGCAGATTAGCCAAGGCCATGCAAATTATTTTGACTGGGAAAGAAAGGCTACTCTGCAAAAGGAAGAATTTTGATATAATTCAAACTGTATGAACCTCAGGACTTTGCCCAGGATTCTTGATGCTGTGAATAGTCATTGCTCTTAGAGGAGGCATCACTAAATGATTAGGAGCAGACAAAGACCAGTGCCAATTTTGCAAGATAGTTTGAAAAGTGTTCTGATTATTATTTTTATCTCATAGGGCCCATTAAGTCTGTTCAAAAGAGTCCTCCACAAGAGGTGAACCGCAATCATTTTTATTAGCTGCTCCACATCTCATACATTAGCTGTATTTCACAATCAGGAAATCCGTTGTTACAAAGAAAACGATAGTTTGAGGCAATGAAAAAAATATTAGATGAGGAGGTCCGAGACCTGAGTCATGATCCCAGTTTCTCTGTTCACTAGCGAAGGCCCCCACTCCAGGTACAATGACCAGCGTGAATTGAGCATCTTTCTCTCCAACTTCACTGGCAATTCTTTGGGGTCAGGGGCCTCGTCTTATCTAAACTCATCTCTGTATCCTGACTTCTGGCACAGTATCTGTTACTTTGTAGGCATTTAGTAAATACACCGGCTGAGTGGACAGACAGGAGGAGGAGGGGTGAGCGAATAAAGTTACATTCTCTTTAGGGCTCAATTTTCTTATCAGTATAGTAAGGTCTGCCTGGTAAGGTGGTCTAGATAATCCAATGGAATACTCTATGTCAAGCCAGTCCTTTTCCAGGATCAGAAGAGACAAGATCATCTGAGAAAACCAGTCTCTGTTGATGGACTCCTGGTTGATAACAAACATTGAGGCATTAATCCTCCCAGAGGATGTCAGAATCTTTGAACTTTGTTCCAAAAGAGTCATGAAGCTTCTGTTTTGCATTCTCCCATTGAAGGAGAGATCTGGGTACAAATGGTGCCCATTCCCACTGATTACTCCACAGTAGATCCTGCCCTCAACTGTCTTATCTCGCAGATCCTGCATCGTCCTATTTTAAAAGATTTTTTTCTTTTTTTGGATGTGAACCATTTCTAAAGTCTTTATTCAATTTGTAGGTGGCGCTAGTGGTAAAGAACCCACCTGCCAATGCAGGAGACATTGGTCCCTGAGTTGAGAAGACCCCCTGGAGGAAAGCATGGCAACCCACTCCAGTACTCTGGCCTGGAGAATCCCATGGACTGAGGAGGAGCTTGGAGCACTGCAGTCCACAGAGTCACAAAGAGTCAGACACGACTGAAGTGACTTAGCCTGCACGCACAGTATTGTCTCTGTTGTTTTTCTTTGATGATTTTTGTTTTTTGGGCCTTGAGGCACGTGGAATCTTAGCTTCCCAACAGGGATCAAGCCCACATCCCCTGGACCGGAAGGCAAAGTCCTAACCACTGGGTCGCCAGGGGAGTCCCACCTGCATTGTACTTTCACTCAAGTTAATTCTGACTAAGATGACTATCAAAGGTGAAAATAAAATAAAAGGAAGGCAGTGGCACAAGAGAGCAGGCCAGTGTGCTAGGGGCTTTTCATGGCAGGATGACATCCTGCCCAAGCTGATTAGACAGGAACAAACCAGCGTGAATTGAGCATCTTTCTCTCAACTTCACTGGCAATTCTTTGGGGTCAGGGGCCTCGTCTTATCTAAACTCATCTCTGTATCCTGACTTCTGGCACAGTATCTGTTACTTTGTAGGCATTTAGTAAATACACCGGCTGAGTGGACAGACAGGAGGAGGAGGGGTGAGCGAATAAAGTTACATTCTCTTTAGGGCTCAATTTTCTTATCAGTATAGTAAGGTCTGCCTGGTAAGGTGGTCTAGATAATCCAATGGAATACTCTATGTCAAGCCAGTCCTTTTCCAGGATCAGAAGAGACAAGATCATCTGAGAAAACCAGTCTCTGTTGATGGACTCCTGGTTGATAACAAACATTGAGGCATTAATCCTCCCAGAGGATGTCAGAATCTTTGAACTTTGTTCCAAAAGAGTCATGAAGCTTCTGTTTTGCATTCTCCCATTGAAGGAGAGATCTGGGTACAAATGGTGCCCATTCCCACTGATTACTCCACAGTAGATCCTGCCCTCAACTGTCTTATCTCGCAGATCCTGCATCGTCCTATTTTAAAAGATTTTTTTCTTTTTTTGGATGTGAACCATTTCTAAAGTCTTTATTCAATTTGTAGGTGGCGCTAGTGGTAAAGAACCCACCTGCCAATGCAGGAGACATTGGTCCCTGAGTTGAGAAGACCCCCTGGAGGAAAGCATGGCAACCCACTCCAGTACTCTGGCCTGGAGAATCCCATGGACTGAGGAGGAGCTTGGAGCACTGCAGTCCACAGAGTCACAAAGAGTCAGACACGACTGAAGTGACTTAGCCTGCACGCACAGTATTGTCTCTGTTGTTTTTCTTTGATGATTTTTGTTTTTTGGGCCTTGAGGCACGTGGAATCTTAGCTTCCCAACAGGGATCAAGCCCACATCCCCTGGACCGGAAGGCAAAGTCCTAACCACTGGGTCGCCAGGGGAGTCCCACCTGCATTGTACTTTCACTCAAGTTAATTCTGACTAAGATGACTATCAAAGGTGAAAATAAAATAAAAGGAAGGCAGTGGCACAAGAGAGCAGGCCAGTGTGCTAGGGGGCTTTTCATGGCAGGATGACATCCTGCCCAAGCTGATTAGACAGGAACAAACCCTGAGGTTTTCTGTATCTCAGGCTCACTGGGCTGCCTCCGCCCCTCGCCCTCCTGGCCTCGTCCCCGAGAGTTCTCAGCCAGGCTGGATGAGGTCTCCTCAGAGCCTGGGGCCTGCACTGAATTTGCCATTCCCTGGCTGGCCTTGCTGAGGTTTACAGAAGCCGCAAAGGGGCGTCCCTGGTGGCTCAGAGGGTCAAGAATCTGCCTGCAGTGCAGGAGACACAAGTTTGATCCCTGGATGGGGAAGATCCCCGAGAGAAGGAAATGGCAACCAAGCCCATATTCTTGGTGGAGTATTCCGTGGACAGAAAAGGCCGACAGGCTATAGCCCATGGGGTTGCAAAGAGTTGGACCCATGACTGAGCGACTAACACACTCTTCTCTTTCACAGAAGCCACAGACAGGATTATCGGGTCAGAACACGCACCAACATCAGCCCCGCTAGAGCTACCCTCTCACCACAGGCCAACAGGGCTCTTGTGCACTTCAGGGGAGCCTGCAGCTGGCCACCAGTGTCGGCCCATCCTCCCACACATGGCTGTGAGAAAAGAAATGAGGTCACTGTCCCCCTTTTAACTATGGGGAGATGCAGTGGCACCAGCACGAGGAGGTCTTGGAGGCTCTGAATCCACAGGCCCTTCCTGTCTCAGGGGCTTCTACAGAAAATGATCCTGGCCACAGGAGAATGCCTGTAAGCTGCAGACATGCCCTCGCTCTCGCTCGCTTGCTCTCTCTCTCTCTCTCACTCTCTCTCTCGTGAATTCTCTGCAACTGCCACCTAAACCACGGCTATCCTGCCCTACCTGTCTCTGAATGACCCTCCCCGAGGGCATTTTTGAATACAGATGAAAGGGTTCTCCATCACTTCCATTTTTCTGGGCTCCTAGTTGGTATACATTTTTAACTATGGATTCGTTCTTACAATGTTTTCATTCCATTCAAAGCAAGTATGTGACAGTGCATCATTTTTATGTCCTCTGGAGAATGACAGGCAGTACATTTTAGACCAAAGAATTTAGTTGGAAGGAAGAAGGGGGGGTGGGGAGGGATGTGTCATTTCACGGACTTTGTAGAGTGGCCAGCTTAGTGCACCTGCAGGTGTCAGTGCAAGGACAGTTGGGGGTGGGGGTACTTTCCGATAGACCTTGTCTGAATTCCTCTCGTGGGCATTTTGGTTGCCTCTCAACATCCTCTCAAAAATATCTATTCCAGGGTCCTCTGTGGTGGTCCAGTGGGTCCCTGGTTTGGGAATATTCAACATGTTGCAGGGCAACTAAGTCCATGCACTGCAAATAGAGAGCCATTGCAATTAGAAGCCTGTGCTAGAGACAACCCCCTGCTCGCTGCAACTAGAGAAAAAGTCCATCGAGTAGCAGTAAAGATGCAGCACAGCTAATTAATCATTTTTAAAGGTGCAATTAAAAAAATGACCAAATGGACATCTAAAAGAACATTATATATGTGTACACACACACACACACATATTCCACAGTCGGAATGTGAGAGGGGTATATATTCCAACCCCTCCCGCATTCAAACTGTGGGATACCCAAGGCAGGTGGGTGAATACACCAAACTCCTGGCTGGAAGGATGAAGCTTGACTGGAGCCAGTCACAGTGAACGACTCAGTAGTGGGCAATGACTTGAACATTAAGTTAATCAGCATGTGTCAGTCCCTTGGTCATGTCAATTTCAGCACATCTCCTTGGGCAGAAGATCCAAGGTAGTTTAAGAAATGATAATAATAAAATAAACAGAAAGAGGCTGCGGGATCCTCCTTCTCTCTAGCTTGGAGGAAGATTTGGTCTCTACTGCTGGGAATCATTTCTTCATTCAGTCCTCCATCCAGCCTTTTTCTTTTTTTACATTTATTTATTTATTTATTTTAGGGCAGGGGTCGGGTTGGGGAGGGAGGGGAGCGGGCGGGCCACTTCTATTGGTCTTTCATTTCTCTATTTTCATCCGTCTTTGTTCCTTGGCTCCTGTGGGCCTCCCATCGCGGTGGCGACTGTCGTTGCTGAGCGCCGGCTCCGGGCGCATGCGCTCCAGAGCTCCGGCTCAGTGATTGGACACATCGGTCCAGCCGCTCCGCGGCACGTGGGATCTTCCCAGGCCAGGGATCAAACCGGCGCCCCTTGCACTGCAAGGCGGTGTCCTTACCCACTGGACCACCAGGGGAAGCCCCCAGCCTTTTTTTTTTTTTTTTTTAATTATTTTGTATTAGGGTATAGCCAGTTAACAAACAATGTTGTAATAGTTCAGGTGAACACCAAAGGGACTCAGCCATTCATATCCATGTTTCCACTGTGGTGGTCCAGTGGGTCCCTGGGTTGGGAATATTCAACATGTTGCAGGGCAACTAAGTCCATGCACTGCAAATAGAGAGCCATTGCAATTAGAAGCCTGTGCTAGAGACAACCCCCTGCTCGCTGCAACTAGAGAAAAAGTCCATCGAGTAGCAGTAAAGATGCAGCACAGCTAATTAATCATTTTTAAAGGTGCAATTAAAAAAATGACCAAATGGACATCTAAAAGAACATTATATATGTGTACACACACACACACACATATTCCACAGTCGGAATGTGAGAGGGGTATATATTCCAACCCCTCCCGCATTCAAACTGTGGGATACCCAAGGCAGGTGGGTGAATACACCAAACTCCTGGCTGGAAGGATGAAGCTTGACTGGAGCCAGTCACAGTGAACGACTCAGTAGTGGGCAATGACTTGAACATTAAGTTAATCAGCATGTGTCAGTCCCTTGGTCATGTCAATTTCAGCACATCTCCTTGGGCAGAAGATCCAAGGTAGTTTAAGAAATGATAATAATAAAATAAACAGAAAGAGGCTGCGGGATCCTCCTTCTCTCTAGCTTGGAGGAAGATTTGGTCTCTACTGCTGGGAATCATTTCTTCATTCAGTCCTCCATCCAGCCTTTTTCTTTTTTTACATTTATTTATTTATTTATTTTAGGGCAGGGGTCGGGTTGGGGAGGGAGGGGAGCGGGCGGGCCACTTCTATTGGTCTTTCATTTCTCTATTTTCATCCGTCTTTGTTCCTTGGCTCCTGTGGGCCTCCCATCGCGGTGGCGACTGTCGTTGCTGAGCGCCGGCTCCGGGCGCATGCGCTCCAGAGCTCCGGCTCAGTGATTGGACACATCGGTCCAGCCGCTCCGCGGCACGTGGGATCTTCCCAGGCCAGGGATCAAACCGGCGCCCCTTGCACTGCAAGGCGGTGTCCTTACCCACTGGACCACCAGGGGAAGCCCCCAGCCTTTTTTTTTTTTTTTTTTAATTATTTTGTATTAGGGTATAGCCAGTTAACAAACAATGTTGTAATAGTTCAGGTGAACACCAAAGGGACTCAGCCATTCATATCCATGTTTCCACTCTCCCCCAAACTCCCCTCCCATCCAGGCTACCACATAGTATTGAGCAGAGTTGCCTGTGCTGTACAGTAGGTCCTTGTTGGTGATTCATTTTATATGTATCCAGCCTTGTTTAATCAGTGGTCCGCGTCCCAAGCACAGTTCAGTTCTAAGTGCCGGAGACACTGTGTCTCCAACAATCCACAGTCCAGTGGAAAGGGCAAAAAAATAACATATAAATCCACTGTATATTGTCAAGGGCTGAGGTCTAAGAATAAAGAAAGAAAGCAAACAGAAAGTTATGGGATGTGACACTTAAGTAATTCAAGAGAGATGCAACCAAAGAAACAGAGTTTCTTGATGGGAGTGTGGGGGATTACTCTGAGTCGAGGAACCCTGGAGGAGGTGTTTGGAAAAGTCAGAGAGAAAATAGGAAAGAGATTGTGCAAGACATTTTGAAAATAAGCCCATTAATTAATGACTGATTAGATTTGGGAGTTTGAAAAGAAAGATGAATCAAAAATTATTTAAAAGCAGTATTTTTTAAGTTGCCATTCATATCTCCTTAGTGGGTCATACAATCAATTAATGGGTCACAAACAGGGTTTTTTTTACAGGGTGCCACTTCTGTTGATCTTTCATTCACTTATCTTTTTTGTTCTCTGGCCTGTGTGGGTCTCCCATCACAGTGGCCTCTCTCGTCGCAGAGCACCGGCTCAGTAGTTGGACACATGGGTGCAGCCGCTCCACATCACATGGGATCTCCCCAGGCCAGGGATCGAACCAGCACCCCTTGCACTGCAAGGTGGTGTCCTTACCCACTGGACCACCAGGGAAGCCCACAAACAGGTTTTTTAATGGAATAGATTAGAATAAAATAGAAAGCATCCCACATAGTAAGAGGAAGTACTGTTTTGTGAAATTGTTTCGTACTGTTCTACTGTGTGTGTCTGTATATGTATATATATACCAGTCATGAAATAAAATGTATTTCTTACAGTGGATCATGGTTTTTAAAAAATGAAACAATTGACTAAGAGGATTTTAATCTGCATCAGTGTGAGTCTCTGTATCTTTACAAAAAAAAAAAAGACAGTAATAAATGCCAATGGCTTTGAAGATGAAAACTTTGAGTTTGGGTTTAAGGTTTCAGCTGAATATCTAATTAGTAAGGTATAAAGTTAGTTGAAAAGTGAGTCTAGTTAGGTGAGAACTCAAGGCTAGAGAATTTGGGATTTCCTGCAGAGAAATTGTATTTGAAATTATAGCAATGAGGTTACTAGAGGAGAAAGTGTAGCAAATGAGGAGAAATGTCAAGGAAAAAAACTTTAGGCCCTAATAGCATTTAGAGGAACAGGGTGGAAAGAGAAAGCTACAAAAATGTTAGAGAGGGCTTCCCTGGTGGTCCAGTGGGTCAAGAGTCTGCCTTGTGTTGCAAGGGGCACCAGTTCGATCCCTGCCCTGGGAAGATCCCACTTGCTGTGGAGCAGCTGCACCGATGTGCCCAATTACAAGCCAGAGCTCTGGAGTGCATGTGCCCAGAGCCGGTGCTCTGCGACGAGAGAGGTCACTGAGATGGGAGGCCCACACAGGCCAAAGAACAGAGATAAATAAATGAAAGATCAATAAAAGTGGCCAAATTTTTTTTAAAAAAGAAAAGGGCACTGGACAGACCAACTTGGAGAATACTGATGGTTTCCAAGGGAGGTCTTCTGCCAAGTTACAAGCTAGGGTGGTTAGAAGGCAGTGTGTTTTATAGTGAACAGTTTCCAGCTTCATCAGACATTTCCAAGGAAGTGCTCTGAGAGTCATTGCCACTGCCTTTATTTCTTCACCTATCCTGCATCATTTCTTTTATTTATTATTCTTTTTTATATACTTGTTTTGAATTTTTATTTTACTTTTTACTTTTACAGAGTTTTGTTGTTTATAGATATGTATGATCCCAGAATAGTCATATGTATATCCCAGTTCCCCCCATCCCACCCCTCCAGGCCACCAGACCATTACTTGAAGCACCTCAGATTTTTCCTCTAGGGGATGATCATCAGCAACACCAGACATGCCTCATGAGCTCGCAGTCAGATACGATTTTGATACGTTTAAGCTAGTGGAGAGATCCTGTGCCTCTGGAGGGTCTTCCCATCCCTGAAGTCCTAGGTCCATCCGAGAATTTGTCTTTGGAAAGAGATTATTTCTTTGTTTGGAAAACCTTGAGTGAGACTTGTGGTCATGCAAGTGTGAACTTCAGTCCTCAATCTGGGTGAAGGGATTAAGACCATGAAGACCCAAGGCATCTACATAGTGTAAGTGAAAGGTTTGCCTGCCTTGAGTGCAGAAACTATCCTGCTATTTCCTTATTCTTGGCTTCCTCAGGACTCAGATGGACTGTGGTCCAGCGTGGTGGGGGACGACAGAGAGGAGCATGTAAACTAGGGAGGCACGGGATGCCAGCGGGACAGTGGAGGCTGAGGAGTAAGGCAGAAAAATAACCCATCTGAATCTGTGAGGGGCCAATGGTGGAGCTAGAGATGATCATACTAATCAAAGTAAGTCAGGAAGACAGATACCATATGACATCACTTACCTGTGGCATCTAAAATATGACTCAAATGAAGTTACCTACAAAATATAAACAGACCCACTGACACAGAGAACTCACTTGTGATTACCTAGGTCAGGGGAGGGATGTACTGGGAGTTTGGGGTTAGCAAGTGCAAGCTATTTTTATATATGATGGATAAGCAACAAGGTCCTCCTGTACAGCCTTGGAAATTATGTTCAGTGGAGAACTGAAGTCATTCAGTTGTGTCTGACTCTTTGTGACCCATGGACAAGCCATGGAATTCTCCAGGCAAGAAAACTAGAGTGAGTAGCTTTTGCCTTCTCCACGGGATTTTCCCAACCCAGGGATCAAACCCAGGTCTCCTGCATTGCAGGTGAATTCTTTCCCATCCGAGCCATTGCAGAAGCCCAAGAACCAGTAGCCTGCAATAAACCGTGATGAAAAAGAATATCCGTATGTATGAGTGAGTCACTTTTCTGTGCAACAGAAGTTAACCCGGCATTATAATTCAACTCTACTTCAATCAGAGTTTAAAACGAGAGAGAATGACCAATACCACTCTAGCAGTGGCAGTATCCCCTACCCAGCTTCACACTGTTCTTCCCAAAGGTGTAATTTTCTTATAACCTCAAGCCTTTGGTAAAGTTTCTTGACGGTTACAAACCTATCAACCAGTAATAACTAACATTTACTGAGGACTTACACTGTGCCAGCTGCTCTTCTAAAGGCCCCACATATGATTAAGCCATTAATCCTCATGGCAACTCTGGAAAGAATTGTTATTATCATCCTCATTTCAGAGAGAAGGAAACCCAGGTACAGAAAGGTGGCATTCCTTGTTGAAGACCATGCAACTAGCAAGGGTCAGAGCCTGAATGTGGACTCATAAAGTCTGACTGCAGAGCTCATACTCCTAACCAACACTGCTCCCTGATCTTTGTTTAGGTTCACATTGCCCAGGAAGTACATAAAGGGAGGGTCTGTGATGATATTTGGGGATGGAAGGGACCAGAAACGTTGCTGCACCATGGAGATGTAGAAATGAGCTGGAAGATAAATCTGGGAGATGGTCATACTAATCAAAGTAAGTCAGGAAGACAGATACCATATGACATCACTTACCTGTGGCATCTAAAATATGACTCAAATGAAGTTACCTACAAAATATAAACAGACCCACTGACACAGAGAACTCACTTGTGATTACCTAGGTCAGGGGAGGGATGTACTGGGAGTTTGGGGTTAGCAAGTGCAAGCTATTTTTATATATGATGGATAAGCAACAAGGTCCTCCTGTACAGCCTTGGAAATTATGTTCAGTGGAGAACTGAAGTCATTCAGTTGTGTCTGACTCTTTGTGACCCATGGACAAGCCATGGAATTCTCCAGGCAAGAAAACTAGAGTGAGTAGCTTTTGCCTTCTCCACGGGATTTTCCCAACCCAGGGATCAAACCCAGGTCTCCTGCATTGCAGGTGAATTCTTTCCCATCCGAGCCATTGCAGAAGCCCAAGAACCAGTAGCCTGCAATAAACCGTGATGAAAAAGAATATCCGTATGTATGAGTGAGTCACTTTTCTGTGCAACAGAAGTTAACCCGGCATTATAATTCAACTCTACTTCAATCAGAGTTTAAAACGAGAGAGAATGACCAATACCACTCTAGCAGTGGCAGTATCCCCTACCCAGCTTCACACTGTTCTTCCCAAAGGTGTAATTTTCTTATAACCTCAAGCCTTTGGTAAAGTTTCTTGACGGTTACAAACCTATCAACCAGTAATAACTAACATTTACTGAGGACTTACACTGTGCCAGCTGCTCTTCTAAAGGCCCCACATATGATTAAGCCATTAATCCTCATGGCAACTCTGGAAAGAATTGTTATTATCATCCTCATTTCAGAGAGAAGGAAACCCAGGTACAGAAAGGTGGCATTCCTTGTTGAAGACCATGCAACTAGCAAGGGTCAGAGCCTGAATGTGGACTCATAAAGTCTGACTGCAGAGCTCATACTCCTAACCAACACTGCTCCCTGATCTTTGTTTAGGTTCACATTGCCCAGGAAGTACATAAAGGGAGGGTCTGTGATGATATTTGGGGATGGAAGGGACCAGAAACGTTGCTGCACCATGGAGATGTAGAAATGAGCTGGAAGATAAATCTGGGAGAATCCGGAAGCAAGAGCTTGGCAATGACATTAGGAGAATATTAACAATTCCTGGGGAAAGAGGGTGGGATGAATTGGGAGATTTCGGATTCACATATATACACTGACTTGTATAAATAAAATAGGTAACGAATGACAACCTCCTGCACAGCACAGGGAACTCTACTCAAAGCTCTGTGCTGACCTAAATGGGAAGGAAATCCGAAAAAGAGGGGATATATGTATATGAAGAGCTGATTCACTCTGCTGTGCAGCAGAAATGAATATAATGTTGTAAAGCAACTATACTCCAACAGAAATTAATTTTTAAAAAATAATAAAATAAAAAAGAACAAACATAAAAAGCAATTCCTGGGAACCTCTGAAGCCCTCAAGAAGGAAACTGAGTTCCTGCAGTATGTGGAACAGGGACTATCCCTGGAGGAATTTGCACGTGGAAAGGATGAGTTCCGCACCTATGACAACACAGGCATCGTATCTGTCACAAGATTTGGACTGTAAGTAATTGGTTGTGGCATATGTTAAGTCTGCCTGCCACTCTTCGATCCTCTTTCTAACATCCCTGATTAAAGAACAATCCAGATTCTCCCTGAGTTACTATGATTCAGCTCCTCTTCATTGTCAATAATTTGCAGGTCAGCAAGATGGATCTGTGACGTGAGGACCTTTTCTACCTGTGTTACTTCTCAGGCAGCTTCCTAAGATGCTTTACATACTACAAAAAGTATTCTATTTCTGCACAGATAAATCAACCAGGATGAAATCAATTTTTCCCCGTTAAGAAAAAAAGATTCATGTGAATATGATTTTTGATCAAGGGAACAGAGAACCAGTGGAAGAACAGGAGGTCTGAATGAGCAGTGAGTGGTCAGCTCAGCAGAGGAGAATGTGCGGTAGACCCAAACAAACAGGAGTTTCTGTTTCTATGTGTTCACTTTGTGTCTGTGGAGAAGGAATGCCAATGAGAAGTGTAGGTGTGGAAAGTGAAGATAACTACCTTCCCCCAACCCAAAAGGAAAATAAACTGCTTATCAGGCAGGGCGAGTCTATGGTATATGGTCAGCCTTATTAGCATATCTTAATTGGAATTAGACTGTCACTGCAGGACACATTGTCCGTTAAAAACTGGGAAGACAGAGCTTCCCTGCTGGTCCAGCAGGTAAAGAGTCTGCCTTGCAGTGCAAGGGGCACCAGTTCGATCCCTGGCCCGGGAAGATCCCCCGTGCCGCAGAGTGACCGGATCAGTGTGTCCAATCGCGAGCGGGCGCTCTGGAGCACATGCGCCCAGAGCTGGTGCTCTACAATGAGAGAGAGGCCACTGCAATGGGAGGCTCACACAGGCCAAAGAATAAAGACGGATGAGAATAAATAAATAAAACAATCAATTTTTTAAAAAAGGCCAAAATTAAAAAGAAAACAGGGAGACATAATTCATTTAAATTCCAAATGCACATCTGCTTTCCCACTTACTTCTCAAGTGTTTCCCTTTTGTTTTTTCTTCCCCATCCCGTTATTCATCTTCCTTCTTCCATCGACAGCCACAGTCTCCACGTTCCTGTTCACTGTCCTAATCCCTTCTTTTTTTTTCTAATCCCTTCTTTTCTACTGTTATATTTGTGATATATTTCTGCAATTACCAGAAACCACTGCTTCATGTCTCTCCCTTCTCCGTATTCTATTGCTTTTCTTTTATCTTTACTTGTCATTATTCATCCTCATTCATCTTTCTCATTGTCTTCCCTGCTTCTTCCCCTCTCTCTCCCTCTTTTCCCATCTATCTGTCTGTCACTTATTCATACGAGCTCAAGCTAGCATAGAAATTAACTTCTAATTTAAAAACTTCTCTGCTGATGACAAGTTCTGTTCATGCAGCCTGTAGCCGGGATGGAGGGTGGGATAAGATGAGATGCATCCCACAGTCTGTGGCTCTTAAGCTACAAATGGTTTCGTGACCAGCTCCCACCTCACGCGACCTGACGGAGTAGCATTAGGCAGTATCTCCTCAGAACCGGGCTGAGAGGAACACACTGCTGAGTATACATTTGGTGAGATGGTATCTCTCTTGGGAAGACATTGTTCACCCTCACAACAGAGCACATTGACTCTAGAATCACAGCCTCGTCTGTAACTCTGTTTGCATTGCTCTGAAGTTGGCTAGCTCGTGGCAGCAAGTGCCTGGCAAGCCTCCTTGACCCTGAACACAGGGGAGAGTCCTGAAAGCTACTGCACTGGGTTCCTATACAGCCTGGGAGTGAGTGCCCACAGTTATTCCAGGCTCCACAGCAGGACTGGAGGGCGGCCTGGCTGAAAGAGACTTTCAAATAAAGCAGAATAACCACATTCCATGCAACTGTTCTCTCATAGACTCAATATAGTTGTAAGAAGAATGTAGTGAGATGCCAAGCATTTGGCAGGAAACATAGAAATGCTGTTGAAGAGGGCTTCTGCTTGATCCCTCTGGGTGGTTGTGTCTGACTCTTCCGACCCCATGGACGGTAACCTGCTAGGCTCCTCAGTTCATGGGACTCTCTCTCTAGGCAAGAATACTGGAGTGGGTTGCCATTCCCTTCTCTAGGGGATCTTCCCTACCTAGGAATCGAACCTGGGTCTCCTGCATTGCAAGCACATTATCTGCCAACTGAGCTACAAGGGAAGCCCCAGTGGTGGTCTAAATTCCAGACCTGTGTCCAGGAGCTGTGTCTTCTGGGAATATGACATTAGTTATACACTGTCATATGGGCAGAGAGGGCGACTGTTGGACCAATTCTTCTCAGTATAAAAGATCTGACCCAGGGTGGGCCTCCAGAAGCGCTTATCTCATGGTGAGCTTGAGACTGTCAAGTTCCAGCTCACGCCCTCCAGGAACGTCTGAGCCTCAGCCCCAGGACGACTTTCAGAGTCTCAACAGATCAGGGTCAAGTAAAATGTCCTCTTGAACAGGCAAGGAGAAGCTCCACTTCTTCGGCCTTCAAAGTGCTTAAGATCCAAGACTGGTTTGAAAGTGAAAATGTTTGTAGCACTGCAGGCTGATTCTTTGCCACCAGGACTTCAAGATTGGTTTAGGACTATTTAAGAACAAAACCAGGGACTGTGGAAACCAGCCCTGAACCCAACAGACTCCAGTTACTGTAAAAATTACAGTACAAGTAATTTAGTTGGCAGGGCGTCCCAGGTGGTGCTAGTGGTAAACAACGCTTGCCAGTGCAGGAGACACAGGATCCCCGGAGAAAGACATGGCAACCCACTCAAGTATTCTTTTTTGTTGTTTGTTATTTTTTTACTTTTATAGAGTTTTGTTGTTTACAGATATATATGATCTCAGCACTCGAGTATTCTTGCCTGGAGAATCCCATGGACAGAGGAGCCTGCTGAGCTATAGTTCATAGCGTTGCAGAGAGTCAGACACAACTGAAGTCACTTAGCATGACACAAAATGTTAGGTCACATGTTAGGTCACAGGGCTGAAAGAGACTTTCAAATAAAGCAGAATAACCACATTCCATGCAACTGTTCTCTCATAGACTCAATATAGTTGTAAGAAGAATGTAGTGAGATGCCAAGCATTTGGCAGGAAACATAGAAATGCTGTTGAAGAGGGCTTCTGCTTGATCCCTCTGGGTGGTTGTGTCTGACTCTTCCGACCCCATGGACGGTAACCTGCTAGGCTCCTCAGTTCATGGGACTCTCTCTCTAGGCAAGAATACTGGAGTGGGTTGCCATTCCCTTCTCTAGGGGATCTTCCCTACCTAGGAATCGAACCTGGGTCTCCTGCATTGCAAGCACATTATCTGCCAACTGAGCTACAAGGGAAGCCCCAGTGGTGGTCTAAATTCCAGACCTGTGTCCAGGAGCTGTGTCTTCTGGGAATATGACATTAGTTATACACTGTCATATGGGCAGAGAGGGCGACTGTTGGACCAATTCTTCTCAGTATAAAAGATCTGACCCAGGGTGGGCCTCCAGAAGCGCTTATCTCATGGTGAGCTTGAGACTGTCAAGTTCCAGCTCACGCCCTCCAGGAACGTCTGAGCCTCAGCCCCAGGACGACTTTCAGAGTCTCAACAGATCAGGGTCAAGTAAAATGTCCTCTTGAACAGGCAAGGAGAAGCTCCACTTCTTCGGCCTTCAAAGTGCTTAAGATCCAAGACTGGTTTGAAAGTGAAAATGTTTGTAGCACTGCAGGCTGATTCTTTGCCACCAGGACTTCAAGATTGGTTTAGGACTATTTAAGAACAAAACCAGGGACTGTGGAAACCAGCCCTGAACCCAACAGACTCCAGTTACTGTAAAAATTACAGTACAAGTAATTTAGTTGGCAGGGCGTCCCAGGTGGTGCTAGTGGTAAACAACGCTTGCCAGTGCAGGAGACACAGGATCCCCGGAGAAAGACATGGCAACCCACTCAAGTATTCTTTTTTGTTGTTTGTTATTTTTTTACTTTTATAGAGTTTTGTTGTTTACAGATATATATGATCTCAGCACTCGAGTATTCTTGCCTGGAGAATCCCATGGACAGAGGAGCCTGCTGAGCTATAGTTCATAGCGTTGCAGAGAGTCAGACACAACTGAAGTCACTTAGCATGCACACATTTAGTTGACATCGCTATAGGTCACAGGGCTAAGTGTTTATGTCTTGCATATTAGACTGCATGGGGAAAGTGGCTGTGTATCGTACAGGTGTGCTAAGTCACTTCAGTCATGTCCAATTCTTCGCAACCTACCGAGAAAGAAATGTCTCTGAGAAAGTGTATTTCGCCACCTACAAATAGAGACTGAGCCCCAAACACTGGCTCAGAGACTTCCAAGAGTCTCTCTGGATGGTTTGGGTCTCCCTTGGAGGCTGTGTGTTGGGACCTGGCCTATTCTATGTACAGAGCCTGACAGTGGGTATTCCATACCTAGCCTCTTTGAGGCTCCTTTCTGAACAAGAAGGGCCTAGAAATTAGGTGTGCCAGCAATCATAACTATAGGAAGGCTGTTGTCTGAGTCCAGCAAACGTCTTCTCCAAGAGTCAAGAAGGGAAAAAGAAGACCATGCACCACATGATGCTGGTCTGAGGGCATAGGTGCATGATCCAGAAAAGCGGATCCCAAGTATATAACTCCACAATTGATTTTTTTCCTAAGATAATTGGCATCTTTCCGAAAAAAAAGTTGAATTTTGTGGATGTGTCTCAGTTTGTGTTCATTAGATGTCTAATTTGTTGGTAATATTGGAAATCAGATATTTCCAAATTTTGGGTGAGAAGAATGAGACAAAATGATCACTAGGAGACACAACACAGTGACTCAGGGAAAAGATAAACTTATGTATCCGGTTACTGACCCTCCAGGACCCGGTTTTGTTCATTAGATATTCCTGAGTCCTTTGTCTAAAGATTAGTTGAGAGACTAAACCATGACATAAGTCTTGTCTGTCTCAACTACTTGTAATATAAAGCTGACCTGGGATACAAAGCAAAGAAATACAAACCTCTATTAAACTTTAGGAAAGACAGAGTGTTGTGGGAGGGCAGCTTCCCATACGCATGTGATCTACACTCTAATAATATCAGTGTTTACATTTGGCTTTTATTTTGGCTCATCGGAGGAGAGAAAGTCAGATCTTCACCTCCATCCTCTAAACAGAAATAGGGGATGCAGAAATAATTGTGTGCCTCACCGTCTTGAGGAGGCCAGGGCTCACAGGTCCCCAGAGGAGACACAACTTCTGGTGCAGGGTGACTATGGGTCCCAGCTGCCCCAAGGCACCTCTGACTTCAGCAGATCTGTCCCAATATCACCATAGGTGCCCTCCTACTACTTAGGCTGGGGTCTGGAAGACACGGACTCCAGTCTCAGCGTTGATATTCACCTGCCCCTTCAGCACGGGTCATTGATCTCCTGTACACATCACACTGTGATCAGCAAAGCAAACACCACCTCTGCCCTAAAGAAACTTCAGAAAGTGGCAAAGACAACGACAACTCTGAAAAAAAAAAAAAAACATACAGATTATAAGGCATAATGTGATTGTGATGGTGGAAAACATGCATAGGAGTCTACAGGCACCATGGACGTCAAGAGATGGGTAGGAGTCAGGTCATGAGAGTCAGCATTTGAGCTGGCTTTGAGGAGTGTGGGATGAACCTGGCCGGTAAACATGAGGGGAGAGCATTTCTGATGGAGAGAGCAGTGTGAGAGTTGATGAAGCCAAGGAGTATTTTTGGAGAAAGGTCAAGGCACAATACACCTAAGTCCGTGAAGGAGAGGAAGGGTACGAGAAGAAAACTGTTACTGGAAAGGCAGATCGAGTCCAGACTTTGAAGCACATGGGATACCAGGACTTCATTCTTCATACAATAAAGAGCCCCTGAGTGCTTTTTTAGCAGGCTATAACAGCGCAGCACAATCTGAACTTTAGGAAAAAAGACTAGAGAACACCAAAGGGAAATCAATGAGAGGGTGATTTCTGAAGTGGCCACCAGGGGGCACACTTACACTGACAGCTTTTCTGGTCCAGTAAAGAAGCAGGCCCAGGACAGGTACAAACACCAGGAACTGGAGCGGATCACGGATGGGAAGGGGTGAGGGCAGTGTAGGGTAATCAATGTGGCACTCGGAGCTAGAGGCATGGAATTTGTTATCATGTTAGGAAGCTTGAGATGAATGTGTGATGTGGGCAAGAGATAATGGAAAATCACATTTATTGAGTTCCTCATGCGTACCGGGGACGGTTGCTAGGTTCTTTTCTGCTCTCTCTAGCCTCTACATGATTTCCCCATGCACAGTCTAATTTTATAACCAACAAGACCATCTGAAAAGTTCTACTCCACGCCAAGCACGCTTCAAAGCACTTGAGATCTGTGGAGTGAACAAGACAACCTCTGCTCTCATGAGGCGTCTGTGATGTGTCGGGAGAGAGGGTCAAAAAGCAAGTGAACACACAAATGAAGTGACTCAAGTATTGAGAACTGCATCATGATAGTCGCCTGATGGTATGATCAAAAGACAGGGAAGAACTTCCAGTAAACAGATTGATGAATGAAAGTCTCTCTACGCTTTGAGTCGAAACCTGAATGATAAGAAGGAACCATTCAAGCAAAGAGCTTCCAGGAAAAGAGGTTTCCAGGCAGGGAGAACAGCAAGGGCAAAGGATCCCATGGAGGGAGTACACTTACCACTCTCCTGGGACAAAACGGCCCAAACAGTGTGGGTGCTCGGAGGAAGGTGGATCGGTCAGAGCCGAACTGGAGATGTGAGTGGTGGACCCATCCCCAAAGGCCCTATAGGCTATTACAAGGAATTCCGATTTTATTTAAACTTAAGGAAGGGTTCAGGCCAATACTCAACATCTGCTGGGCTTGGGACAAGAGGTTGTTTTTCTTTTTAATTTCTTTCTTTCTGGCTGTGCTGGATCTTCATTACTGTGTATGGGCTTTCTCTAGCTGCAGCGAGCAGGGGTTACTCTTTAGTGGCAGTGGCCCCTCACTGGAGTGGCTTCTCTGTTGCAGCTCATGGGCTCTAGAGCATAGGCTCCGTAGTTGTGGTGCACGAGCTTAGTTGCCCTGCAGCATTGTGGACAATCCCCTGGAGAAGGAAATGGCAACCCACTCCGGTATTCTTGCCTGGAGAATCCCATGGACAGAGGAGCCTGGCGGGTTACAGTCCACAGGGTGGCCAACAGTCGGACACAACTGAGCGACTAACACGCATGCACACACACACATGACTTCAATTCCCAGGAAGGTAAAAGGTGGAAAATAAAACATTTCGGAGCTAGAGGCATGGAATTTGTTATCTTAATTTTGAAAATGAAAAAGTTCATGCGGGACGGCTGCTAGGTTCTTTTCTGCTCTCTCTAGCCTCTACATGATTTCCCCATGCACAGTCTAATTTTATAACCAACAAGACCATCTGAAAAGTTCTACTCCACGCCAAGCACGCTTCAAAGCACTTGAGATCTGTGGAGTGAACAAGACAACCTCTGCTCTCATGAGGCGTCTGTGATGTGTCGGGAGAGAGGGTCAAAAAGCAAGTGAACACACAAATGAAGTGACTCAAGTATTGAGAACTGCATCATGATAGTCGCCTGATGGTATGATCAAAAGACAGGGAAGAACTTCCAGTAAACAGATTGATGAATGAAAGTCTCTCTACGCTTTGAGTCGAAACCTGAATGATAAGAAGGAACCATTCAAGCAAAGAGCTTCCAGGAAAAGAGGTTTCCAGGCAGGGAGAACAGCAAGGGCAAAGGATCCCATGGAGGGAGTACACTTACCACTCTCCTGGGACAAAACGGCCCAAACAGTGTGGGTGCTCGGAGGAAGGTGGATCGGTCAGAGCCGAACTGGAGATGTGAGTGGTGGACCCATCCCCAAAGGCCCTATAGGCTATTAAAAGGGAAATTTCCCGATTTTATTTAAACTTAAGGAAGGGTTCAGGCCAATACTCAACATCTGCTGGGCTTGGGACAAGAGGTTGTTTTTCTTTTTAATTTCTTTCTTTCTGGCTGTGCTGGATCTTCATTACTGTGTATGGGCTTTCTCTAGCTGCAGCGAGCAGGGGTTACTCTTTAGTGGCAGTGGCCCCTCACTGGAGTGGCTTCTCTGTTGCAGCTCATGGGCTCTAGAGCATAGGCTCCGTAGTTGTGGTGCACGAGCTTAGTTGCCCTGCAGCATTGTGGACAATCCCCTGGAGAAGGAAATGGCAACCCACTCCGGTATTCTTGCCTGGAGAATCCCATGGACAGAGGAGCCTGGCGGGTTACAGTCCACAGGGTGGCCAACAGTCGGACACAACTGAGCGACTAACACGCATGCACACACACACATGACTTCAATTCCCAGCCTCTTTTCACTAAGCATGTTGGCCATGTTGGTGGGATCTCCTCTAGGACTCAGGTCTACTAAATCTATCATGACCAGATGTCCCATAAACACAGGGAATTAAGTGGTGTTAAGCTGAACAGTCTGGGCCAACACCCAACACTTTATGAGCTTCCGCCCCAACTTGTGAGCTAGCAAAAAAAAAAAAAAAAAATCTATGTAGAAACATAGACAGTACTCACCCCAGAAGTGCTGACAGCTTTCAGTTGTACAGGGTTTTCAAGCCTCCAGGCAATTCCTTTTTATATCCTACACTGTCAACACATAGGCATCCTTACTAATTAGCGCTCTCAGGAATCGTCCCTCTAAAAGGGTCTCCTTCAAGCCATCAACCCCACCACTGGCCTCCACCCTGACACAGATGTTATCCCTCAAGGCTTTTCATCCTCCGTTTCCACTGTGAGAGTACTAATACCCGCAAAGAGACGTCCGCTAACAGCTAGAGCGCCGCCGAATGCCAGGTAAAACTGGTTGATCACTTGAAGAAGCCAGGACACTTCCAGCTGTTGGCGACAGAGGGCGCTGCTGCATCGCCATGGTCCCTAAGAGCTCTGTTCTCAGGCAAACTTCACCCAGTTAACTTCTCAGTAGAATTCACTGGGAGACCTGGAGATCAGAGTTGTGTTTGACTTCTGCAGAAAGAACAGGTGAAGAAGGTATCTTAGTTGCCTATAGCTGTGTAACAAACTATCCCAAACCTAGCGGCCCCAAAGAGCGACACTTAGGACTTCACAGAGTTTCTGAGGGTCTGGAATCTGGAAGCAGTTGGATGGTCCTGGCTGAAGGTCTTTTATGAGGCTGGGGTCCAGATTTAGCCAGACTACTATCAGGTTAGACTGGGGCTGAGAATTCACTTCTAAAACGGTGCACTCTCATGGCCAGCAAGGTGATGCTGGATGTGGGTTACAGGGTTTATCACTATGTGGCGTCTCCATTGGGCTGTTGGAGGGCCCTTATGTTGTGGAAGATACTTGTTAAACTATACATAGCGCCATCTCTGGGTGAGAGAGAAAAAAGAGTAGGTGGTCCATGGGAGTGTAGGTTGGGTAGAAGAAAAGATTCGTACCCCTCAGGTAGCCCTCCCTGTCAATACTTGGGCGAGATGCTTAACATCTCTGCCACCATTTACTCATCTAAAATAAGAAGCTCATACTAGGGAATTCCCTGGTGGTCCAGAGGCTAAGACACTGTGCTCCCAGTGCAGGGGGCCCAGGTTTGATCCCTGGTCAAGGAACTAGATCCCATATGCTACAACTGAGATTCAGTGCATCAATATATATATGCTCATACTAGTATCTGTATAGTTATGATGCATATGTGTTCAACTGTGTCCAACGCTTTGTGACCCCCACAGACTGTATCCCTCCAGGCTCCTCTGTCCATGGGATTTCCCAGGCAAGAATACTGGAGTAGATTGCCATTTTTCCCTCCAGAGAATCTTCCCAACACAGGGATCGAGCCCAAGTTTCTCTTGCCTCCTCCATTGACAGGTGGATTCCTTACCACTGTACCACCTGGAAAACCCCCATATACTTGACAGGGTGTTTTAAAGTTGAAATGGATTGATACTGAAAAATCCTCAGAATGATGCCCAGCATATAGTGGGTGCTATATGAGTGTCTTTTATAAATAAATCAATAAATCAGACAGTGACTCCATCAATAAATCAATAATACTGATAGCCTTTCATATTTTTAGTCTTGTCTGAGTAATCTTCTAATCTGAGTTACACTGGGAAACTGCTTCTACTGTTTGTCCCCATCCATTTTTTATCTGAAAACTCCAGGAGGAAGGAGTTGTCGAGACTGCTATGTAGGACAACAAGGAATCGTTGTAAATATCTTTCATGAACGTGGAATGATTTGTTGGCATGTCTCTAGTCTGTCTTCACTGTGCACTTACACAGAAGCTATTTTCTTTCTCATGCTCCCTGCGTTTTGTACAACATCCAGCTCACAAATAAATGGACACACCCAGATGACATTAATAATGCTATTTTTGATGATGATGATATAAAGGCTTCCAGAATCAGCAAGAGGCCTCCTGGACCATCTTTCCACAGGCGGGGCTGCTACACCATGTCTGGGTGAACCCTCCTCCCGCTGTGGGTGTGCTATTTTTGACCCTGGGAGAGTAGGTGACTAGCTATTTCCAAAGGGTGAGTGAGAACACGGTGGTCACGACCCTTTGGAATGGGTGGGGAAGGAATGAGGAAAGCCATGTCCTCTTTTTTGGCTTTGTCCTTTATCACTGTCCTGCCTGATTCCAGTTCCCTCATACTGCCTTCTTTCAGGTCAAAAAAAAAAGAAGAAAAATTTTGAATGTGGCATCCATAGTAATGAAAAGCACATTTTTAATTACATCAAAATATATATGTATCTGTTTTAGTTATGATGCATATGTGTTCAACTGTGTCCAACGCTATGTGACCCCCACAGACTGTATCCCTCCAGGCTCCTCTGTCCATGGGATTTCCCAGGCAAGAATACTGGAGTAGATTGCCATTTTTCCCTCCAGAGAATCTTCCCAACACAGGGATCGAGCCCAAGTTTCTCTTGCCTCCTCCATTGACAGGTGGATTCCTTACCACTGTACCACCTGGAAAACCCCCATATACTTGACAGGGTGTTTTAAAGTTGAAATGGATTGATACTGAAAAATCCTCAGAATGATGCCCAGCATATAGTGGGTGCTATATGAGTGTCTTTTATAAATAAATCAATAAATCAGACAGTGACTCCATCAATAAATCAATAATACTGATAGCCTTTCATATTTTTAGTCTTGTCTGAGTAATCTTCTAATCTGAGTTACACTGGGAAACTGCTTCTACTGTTTGTCCCCATCCATTTTTTATCTGAAAACTCCAGGAGGAAGGAGTTGTCGAGACTGCTATGTAGGACAACAAGGAATCGTTGTAAATATCTTTCATGAACGTGGAATGATTTGTTGGCATGTCTCTAGTCTGTCTTCACTGTGCACTTACACAGAAGCTATTTTCTTTCTCATGCTCCCTGCGTTTTGTACAACATCCAGCTCACAAATAAATGGACACACCCAGATGACATTAATAATGCTATTTTTGATGATGATGATATAAAGGCTTCCAGAATCAGCAAGAGGCCTCCTGGACCATCTTTCCACAGGCGGGGCTGCTACACCATGTCTGGGTGAACCCTCCTCCCGCTGTGGGTGTGCTATTTTTGACCCTGGGAGAGTAGGTGACTAGCTATTTCCAAAGGGTGAGTGAGAACACGGTGGTCACGACCCTTTGGAATGGGTGGGGAAGGAATGAGGAAAGCCATGTCCTCTTTTTTGGCTTTGTCCTTTATCACTGTCCTGCCTGATTCCAGTTCCCTCATACTGCCTTCTTTCAGGTCAAAAAAAAAAAGAAGAAAAATTTTGAATGTGGCATCCATAGTAATGAAAAGCACATTTTTAATTACATCAGAAAGTCTGCTAAGGGGCTGAGAGCTTTGGGAATCCAGTGATGTAACTAAAGCGGGTCAAGATTTAGTTATTCTGCACTAAAACCACATTTTTACTTAACATTATTTAAAACAAAATGCCAGTTTTACAAAATGAAAGGAACCACCACAGAGCATTGGAATGATCTTGTGAGACTTTCATGTAATTTTTAATTGGTTTGGCAGTTTCCTAACTCATTAATAGAAAGGATTATAGGAATATGACCATGTTCTATCTACTGTCATTTTTTCCTAAGTAAAATTGAATATCTTTTATAACAAAATTGAACTGATGATTCTCCTCTTCCCGCCCCAAAGTATATTTTTCCAAAATGACCTTGATCTAACCTTTTCTATAAACTAGATCCAGCTGCATCCAGAGTATGTCTAATGCAGCACGACCAGGGTGGTGCTGTTTTGACATAAGAACCCTGGCGTCCCCTGAGGCTCACGGTGGGAAATTTGCCAATCTTCAACACCTGATTTCTCTCTGCAGGCAGCCTTCCCTTCTGCCGAAGTGGTGTGAGACCTGCAAATTAGAACGCTAAGTCTTTCCCTGACATCTAGTGTCAGTGTGTGAAATAACAGATCGGGAACCAGCCACTCACTAGGATAAAGATATTCACATCATACAGTGCTCCTCGAGGGCTGCCGGCTCTTGGTCCCAGCCCTGCAAGGTCCATCACGAAGCAGCTGGCAACTTCACACCTCACAGGTAGCCCTAAGTCAGGAGGAGTGAAGAGGGACCTGGAAAATGGAGATGCATTAATTTTCTTAATGTGAAATAGGCCTGATCGACTCCGGGCTAATACCACATGTTTTGCGCTTATTTATCTTCTGGCTGAAAACCAAAAATCAGAAACCATGGCTTCTGTCTTCATAAACTATCTTTTTATTCCATGTCCTTCTATTCTGAATCTTCTCTGACTCATTCTCTGCCTTCTCCTGAATGTTTTACTCTTGATTTCTCTGTTATGTGGAATTTTTACAGATTGTACAATATAGGTCAACAGATGCCAATGCAGAAAGAGATGGGTGGGAGTAGCTGCTGACTTCTGTGTCTTCACACTTGCTAGCTAGCCCCCTGTACTGATGCACCATGCTTTCTAGCAGAGAGATCATTGCCCCCTTACATTTCAGTCCTTCAGCCTCCTTAGCCAATGATGTCATTGATATAAGTGAGAAGGTACCATCTTCACTCTGAAAATGACTGCCCAGACCATATTTTCCAAAATGCAGCAGGACCCAGGGTTCCTGAACTGCAGTGACTACAAGGAAATGAGAATCACCTGGCAAATAGACACAGTCAGTCGAGGGATCAGGGAAGGGGGAAGGTTCCTGAGAATCAGAACCATCAATGTCAAGAGAAGAACGAGAGGCTATGAATAGCTAGAGTGTCCTCTTCCCGCCCCAAAGTATATTTTTCCAAAATGACCTTGATCTAACCTTTTCTATAAACTAGATCCAGCTGCATCCAGAGTATGTCTAATGCAGCACGACCAGGGTGGTGCTGTTTTGACATAAGAACCCTGGCGTCCCCTGAGGCTCACGGTGGGAAATTTGCCAATCTTCAACACCTGATTTCTCTCTGCAGGCAGCCTTCCCTTCTGCCGAAGTGGTGTGAGACCTGCAAATTAGAACGCTAAGTCTTTCCCTGACATCTAGTGTCAGTGTGTGAAATAACAGATCGGGAACCAGCCACTCACTAGGATAAAGATATTCACATCATACAGTGCTCCTCGAGGGCTGCCGGCTCTTGGTCCCAGCCCTGCAAGGTCCATCACGAAGCAGCTGGCAACTTCACACCTCACAGGTAGCCCTAAGTCAGGAGGAGTGAAGAGGGACCTGGAAAATGGAGATGCATTAATTTTCTTAATGTGAAATAGGCCTGATCGACTCCGGGCTAATACCACATGTTTTGCGCTTATTTATCTTCTGGCTGAAAACCAAAAATCAGAAACCATGGCTTCTGTCTTCATAAACTATCTTTTTATTCCATGTCCTTCTATTCTGAATCTTCTCTGACTCATTCTCTGCCTTCTCCTGAATGTTTTACTCTTGATTTCTCTGTTATGTGGAATTTTTACAGATTGTACAATATAGGTCAACAGATGCCAATGCAGAAAGAGATGGGTGGGAGTAGCTGCTGACTTCTGTGTCTTCACACTTGCTAGCTAGCCCCCTGTACTGATGCACCATGCTTTCTAGCAGAGAGATCATTGCCCCCTTACATTTCAGTCCTTCAGCCTCCTTAGCCAATGATGTCATTGATATAAGTGAGAAGGTACCATCTTCACTCTGAAAATGACTGCCCAGACCATATTTTCCAAAATGCAGCAGGACCCAGGGTTCCTGAACTGCAGTGACTACAAGGAAATGAGAATCACCTGGCAAATAGACACAGTCAGTCGAGGGATCAGGGAAGGGGGAAGGTTCCTGAGAATCAGAACCATCAATGTCAAGAGAAGAACGAGAGGCTATGAATAGCTAGAGTGTCCTCTTCTCCAGGTAGCCCCCTGAAATCACTTCAGTCCAGTTGATATGTGTCTCCTTAGATAATGTGAAACTTACTCAATAACCCATAACAGACTTCAACAATATTCCCTGCCATGAAATTTCCTGCAAATATATCCTCTATACCTGGTCCTTTGACAGAAGTCTATTTCTCCTTCATCTTGAGTTAAAATTCTTTCATCCCTTCCATGTTTCATCTGTTCGACAAATATGCATTCAGTGTCTTCTATGACAGCCAGGCAATGGAGAGGATGGCAAGCAAACAATGGAAGAAAACAGCATAGAGGAAGCACTGCAGGTACTTATAGTCAGGGAGGCGAGGAACTTGCTGTTAATTACATCGTGTCTCCGTAGTTTTTGTGATCTGGCCCTGACTCTGAACCCCTCAAACCACTGTCTCTGCCTCACAGCCTGGAGATCTGTAAGGCACTCCTGGTTGTTTTTTTACAATCTGTTTATCGCTTTTTGTTTCTAAATAATCAAGTCTGGCATGAGGCTCCTCCCCCTTCTGTTTCTGTCTCATAGACTGCTCAGGTGAGCCGGCAGTCCATAGGCATGTCCCCGTAGTCCGTGGCTGCGGCATGGGCAGGTGAGGTCAGGCAAGAGAACCAGCCCCTTCCACTGAGCTACACTGTCCAGCATGATGGGAAACAGGGCTGGGTATATTCTCTGTGCAGTCTTGTCTCCGGTCGTTCTAGAAGGTTCCCAATGGCTAGTTCAGGTAAGCATCAACGACACCATCAGCATGTCCCTGTGTGAAGGGTGGAGAGACGAGGCCTCCAATGACGTCTTGTACATCTCTTCCGCTTATGAGCCTGATCTGCCTCTATGAAACAGCAGGTTTCCTTTATATATGTAAATAATGAATTCTTCACCCTTTCCAAAAAAAAAAAGCAAATTTCCTAACAGCAGCTTTGTTGGCTCAAATTTCAAGAAGCTGCTTCCCAAAAAAGGAGGGGGTTGCAAGGAGTATAAATAAGGAAAAGATAGGAAAATTAATAAACACTAAAGGTCAACAACTGTCCCCCTAAAACAGCAAAAATATCTTTGAAGACTGATTTTTTTCCTTATTATTTTTCAGAGGTGAAACTTCAAGTGAATATATATAAGTACCTGACTTGGACAAACATGGTGAATTTGTCTAAAATATGGTAAAAATTGTGCCAACCTCATTGGAATAAACGCCTCCTCTTACTCTGTATTTCAAATTTAGTGACTCCAGAATGCATGTTGTGAGCCAAATGGCACAGAGGAAGACGCCCTTGAAACTCAGAATAGGAAATTCTTAAGGCATTTTTTAAGCACAATTAGTTCTTTTTATTTTAGTTTAATCCATTTTGCAAGAGGATGGCAAGCAAACAATGGAAGAAAACAGCATAGAGGAAGCACTGCAGGTACTTATAGTCAGGGAGGCGAGGAACTTGCTGTTAATTACATCGTGTCTCCGTAGTTTTTGTGATCTGGCCCTGACTCTGAACCCCTCAAACCACTGTCTCTGCCTCACAGCCTGGAGATCTGTAAGGCACTCCTGGTTGTTTTTTTACAATCTGTTTATCGCTTTTTGTTTCTAAATAATCAAGTCTGGCATGAGGCTCCTCCCCCTTCTGTTTCTGTCTCATAGACTGCTCAGGTGAGCCGGCAGTCCATAGGCATGTCCCCGTAGTCCGTGGCTGCGGCATGGGCAGGTGAGGTCAGGCAAGAGAACCAGCCCCTTCCACTGAGCTACACTGTCCAGCATGATGGGAAACAGGGCTGGGTATATTCTCTGTGCAGTCTTGTCTCCGGTCGTTCTAGAAGGTTCCCAATGGCTAGTTCAGGTAAGCATCAACGACACCATCAGCATGTCCCTGTGTGAAGGGTGGAGAGACGAGGCCTCCAATGACGTCTTGTACATCTCTTCCGCTTATGAGCCTGATCTGCCTCTATGAAACAGCAGGTTTCCTTTATATATGTAAATAATGAATTCTTCACCCTTTCCAAAAAAAAAAAAAAAGCAAATTTCCTAACAGCAGCTTTGTTGGCTCAAATTTCAAGAAGCTGCTTCCCAAAAAAGGAGGGGGTTGCAAGGAGTATAAATAAGGAAAAGATAGGAAAATTAATAAACACTAAAGGTCAACAACTGTCCCCCTAAAACAGCAAAAATATCTTTGAAGACTGATTTTTTTCCTTATTATTTTTCAGAGGTGAAACTTCAAGTGAATATATATAAGTACCTGACTTGGACAAACATGGTGAATTTGTCTAAAATATGGTAAAAATTGTGCCAACCTCATTGGAATAAACGCCTCCCTCTTACTCTGTATTTCAAATTTAGTGACTCCAGAATGCATGTTGTGAGCCAAATGGCACAGAGGAAGACGCCCTTGAAACTCAGAATAGGAAATTCTTAAGGCATTTTTTAAGCACAATTAGTTCTTTTTATTTTAGTTTAATCCATTTTGCAATCCCAAGTCTTTCCTTCAGCAAAACAAACGATGTTAGTCCTCTTTAGAAAAGCTAGAGAAAGTAAAAGAAAATACAGATATTACCAAGTTGAATTACCTTCCACTGTTTTTCATTGTCTGGATGGATAACCCCATATGTTTAGAGGATCTACGGCAAAGATAGAAACTTAGACCAGCAGGGAGAGAGGAAATGTATGAAGAACCAAAGTTCAGGCACTGTGATTTGAAAACCAACATCTGTCCCTCTCATCCAAAGCCTCTCATAATTTACTACAAAGTAAACAGCAAGAATCGATTTCTGCCCTTCAGCCTCCCTATCTGCCATTTATCAGTGTTTACCTCCTGGAGACTTGGTGTCAGAAAAGCACTGTTCATCAAATCTTTTCATAACAACACATTACAAACTACAGAAAAAGCAGAGATTTCAATTAGTTTTATTAGTGTATCATAATGCCTTCTTCAGCCAATCAACATTCAGGGTCAACCTGAAGCCAATTTTTCTCCTCCAGAACCATTTTTAAAATTTTTTTATTTCTTTATTTTTTATTTCCCTACATGGCATGCAGGATCTTCATTTCCCAACCAGGGATGGAACCTGCACCCCCTGAATTGGGAGCATGGAATCTTAACCACTAGACCGCTAGGGAAATCTTACCTCCTAGACCATTTTAACAGAGAAGACCTTGAGAGAAATTCTTCTGTTGTAAGTAGCTCAGTATATTTCTTTTTTTTTTTTTTCCCATCCATAGATTTCTTTTTGCTTAAGCTTCTCAGAACTGAGACTTTCCAGGCTGACTCTGAAGAAGTTTTCTGAGAGGACAACTAAACTTTATGTGAAAAAATAGTAGCAATGCCCCCCTCCAATTCCTTCACTAAAAGTGTTCCAAAGATGACCCAGTTTGCTCAGAGGGCCAAAATACATGGTCATCTGTACATTGTATCTTGTTCTCATGAAACTCATTTAACCAAAAGGTTTACTAAAATCACAGTTCTGGAAAGAGCTTGGAGAAAGCATGGGGTAAACTCGAAGACTTTAAACACTCAGACGGTTTTAAGCCATTAGCTTTTTATTTTAGTTTAATCCATTTTGCAATCCCAAGTCTTTCCTTCAGCAAAACAAACGATGTTAGTCCTCTTTAGAAAAGCTAGAGAAAGTAAAAGAAAATACAGATATTACCAAGTTGAATTACCTTCCACTGTTTTTCATTGTCTGGATGGATAACCCCATATGTTTAGAGGATCTACGGCAAAGATAGAAACTTAGACCAGCAGGGAGAGAGGAAATGTATGAAGAACCAAAGTTCAGGCACTGTGATTTGAAAACCAACATCTGTCCCTCTCATCCAAAGCCTCTCATAATTTACTACAAAGTAAACAGCAAGAATCGATTTCTGCCCTTCAGCCTCCCTATCTGCCATTTATCAGTGTTTACCTCCTGGAGACTTGGTGTCAGAAAAGCACTGTTCATCAAATCTTTTCATAACAACACATTACAAACTACAGAAAAAGCAGAGATTTCAATTAGTTTTATTAGTGTATCATAATGCCTTCTTCAGCCAATCAACATTCAGGGTCAACCTGAAGCCAATTTTCTCCTCCAGAACCATTTTAAAATTTTTTATTTCTTTATTTTTATTTCCTACATGGCATGCAGGATCTTCATTTCCCAACCAGGGATGGAACCTGCACCCCCTGAATTGGGAGCATGGAATCTTAACCACTAGACCGCTAGGGAAATCTTACCTCCTAGACCATTTTAACAGAGAAGACCTTGAGAGAAATTCTTCTGTTGTAAGTAGCTCAGTATATTTCTTTTTTTTTTTTTTTCCCATCCATAGATTTCTTTTTGCTTAAGCTTCTCAGAACTGAGACTTTCCAGGCTGACTCTGAAGAAGTTTTCTGAGAGGACAACTAAACTTTATGTGAAAAAATAGTAGCAATGCCCCCCTCCAATTCCTTCACTAAAAGTGTTCCAAAGATGACCCAGTTTGCTCAGAGGGCCAAAATACATGGTCATCTGTACATTGTATCTTGTTCTCATGAAACTCATTTAACCAAAAGGTTTACTAAAATCACAGTTCTGGAAAGAGCTTGGAGAAAGCATGGGGTAAAACTTGCCTCAGAAAGTTAACTATCTAAACCTAGACTCACAAAGGGCTTCCTGACATAAAAATTTCAAAGGACTGATAGAGGCCCCCTGGAATTACAAATGGAGGACTTGTGAGGGCTGGCCCAAGCTCCACAGAAAAGCGTTGTGATTCACGACTATCTATAAAACAAATAGCCAATAAGGATCTATTGTGATGCTTCCCTGATGGTTCAGCTGGAAAAAAAAAAAAATCCTCCTGAAGGGTAGGAGACAGAGGTTCCATTCCTGGATCAGAAAAAATCCCCTGGAGGAGGAAATGGCTACCCAGTACAGTATTCTTGCCTTGGAGGGTTACAGTCCATGGGGCTCCAAATAGTGGAACAGGACTGAGCAACAGCACAAGAAACTCTACTCAGTACTCTGTAATGATCTATATGGGAATAGAATCCTAAAAAAGAGTGGATATGTGTATAACTGATTCACTTTACTGTACAACAGAAACAGACATAACATTGTAAATCAACTCCAATTAAAATGTAATTTAAATTTTTTGAAAATATAATCAGAGAGGCAACTATTTCTTTTTCCAGAGAGACTGTACCAGAAGTGTATGAGAATTCTGGTTACTACATTTCTTCACCAGCGTTTGAAAACATTCAGTCGTTTTCATTTCACCCATCCCTGTGAGTGCAGAAATCTATCACATTATATTTTACTGATTATTTCCTCAACAAATAAAAAATGTTGAACTGTCCCCAAAATGGTGTTGTGATTAATTGGTAGTGGCTGCCAAAGGTAGGGCAAAATGTTGACTCTGGCCTAAATTATCCAAGAAAGGGCCTATTTTCTTCTCTTAAATTTGCTCTTCCTCCATTGTACATTCTAGTTCTATTTTTTCATTAACCAATCCCTTATAAAGACCTTTCAGAATCACGTTCCACCTTAGTCTTCTCATCCGGACACATCAAAAAGTCTTTTCCTCTTTCATCCTGGGACCTATTTTCCAACCCTTTAATCATCTTTGTTGCATGTTCCTGCAGTCACACCAAGCTCTTCCCATCCCTTTGAACCATAGTGACCAATGCTGAACACAGTCCTCTAATTCAGACTATAATCTGACTAATTCAGAATATAGGGAAACTATTGCTCTCATTTGCATATTTCTCCATACAGCCTCGTATCTCACAAGCTTGTTCATGACCTCACCTGACTCCTGTCCTTGCCAGGTCCCTGTTACCTGTGTCCTGGCATCAGACTGGACCTCTCATTGGTGAGACTGATGTTCAGATGATAATGTTTAGCATCACAGTATTTCGTCCCAAAGAAGTCTTCATGTTGAGGATAACAGTGTTTGGTAAAAAGTTAAAAATGTCTTTAAAAGGGGGAAAAAAGACAAACGTTTTTAAAACAAAAGCAGATGTCAAACGAGTTCCAGAGGGAAAGTTTGTATAAGGCAATGTTTCTGAAAAGCGAATTTAAGCAAATCCGATATTTTAACAAGAAGCATTGTAGGACACTGAATTAAAACTTCGTGTCCTAGATCCACGCCCTGTCCTCTTGTGATTTTTCCCTGGTCACTACTCCTGAATGACCTTGCTCCCGCATGGAGTTACAAGATCGGAACTAACACAAACGGAAAATGTTAAGTTGAGGAAGCCAGACGTGGCCATAAAATCATTTAAAAGTAAAAGTTAAATTGAGTGACAGTTGAATCAGAACGAATATAAGAAGTGTCCCCGCACCCCGTCCCAAGCAAGTTAACCCAAAAGCAAAGAACGTACCCAGAAAAACTTATCTACAGTGTACACAGGAGAAATAGGCATTTCCCTGGGGGTTTACATTCTGGGTGCTTCAGAGACCTCCAGGACCACTCTAGAATGGAACCCTTAAAGATTTTCCTAGAACCTCTTTAAAATTGAAGTAGTATCGGGGCCGGGGAGGGGGAGGGGGCAGGTGCGCTCCATAGTTCCAACTCTTTGCAACCCCATGAAGGGGAGAGTTGCCTAACTGTCCAGCTTGCTCCTCTTCTCCTTCAAATTAATTCTTTTTTCAATTTTCCTGTTTCATTAATAGCATGTCCAGTTTCCCAATGTCCAGCCTCATAACATCAGAATAGTCTTCATTGGCGTCTCCTTGAATTCCTGCTGAATCACTGGCTGTCTAAGTCATGTCTTTCGCTTAAATATCTTCCATTCCCACCCATCTACCCTGTCCAGTTTCTTCAGTTGTATTTCTTTCATCAGCGACTGCAACTGTCTTCTTTCTCTTCCTCTGGAACACAATCATCTGTTAAAGTCATCCTCTCAAAGCACACTCTAGATGTGTCATGCCCCCCACCAAAACAAAACAAACAAACAAAAAAAAACATTTAATAATTTCTCATGATCCCATCCAGTTGCAAATTTCTAGCTCTTCTCAGAGCCCCTTCTGCAGCAGAAATCCCAATCCACCTTTCCAAATAGGTCACTTAGTCCAGCTAGTTTTCTCTCCTCTGTGTTTTTCAACCCATCCTTCTCTACTAGCTTCCCTCTTTCTCCCATGAGTACAACTTGCAAAATTTTACCCCCTCTTTGAGTTCATCTCAGAAACTCCTTAGAGGCATAAGCCCACAGAGCACAGCAAAATTAGGGCCGGAGCAGATTTCTCTAAAATAGTAGCCACTCTATCCCAGGTATAAGGGATATACTACTTGGGAAATCCATGGATGGCTCCAGGGGAATTTGTCAGTGTCCTAAATTTCATGAGAAAAATGTAGGTATGTATGTTTTGCAAATATGATTTTTAATCAAATTTAATGACCCTAAAAAGATTTTTAAACACCCACCTAAGGACATCTTTGTGTATCCCTGGGTGGCTCAGTTGGTAAAGAATCAACGTGCAATGCAGGAGACCTGGGTTTGATCCCTGGATCAAGAAGGTCCCCCAGAGAAGGGCATGGCTACCCACTCCAGCATTCTTGTCTGGAGAAGTCCATGGACAAATTAGCTTGGCAGGCTTGAGTCCACAGGGTCGCAAAGAGTTGGAGACAACTGAGAGGCTGACACACAAGGGAGTCTTTCCCCAGCTCTTTCTCAGCATCAATCATGAAACACGTGCATTGGAACCATTTGTTCAGTTCTCCTTAGATGGGATCTGCCACCCATTGCATTACCCCAGCACCTTCCCTGGCACTTCTCACACAGTTATAGTAAACATCTGCTAATCGCCAGGCAGGATGCCGCATGCTGACAATAATAAATGACAAGTAGCCTCCCTGTCCTCGAAAGGAAGCCATGCAATTAAACCCACAATTAAAATAGTCAGCGACAAGCATTCTGATGGAATATATACAAGGTATTATGGAAACATTGATGAAGGGCATCCCAGTAGGACCTGGGGCTGCCTGGCCACCCTTCCAGAGATGAAGAATGTGCTCAGTCTTGAGGAATCAGAAGTGAGGACCGAGACACTGACGGAAGGAGGGAAAGGGGAATAGAATAGGGAAAGACCCTCCAAAGCATGGAGCAAGTAGTACATTTTAGCTCGAGCATAGAATGGAGAAGGGAGGGAGAGGTGGCGATGGACAGGTTCTGCATTTTATCATGAACAGCCTGAAGGTGCCAAGGAAGGATTAAAAGCAGAGGAAGGACATGGTGGTATTTGCATTTTAAGCAATCATCTTTGCAACAGAGTGGAAAATGAGTTAGAGCTGTGAATTCTTAAGAGATTTTTCAGCTACTTTAAATAAATGCTATTAAAAGTCTAAACTAATATCACAGCAAAATGGGAAACTACTTGGGAAATCCATGGATGGCTCCAGGGGAATTTGTCAGTGTCCTAAATTTCATGAGAAAAATGTAGGTATGTATGTTTTGCAAATATGATTTTTAATCAAATTTAATGACCCTAAAAAGATTTTTAAACACCCACCTAAGGACATCTTTGTGTATCCCTGGGTGGCTCAGTTGGTAAAGAATCAACGTGCAATGCAGGAGACCTGGGTTTGATCCCTGGATCAAGAAGGTCCCCCAGAGAAGGGCATGGCTACCCACTCCAGCATTCTTGTCTGGAGAAGTCCATGGACAAATTAGCTTGGCAGGCTTGAGTCCACAGGGTCGCAAAGAGTTGGAGACAACTGAGAGGCTGACACACAAGGGAGTCTTTCCCCAGCTCTTTCTCAGCATCAATCATGAAACACGTGCATTGGAACCATTTGTTCAGTTCTCCTTAGATGGGATCTGCCACCCATTGCATTACCCCAGCACCTTCCCTGGCACTTCTCACACAGTTATAGTAAACATCTGCTAATCGCCAGGCAGGATGCCGCATGCTGACAATAATAAATGACAAGTAGCCTCCCTGTCCTCGAAAGGAAGCCATGCAATTAAACCCACAATTAAAATAGTCAGCGACAAGCATTCTGATGGAATATATACAAGGTATTATGGAAACATTGATGAAGGGCATCCCAGTAGGACCTGGGGCTGCCTGGCCACCCTTCCAGAGATGAAGAATGTGCTCAGTCTTGAGGAATCAGAAGTGAGGACCGAGACACTGACGGAAGGAGGGAAAGGGGAATAGAATAGGGAAAGACCCTCCAAAGCATGGAGCAAGTAGTACATTTTAGCTCGAGCATAGAATGGAGAAGGGAGGGAGAGGTGGCGATGGACAGGTTCTGCATTTTATCATGAACAGCCTGAAGGTGCCAAGGAAGGATTAAAAGCAGAGGAAGGACATGGTGGTATTTGCATTTTAAGCAATCATCTTTGCAACAGAGTGGAAAATGAGTTAGAGCTGTGAATTCTTAAGAGATTTTTCAGCTACTTTAAATAAATGCTATTAAAAGTCTAAACTAATATCACAGCAAAAGGGCTAGAAAGAAAGGGAAAGAGTCTAGAAATATTTAGGAGCTAAAATCAACAAGATGCCATTATTAATTGTACATGAAGAATGAGGGCAAAGGCAGAATGATCCTCTGGTTTCCAGCATCTAAGTTCATCTAGGCAATGGGTGGTTGTTTTCTGAGACAAAGGACACACAGGGGAAGGAATGTACTGGGTTCTGGTGAGTTTGTGGTGCTTGTGAGAACTGGAGCCAGAAAATTGGTCTGAATCAAGATGCATGTTTTGAAATCATTACGGATCAGTGGTGATTCACTGTATGAATTTTAAGTCTCTCATGCAGAATACAGAGATCAAATGAGCAGGGGGCCAAGGAAACCAACTAAACAAAGGAAAAAGCATGTTCACTGGGCTAGGGAACCTGAAGGGTCCACTGACTCTCAGGAGAGCAACCGTTTTGGAATGATGAGGGCAGAAGCAGATTGACTTGTGTGAGGCTATAAAAAAAGAGAGTGAGGCGTCAGGCTAGAACTCCAGCGCCCTTAGACCAGGAGATGGGGCCTTTCCCAGGCCCGTGTTCTATGGCTCTGCCCTTCCTTCAGCCACACGCCTCCGTGGGCAAGAAGTTCTTGGACTCGGAGCTAAAGGAGCAAGCCGAGGGGAGTCCACACTCTCCTTCCAGACTATGTTCTGATTTTTCAGAGCCCCCAATTCCCTGTCCAAATGTCCCCAAGCTCATTTGTAGCCTCCCTCCCTTAGGCTTTCTCTCAAGTTCAGTCCACACAGAGGACAGACCGTGACACGAGAGTGTACACTCTTGGCTCAAGAACTGGCTGAGGGGATGGCCGTTTGAAGTGTGGGGAAGCGGGGAGGGCTGATCTTTGAGGTGTGGGCAGGGGTCTCCATGGTCATGCTATCAAGCTCACTTAAGATGACGGATGGAGCCAGAATTGAGCAGTGAGGAAGCAGGCTGGAAGCCAGAAACCTGGCACCAGTCCTCCTCTGCAAAACTATGTTCAACCCTGGAAACTCTGAGAATTCTAAACTTTTGATTCTGACCTTCTAGGCATGTATTTACCAAGGTAGACCCATAGAACATACACTTTATTTAGCAGCTCATTAACTTGATGTGTAACTTTGAAATATTTAGACATGGGGATTCCCTGGCATCCAGTGGTGAAGGCTCTGCCCTTTCACTGCCAAGGGCGTGGATTCAATCCCTGGTTGGGGAACTAAGATCCTACATGCTGCATGGCTCAGCTAAATAAATATTCAGGCACAATGTGCAGACCCCATTTCTGCTCTTAGGTGGGTCCTCACAGACAGCAAGAGCTAAAGCATTAGGGTAGAAAGGAGTGTTTTGTTTTCTTTTGCTTACAGTAAGATAAAATTAAACATATTTTATCCACAAGAGAACATTTCCAGAGAAGAGAGAGAGAGAGGTTAGAGATATAGGAAGAAAAGATGTGCCAAAAAGTATCTTTAAGGAGTTAAAATAGGGCTTCCCTGGTGGTCCAGTGGGTAAAGACACTGCCTTGCAGCGCAAGGGACGCCGGTTTGATCCCTGGCCTGGGAAGATCCCACGTGCCGCAGAGTGGCTGGACCAATGTGTCCAACTACCGAGCTCTGGAGTGCATGCTCCCAGAGCCAGTGCTCTGCAGCGAGAGAGGCCACCACGATGGGAGGCCCACACAGGCCAAAGAACAAAGATAAATAAATGAAACACCAATAGAAGTGCCCCCACCCCCGCCACCGCAATAAAGAGTTGCCTGCGTTCAGCACTATTCACAACAGATAGGATATAGAGGAATGGACAAGAAAATGTGGTGGAATAATACAATGGAATATTACTCAGCCATAAAAAGGAGTGAAATTGTGCCATTTGCTAAGACGTGGATGGACCTAGAGACTGTCATACAGAAGTAAGTCAGAAAAACAAATACTTATATTAACGTATATATGTGGAATCTAGAAAAATAGTGCAGGTGATCTTATTTGCAAATAGAAGTAGAGACACAGTCATAGAGAACAAACATATGAATACCAAGAAGGGTAATGGTGAGGACTGGAATGAATTAGGAGATTGCAGTTGACATCTATACACTATTGATACTAAGTACAAAATAGATAATTAATGAGAACCTACTGTAAACATCAAGTAACTCTACCTCAGTGCTCTGTGCTTACTTAAATGGGAAGGAACTCCAAAAAAGGGGGGGGATATATGTATAGCTGTACAATAGAAACTAACACAACATTGTAAAGCAACTAGACTCCAATAAAAGCTAATGTTAAAAAAAGATCTGTCTGCATTGATCTTCTATCTTTCCTTCCAGGAGATCTGACAAGTATTAAAAATGAGAGGGAAAGAATTTTAAAATTACCCTGGAGAAATAAATTAGTAGAGTCAGTTCAAGTATGCCATGTTGAAGTGGGTTTGAGAACTTGGATTATGGAAGGAAATCTGGCTTTAAATATTACTGCCAGAATGATTTTAAAGTTTTAAAATCAAGGGGACCAAGTGTCAGATTCATTAGTGTAATGGATCACACTCTTAAACTTAGTACTATAATTCCCCAACCTGATTCTGCAATGACTAGTTACCTGAAGAGCTATTGCAAAATTGCAGCCAACTACTCAAAATAGGTTTACTTTTGATTCATCTTCAAAATTATAGCTATGTATGCCCTTTGTCATGATTTTATGAGAGGGAGGGAAAGTTGTGAAATCAAACTAAAATAGTAAGATGTCATCATTTCCAAAAACCCGTCCATTATTACACCAAGGAGTTGGATTCATTCTAATGCTCCTAGGTAAACTGGATTTAAGCTATTGATATGCTAATAAGAGTAAAAATTAAGATTATTTCTAAACCATGTGATCAGAGAATAGAACAAGCAGACCCAGCGTAAGAATTCCCAATTTACAAAATAATGTATTCATAGCCAGTCAGAGTCATGCTACATGCCATGTTCTCCTGTATTCAATGGCAAACCCTGACATGACCAGGGAAGATGGATGTCTAGGCAGCCACGTACCCTTGAAGACAGACCCCTATTTGTTTTCCATCTCCACCTCCATCAGATCCACTCCTCTTCTCATGAAGAGTCTGGAGGGTAACAGAGAGCCCACAGTCATAGAGAACAAACATATGAATACCAAGAAGGGTAATGGTGAGGACTGGAATGAATTAGGAGATTGCAGTTGACATCTATACACTATTGATACTAAGTACAAAATAGATAATTAATGAGAACCTACTGTAAACATCAAGTAACTCTACCTCAGTGCTCTGTGCTTACTTAAATGGGAAGGAACTCCAAAAAAGGGGGGGGATATATGTATAGCTGTACAATAGAAACTAACACAACATTGTAAAGCAACTAGACTCCAATAAAAGCTAATGTTAAAAAGATCTGTCTGCATTGATCTTCTATCTTTCCTTCCAGGAGATCTGACAAGTATTAAAAATGAGAGGGAAAGAATTTTAAAATTACCCTGGAGAAATAAATTAGTAGAGTCAGTTCAAGTATGCCATGTTGAAGTGGGTTTGAGAACTTGGATTATGGAAGGAAATCTGGCTTTAAATATTACTGCCAGAATGATTTTAAAGTTTTAAAATCAAGGGGACCAAGTGTCAGATTCATTAGTGTAATGGATCACACTCTTAAACTTAGTACTATAATTCCCCAACCTGATTCTGCAATGACTAGTTACCTGAAGAGCTATTGCAAAATTGCAGCCAACTACTCAAAATAGGTTTACTTTTGATTCATCTTCAAAATTATAGCTATGTATGCCCTTTGTCATGATTTTATGAGAGGGAGGGAAAGTTGTGAAATCAAACTAAAATAGTAAGATGTCATCATTTCCAAAAACCCGTCCATTATTACACCAAGGAGTTGGATTCATTCTAATGCTCCTAGGTAAACTGGATTTAAGCTATTGATATGCTAATAAGAGTAAAAATTAAGATTATTTCTAAACCATGTGATCAGAGAATAGAACAAGCAGACCCAGCGTAAGAATTCCCAATTTACAAAATAATGTATTCATAGCCAGTCAGAGTCATGCTACATGCCATGTTCTCCTGTATTCAATGGCAAACCCTGACATGACCAGGGAAGATGGATGTCTAGGCAGCCACGTACCCTTGAAGACAGACCCCTATTTGTTTTCCATCTCCACCTCCATCAGATCCACTCCTCTTCTCATGAAGAGTCTGGAGGGGTAACAGAGAGCCCCAGGTTCCAAAGTCTGGCTAATTCATTTCCCATTGAAGATAACAATAGCTTAATCATTATTAAACTCATTTTCCAGGTTAGATGTACAGAAGTCCCTTTAGCCCATATCATAAGTTAGATGGCATCAAATTGTCTCTGTGGACAATATGTTCTGAGTTCTAAACCATCAGTTTAAGAAGATAACTCTTGGAACCGACCCACATAGGTCTCTAAGAGGCTATCCATATCCCATGCAATTCAATTAATTTAACTTAAGAGATGTTGAAATCATATTTTCAGGTTCCATGGTGGGGAGGTATATGTATTACTCTGTGCAGTTGTTTTATCCAATGCCTCCAGGAACTGAAAGACCTCACCTGGAAACCATTCATCATATTGGTATCAACATGAGGCTGGGTATGCAGCACCAACTCTGCTTTCCATGCTTGATTCCAGTCCTTTTTGACCCAGAAAGCCTCAAAGCTTTCTTTCTCTCATCCAGATACATCCCAGGTTGTGCAATGAATGGGTTCCTGCAAATGTATGTGGTGTGTACCTTTGTGAATTCCTTAATACATTGAAGACAACATGAGTGGAATTGGCTACTTCAAAGAAAATGCACAAGAGTCTCCTTTCTGAGTATCATATGCCATTCTGATGTAAGATAATAATAGCCTCTCTCTAATGTATTAGCTTGTGAAGTTCCATTTTTTGCTCAAGAGGTTTAATGAAAGCAAGATAAAACTATACTTTCGTAACATTCAGTTGTCTGAAAGAGTCACTGTAGAAATGCCTAATGTATTACCAGAGAGTAGCTTACTCTCTCAGGTAAGTGTCAAGTTGTCCAAATCAAACTGATTGACAACTTAATTAGGAATAAATGTCATACACTTTTAGAAAGAAAACACCCACACAGTATAGGGAATCAGAATCTGTTTTTATATGCCTAGAGTTATAAACATTTGTATCAAAATATTTACAATTATAGTGTATGAAATATCCATCTATTAAGAAGCCAAATACAGTACTAGAACAATCCACCAACATAATGCAAATTACATGAGACATAAATGGCACAGAAACGAAGTAAAAGACAAGGGATACATGGTTCACTCCAGTCATAGTTTAGCTTTTTAGCACAATGCTTGTATCTCTTTTGGATATATCTGATGGCTAAGTCCGCCTCTGCACTCAAGAGTGCAGATCATCTATCATCATATGATCAGTCAATCATAATTTAAAAGCTCATCAGTTTTTTTGCTTGCCAAATGATCTACGCCCAGCCCAGAAAATTTGGTGACCCACCCTCAATATTCCCCTAACCAGAATGAACATGAAGAAATAGACATAGTAATAATCCTTTTACATAAACACCACTGGTTGTGGCATAACAGCTCCCCAAAGGAAAAGTATATAAGAAGTGGGGTGAAAAGGGAGCTAAAAGAAGAAAAGTAGGCAAGATATCTCAGATTCTCCCTAGAGTAGATCTTCTCAGGTTGGTAAAAAAAAAAAAAAAATCATCCACCAAAGGAAAAAAAAAAACCCTTTAGCCAGAATCTGAGATGGCTTAAAAATAGCTGTGTCAGGCCAGAGCAATGATGGCTTAACCAGGAATACCATACTAATACCATACTTCTACGTCCTACAGAGAAACACTCCTGTGGCAACAGACAAGTTCAGTTACCACCTGAATGGGTACCACAAGAGTTTTTAGGGGTTTTCTTCTTTAAAGAAAATGTTTGCCCATCACCTATATTTTCATTTCTCTCACGGAAGTTTTCTTATTTTCCTGGAAGTACAGATACTCTGTTCTTACTGTGACTGGAATCTAATATGCTTAATACTTGACAACTGTTATAGCACCTTTCACCCAAGGACTTGTGATTTGGTTTTCATTCGCTTGTGTTTGAAGAGGCTTGAAGAATTGCCTTGCCTCACCTGTGTGGTGGGAGAGGCAGAACCTCTGAAAGGCGACCCCTTCAGCTCATGTCGAAGCTAGAGCAGTCTCTGAGCCTAGGAGCCCTGATTCCCAACATGGCTAATTAGATAAAGCTTCCCCAAAGACGCATAATTTAGGGGGAGAGTAACGGATTGTGTTGCCAGGATCTATGTCCCTCTCTCTCACATTTTAAAACTAGCCATTGGCAGCACAGAGAAAAGTTCCTGATAACATAACCCCAGTATAACCCTGCTGTAGGACTGCTCCGTTTTTCCAAAATGTGTGTAGTGCTCTCACCACTGAATTGGTCGTTAGTGGCTTAACAGAAATTCCAGCGAGCTGCCTTGGCTTTAATGGAGAGACCAGGCCAAGTCCTCAGCAAGAGGTCTTCATGAGGGATAGCTGTGTGAGGTCTAGTCTGGGTTCTGACCATGCCCCAGGCCTTCCACTGTGAAAAGTTCTCTCCGAGTTTAGCTAACCCACCAACTTCACCTTAACCACTCTCTTCCTCCCATTTTGTCACAAATACCACAGTTAGATCTCTGTTCCAAAGGGGAAGGGGCCAAAGTCCTTCCTCGGCCCCTCTGCTTTTATATAAGAAGTGGGGTGAAAAGGGAGCTAAAAGAAGAAAAGTAGGCAAGATATCTCAGATTCTCCCTAGAGTAGATCTTCTCAGGTTGGTAAAAAAAAAAAAAAAATCATCCACCAAAGGAAAAAAAAAAACCCTTTAGCCAGAATCTGAGATGGCTTAAAAATAGCTGTGTCAGGCCAGAGCAATGATGGCTTAACCAGGAATACCATACTAATACCATACTTCTACGTCCTACAGAGAAACACTCCTGTGGCAACAGACAAGTTCAGTTACCACCTGAATGGGTACCACAAGAGTTTTTAGGGGTTTTCTTCTTTAAAGAAAATGTTTGCCCATCACCTATATTTTCATTTCTCTCACGGAAGTTTTCTTATTTTCCTGGAAGTACAGATACTCTGTTCTTACTGTGACTGGAATCTAATATGCTTAATACTTGACAACTGTTATAGCACCTTTCACCCAAGGACTTGTGATTTGGTTTTCATTCGCTTGTGTTTGAAGAGGCTTGAAGAATTGCCTTGCCTCACCTGTGTGGTGGGAGAGGCAGAACCTCTGAAAGGCGACCCCTTCAGCTCATGTCGAAGCTAGAGCAGTCTCTGAGCCTAGGAGCCCTGATTCCCAACATGGCTAATTAGATAAAGCTTCCCCAAAGACGCATAATTTAGGGGGAGAGTAACGGATTGTGTTGCCAGGATCTATGTCCCTCTCTCTCACATTTTAAAACTAGCCATTGGCAGCACAGAGAAAAGTTCCTGATAACATAACCCCAGTATAACCCTGCTGTAGGACTGCTCCGTTTTTCCAAAATGTGTGTAGTGCTCTCACCACTGAATTGGTCGTTAGTGGCTTAACAGAAATTCCAGCGAGCTGCCTTGGCTTTAATGGAGAGACCAGGCCAAGTCCTCAGCAAGAGGTCTTCATGAGGGATAGCTGTGTGAGGTCTAGTCTGGGTTCTGACCATGCCCCAGGCCTTCCACTGTGAAAAGTTCTCTCCGAGTTTAGCTAACCCACCAACTTCACCTTAACCACTCTCTCTTCCTCCCATTTTGTCACAAATACCACAGTTAGATCTCTGTTCCAAAGAGGGATCATGCCTTGCTGGCCAAAGTCCTTCCTCGGGCCCCTTGGATGGTGATGTTCTGCTTTAGGTCAGAAGGGCGGGGTGGCTTCCAGGCTTAGCTGATTCTGCACAAAAACAGTATCTGCCCTGGCCAGAACTTGTACCGCTATGTCAACTGGGTGCAGTGGGTCTGAAGACCAAATTCACCCTCGGAAGTGGAGCCAGGGATATGGCAGTTGCCAGGGGCCCCAGGCAGGGTGTGCAACGGAGAACAGCTGGAGGCCAAGCCTGGTGGCCAGAGGGAGGCCCTCTGGCCCGAAGCCAAGGGCTTTCTCCCAGGGCAGGGGCTGGACAATCCAGGACCCCCCTCTCCATCGTGTTTGGGTTTCAGCCCCTCCCCACTTCTGTCCCCTCCCACCTTCCCTCTCTTGCTTTTTCCTGCTTAGTAACTTCCACTCCCCTCCCAGATTCAAGGGCTCCCTCCTCCCCACCCCCCAGACCCCCAGTAAATGTGTTCAGCCTTATTTCTTTCTCAGGACCAGATAGAGGATGCCGATGATGAAGCTGAAGCAGAAGCAGATCCAGGTCAGGATGAAGGAATAGCCGTGGTGACTCTTTGTATAATTTTTAGAACTGTTGGCATAGTGATGAGTGTAGATGGAGGCTCCCACCAAGATGCACAGCCCTGCAGTGAGGAGGGAAAGGGTTCACTCTCGGTTTGGTTTCTTAACATTAAAACCAAAAAAAAAAGATGTTATAACTTTAGAAAGAGCCCGTGTCCCTTGTGGATGATGGGAAAACGAAACCTGGCCCCAGCCGTGATTCTGCTCGTTGGCTCCGACCCAGGCTTGATGGTTGTGCTGCCGTCTCATGGGTGCTCGAGTTCTCACACCTGTACTGCTTTGTGAGGCTGGGAAGTGAACCACAGCACCTCTGGTCCAGCCCCCACCGCCGGCTTTCCGCTAAGGACCCCAGCACACAAGGAGCAGTCTGCCCCAGGGAAACAGAAGAACACATCTTCCACCAAACTGTGTCTCCATTTGATCCCCCTACAAACCCCACCCACCAACTTCACCTTAACCACTCTCTCTTCCTCCCATTTTGTCACAAATACCACAGTTAGATCTCTGTTCCAAAGAGGGATCATGCCTTGCTGGCCAAAGTCCTTCCTCGGGCCCCTTGGATGGTGATGTTCTGCTTTAGGTCAGAAGGGCGGGGTGGCTTCCAGGCTTAGCTGATTCTGCACAAAAACAGTATCTGCCCTGGCCAGAACTTGTACCGCTATGTCAACTGGGTGCAGTGGGTCTGAAGACCAAATTCACCCTCGGAAGTGGAGCCAGGGATATGGCAGTTGCCAGGGGCCCCAGGCAGGGTGTGCAACGGAGAACAGCTGGAGGCCAAGCCTGGTGGCCAGAGGGAGGCCCTCTGGCCCGAAGCCAAGGGCTTTCTCCCAGGGCAGGGGCTGGACAATCCAGGACCCCCCTCTCCATCGTGTTTGGGTTTCAGCCCCTCCCCACTTCTGTCCCCTCCCACCTTCCCTCTCTTGCTTTTTCCTGCTTAGTAACTTCCACTCCCCTCCCAGATTCAAGGGCTCCCTCCTCCCCACCCCCCAGACCCCCAGTAAATGTGTTCAGCCTTATTTCTTTCTCAGGACCAGATAGAGGATGCCGATGATGAAGCTGAAGCAGAAGCAGATCCAGGTCAGGATGAAGGAATAGCCGTGGTGACTCTTTGTATAATTTTTAGAACTGTTGGCATAGTGATGAGTGTAGATGGAGGCTCCCACCAAGATGCACAGCCCTGCAGTGAGGAGGGAAAGGGTTCACTCTCGGTTTGGTTTCTTAACATTAAAACCAAAAAAAAAAGATGTTATAACTTTAGAAAGAGCCCGTGTCCCTTGTGGATGATGGGAAAACGAAACCTGGCCCCCAGCCGTGATTCTGCTCGTTGGCTCCGACCCAGGCTTGATGGTTGTGCTGCCGTCTCATGGGTGCTCGAGTTCTCACACCTGTACTGCTTTGTGAGGCTGGGAAGTGAACCACAGCACCTCTGGTCCAGCCCCCACCGCCGGCTTTCCGCTAAGGACCCCAGCACACAAGGAGCAGTCTGCCCCAGGGAAACAGAAGAACACATCTTCCACCAAACTGTGTCTATTGGGGAAGAATGATGGGAGAGCAGGAGTGGTCATCACGGCGTACATCCTGACAGGAATTTCATCTCTCTAAAGACTCCTCTCACGCCTGTCCCTTCAAGTGTCTTTAACAAGCACCGGCTTCCCAGGTGGCCCTGTGGTAAAGAATCTGCCTGCCAGTGCAGGAGACACAGTTTCCATCCTGGGTCAGAAAGATCCCCTGGAGGAAATGGCTGCCCACTCCAGTCTTCTTGCCTGGAAAATCCCATGGACAGAGGAAACTGGCAGACTACAGTCCATGGGGTCGCAAAGAGTCGCAACTAAGTGACTGAGTCCGCGGGCATAGGCGTGTGACCGATGGGTGGGCCAGGCCATTGGGTGTCTGCCCAGGAGCCCCAGGTTTAAACAAAGAACCTGAAGAGGGTTCTTCTTCTATGTAGCTACCAGGGGTTCTCCCCAAGAGCACAAGTAACCAAGGGAGAGAACTGTACAAGGCAATTTCACTGCCCCGAGTGCTCAACTGTTCAAGCCGCAGAGAGCCCCAGGGTAAGATCTACAGGGAAACTTTTTCTGGGAAAGCTGATACTCACAGCACACCAGCATGGTGGCCCCGGAGAGGAAGAAGCGGTTGCCCTTCTCCATGGTGAAGAGCTGGAACACGAAGACCACGAGGGAGACAACGGAGAAGATGATGGACAGGATCGTGAAGGCCTGCACGGCTTTGAGGGCGTCTGTGGACAGAGAGCGGGGTCAGCGGGAGCGTCAGGCGCCCAGTCCCCAAGGGGCGGGCCATTTCCTTGACTGCAACGGGTAGGATATCTTTGCACATACCGTCCCCGGCGTAGGTCAGATTGTCACTGCAGCCACCGGAGGTACAGTTTTTCCAAAGACCTACGGAACCTTCTCCTAAATCTGACACCACCCAGACCTGAAATCAAAAAGAAAGGAACTCCTCTCAGTCCTCTAAAAGGTGGGGAAAGAATCTGAAAGAATGGATCTAGGTGATTCGCTTTACTGTTCAGCAGAAAAAAAATTTTAATAAAATCAATTTTAAAGGAAAAAAAATTGTTTAAAAACTAACCCCCCTGCTTTGAAAGACAATGAAACAGCCATCAGCTTGTGTCAGAACGAACTCTTCATCAAGACTCCATAGTTAGCCACACCTATATCATAGAAGCGCATCTCTTGGTGGAAATAAGGTCTCGCTAAAATTGAAGTCACAAAGGTCCCAAGAAAAAAGAGAGAGAAGAACGGATGACCAAGGAAAAGTCACCTCATTCTCTGGGCTTCACATCTCTCATTACTTAAAAAAGAAAGACATGATTCAACTACTGGGGTTTTATCATTTTAAGGCTCTAAGAATTGGAAACCCTGAATGAGGACATTGGTTTTAAAGATCCGCAGTTCACAGATGCTACCAAGATTGTTTCAAGTAATGGCCTGGCTAAGAAGCAGGGGAAAGTTAAGGGAAAATGTTCAACTAGAAAAAAGTAAAAAACATAAGGGCAACAAAGAAAACAGACTTGAGTCCGTGTGATCAATAAACCACTTCCGTCTAAACAGAAGGATGAACCTTGATTGTCACAACATGCAAAGTATTTCATAATAATACAGTCTAGCTGGAGCTTTCCTGTGGGGGCAGTTAGAAGTAGAAAAACAACCAGAATGTATTCCCTGAGGCTCACCACGGTGCCAACGTCCCCTCCTACCAGGCCCAAGAGAAACAGGTGACGGAGAGCTGGAACACGAAGACCACGAGGGAGACAACGGAGAAGATGATGGACAGGATCGTGAAGGCCTGCACGGCTTTGAGGGCGTCTGTGGACAGAGAGCGGGGTCAGCGGGAGCGTCAGGCGCCCAGTCCCCAAGGGGCGGGCCATTTCCTTGACTGCAACGGGTAGGATATCTTTGCACATACCGTCCCCGGCGTAGGTCAGATTGTCACTGCAGCCACCGGAGGTACAGTTTTTCCAAAGACCTACGGAACCTTCTCCTAAATCTGACACCACCCAGACCTGAAATCAAAAAGAAAGGAACTCCTCTCAGTCCTCTAAAAGGTGGGGAAAGAATCTGAAAGAATGGATCTAGGTGATTCGCTTTACTGTTCAGCAGAAAAAAAATTTTAATAAAATCAATTTTAAAGGAAAAAAAATTGTTTAAAAACTAACCCCCCTGCTTTGAAAGACAATGAAACAGCCATCAGCTTGTGTCAGAACGAACTCTTCATCAAGACTCCATAGTTAGCCACACCTATATCATAGAAGCGCATCTCTTGGTGGAAATAAGGTCTCGCTAAAATTGAAGTCACAAAGGTCCCAAGAAAAAAGAGAGAGAAGAACGGATGACCAAGGAAAAGTCACCTCATTCTCTGGGCTTCACATCTCTCATTACTTAAAAAAGAAAGACATGATTCAACTACTGGGGTTTTATCATTTTAAGGCTCTAAGAATTGGAAACCCTGAATGAGGACATTGGTTTTAAAGATCCGCAGTTCACAGATGCTACCAAGATTGTTTCAAGTAATGGCCTGGCTAAGAAGCAGGGGAAAGTTAAGGGAAAATGTTCAACTAGAAAAAAGTAAAAAACATAAGGGCAACAAAGAAAACAGACTTGAGTCCGTGTGATCAATAAACCACTTCCGTCTAAACAGAAGGATGAACCTTGATTGTCACAACATGCAAAGTATTTCATAATAATACAGTCTAGCTGGAGCTTTCCTGTGGGGGCAGTTAGAAGTAGAAAAACAACCAGAATGTATTCCCTGAGGCTCACCACGGTGCCAACGTCCCCTCCTACCAGGCCCAAGAGAAACAGTTATCCTTCCGGGATGAAAAACAAACACCCATCCCTGTCTACATGGAGTGTCTGTTGAAAGGGTGAGTTCCTGGAAAAGCAGGGCCAGGAGGTCCAATCGCCTACCTTTTCTTGATTTAATAAACAGATGTGTGTTCAGCCCCATGTTAGAGGCTGATAGCTCAGATGTCAGCACTCAGTATCCACTAAAACAGTTTGAAACGCTTTATGGAGCTGGTAAACTGAGACTTGAGGGGAGTGGGTTACAGAACAGCTAGATTTGAATCTGGAGGAGTTCATACGGGGAAGGGACCGTCAACATAGCGATAGTTCATTGACTCTTGCTTATAACCAATGCTGGCAGAACTCCTCTCTTAAACTTAAAACCCATTTATCCTTCAACTGTAACAGGGACCCAGAGAGATTCTGGGAGCTTCATTGTTTATCTAGTGACAGATGGCCTTGGTTTTTAGGTCCAAAGAGCTGTTTTGTTTCTTTCTTTCAGAAAAGCACAATAAAAGCAAATTGAACCCTGCAAACTACCACTAGAGGTCAGAGTAGCCCCAGGTTCAGAGAGAAGAGCCCTTGGCTTACCCTGTATTGTTAGGTGCTTTGTTTGTTTCTTAAGTGAATTCAGGTGAACCAGGTATTATTAATCTTGCAAAATTCCATTCTTACATGCTACTCTCTGCTCAGAACTTGTCTTTGTTGGTCGGACCCAAAGCATCTCATCAACTCACTCCCGTTTCTGTTTCTAGTCAAGATTCCCAGAAGGAAGTTTGGCCCTGCCACCCGTGGTTGTCCTCATTAGTCCAAGATTGCAAGTAATGGCCTGGCTAAGAAGCAGGGGAAAGTTAAGGGAAAATGTTCAACTAGAAAAAAGTAAAAAACATAAGGGCAACAAAGAAAACAGACTTGAGTCCGTGTGATCAATAAACCACTTCCGTCTAAACAGAAGGATGAACCTTGATTGTCACAACATGCAAAGTATTTCATAATAATACAGTCTAGCTGGAGCTTTCCTGTGGGGGCAGTTAGAAGTAGAAAAACAACCAGAATGTATTCCCTGAGGCTCACCACGGTGCCAACGTCCCCTCCTACCAGGCCCAAGAGAAACAGTTATCCTTCCGGGATGAAAAACAAACACCCATCCCTGTCTACATGGAGTGTCTGTTGAAAGGGTGAGTTCCTGGAAAAGCAGGGCCAGGAGGTCCAATCGCCTACCTTTTCTTGATTTAATAAACAGATGTGTGTTCAGCCCCATGTTAGAGGCTGATAGCTCAGATGTCAGCACTCAGTATCCACTAAAACAGTTTGAAACGCTTTATGGAGCTGGTAAACTGAGACTTGAGGGGAGTGGGTTACAGAACAGCTAGATTTGAATCTGGAGGAGTTCATACGGGGAAGGGACCGTCAACATAGCGATAGTTCATTGACTCTTGCTTATAACCAATGCTGGCAGAACTCCTCTCTTAAACTTAAAACCCATTTATCCTTCAACTGTAACAGGGACCCAGAGAGATTCTGGGAGCTTCATTGTTTATCTAGTGACAGATGGCCTTGGTTTTTAGGTCCAAAGAGCTGTTTTGTTTCTTTCTTTCAGAAAAGCACAATAAAAGCAAATTGAACCCTGCAAACTACCACTAGAGGTCAGAGTAGCCCCAGGTTCAGAGAGAAGAGCCCTTGGCTTACCCTGTATTGTTAGGTGCTTTGTTTGTTTCTTAAGTGAATTCAGGTGAACCAGGTATTATTAATCTTGCAAAATTCCATTCTTACATGCTACTCTCTGCTCAGAACTTGTCTTTGTTGGTCGGACCCAAAGCATCTCATCAACTCACTCCCGTTTCTGTTTCTAGTCAAGATTCCCAGAAGGAAGTTTGGCCCTGCCACGTGGTGTCCTCATTAGGTCCTGAACAGAGCCTGTCCCTCCCACCTGGACTCCTTGGCTGGCACACCTCCTGGAATGCGTCCCATGTTCCTCTCACTCCACATCTTACGCAGAGAGAAACCCCACCCACTGACCTTTGCCAAGCCTCACTGGGTTCTCCAGTCCCACGAGATCACTCACGTCGACACTTGTTACTTAGTTGTTTTAAGTGTGAGTATGTGTTTCATGTTTTCCACAACTAAGCTGTAAATTCATGAAGGGCAGGGATGATGGCGTAAACCTGTTTTGTAGCACTTTATGTAAGTTTTCAAATAACTTCCAAGGGAATGAACAGAGGATCACAACTCACATTGGCAATGGTAGAAACAAACAACATGATGACGGTGGCGATGTGGACCACAAAGATACTGGCCAGGAGCACCAACATCGTGGCTTTTCGATGGCTTGGGAGTGATGAGAGTTCTGAAAATAAAAGAGCAGACGAAAGAGAATGGAGAGGTTACTGTCACATTTAAGACGATATTTCAGCTTTCTCACATGAGTGGGTTCTCTGCTAAAATCAAGAGGAGTTGCAGTAAAAACCATCACAATTCCATCATAAATTCCTGCAAATGCCTAGTTAGTCAGCCCAGATCCCCAAGTGCCTGTCCGTCTATTTACAGACCTAAATGGAATCAGAACTGTACCTGTCGGTATTTACATACTCATTCCTCCAATACAACCTGTTTCAAAACAAGAATATTTTATGATAACTGTTACTGTTGTGTTTCTGTTTTACAGGTTGTGTTTGGTTTTTAAAAGGCCTCTCACAGCCGTCATTTCTAGGTCTCTGTGCAACAATGTCATATAAATATCCATTTTCCACTAGGGAAGTATCCACGCTTCTATTGAACTGCTCGCCCAGCAAATTTAATTGAAATGGATGCCTTACGAAGACCAGCAGCTATTACTCAATATCCAGAGATCAAATGGGCTACTAATTTGATCCCATATGAGATATAAAATGTGAGAGCCACAACTTCCATTAATAATGCTCTTTGATACTCAATAATTATGACAACCTAATTACTGTTGAGTGGTCTGATCACCTACCAATGGAATAGGTTAGACTTGTGTGGCTGCACCTGAGCCTTTGGGCTATGTCGTGGCAGGGACAATGTGACTGGTCTGGAGGCAGAGGGTTGTATTTCCTATGACTCTAGATGACAGCGCTGGGAGCTGGATGGAGCCTTTGCCAAGCCTCACTGGGTTCTCCAGTCCCACGAGATCACTCACGTCGACACTTGTTACTTAGTTGTTTTAAGTGTGAGTATGTGTTTCATGTTTTCCACAACTAAGCTGTAAATTCATGAAGGGCAGGGATGATGGCGTAAACCTGTTTTGTAGCACTTTATGTAAGTTTTCAAATAACTTCCAAGGGAATGAACAGAGGATCACAACTCACATTGGCAATGGTAGAAACAAACAACATGATGACGGTGGCGATGTGGACCACAAAGATACTGGCCAGGAGCACCAACATCGTGGCTTTTCGATGGCTTGGGAGTGATGAGAGTTCTGAAAATAAAAGAGCAGACGAAAGAGAATGGAGAGGTTACTGTCACATTTAAGACGATATTTCAGCTTTCTCACATGAGTGGGTTCTCTGCTAAAATCAAGAGGAGTTGCAGTAAAAACCATCACAATTCCATCATAAATTCCTGCAAATGCCTAGTTAGTCAGCCCAGATCCCCAAGTGCCTGTCCGTCTATTTACAGACCTAAATGGAATCAGAACTGTACCTGTCGGTATTTACATACTCATTCCTCCAATACAACCTGTTTCAAAACAAGAATATTTTATGATAACTGTTACTGTTGTGTTTCTGTTTTACAGGTTGTGTTTGGTTTTTAAAAGGCCTCTCACAGCCGTCATTTCTAGGTCTCTGTGCAACAATGTCATATAAATATCCATTTTCCACTAGGGAAGTATCCACGCTTCTATTGAACTGCTCGCCCAGCAAATTTAATTGAAATGGATGCCTTACGAAGACCAGCAGCTATTACTCAATATCCAGAGATCAAATGGGCTACTAATTTGATCCCATATGAGATATAAAATGTGAGAGCCACAACTTCCATTAATAATGCTCTTTGATACTCAATAATTATGACAACCTAATTACTGTTGAGTGGTCTGATCACCTACCAATGGAATAGGTTAGACTTGTGTGGCTGCACCTGAGCCTTTGGGCTATGTCGTGGCAGGGACAATGTGACTGGTCTGGAGGCAGAGGGTTGTATTTCCTATGACTCTAGATGACAGCTCTGGGAGCTGGATGGAGCCGAGATGACCAAACGTGCCTTCAGCTTGTGCGTGACATTTACCCAAAGGCCAGTCCTTCGGGACTCAGTAGAGCCCATCAGCAGATGTATCCAGCATAGTGTGGATGGGAGAATGGGGAGCTAATAGAAATTAAGAATGTGCATGGGCAAACAGAAGCATTCAGTCATGATCTCAGCAGACGAGACGAAGGGAGTCCATGGATCGTCGAACCAAGAACATAAAGGAAGCGCGAAGATTACACGAGGGGGCGGCTGTTCTGACTGATGTCTGCAGCAGGAGTGCTTTGTCACGCCCCAGACAGATAAGAGGCGATGCCAGCTCCATAGAACTTCACAAGGAAAGGGCTCAGGGTAGTCACACCCAAGGCAGGGTGGACATGTGGCTGTCCCCTGCCAGGGAGGAGATTGCTGTGCAATCCAGTAACTGCGGCTCACTTCTCTCTCTCCCTCCACCTCGTTTCACTGAAGCTTTGAGCTTGAGGCCCCTCCACATCGGACTGGGTATTTATGGGAGAGTGTGGATACAATCACTCTTATGCTGCCAGAGTTTGGGTGAGATCACTCCCTTTCCTCATTCGGCACTGAAATGACTAGAATGATCTACTGCTTGCTCTTGACAAGCCAAGAATGAAAGGCAGACACCAGGCTCCACTGCCCACCCGGACCCATCCAACCATCCCCACCCTCCTTCCCCATCAAAGCTCTTCCCTGCCACCCAAACTCTTTCTGGAGAAATTTCTCCAATGGAATTGTGAATGATCAAAATGATGAAGTTTATCCCACGGCTTCAGGACACAGCTTAGAGTGTTCACGCCTGTCATGAATCATCTCCCCACACATTCCAATGCCTATATGCTTTTCTCAGGTCCTTGCACACCTCCACAATTTTCTGCTTGACTTTAATGCACAGTGAAAAGAGATTTTTGAGTTAGGCGCAGGTTGAGTTAGAGTCACATGAAGTTGTTTGACCTTCTGTCTCCGTTCCCTTCTATGGAAGGCAGGTGTAGCAATGCTCCTTGTACAGCGCTACACTGGCTCATAGTTGGAGAACTCTCAACACAGTGCCTGGCGCATGGCAGATGCTAAAGGGGTTGCGGTCATTTATATTACTCTTACTATTATTATTATTATTATTAGCAACTGAGTCAGCCAGTCACCAGGCTGCCCATGTTAGGGATAGGATACCTGCTAGCCAGTGCACAGGGCAATATACACACAATCATCTTGGTCCTCTTCGAAATTATCTTGACACCTTATCCTTGTGTCTTGCAGGAAGGGGACGACCAGGAACCTACCTTCGGGGATGAAGTGGAGAAACTCACTCTTCTCCTCCCTGTGCTGGTCACCCTCCCGTCTGCCCCCAGATTCACACCATCACTCGCGCCTGGTCTTACTCCTCGCAGGAAAGGGAGTAGGTCTGAATTAATTCTCTGAATGCAGGGAATTAAAATATTATATAACGAGTCTTATGCTTAATCCTCCTTGGGCTGTACAAATGACTTTTATTCCTTTACTCGTAATTTACAAACATCCTCCTCCTAACAGGGGTTGAGGGCCAAAGAAGAAATATAATACATCAAGCAAGGCCTCTTCAGTGAGGTCGAGGAGACTGTTAGGAGTTTCCTCCCTGACACGCCGTTGGAGATCCAGCAGGATTTTATGGCTCCTTAGACGGCTCCGCCCCCCTCTCAAGTCGAGCCTCTTTCTGACCCTGCTCACACTCTCTGCTTTGATGACTCGAACGTCTAAGCTTTCCAAATGCCCTGCTCATCCACCTTGGCTGATCCACTGCCCCAACACCACCACCACCCCCAATTCATGCTAGTTCCTGGCCACCAGCTCTCACTTCTGATCTAAGCCACAGCCCACCCCTACCCTTACCACCATTCCCCTGGGAGGTGCAGGCGTCGGTAGATGGGAGAATCAAGCAAGGAATCAACTCTCAGGATATTTAGATTTCTGAAGTCGCAACATACCTTTCCACCAAAGAAAGGAACAAAATGCCTTGAATTAGCAAGGTGTTCTCAGAGCACAGAACACACAATTCTCTCCGATTTTCACTGCTGTATCAAGCCCGACGTAGGAGCTGTTTAGCCGAGCTATCATATAACACAAGCAGTAGCCTCTCCATCTTATCATCGCCCCAAATTTGTCAGGTTTTATTGGGATCATTCATTGTCAGTGTAGAGGGGCTTCCTTGAATTTCAGTGGCCCTCCCCAACCCATTTGGAAACAGAATGAACTATCTGCTTAAATGTCTGGCCTGAATCATTCCTAGGCACCCAATCCCTATACTAGAGGTCACCCCGCCCCAGCAGAGAACCCTCCGCTAAGAGGAGATAGGAAGAGGGGAAGCGAGCCTTCAGATCTTTAAGGACAATCGTGTATGTGTGCTCAGTCGCTAAGCTGTGTCTGACTCTCGAGATCCCATGGACTGTAGTCTACCAGGTTCCTCTCTCCATAGGATTTTCTAGGCAAGAATGCTGGAGTGGCTAGCCATTTCCTTCTCCAGGGGACCTTCCCCATCCAGGGATCAAACCTGTGTCTCTTGTGTCTCCTGCACTGGCAGGGGGATTCTTTTCCACTGCACCACCTGGGAAGCCCACATACTTAACAGGTGAATGGGGACCTATCAAAGTGTAGAGCGGCTTAGGTAGAAATAAAACATCATGCTCCTGAGACATCCACCCACCCATCCCATGCAGGGCAGCTTTCTGAGAGCCTCCTTCCCTGCTCTTGTACGAATCTCACTTCATATCAAAGCACTGAAAAGAGACCCTTTCTGAGCACTTATATCTCTGGAAGCATTGACTGCTACAACTTTCTGTCCTGGCAGTAGGTTTCACTGAGGCTATCAGTGATTTCTCTCTCTGTCCTCTCCAACATGCTATGGACACATCTGAGTCTCATTCTATTGGTGATGACAATTGAATAGTACTCATAAAACATAACTGTTCTTGAGTAACTAATCATTATCAAAGATTTTAATTGTACATTTAGAAATTAAAGGATTATAATTTTAGAGCATTTGAAATGGAGCATTTTAGGGAGGTCCAAGAGGGAGGGGACATATGGTCAAGAGGGAAGGGATGGCTGATTCATGTTGATGTATGGCAGAAACCACCACAATATTGTAAATCAGTTATCCTTCAATTGAAAATAAATAAATTTTTTAATGAAAAAAAAAAAAAAGAACCCAGCTACGGACGGAAATCAGATGCCTCGTCCTACATAGACAGCTCCATTCAGTCACCAATGGATAACAGCACAGCAGTTCTAAAGACCTGGGAGCCACACCTATCCCACAGGGCAAGGGGCAGTCCCAGAGCTCACCACACAGTAGTTGGGTTTTCCAGAACAACATTATTTGTGGTGGTTGGAGTTGGACCCAGGCCACCAGCGCTGGTGAATCCACAGTATTCTCAGGGGATAGGATGGCCACTGTTCTACATGGGGTGCCAGGTGCAGATCTTCCCTCCTGCCAGTGGAAGCAGAACAGGATGCCCCCTTTACCCTCACCTACCCAACAGGCTTGGCACGGGGTTGACCAGGACTCCATGGGGCTGGAGGCAGAGACTGAGAAGAGCAGAGGAGGCATGGATGCTGACTCTAGAGAGAAGTGACTGTTCAGATCATTGGAGGCTAGCGACCTAGAGCCACACACAGGCTCTCCTTATCCCTTTCCAGTTCTCTCTGCCCTAGCCCACAGCCCACCAGTTTGCTTTCCACTACGTCCATCTTTGTTTCTGACCACACTTCCCTTTTCTTCTCACGTCACTCAGACCACACTAGGGCAGCGGTCTCTCACACTCCTGTCCCTGACACAAGCTTCACAACCCACTAACCACTCCAGATCTGGGTGACGTTCTTAGCTAATAGGACGCTCATCGCCATCAGTGAAAATGAACCTGAAGACGACATTGCTGGTGGCTGGAGCTGTAAATGACCAATTGGGGTGGGGAGGGGCTGATTGCCCTCTCTAGCTGGCTCCACCCACTTCAATCTTTATTGGTGTCTTGCCTCCTCCCCGCTACAAAATGAAAGAATCAAAGGAACAAAGCCCTGAGGCTGCCTTCCATTACCTCTTTGCCTTTTTCAGGTAGACTAACACTTCTGTCCCTGGGTTTGGAAAATCCCCTGAAGAAGGGGAAGGCTACTCACTCCAGTATTCTTGCCTGGAGCATTCCCTGGCTTGTCCACAGGTCACAAAGAGTTGGACATGACTGAGAAACTTCACTTTTGTAGGGGGGGGGGGACTTCTATTGGTCTTTCATTTATCTATCTTCATCCATCTTTGTTCTTTGGCCTGAGTGGGCCTCCCATCATGGTGGCCTCTGTCTCTACAGAGCACCAGCTCTGGGCACATGCGCCCCAGAGCTCTGGCTCAGTAGTTGGACACATGGGTCCAGCCACTCTGCGGCACGTGGGATCTTCCCTGGAGGCCAGGGACAAACCAGCATCCCACTACAAGGCAGTGTCCTTACCCACCGGACCACCAGGGAAGCCCACAACTTCACTTTTTTAAGGTGCTCTGACCATGAGAAATTAATCTGATCTCTGTGGACACCTTTCCCTTTCTGACGGGTAACTCCTACTGCAGAGACATTGAGAATCATTGACTTCTAGCCATTGATGATCATTCTTCTCTTCCTTTGAGAGAGAATCATCGACTTCTAGATGGACAGTCAAGATGTTGGTAATTTGGCCTCCTGATCGCTAAGCCGGGGGTCAGATAACTTCTTCTGGCCCTGGAGTCTGTGTGTTTATCAAGGGGCTACCAGAGTCTGGGGGATGCAGGGGCTTTAGGGTGGCCTGAGGAACAGTAATACAAGAGAACAGAGCCCCCAAAACCTACTTCTCCAGCAGAGGAAAGCCTGGTCTTGAGTCACCGAAGCACTAGCCAGAGACTGGGAGTCACATGATCAGAAACAAGGAGCCAGGGGCTGCGGTCCCCCAGCGCTCCATGTCTGTGATTCACTTGGGAGTGGTGAGACTCTCTCAGACAAAGGCAGAGAGGACGCATCCTCTCCCAGAGGGTGCAGGATAACCTTCCGAGAAGCATGTGGCTCTGTCTCGAAGGCCAGAAGACAGTGCCGTCATTTCCCTGGCTGTCGAAGATAGCCCAGGCTTTTCTGGGAAGACAGGGGCAACAGGGACCAGCTACCAAAGCTCCCCCACCCGCCGCACACCACCGCCCCCCTCTTTCCTCTCATCCCAGCTTTATTGCCAAAAATAGCACAGACAGGTCTTGCAAGCCTCCTCCAGCCCTTACCTCCCGTGCATCCTTCCTTTCCTCTCCCTCTGGCATTGCCCAGCTCAGGACGCCTGATCCTCTCCCTGATCCTCCCTCTTAAGTATATACTCTGTCTCACTGGGTTATCTGATCAAGTCAATCCTCTTTTCAAATCCTCCAAACACATCACCACCCCACAACCCATCAGGAACGAGGTTCCACACTGGCCCTGGGACTCTCAGAAATTTTAAATCCTAAGACTAAAAAAATAATGATAATTTTAAAGTCTGTTTTTAATAGCCTTTCTTCAGTTAACTACCTATCACATTCTTTTCAAGGAAGTTTAAACACTGCCTCCTCTACGAAGCCTTCCCTGATGACGGAGGTCAGAAGTGGTCATTTTTCCCCTGTTATTAAAATCACTAGTGGCTGCCTGCCTGGTAACAGAATTATTTGTGGAAATGTTTGGCTCCTTGACCCCTAAGGTCTGAAGTTTCTGAAAGGAGACTCTTGCCTATGACATGTGTCAAGTATCTGTTCATCCAGCAAATCAATGAATCAAGAAAGGCAATTTTTTTTTTCCCTCTGTGGAAAAACAATCAATATCAAGGTAACTGAAGCCTTCGCAATAAACAATAATTCTAGAGAGAAAATGATTCCCCTTTTTTATCTAGATGAACTTTAATCCTGTATTATATTTAGAAATTATTTCTATACCCTGGTGCTGGGAAATGCTGAGGAGGAAAAGAGCGTGACAAAGGATGAGATGGTTGGATGGCATCATCGACTCAATGGACATGAGCTTGAGCAAATTCCAGGAGATGGTGAAGGACAGAGAAGCCTGGCAAGCTGCAGTTTATGGGATCATAAAGAATTGGACACAACTTAGAGACTGAACAACAATACATTGAATATCTTACTATATACAAACTTTGTGAATATTTCCTGAGTATCTTTGACATTTGAATATGCAAGGTTATATGTGTGTTTGTTCCCTTTCACTCAAGAAGAAACAGGTAAATGCAAAGAAAAAAGCTTAAACTTCTAAGTACTATTTTGTCTCCAGATTTAACTTTCCTCTCTACTTCTTTCAATTATAGAACCTCTGGACTGAACGAGGGCTTTAAAATTCCTCCCCAATACATGAGACTCATCTGCAAACCTACACCCAGGAACTACCCAAATCATGCTTAAACTCCTCCAGTCACAGGGAGCTCACTACCCACCAAGACCTCCCCACTTCTCCCATTAGAAAGGCCCTGACAATGCATTAAAGGCGGCTCTTGGCCATGACTACCTCCATCTGGTGGTCCCTTTGCCAGCAAAACTTCCAGGTTATCAGAGAATTAGCGAGAGGACCTAACCGGAGATTCCTCCAATTTCAAGTCAGTCATGACTGTCCTGAGATGACCCGATGGCTGGACATCCACTCTATCTTTTCGTCAACTGATGCATTCAGTGAAATTTTCATCTACTTCCGGGTAACTGCAGACTTTGAAGAACGTTTTCTCAGACTGAGACACGGTGCTTTCTCCAAGGCACGAGATGAAAGGCAGAACCACTCCAGGTCGTACGATCTCTATGAGTCACCCTCGCCTGCCCGTCCTCCTTGGTGTCACACCCAAAACTGCAGCTGCACTTCTCCTGGGCCTCAGCACAGGCGGTAGCACCCATGACTTTCTGTCTTCTACGCATCGTGATCATTTGGCTTCTGTTGGTTTGTTTTGATGGTCTGCTTCCCACTGAGGATCATGTGGGTTGGCAAAAGGAATATCCACTGAACGCAAAGGCAGAAGAGGAAATACTTTCTTTGGGGAGCAACCTTAGAGGATGTATTCGCAGGAGAAAAAGGCTGGGATTAAAGACAGGCTCCATGAATGAGACCGTGGATGAGCTCTTCTGACCATTGTTCTTGTTGTTTTATATCGAGTGCACTTTTCCATTCTTATTTTAGGAATATCTTACTATAATTAAACAAACTTTTGTGAATAAATTTACAACAATACATTGAATATCTTACTATATACAAACTTTGTGAATATTTCCTGAGTATCTTTGACATTTGAATATGCAAGGTTATATGTGTGTTTGTTCCCTTTCACTCAAGAAGAAACAGGTAAATGCAAAGAAAAAAGCTTAAACTTCTAAGTACTATTTTGTCTCCAGATTTAACTTTCCTCTCTACTTCTTTCAATTATAGAACCTCTGGACTGAACGAGGGCTTTAAAATTCCTCCCCAATACATGAGACTCATCTGCAAACCTACACCCAGGAACTACCCAAATCATGCTTAAACTCCTCCAGTCACAGGGAGCTCACTACCCACCAAGACCTCCCCACTTCTCCCATTAGAAAGGCCCTGACAATGCATTAAAGGCGGCTCTTGGCCATGACTACCTCCATCTGGTGGTCCCTTTGCCAGCAAAACTTCCAGGTTATCAGAGAATTAGCGAGAGGACCTAACCGGAGATTCCTCCAATTTCAAGTCAGTCATGACTGTCCTGAGATGACCCGATGGCTGGACATCCACTCTATCTTTTCGTCAACTGATGCATTCAGTGAAATTTTCATCTACTTCCGGGTAACTGCAGACTTTGAAGAACGTTTTCTCAGACTGAGACACGGTGCTTTCTCCAAGGCACGAGATGAAAGGCAGAACCACTCCAGGTCGTACGATCTCTATGAGTCACCCTCGCCTGCCCGTCCTCCTTGGTGTCACACCCAAAACTGCAGCTGCACTTCTCCTGGGCCTCAGCACAGGGCGGTAGCACCCATGACTTTCTGTCTTCTACGCATCGTGATCATTTGGCTTCTGTTGGTTTGTTTTGATGGTCTGCTTCCCACTGAGGATCATGTGGGTTGGCAAAAGGAATATCCACTGAACGCAAAGGCAGAAGAGGAAATACTTTCTTTGGGGAGCAACCTTAGAGGATGTATTCGCAGGAGAAAAAGGCTGGGATTAAAGACAGGCTCCATGAATGAGACCGTGGATGAGCTCTTCTGACCATTGTTCTTGTTGTTTTATATCGAGTGCACTTTTCCATTCTAAATATTATTTTTACGTCGGGAGTGGGGGGAGCATTCATTTCTTTGTGAGAAACATGTGGAGAAACTGAATCCTAAAGCGCCATTTCCTTCTGCTTCTGGATGTTTACTGTGGCAAGAAAGAACTCTGGATTGTAACTCACTGCACACACTCATACCGGGGTTGGATGTGTTTAAACGTGGGGCAGTTTTTTTTACAACCAGGAGAAACATCAACAGTCCAGCGCCAAAAGAAACAGGAATCTACATGCTCCAAAGCAAACAACTGTTTTTTTCATGGTTCTGGGGGTGAGAGGGCTGTGCCTCCAAAATGTGAACAGGGTTTATTGGAGAAAGGGCATGTTTATCTGGCTCTGGTGTAGACCGACATGATTCTGGGATAAGGAACTGGGGGTGTGGGTAGGGGGACAAGCCTGTTATTTAAGGAGAACAAAAAGAAAGAAAGATAAAGAGTGCTTCTTTGAAAGCCAGATTCTTTGAAAAACCAGAATAAAAATTCTGCTTCAGCTGACTTTGGAGTAGTAAAAAAAGGAACGTGAATTCCAAGTTCAACTCCTGACTGCACCCCGTTTTTGAAAAATGGAAGGTTTAATGGGCATTGCTGGCATATTAAATTGTAACCTATTTCAAGCATACAGTGTGGTGACCCCAGCCCCTTCTAACTACGATCTCCGGACCTCACAGCCTCAGAGTGAGGATCAAAAGGCTCGTGCCCGACACAGAGCGACAGCTGCATGGTTGCTGGTTTTATTCTTTTGTTCCTTTATGGATGATGAGAAGCTTAGCAGAGTGAAATACGAGGGAAGCTTCTTGCACAGGCGGTAGCACCCATGACTTTCTGTCTTCTACGCATCGTGATCATTTGGCTTCTGTTGGTTTGTTTTGATGGTCTGCTTCCCACTGAGGATCATGTGGGTTGGCAAAAGGAATATCCACTGAACGCAAAGGCAGAAGAGGAAATACTTTCTTTGGGGAGCAACCTTAGAGGATGTATTCGCAGGAGAAAAAGGCTGGGATTAAAGACAGGCTCCATGAATGAGACCGTGGATGAGCTCTTCTGACCATTGTTCTTGTTGTTTTATATCGAGTGCACTTTTCCATTCTAAATATTATTTTTACGTCGGGAGTGGGGGGAGCATTCATTTCTTTGTGAGAAACATGTGGAGAAACTGAATCCTAAAGCGCCATTTCCTTCTGCTTCTGGATGTTTACTGTGGCAAGAAAGAACTCTGGATTGTAACTCACTGCACACACTCATACCGGGGTTGGATGTGTTTAAACGTGGGGCAGTTTTTTTTACAACCAGGAGAAACATCAACAGTCCAGCGCCAAAAGAAACAGGAATCTACATGCTCCAAAGCAAACAACTGTTTTTTTCATGGTTCTGGGGGTGAGAGGGCTGTGCCTCCAAAATGTGAACAGGGTTTATTGGAGAAAGGGCATGTTTATCTGGCTCTGGTGTAGACCGACATGATTCTGGGATAAGGAACTGGGGGTGTGGGTAGGGGGACAAGCCTGTTATTTAAGGAGAACAAAAAGAAAGAAAGATAAAGAGTGCTTCTTTGAAAGCCAGATTCTTTGAAAAACCAGAATAAAAATTCTGCTTCAGCTGACTTTGGAGTAGTAAAAAAAGGAACGTGAATTCCAAGTTCAACTCCTGACTGCACCCCGTTTTTGAAAAATGGAAGGTTTAATGGGCATTGCTGGCATATTAAATTGTAACCTATTTCAAGCATACAGTGTGGTGACCCCAGCCCCTTCTAACTACGATCTCCGGACCTCACAGCCTCAGAGTGAGGATCAAAAGGCTCGTGCCCGACACAGAGCGACAGCTGCATGGTTGCTGGTTTTATTCTTTTTGTTCCTTTATGGATGATGAGAAGCTTAGCAGAGTGAAATACGAGGGAAGCTTCTTGCACAGAATCCGAGAGCCAGCAACTCTGCTAAAAGCAAACAAGCAGCTTGAATCTTGTTTTTGCAAATGTTCCCAAAGAGAATAACCTCTCTCTCTCTCGCTGGTTTCCCCATGTCCTCTTTTGTATCCGGGGAGGGGCTGGACCCTAGTGACATCTGCCAAGGCTGAGGCCAGACCTGGGCGGAGAGGCTCCAGCCAGCCCCCGCCCCCGGACCACAGCTGGTCAGGCCATGGGACGATGTCCCCAGGGCGAGGACGGAAGCTCCACCGTCTGCTGCTGCTGACAAAAGAGGAGCTAACGTCTCCAATGACGGAGAGATTGCCAAGATAATAACTAGGGTTTGGGAAGAAACTCAAGGTGTGGCCCAGCCCCGGAGGCGCTTGGGCGGGTCCCACGGGAGGTGGCAGCAACAGGCTTCAACCAGCCGGGCTGCAGCCTGGGAGGTGGTGGGGCCCCCAGGGACGCCCCAGTGCCTGGGGTGGGCTGCGCACTTTGTTGCTCTGTCTGCAGGCAATTGTTGTTTAGAAGCTTAGAGGGGTCGAGGTTATTTGGTCCAATTCCTTGGACAAAGGAGGGAAAGAGGGTCCCCAGAGTGAAAGCAGGATCAGGATGAAGCCCACCCCTGGCATCTTCCGGGCCAGGCTTCCCTCACTCCAGCACCAGCTGCATTCTCCTACTTCTGGCAGAAGTTCCAGAACTTCCAACAGATCTATTGCTTCATTTGGTTCCTCCCACTACTTTCTAGTTAATCAGAGCATCAGCACAGACCCTCAAAACAGCACCACTGGAAAAAACCGAAAGGCCTTCAGAGGGCTGCTGAGTCTTCCTGTTGAAAAGTCCACCAGCAGAGCCAAACCATGGAAGGTTTAATGGGCATTGCTGGCATATTAAATTGTAACCTATTTCAAGCATACAGTGTGGTGACCCCAGCCCTTCTAACTACGATCTCCGGACCTCACAGCCTCAGAGTGAGGATCAAAAGGCTCGTGCCCGACACAGAGCGACAGCTGCATGGTTGCTGGTTTTATTCTTTTTGTTCCTTTATGGATGATGAGAAGCTTAGCAGAGTGAAATACGAGGGAAGCTTCTTGCACAGAATCCGAGAGCCAGCAACTCTGCTAAAAGCAAACAAGCAGCTTGAATCTTGTTTTTGCAAATGTTCCCAAAGAGAATAACCTCTCTCTCTCTCGCTGGTTTCCCCATGTCCTCTTTTGTATCCGGGGAGGGGCTGGACCCTAGTGACATCTGCCAAGGCTGAGGCCAGACCTGGGCGGAGAGGCTCCAGCCAGCCCCCGCCCCCGGACCACAGCTGGTCAGGCCATGGGACGATGTCCCCAGGGCGAGGACGGAAGCTCCACCGTCTGCTGCTGCTGACAAAAGAGGAGCTAACGTCTCCAATGACGGAGAGATTGCCAAGATAATAACTAGGGTTTGGGAAGAAACTCAAGGTGTGGCCCAGCCCCGGAGGCGCTTGGGCGGGTCCCACGGGAGGTGGCAGCAACAGGCTTCAACCAGCCGGGCTGCAGCCTGGGAGGTGGTGGGGCCCCCAGGGACGCCCCAGTGCCTGGGGTGGGCTGCGCACTTTGTTGCTCTGTCTGCAGGCAATTGTTGTTTAGAAGCTTAGAGGGGTCGAGGTTATTTGGTCCAATTCCTTGGACAAAGGAGGGAAAGAGGGTCCCCAGAGTGAAAGCAGGATCAGGATGAAGCCCACCCCTGGCATCTTCCGGGCCAGGCTTCCCTCACTCCAGCACCAGCTGCATTCTCCTACTTCTGGCAGAAGTTCCAGAACTTCCAACAGATCTATTGCTTCATTTGGTTCCTCCCACTACTTTCTAGTTAATCAGAGCATCAGCACAGACCCTCAAAACAGCACCACTGGAAAAAACCGAAAGGCCTTCAGAGGGCTGCTGAGTCTTCCTGTTGAAAAGATCCACCAGCAGAGCCAACCCAGGCCGAAACAGCCTGCCCCAGAGAACCTTCAAACATTCCACCCTGGCCCTCACCCACAGCACAAGGCTCCCGCCCCAGCAGCAAAGCATGGCCAGCCAAGGGAAGCGCAAGGTCTCAGCTTCACTTAAGTATGGACACACCTGGCTGGCCCAACTCCTGGTCCTCAGAAAACCTCTCTTCATCTTCCTACATCCAGCCTCCTAGGTGGGGTCCAAGGCCTTCATCCCACTGTCGGTCCTGACCTGACCCTTCTGAAAAGGGAAGAAATGTCCCCAGGGAAAGACCGCAGCACAAATAAGCCACAGAAACTCACATGTTGCAAACTGAACAACAGAAGGCTCTTCACACTCGGCAGGGAAGAGATGAGACAAAGGACAGAATCCTTGGCCCTAAAGACCATCCTGACATTGAGGGTGAATGGTCCCCACACCCTCGGTGGTGCAGCATTTTCAGACTTCTGCCTTCTTCTTTCTCCCTGGCTTCCTCTTTCCAGTTTATTCCTCTGCTTGTTGTTCAGTCACTCAGTCCTTTCCGGCTCTTTGCGACCCCATGAACTGCAGCACACCAGGCTTCCCTGTCCTTCACCACCTCCCGTAGTTAGCTCAAACTCAAGTCCATTGAGTCAATGATATCTAACAATCTCGTTCTCTGTCGTCCGGTTCTCCTCTTACCTCAGTCTTTCCCAGCATCAGGGTCCTTTCCAATGAATCATCTCTTTGCATCAGGTGGCCAAAGCAGTGGAGCCTCAGCTTCAGCATCAATCCTTGCAATGAATATTCAGGGTTGATTTTCTTTCGATTGACTGGGCTGCACTTTGTTGCTCTGTCTGCAGGCAATTGTTGTTTAGAAGCTTAGAGGGGTCGAGGTTATTTGGTCCAATTCCTTGGACAAAGGAGGGAAAGAGGGTCCCCAGAGTGAAAGCAGGATCAGGATGAAGCCCACCCCTGGCATCTTCCGGGCCAGGCTTCCCTCACTCCAGCACCAGCTGCATTCTCCTACTTCTGGCAGAAGTTCCAGAACTTCCAACAGATCTATTGCTTCATTTGGTTCCTCCCACTACTTTCTAGTTAATCAGAGCATCAGCACAGACCCTCAAAACAGCACCACTGGAAAAAACCGAAAGGCCTTCAGAGGGCTGCTGAGTCTTCCTGTTGAAAAGATCCACCAGCAGAGCCAACCCAGGCCGAAACAGCCTGCCCCAGAGAACCTTCAAACATTCCACCCTGGCCCTCACCCACAGCACAAGGCTCCCGCCCCAGCAGCAAAGCATGGCCAGCCAAGGGAAGCGCAAGGTCTCAGCTTCACTTAAGTATGGACACACCTGGCTGGCCCAACTCCTGGTCCTCAGAAAACCTCTCTTCATCTTCCTACATCCAGCCTCCTAGGTGGGGTCCAAGGCCTTCATCCCACTGTCGGTCCTGACCTGACCCTTCTGAAAAGGGAAGAAATGTCCCCAGGGAAAGACCGCAGCACAAATAAGCCACAGAAACTCACATGTTGCAAACTGAACAACAGAAGGCTCTTCACACTCGGCAGGGAAGAGATGAGACAAAGGACAGAATCCTTGGCCCTAAAGACCATCCTGACATTGAGGGTGAATGGTCCCCACACCCTCGGTGGTGCAGCATTTTCAGACTTCTGCCTTCTTCTTTCTCCCTGGCTTCCTCTTTCCAGTTTATTCCTCTGCTTGTTGTTCAGTCACTCAGTCCTTTCCGGCTCTTTGCGACCCCATGAACTGCAGCACACCAGGCTTCCCTGTCCTTCACCACCTCCCGTAGTTAGCTCAAACTCAAGTCCATTGAGTCAATGATATCTAACAATCTCGTTCTCTGTCGTCCGGTTCTCCTCTTACCTCAGTCTTTCCCAGCATCAGGGTCCTTTCCAATGAATCATCTCTTTGCATCAGGTGGCCAAAGCAGTGGAGCCTCAGCTTCAGCATCAATCCTTGCAATGAATATTCAGGGTTGATTTTCTTTACGATTGACTGGTTTGATTCCTTGCAGTCCAAGGGACTCTCAAGAGTCTTCTCCAGTACCACAGTTCAAAAGCATCAATTCTTCTCCCTCTTCTAGGCTTTTCCATCACCCCCACCACCATCCCACCAACGCACAGGCCTAAGTAAATCCGCGCAGTCCCCTTGCCCCCGCCCCCTTCCTCCTGGTACCTCCCTTTCCTCCTGCAGTCGGTTCCCCATCATCCACACCTTTGCAGTCACACCCTCCTTGATGAGAGGGTGGGGCTCCTTTCCCAGAACAAGCTTCGCATCTCAGGAGCCTGGTTCGTGGCGGATCACTTGCTGTCGTCAGTGTCCTCACGAAGCTTCTCTAACCCTAACCCTGGCCTGCTCATCTGAGCCGGGCCTGCTCCTCTGTTCAGGCTTCGTAAATCAAACCTGTTCCTTTTCTTCTGAGAGCTGGGTGAACGCTCACTGCTATCCAGGGTAAAGCCCGCGGGCACTGTGCCTGGGGGATCTCTGAATGGATGAAGCAGGAGTCCGCCTAGGTTCTCCATTCTCGTTTCTATGCGATGTGTTACATCATTTCACTTTCTTACCCATGTTTATGGATTAAACTTGCCAATTAGCAGGAGCCACAGGATTTGTCAGAACAGGAACAGGAGGATCTTAGGGTCTCAGAGACACAAGAGGCGGTGGAGACCACCAAGCTCAGTTCCCTCCATCCAGAAGACAAATGTCCTGCCCAGGTCACATGGCAGATTCGGGACAAGACCACAGCCCCGCAAACCTCCTGTTTTGCCACCTTGTGCCTACCCCAGGATTCCAGCCACCCGTTTCAACCCAAGTCTAGCAGGTTCTCAGGTTTAATTTCTCTATTGGAAGAGAGCATGGATGAAACAGGCTCCGGAAAAAGGAAAACTCCTAAAGTCAAGGGCACCAATAGATGAGTCCATTTTAGTTCCTGAGAAATGTCACTTCCACGGCCGAGAAGGAAAGGCTGACCCAAACGCTTTGCTGAAAGGGAGGGAGAGAAACAGCAATCCCCACAAGGATTTCTGCTTTTATCTTTGTGTTTTAGTATCAGCGGGTCTCCCAGGTTAATGGAGAGAAGTGACTGGTAACCAAAGTACTACAAAGCGTGTGGTGTGGGGTGTTGGAATTCAAGCAAACTGCTAATTAGAAGCGTGTTTGGGCTCCCTTGATTGCTGAATAGGAATCCAGGGTCATCTGGGCAGAACTGGAAAGTGTATGCAAAACGGGAGGTTTATGGCCAGAAAGTGCCAATTCTACACTCGTTAAGGATTATGAGCCCTTTTCAAGGGATTGACATCCAGACTGCTTGACGGCAGTTAGACCGAGGTTATGTTGATTGGCAGCCGGTTGCTGTACCATGACAGGAGGTAACAGTGGGAAGGCGTGGGCTCATGAACTATGGACCACGTTAAGGGACCAGCCCCACAAGGCCAAGCCAGAAGGCTTGGAGCTGATTTAACCATGACCTCGTGGTAGTCACTGGGTGTGTTCCTCTGAGTATGTATATCTGAGAGTCCCAGACGGCTCTGAGCTTTTGTGCTAAGCAGCTATGTATACGCATGTGATCAGTTCAGGAAGGAACCGTACGTCTTGCTCAGAAAATGGAAGACCTCAGAATCAGATCACTTAGATATGGATAACTCGGTGCATAGTCAAAGCTTCAGAGATGCTCCCTGGTCTTTCTGAATCTTAGTCATAATAATGATAATAGTATGGACCCATCAAGTTTTATCCATCAAATATTAGATAAGGGTTGAGTGTTTACAAGGTAAGGAGCATTGGATGAATCAACAACAGCAGAAATGAAGAGGTATTTTCAGGACCAGAGAACTCAGAAGAAAGTATGGAAGTTATAGAGAAGCCCAGTTTTGCTGGATCTAAGAAACTGTAGTAATGAAAGCTGTCCAGTGATGCCAGCTGGGCATGGAGGTGCTCTCTGAGGTGCAAGCCCCTTCTCTGGAAACTTTAAGGAAGCATAAAATGTCATCCACCCAAAGTGGTCTGAAAATAAGATTTCTGCCCATGGCAGGAGAATGAACAAGTTGACCTCCAAGATCCCTCTCAACTCAGTGCACAAATCAAGGATGACACATAATTATATTTGCCCTGTGCCCTTTTCTGAGGCCATTTTTCAGGTATATTCCCTATCCACCTCTGAGGAGTCTACTGAAAAGCTGTTTTGCTTCATCTCTTAAGCCTTCTAGGGTGTTCTAAGTTGCTTCAGGCATGCCCGATTCTTTGAGACCCTATGGACTATAGTCCTCCAGGCTCCTCTGTTCATGGGATTCTCCAGGCAAGAATACTGGAGTGGGTTACCATGCCTCCTCTAGGAAGCTTTCTAGGGCACTGGCTGCTTTCTCTCCACTGGTCCCAGTGGGTCTGGCACTGACCGAAACCCCCAGAGCCACGCAGACCAAGCCAAGAGGGTCTGCATCCTCAGGGTGGCCTCTATGGGCATCTTCCCTCGGTCCCCCAGGGTCTGGATGTCCCTGGGAACTAGACGGGGTAAGTCTAGCAGAGGAGGGGAGCAGGAAGTGAGGAGAAAGCCACAGTCTTCTCTGTGGTCTGTGGAAGGGATGTCTCAAAGGCTGCCTGTGTACTCCTGGGAGCGAGCCAGCATCAGCCGGAGATGTATCTGCCCTGGGTTGGTCCTCAGTGGCCTCTTGCCCACTCCCAGGTTGTTTCGCACCCTGGAACAATATAAAATCTGGGGGGTCCTTGGACCAGGACGCCAGACCGGACGGACATCCTGCGGCCCTCCACCCCAGACACAGCCCTGAGAGTCTGGGGTGGAATTCGACCCACCCCCTAGGGTGGGAGGCAGCAGGGGGAGAAAACAACCCTCCGGGTCCAGTCTGGTCAAAGATACACAGTTGAAATCCAGAAAACCCCCCATAGTCTAGGAACTCTCTCCCTGCTTCTTGGAGGAAGAGGGGAAAGTGGGAAGGGGGCAGCATCTTTTAAGTTGCCCCCAGACTCCAGGCAGTAGCACGCAGCACACTCTCCTCACATAGAAAACTCCAGCATCAACTGAGATGCCGCACAAATAGTGACGTTCAGGACGATTTGCACGCCTATAATTGTCGATGTTTTCTATTTCCTGACTGGTTAAATCTTTCTTACTAGTTTTAACCTGCACAGACTAAAAGATCTGTTTCTAGCTTCCCTGGATATCATTAATTACAACGACCTCCCCAATCCACGTCCATGTAACCTGGAATTAATCAGCATTGCAAGCGAAGGTGGGAGTCCCCCGCACCTTGAAAAGCTACCCTTGTACTAACTGAATCACACCCTTGAGGGCAATTTTAGCAGGCGCCTCGCCTGTACCAGGCATCACTGAGGCTGATTACATTTGAACTTTCTCTTTCAGAGAACAGCGATTCTAAAGAAAAAGCCTAATTTCATCAGGCAAGCTGAATCCTGTCATTCTCTTCATCTTGTGTGTGTTGGGGCAGGGGCAGGGGCAGAATACACCAGTATCTATGTTGCAATGGGCCACACCTCAACTAACCAAAATGCTAACCTTGAGGGAAAAAAATAGCAAATAGAAATCACCCTTTTCCTTTCCAGATCCTTTCAGGTTTAGCGCAGTGTTTGCACTTGTACAGCCTTAAATGTGCCTTCCAGTCCTTTAGTGAGGAGAAAGCCACAGTCTTCTCTGTGGTCTGTGGAAGGGATGTCTCAAAGGCTGCCTGTGTACTCCTGGGAGCGAGCCAGCATCAGCCGGAGATGTATCTGCCCTGGGTTGGTCCTCAGTGGCCTCTTGCCCACTCCCAGGTTGTTTCGCACCCTGGAACAATATAAAATCTGGGGGGTCCTTGGACCAGGACGCCAGACCGGACGGACATCCTGCGGCCCTCCACCCCAGACACAGCCCTGAGAGTCTGGGGTGGAATTCGACCCACCCCCTAGGGTGGGAGGCAGCAGGGGGAGAAAACAACCCTCCGGGTCCAGTCTGGTCAAAGATACACAGTTGAAATCCAGAAAACCCCCCATAGTCTAGGAACTCTCTCCCTGCTTCTTGGAGGAAGAGGGGAAAGTGGGAAGGGGGCAGCATCTTTTAAGTTGCCCCCAGACTCCAGGCAGTAGCACGCAGCACACTCTCCTCACATAGAAAACTCCAGCATCAACTGAGATGCCGCACAAATAGTGACGTTCAGGACGATTTGCACGCCTATAATTGTCGATGTTTTCTATTTCCTGACTGGTTAAATCTTTCTTACTAGTTTTAACCTGCACAGACTAAAAGATCTGTTTCTAGCTTCCCTGGATATCATTAATTACAACGACCTCCCCAATCCACGTCCATGTAACCTGGAATTAATCAGCATTGCAAGCGAAGGTGGGAGTCCCCCGCACCTTGAAAAGCTACCCTTGTACTAACTGAATCACACCCTTGAGGGCAATTTTAGCAGGCGCCTCGCCTGTACCAGGCATCACTGAGGCTGATTACATTTGAACTTTCTCTTTCAGAGAACAGCGATTCTAAAGAAAAAGCCTAATTTCATCAGGCAAGCTGAATCCTGTCATTCTCTTCATCTTGTGTGTGTTGCGGGGCAGGGGCAGGGGCAGAATACACCAGTATCTATGTTGCAATGGGCCACACCTCAACTAACCAAAATGCTAACCTTGAGGGAAAAAAATAGCAAATAGAAATCACCCTTTTCCTTTCCAGATCCTTTCAGGTTTAGCGCGAGTGTTTGCACTTGTACAGCCATGTTTTGGAAAGAGTGAGAAAATGAGCCTTCCAAAACAGTCACTGCCTTCCATGCAGAAAAAACAGTCTCACTTCTACCTAAGAAATAAAAATTATGTTAACATTTCTGATAAGCTGTCTTTTCGCTCGGCACTGAACTTGGCTGCTTCTGGAATGAAAGCATAAAGCGATTCAGTGTAATTTTTTTTCCTACAAGAACAGATGAAGGGCCCCCAACCCCACCCTCCCCTCCGAGCCCAGTTCCTCTCTGGCCTCACCCCATCCTCCACATCTGGCCGGGCAGAGAGAGCTCTGGAATCCACATCAGCCACTGACTCCGCCAAAGGAACCCCTCCTGCTTTTGATTTCAAACTCCACTTAAAGAAAGTTTCCTCTTTCTCTCTCTAACGGTTTTCTTTAAACAAGCCCACCCCGTGTCCTCTGAGCTTCTTTAAACAAGCCCACCCCGTGTCCTCTGAGCCCGTGGAAAGAAAAAAAGAATTTACACTTAAACAAACGTGAATGAACAAACCAAAGGACAGGAGTAAAATTTTAAAAGACACCAGGAAAATAAACTGAAAAGATTATCTACCCATCCTTGCCCTCCCCCTACAAAGACCAGCAAACAGAGAAACAATTCAAGTCCCGAAGCACTTTAAATCACAACAGACCAATTGACAACATCTGGCGAGCGCCCCGCAGAGCTCTAGTTTCAAAGCTACGCTGGGTTTCCTCCAGAAAGAATACTCCAAGTTCCCCGTATCCAAGTCCCTGCTCCCAGCACACGGTCAGAACCAGAACCCAGTTCCTGCAAGACATACATCACAGCCCAGACCCACTGGTGGCCGCGATCCCGGGGGCTCCGGTCAAACTAGATTTGACTGAACCTTACAGGAAAAAGGTGTCTCAAAGTCCACTGTTAGTTGAAAAAGTTGGAAGGACTCAAGTCCAGGAGTCCCAGGAAAGTAGCATAGAACAAGAAAACGCTTCAGTGAGGTCAGAAGGAGGAGAGCAGTGGGAAGCAAGGAACCTTCTCCTGCAGTGTCGGAGCCGTCCTACCTGAGGGTCTGGCGACCGACCGGCCAAGGCGCCGAGTGGCAGGAGCTGGTGGCAGACGTCCGCTCTCCTGGAGGTTTGTGACCGCAGTGAGGGGAGGGCTGGCCTCCCGAGGTTATAAGTTTCCTGCGCTGGTGTGCTGGGGTGTGTAATGGGCGGTTTCTTTTCACTGTTTTAAAGGAGTTTCTATGAATCAGTCTGGCTTAAAAAAAAAAAAAAATGTGTTGGTAAGCTACGCCCTGCTTAGTTGGCGGTCAGTCAAGACGGGCTGGAAGGGAGCCATCAATTCAGAGAAGCCAGTTTAGGCTCCCTGTGACTCAGACACACAGACCACAGTGGAAAAAGGCGTGACATGGCTTCAAATGAGTAACAGGAGTCACACAAAATAGATCTGTTTACCGAAGCCCATTCCTCCTCACCGAAAAGGAGAGTGGGTTGCCATGGGGAACAGCAAAACACAGGTTATCAGCCCACACGTCCATGGGGGAGGAGGGACGGGAGCACGGCAGTGCCCTGCCCCGACAGTCTAGCTAATCATTCCACGAGCGCCGCGTCCTTCCCCGCCCACCAAACGCAGCCAGGGCTGCTCACGGCAGGGAATGCCCAGGTTGGCTTTGGATTACTTTTCTGCCCGACCTTGGGCACTGTCCTGGGGATGAGCACAGGTAAAGAAGGGAGCACACCAGGAACCCTCAGAAACCTGCCTCTGAATGACGGAGGGAGGCTGGGCGGTCCTTTAATTAGGCTCCGTGAATGCCCTGCCGGGCTCCTCACATTCACAGTCGTCGGGAGGAAGTCGGAGTCCTCTAGTTAAGAACTTTGTTTTCTGATCTCCAGGTAATAGTCACCTGGACCTTGCTCCACAATTGAGCTCCTCGAGCGTCATCATCCCAACCACCCCCCTCTGTCACTCCTCTCTTGCTCAGCAGTGGAGCTATTCCTCCAGCATCTGCTGGAGCCCGTGTCTCAAAGTCCACTGTTAGTTGAAAAAGTTGGAAGGACTCAAGTCCAGGAGTCCCAGGAAAGTAGCATAGAACAAGAAAACGCTTCAGTGAGGTCAGAAGGAGGAGAGCAGTGGGAAGCAAGGAACCTTCTCCTGCAGTGTCGGAGCCGTCCTACCTGAGGGTCTGGCGACCGACCGGCCAAGGCGCCGAGTGGCAGGAGCTGGTGGCAGACGTCCGCTCTCCTGGAGGTTTGTGACCGCAGTGAGGGGAGGGCTGGCCTCCCGAGGTTATAAGTTTCCTGCGCTGGTGTGCTGGGGTGTGTAATGGGCGGTTTCTTTTCACTGTTTTAAAGGAGTTTCTATGAATCAGTCTGGCTTAAAAAAAAAAAAAAATGTGTTGGTAAGCTACGCCCTGCTTAGTTGGCGGTCAGTCAAGACGGGCTGGAAGGGAGCCATCAATTCAGAGAAGCCAGTTTAGGCTCCCTGTGACTCAGACACACAGACCACAGTGGAAAAAGGCGTGACATGGCTTCAAATGAGTAACAGGAGTCACACAAAATAGATCTGTTTACCGAAGCCCATTCCTCCTCACCGAAAAGGAGAGTGGGTTGCCATGGGGAACAGCAAAACACAGGTTATCAGCCCACACGTCCATGGGGGAGGAGGGACGGGAGCACGGCAGTGCCCTGCCCCGACAGTCTAGCTAATCATTCCACGAGCGCCGCGTCCTTCCCCCCGCCCCACCAAACGCAGCCAGGGCTGCTCACGGCAGGGAATGCCCAGGTTGGCTTTGGATTACTTTTCTGCCCGACCTTGGGCACTGTCCTGGGGATGAGCACAGGTAAAGAAGGGAGCACACCAGGAACCCTCAGAAACCTGCCTCTGAATGACGGAGGGAGGCTGGGCGGTCCTTTAATTAGGCTCCGTGAATGCCCTGCCGGGCTCCTCACATTCACAGTCGTCGGGAGGAAGTCGGAGTCCTCTAGTTAAGAACTTTGTTTTCTGATCTCCAGGTAATAGTCACCTGGACCTTGCTCCACAATTGAGCTCCTCGAGCGTCATCATCCCAACCACCCCCCTCTGTCACTCCTCTCTTGCTCAGCAGTGGAGCTGGGAGGGGCCCTAGAAGTTGTGACCAAGTCCAGGCATCTGCTGGAGCCCAGAGTCCACCTGCTCTTACCTATGTGATTGTGGGCCTCCATTTCCTGGGGCGTAAGTGGGGTAGACGTTATCTCTCACAGAGTCTTGGGAAGAAATATACATAAAAGAGCGAGCTTATCATAATGCTTGGCACATAGTACATGTGTGTGCTAAGTCACTTGATCACGTCTGACTCTTTGCGACCCCATAGACTGTAGGTCACCAGGCTCCTCTGTCCATGGGATTCTCCAGGCAGGAACACTAGAGTGGGTAGACATTTCCTTCTGCAGGGGATCTTCTCAACCCAGGTATCAAAACCCTCAAACACTCGGGGTTTCTGCTCTCAGCTCCCATTTCCTCCACCTGGCTTAGACATACTCGTTTTCCACATGGGTAAAGAACTGGGCAAAAATCTCATTTGACCTCCGGAAAGCCCTGGGAAGGAATGTCCCCTCTTGCCCAGTGCCATACCATCATGCTCACAACACAGGAATACACCCCACTGCCTTCTGAAGCAACAGGCATTTGCTTCTGCGCGATGCCATCCGGGGCAGGTTTTTGAGTCTGAACTGGCATAAAGGCTTTAAATGGATGTGTAAAACCAGGGCTTTTCAGAACAAGATACAAGGATATATCGTCTAAGTTAGGTCTGGTCCCCTGTCGCACGCCCCCACCCACCCACCCAGGAAACTCATACTAGCTTGAACTTGCTCAGTTAGCCAAAAAGAATCTCAAATATGTTCTCCCAAGCTATTATAGTGGTCAAGAATCTGCCTGCCAGTGCAGGACACGTAAAGAAGGGAGCACACCAGGAACCCTCAGAAACCTGCCTCTGAATGACGGAGGGAGGCTGGGCGGTCCTTTAATTAGGCTCCGTGAATGCCCTGCCGGGCTCCTCACATTCACAGTCGTCGGGAGGAAGTCGGAGTCCTCTAGTTAAGAACTTTGTTTTCTGATCTCCAGGTAATAGTCACCTGGACCTTGCTCCACAATTGAGCTCCTCGAGCGTCATCATCCCAACCACCCCCCTCTGTCACTCCTCTCTTGCTCAGCAGTGGAGCTGGGAGGGGCCCTAGAAGTTGTGACCAAGTCCAGGCATCTGCTGGAGCCCAGAGTCCACCTGCTCTTACCTATGTGATTGTGGGCCTCCATTTCCTGGGGCGTAAGTGGGGTAGACGTTATCTCTCACAGAGTCTTGGGAAGAAATATACATAGAGAGAGCGAGCTTATCATAATGCTTGGCACATAGTACATGTGTGTGCTAAGTCACTTCGGTCACGTCTGACTCTTTGCGACCCCATAGACTGTAGGTCACCAGGCTCCTCTGTCCATGGGATTCTCCAGGCAGGAACACTAGAGTGGGTAGACATTTCCTTCTGCAGGGGATCTTCTCAACCCAGGTATCAAAACCCTCAAACACTCGGGGTTTCTGCTCTCAGCTCCCATTTCCTCCACCTGGCTTAGACATACTCGTTTTCCACATGGGTAAAGAACTGGGCAAAAATCTCATTTGACCTCCGGAAAGCCCTGGGAAGGAATGTCCCCTCTTGCCCAGTGCCATACCATCATGCTCACAACACAGGAATACACCCCACTGCCTTCTGAAGCAACAGGCATTTGCTTCTGGCGCGATGCCATCCGGGGCAGGTTTTTGAGTCTGAACTGGCATAAAGGCTTTAAATGGATGTGTAAAACCAGGGCTTTTCAGAACAAGATACAAGGATATATCGTCTAAGTTAGGTCTGGTCCCCTGTCGCACGCCCCCACCCACCCACCCAGGAAACTCATACTAGCTTGAACTTGCTCAGTTAGCCAAAAAGAATCTCAAATATGTTCTCCCAAGCTATTATAGTGGTCAAGAATCTGCCTGCCAGTGCAGGACACGTACATAAGGGGTGTAGGTTCAAATCCCTGGATTGAGAAGATCCCCTGGAGAAGGAAATGGCACCCCACTCCTGTGTCCTTGCCTGGGAAATCTCAGGGACAGAGGAGCCTGGCAGACTAGAGTCCAGAGGGTAGCAAAGAGTCAGACGCGACTGAGCGACTAGGCACAAAGCTATTATATGTGCAACGGGTGTCGATGGTAATTTTAACAAACACTGATTGAAAAGTAAATAGGTGGAGATGAAAGTTATATAGTTGATGTGGGTGTTCAGTAGCTCGGTCATGTCTCATACGGCAACCCATGGACTCGAGCACTCCAGGCGCCCCTGTCCTCCTCTGTCTCCTGGAGTGTGCTCATCAGATTCACGTCCCCTGAGTCGGTGATGCTCTCTCACCATCTCATTCTCTGCCACTCCCTTCTCTTTTTTTTTTTTAAAAAACATTTTAATTAATTTATTTATCTATTTTCATCCATCCTCACTCCTTGGCCTGTGTGGGCCTCCCACCGCAGCAGCCTCTCGTGTTGCAGAGAACCAGCTCTGGGCTCATGCACTCCAGAGAGCTGGCCTGCAGTTGGACACATCGGCCCAGCGGCTCTTTGGCACGTGGGATCCTCCTGGGCCAGGGATCGAACCAGTGTCCCCTGCACTGTAAGGCAGACTCCTTACCCACTGGACTACCAGGGAAGCCCCCCTTCTCCTTTTGCTTTCAATCTTTCTCAAAAAAAAGTTATACGAGGGCTTCCCTGGTGGTCCAGTGGGTAAGGACACCACCTTGAAGTGCAAGGGGTACCGGTTCGATCCCTGGCCTGGGAAGATCCCACGTGCTGCGGAGCGGCTGGACTGATGTGTCCAATTACCGAGCCGGAGTTATGGAGCGCATGCGCCCAGAGCAGGTGCTCTGCAGGGAGAGAGGCCACTGCAATGGGAGGCCCACACGGGCCAAAGAACAAAGATGGATGAAAATGAATAAATGAAAAAAAAGTTATATGGTGTCTTCCAAAGTCTAGTGAATGTTGTTTCCTGCCACTCTGATTTAAAATTTGAGGATTTACCCAAAACGTCGTATTCCTCCCTCTTCCCTTCTTTCTTCTGTGCCCCTGCCTTCACTCTTTCCACTTGCTGTTTCCTGCCTGCTTTTGTTATTTATTTTTCATTCCTTCCAGTGAAATATTTGACTATGATTTCATGAAATGAGAGGTCTCTGAGTGTCCCCCGCATCTTCCCCTTTTTTTGTCTCTGAGCGAGACTGTCCCAAAACTGCTTTTGAAAGATTAAACTGATGAGACTCCAAGAACTTTCAAGAATACAGGCTCTTGGCTGAGTGTTTTTCAGCTGCGTGGAAAAGTCTTGCTAGCAAAGCAGCGTGATGCATGTATGAATAGTTATAGCATAGGGAGGGCCATGTGGACAAAGATGTCTGAACTTGGCCAGGGAAATGAGCCAACCCTGCCACCTTGGACAATCACCAGACTGTTACTAATTGCTGTGATCAATTCTTCAGGTAGTTGGATGGGTATAAATGGTTGGGGTGGCTGAAAGAATAAACCTTCTGATCTGTGGCCTCTTGGAGACAGAGGCATGACCAGAGACTAACAAGCAAATAAACAGACAGTTGTGACCAAAATAAAAAGTGAAAAGACCCTGCCTGTTTCCAACTAAAGCCAGCTGGAGTCCATTCTGGAAGGTAAATATTAGAGGCATGTCACCTTCAGCGCTTGGCCTTTCATGAATCCTTTATTCCGAGTGCTTAATGGACCATTTCAGGTAAAGGTTTGAATATTTATAAGGTAAAGTTTTAAAAGACTGATCTCCCCTTTGCAATCTTTCTCAAAAGTTATACGAGGGCTTCCTGGTGGTCCAGTGGGTAAGGACACCACCTGATGTGTCCCCTGGGAAGATCCCACGTGCTGACGGCTGGACTGATGTGTCCAATTACCGAGCCGGAGTTATGGGCGCATGCGCCCAGAGCAGGTGCTCTGCAGGGAGAGAGGCCACTGCAATGGGAGGCCCACACGGGCCAAAGAACAAAGATGGATGAAAATGAATAAATGAAAAAAAAGTTATATGGTGTCTTCCAAAGTCTAGTGAATGTTGTTTCCTGCCACTCTGATTTAAAATTTGAGGATTTACCCAAAACGTCGTATTCCTCCCTCTTCCCTTCTTTCTTCTGTGCCCCTGCCTTCACTCTTTCCACTTGCTGTTTCCTGCCTGCTTTTGTTATTTATTTTTCATTCCTTCCAGTGAAATATTTGACTATGATTTCATGAAATGAGAGGTCTCTGAGTGTCCCCCGCATCTTCCCCTTTTTTTGTCTCTGAGCGAGACTGTCCCAAAACTGCTTTTGAAAGATTAAACTGATGAGACTCCAAGAACTTTCAAGAATACAGGCTCTTGGCTGAGTGTTTTTCAGCTGCGTGGAAAAGTCTTGCTAGCAAAGCAGCGTGATGCATGTATGAATAGTTATAGCATAGGGAGGGCCATGTGGACAAAGATGTCTGAACTTGGCCAGGGAAATGAGCCAACCCTGCCACCTTGGACAATCACCAGACTGTTACTAATTGCTGTGATCAATTCTTCAGGTAGTTGGATGGGTATAAATGGTTGGGGTGGCTGAAAGAATAAACCTTCTGATCTGTGGCCTCTTGGAGACAGAGGCATGACCAGAGACTAACAAGCAAATAAACAGACAGTTGTGACCAAAATAAAAAGTGAAAAGACCCTGCCTGTTTCCAACTAAAGCCAGCTGGAGTCCATTCTGGAAGGTAAATATTAGAGGCATGTCACCTTCAGCGCTTGGCCTTTCATGAATCCTTTATTCCGAGTGCTTAATGGACCATTTCAGGTAAAGGTTTGAATATTTATAAGGAGTTAAAGACTATCTCCCCCTTTGCCTAGAAGGCAGCAAGCCCGGGGGATGCAGGCTGACCACACAGCCTATGTCCCATTAAAATCAACCAAGTGTCCAGTCTCAAGTAAAGGAATCTCACATTCTTCTTCAAGACTTTCCCCTTGAACTTGGGTGCTGGTCAGAGCAGCTCCACTCACAAAACCCCCACTGCTGTGAGAAAAGTAGTTAGAACATATCTTAGACTTTGCCTGAGGAACACTGTCAAAGGAGCGGGTAAGAAGCTGGACAGCCCAGCCCGAAAGTCTTAGAATGTATTTCCCTCTGGGACTGTGTGGTCAGCAAACACATGAGACATAGGGACTCTCTCAAAGTAATCTTTGAGACCAAGTTATTACACTTTCAGACACACAGATTGTTTCTTTGTGAAAACAAACAATACTAAGTGAAGCGATTCAATAATTCAGCCTCATTGGGAAGTCTTTCTGGTTACATTTTAGGCTAATTGGCTGGGATAATATTTTTACCTGTTCAGTCTTGCAGGACTAAGGAGACCTCTCTCATATCCTTGTAACTCACTCACATACCCATGCGCTCACACGTCACACACACGCGCGCACACACACACAAAGTGATCTGCCCCTCCAAACACATGGATGCCAGGTCTACCTGACACGTTGTGGGTGGTGTGTAGGGAGGTCTCTCAAGGGTCTGGAACCTGGCAGGCCTTGGGGCCACAGAATTCCCAGCCCTTCTTCCTGGGCAGAGCAGGGAAGGAAGAGCTCTCCCTGCACAGAGCTCCCTTTTCCAGACGCTGTGTTGATGTTGTGATGATCATTCACTCCTCTTGGTTTCAACGATGCTTCTGCCAAATTCCAGAGCTATCCCATGTAATTTATTCCATTTCATTTTTCTACTTGTGAATTCCCTTTAACCATGCTTGTCCATGACCCAGCATCTTAATGACCGTCAGAGCAACTTACATCTCCTCTGCCACCCATGCGTGATTCTTTGTAGGGTGATCATATCCAACAAGACACAAACCAACCAACCTCGGTCTTCCTATGTTTTACTCTTACATGGAGATTTATCTCAGAGCTCCCAAATCCCTTAATCTACCCCTTGTCATAACAATTTCCACTGGAAGAGCTAAAGCATCATGCATGTATCTTCTACAAGCGGTTGTGCTTTTGTGTACTTTACTGTACAGGACAGTATAGAGGAGGGCTTCTCTGGTGGCTCAGATGGTGAAGAATCCTCCTGCCAATGCCGAAGACCTGAGTTCAATCCCTGGGTCAGGAAGATCCCTTGGAGAAGAGAACGGCAGCCTACTCCAAAATTATTGCCTGGAGAAGCCCATGGACAGAGGAGCCTGGTGGGCTACAGCCAATGGGATTGCAAAGAGTCCGACGTGACTGAGTGACTTGGCACACATATACACACTGTCGAGAGCACAGTAGTACAGTCTCTATGTCAAGCCCAAGCTGTCTAGAAGTAAGAATGAAAGCCATGGTGATGTAGCTGATTCTATGTGCTTTTTAAGGTACTACACTGTAAGATTAAAGCTCTTTGTTTTTCATCTGTTGTGTCAAAATTATTATAAACCTATTACTGTAGAGTGCTATGTAGCTGATTGCGTTAGCTGGGCGCCTAGGCTACCTTTGCTGGATTTACAAAGAAATTGGGCTCTCTCGGAGTGAAATTTGGAATTTGTTTGTAGGTAGGGGAGTTACAAAATATTCCATCATGTGCCTCTATTATAAAGCTCTTAAACAATTCCCTATTAATGGATAAAGGCTATTTATGTTGCTTTGATTCTTTTGTCTCTATAAACAGTACTGTGGTAGAATTCATTGTACATAGCATATCTCTACATGGAATGACACATTTGCCGTCTTATTAAATATTCTGTCCCCCATTCACTGGACAGGTTTGTAGCACGGATTCCATCCTTCAAAGGTGTACAGTCTTAGCTCTCTGGCTCCTGTTCCTCATGATGTGGAGGGCACCTGCTAGGCTTATTTCATGGCCCCTTTCCCAACACTAAAAGCTCATGTAAGGCATGTGTGAATGGATGCCAAGACACTCTCTCTGGCCTATACCTTTTCTTTTTACCTCATAAACAATGATGGACAGTTCATATTGTCGTTCTTCTCATCTTTCATCTAGAAAACGGAGCCAAATCAGACTGCTCAACCCTAAAGATATAAAGCTGGTTGGTTACCAGGAGTTTGAGTTTTAAAAGATTCTGTGGCTCTGGCTATATCTCCATTCGTAGAGGACACCCATTTCCCCAAATACCTGGTTCATGGCATCACGTCACCCATTTTATGCCTTCATCCCACATCTCAGGGAGTGACCCTTATCAGATGCACAAGCTAGGGCCCATTCAGTACTCAGAGTGGCACAGGAGGTGAGCCAGTGATCAGTCTTTGACTAGCTTCTAGCTCCTTGCCTCCTGGTAACATGCGTTGTCCTCAGCAGACTGGGGGCAGGGAGATAGACCAGTTTGTGCTCCTGGAGCCCTTGCCAAGGAATTTCCAGCCTTAACGCAGAAGTAATAAAATGCAAGGTCCGTGCTCTGGTGGAGAGGTGATGGCTGCACGGAATCCTCAGCCCAGGGCTGGCTTGCTGGTGGGCAGGGCAGTGGGGTTCACAGGACACAGGCTGTTGGGCTGTCTTTGGCTTTCTGAGGGGGAGCCCTGATGCAGTCTGAGGAGTCAGGTCCAGGATAGTGTGGACTCCAGAAGGGAGGCCTGCTAAAGATAATAACAACAGTCAGTCACACTTGCCTAGTGTCTTCTGAACATACTGTCCTTACATTTAACATCTTTCTTTTTTCACATTATCGGAAGGATAAAATTGAGGCTTAGAGAGGCCTAAGCCTCAATGATGAAGGCCACAGAACTATTAAGGAATAGCCTTGAGGTCTCTTAGGGTGTGTGTGTGTGTGTGTGTGTGTGTGTGTGTGTGTGTGTTATAAGGGAAAGGTCTTTTGTTTATTTGTTGTTGGGTTTTTTTAATTGTTGACTGTGCTGGGTCTTCACTGCTGCCTTTTCTATGGTCGTGGAGAGTGAGGACTACTCTCTAGATGCGGTGCATAGGCTTCTCGTTGCTGCAGCTTCTCTTGCCGTGCATGGGCTTATTTGCTCTGCCTCATGTGGGATCTTCCCAGACCAGGAATTGAACCTGTGTTTCCTGCACTAACAGATGAGTTCTTATCCACTGGACCACCAGAGAAGGCCAGGTGTGTGTGTTCTAACTGTTTGTTTACTGTTATGTTTTTCCTATCCTTTATGTTGCTGAGCTTTTTGTGGCTCTTGGATGCTATACATGGTCTGCTACAGATCTAGGATCATCTGAAAGGCTGGAGGATTTCCAGATCTGTGAGGTGGTATTGAGCTACTCCAGTTGGATACCGTCCAAATCAGAGCTATCTAGACATTCACAGAAGAGCTATGACCCCCAAGAGGTCCCTGAATTCAAGTTCTCTGGTTTAGGAACACAAACAACCCCTGCAAGCTTCCCTTGATGAGCCCAGGCTTCCCTTGCATGCCGTGTGATCAGGTGTGGTTCAGCCTCTCCAGGGACCCTTGCTTAAGTCTCCTGCTTTACCAAATTCATATCAAGGAACCAGCTCAAACTTGGGTTCCAGGCAGTCTTTGGACTCTCTGGAGAACTACCCTTGGAAAGGAATCTTCGTTGAGGGCAAAGAATTAAAGATTGTAAGGTCTTTATTGTACATCTGAGCAACTGATTGGGTTGGTCCATGGGAGGATTTAAAGACACAGTTAAGGACACAGGCTGTTGGGCTGTCTTTGGCTTTCTGAGGGGGAGCCCTGATGCAGTCTGAGGAGTCAGGTCCAGGATAGTGTGGACTCCAGAAGGGAGGCCTGCTAAAGATAATAACAACAGTCAGTCACACTTGCCTAGTGTCTTCTGAACATACTGTCCTTACATTTAACATCTTTCTTTTTTCACATTATCGGAAGGATAAAATTGAGGCTTAGAGAGGCCTAAGCCTCAATGATGAAGGCCACAGAACTATTAAGGAATAGCCTTGAGGTCTCTTAGGGTGTGTGTGTGTGTGTGTGTGTGTGTGTGTGTGTGTGTGTGTTATAAGGGAAAGGTCTTTTGTTTATTTGTTGTTGGGTTTTTTTAATTGTTGACTGTGCTGGGTCTTCACTGCTGCCTTTTCTATGGTCGTGGAGAGTGAGGACTACTCTCTAGATGCGGTGCATAGGCTTCTCGTTGCTGCAGCTTCTCTTGCCGTGCATGGGCTTATTTGCTCTGCCTCATGTGGGATCTTCCCAGACCAGGAATTGAACCTGTGTTTCCTGCACTAACAGATGAGTTCTTATCCACTGGACCACCAGAGAAGGCCAGGTGTGTGTGTTCTAACTGTTTGTTTACTGTTATGTTTTTCCTATCCTTTATGTTGCTGAGCTTTTTGTGGCTCTTGGATGCTATACATGGTCTGCTACAGATCTAGGATCATCTGAAAGGCTGGAGGATTTCCAGATCTGTGAGGTGGTATTGAGCTACTCCAGTTGGATACCGTCCAAATCAGAGCTATCTAGACATTCACAGAAGAGCTATGACCCCCAAGAGGTCCCTGAATTCAAGTTCTCTGGTTTAGGAACACAAACAACCCCTGCAAGCTTCCCTTGATGAGCCCAGGCTTCCCTTGCATGCCGTGTGATCAGGTGTGGTTCAGCCTCTCCAGGGACCCTTGCTTAAGTCTCCTGCTTTACCAAATTCATATCAAGGAACCAGCTCAAACTTGGGTTCCAGGCAGTCTTTGGACTCTCTGGAGAACTACCCTTGGAAAGGAATCTTCGTTGAGGGCAAAGAATTAAAGATTGTAAGGTCTTTATTGTACATCTGAGCAACTGATTGGGTTGGTCCATGGGAGGATTTAAAGACACAGTTAAGGACTTCCCTGATGCAGTGGTAAAGAATCCGTCTGCCATTGCAGGAGACTCAAATTCAATCCCTGATCTGAGAAGATCCCACATACCTCAGGGCAACTAAGCCCATGTGCCACACTGCTGAACTTGTGCTCTAGGGCCTGAGAGCTGCAACCACCAAGACCACATGCTGCAACTACTGAAGTCCAAACACCCTAGAACCAGTGCTCTGCAACAGGTAAAGCCACCACAATGAGAAGTCCAAACACCACCACTAGAGAGTAGCCCCCAGCTCACCGCAACTAGAAAACAAAGTTATGGTCAGGGTAAAGGCAGCAACCATGATATTTAGAATTTGGGCAAAGCACTTAAGGATCTTTTGGAGACAGTCTTGTCTGACTCCTTGTGACCCCACAGACTGCAGACTGCCAGGTTCCTCTCCCTCATAATCTCCTGGAGTTTGCTCAGACTCACGTTCATTGAGTTGGTGATGCTATCTAACCATCTCATCCTCTGCTGCGCAATAATTATTTGCCGAATGAACACGATAGGCACCTGATAATTATTCGCTGAATAAATGAAGCAAAACCTTGCCTGCATTTAAAATAGAATGTGGGGTGAGTTCAGGAAGGAGGTAGTGTGAATGACAGCACAGAGAATTTTCCCCTTAAATCATCCACCCTGCAATGATAATTGTTGTCTTTCAGTTGCTCAGTCGTGTCTGACTCTATGCGGCCCCATAGACTGGAGCCCATCAGGCTCCTCTGTGCATGGGATTTCCCAGGCAAGAATACTGTAGTGGGTTGTCATTTCCTTCTCCAGGGCATCTTCTGGATTTAGGGATTGAACCCACGTCCTCTGCATTGGCAGGCAGATTCTTTACCACTGAGCCACCGGGGAAGCCCAATAAGAATAATAATACCTAAAAGAAACGAGATCATTTACAACAGGCAAGAGCAAACTGAAAAAAAAAAAAAAAGCAACACAGCAGTCCAGTTGCCTTTTACAAATGTTGCAACACCTAAGATGAACAGCTAGAGGGAAGGAAGACGGGGAACACATGGATGACACTGGTCACGTCAGCATCTCCGGCGCTCTCAGCCCCAAGCCCACTTGCGCAGACCATTTTAATAGAGGGCAAAGGAAAACATGATGCAACCAAGGAATGTGTTGTATGTCTGGAGTGTTTGCTGTCACAAAGTTAAAAGCGACAGAGAGAGGATTGGATCACAGAGGAGATGGACTCTTGATAAGCCCGAGCTCAAACACATTTCATATCAGACTTGGGATCTCTCTTGCACGTGCATGTCTCTGGCTTCCTTTAACAGCAGAGACACCCCTACATCTCTCTTCCTAAGACTGGGAGAGGTGCCTCACTAAGTCCCCAAGTCCCTGTGTGCCTACCCTCCTGCAGCCCTCCTCTCCAAATTCCAGCTTCTCTCAGCAAGGTCCTGTGCCTTAGTCCTTGCTCTGTCTCAGCTCCAAACACACATTATCTTGCATCTGGTAGATCCGTGGTTGTTTAGTCGCTCAGCTGTGTCCATCTCTTTACAACACCATAGACTACAGCACACCAGCCTTCCCTGTCCTTCACCATCTCATGGACTCAACCCAAACTCATGCACATAGAGTCGGCGATGCCATCCAATCATCTCCTCCTCTGTTGTCCCCTTCTCCTGCCCTCGGTCTTTCCCAGCATCAGGGTCTTTTCCAGTGAGTTGACTCTTCGCATCAGCTGATCAAAGTGTTGGAGCTTCAGCATCAGTCCAATAGATACTCGATATCTAATTGTCTCAAAATTAAATGAATTAATGGCACCCTCATCCGCCCAGTCAACCTAAAGTCCTCTTTTCAGCCTCTGTGTCCGAACTCAGTAGGTTCTTTAATTTTTTTAAGTATTTATTTAGTTTATTTATTTGACTGTGTTGGGTCTTAATTGTAGAACCCAGAATCTTCGGTCTTCGTTGCTGCATGTGGGTCTTTTTCTTTTTCTTTTTTTGGTAGCAGCATGTGAACTCTTAGTTTTGGCATATAAGATCTAGTCACTGACCAGGGATCAGATCCGGGCCCTCTGCATTGGAAATAGAGAGTCTTAGCCTCTGAATCACCAGGGAAGTGCCTAAACTCAACAGGTTCTATTGAGTCAATTCTAAAGTAAATATTTTAGATCTGCCTTCTCTTCTTCACCCCCACCACCAAGGCCTTTGCTCAGGCGTCCTCTTCTGTCTAAACTAGCACTGTGGCTTCCCAATGCTGGTTTCCTTGTCTCTACATAATCTGTATTACAAGCCACCCCCCACACCAGAGGTCACAAACAGCCCACATACCTGATTCGTTTGGCCCTGAAATTGTTCTACAAACAATCCAAGGTTTTCAAAACTAGGAACTGTCTGATAAAGTGTCAGTTTTCCAAGGTCTTTTTAAAATTCACAGGAACTGGCTACAAAGAGCCTAGATGAGCTGGGAAGAACTGGAAGTGTGTGAAGCCTGCCACCCTCCATGGGGACATCCCTTCCCCCTCGCTGGGCCTGATCTCTTGGTTTGGGGGGCTGATCCCCTGTAGGCGTGGTTGTTTTGGGCCCCTGCTCAGTCCCGCCATCAGTTGTCTGTGTGGAACACATATTGGATCAAATCAGATCACACAACTGCAGTCTAACTTGGCCAGCAAGATAAAATCATGCATGCAAGATTCATCACACACTGGCCCCACCCACCCTTCAAATCTGGGCCCTCCTGACACCCACCTCCCATCTCGAGGGGCTGGGCCTGTTTTCCATAACTTTGTTCAAGCTCATTTTTCGAGTTGACTCTTCGCATCAGCTGATCAAAGTGTTGGAGCTTCAGCATCAGTCCAATAGATACTCGATATCTAATTGTCTCAAAATTAAATGAATTAATGGCACCCTCATCCGCCCAGTCAACCTAAAGTCCTCTTTTCAGCCTCTGTGTCCGAACTCAGTAGGTTCTTTAATTTTTTTAAGTATTTATTTAGTTTATTTATTTGACTGTGTTGGGTCTTAATTGTAGAACCCAGAATCTTCGGTCTTCGTTGCTGCATGTGGGTCTTTTTCTTTTTCTTTTTTTGGTAGCAGCATGTGAACTCTTAGTTTTGGCATATAAGATCTAGTCACTGACCAGGGATCAGATCCGGGCCCTCTGCATTGGAAATAGAGAGTCTTAGCCTCTGAATCACCAGGGAAGTGCCTAAACTCAACAGGTTCTATTGAGTCAATTCTAAAGTAAATATTTTAGATCTGCCTTCTCTTCTTCACCCCCACCACCAAGGCCTTTGCTCAGGCGTCCTCTTCTGTCTAAACTAGCACTGTGGCTTCCCAATGCTGGTTTCCTTGTCTCTACATAATCTGTATTACAAGCCACCCCCCACACCAGAGGTCACAAACAGCCCACATACCTGATTCGTTTGGCCCTGAAATTGTTCTACAAACAATCCAAGGTTTTCAAAACTAGGAACTGTCTGATAAAGTGTCAGTTTTCCAAGGTCTTTTTAAAATTCACAGGAACTGGCTACAAAGAGCCTAGATGAGCTGGGAAGAACTGGAAGTGTGTGAAGCCTGCCACCCTCCATGGGGACATCCCTTCCCCCTCGCTGGGCCTGATCTCTTGGTTTGGGGGGCTGATCCCCTGTAGGCGTGGTTGTTTTGGGCCCCTGCTCAGTCCCGCCATCAGTTGTCTGTGTGGAACACATATTGGATCAAATCAGATCACACAACTGCAGTCTAACTTGGCCAGCAAGATAAAATCATGCATGCAAGATTCATCACACACTGGCCCCACCCACCCTTCAAATCTGGGCCCTCCTGACACCCACCTCCCATCTCGAGGGGCTGGGCCTGTTTTCCGCAACTTTGTTCAAGCTCTGTTCCTTAGCTTGACTGTCTGGCCTTTACTGCAGCGATCGAAAGAACATGCTAGAATCAGACTGCTTAAGTGCAAACCCTCCCTAAGCCTCCACTTCCTCAAATGAGGATAATACTAGTTGACACTTCATGGGGCTATTGGGAGGAGCAGAGAAATACCTGTAAAGCTCTTCACACCGGCCAGCGCATAGCTAGGGCTCAGTAAGTGATACCCGTGGTGTTATTGTTGCTGTCCAGCCCTTCTTGCCCTGAAGCAATGCTGTTTCACCTCCAAAGTCAGTTCAGATGTCAATTTCTCAATGAAGCCTTCCTCATCCCACCATCCCACCCTAGGCAGTGTGAGTAATTTCATCTGGTGAGCCAGCAGGCTCTGCACGTACCTCTAAAATGGCATGTGCCACACCATCTCACCTTTGGCTGCACAGTATCCATCCTCTCTGGGTACCCTAAGGGCCAGGGTGGGCATCATCAAACATCCAGTGCCTGAACTCTGTAGGTACTCACTTTTCCTAAATAAGACAGGTTGATACGAACAAAGAAACAGCCAAAGAGTCAAACAATTATTTTTCCAGAGTCCTATACACCAAAAGATCACCTCGTGTTCCTGCTTGCCACCTAAATGCAGTCCATAAGAGACAATAAGGAGGAAAGATAAATTCAGAGTACAACAAGCTACATCACTCGGTTGTATGACTTTTGCTTCTCTAAGCCTGGATGAGCTGGGAAGAACTGGAAGTGTGAAGCCTGCCACCCTCCATGGGGACATCCCTTCCCTCGCTGGGCCTGATCTCTTGGTTTGGGGGGCTGATCCCTGTAGGCGTGGTTGTTTTGGGCCCCTGCTCAGTCCCGCCATCAGTTGTCTGTGTGGAACACATATTGGATCAAATCAGATCACACAACTGCAGTCTAACTTGGCCAGCAAGATAAAATCATGCATGCAAGATTCATCACACACTGGCCCCACCCACCCTTCAAATCTGGGCCCTCCTGACACCCACCTCCCATCTCGAGGGGCTGGGCCTGTTTTCCGCAACTTTGTTCAAGCTCTGTTCCTTAGCTTGACTGTCTGGCCTTTACTGCAGCGATCGAAAGAACATGCTAGAATCAGACTGCTTAAGTGCAAACCCTCCCTAAGCCTCCACTTCCTCAAATGAGGATAATACTAGTTGACACTTCATGGGGCTATTGGGAGGAGCAGAGAAATACCTGTAAAGCTCTTCACACCGGCCAGCGCATAGCTAGGGCTCAGTAAGTGATACCCGTGGTGTTATTGTTGCTGTCCAGCCCTTCTTGCCCTGAAGCAATGCTGTTTCACCTCCAAAGTCAGTTCAGATGTCAATTTCTCAATGAAGCCTTCCTCATCCCACCATCCCACCCTAGGCAGTGTGAGTAATTTCATCTGGTGAGCCAGCAGGCTCTGCACGTACCTCTAAAATGGCATGTGCCACACCATCTCACCTTTGGCTGCACAGTATCCATCCTCTCTGGGTACCCTAAGGGCCAGGGTGGGCATCATCAAACATCCAGTGCCTGAACTCTGTAGGTACTCACTTTTCCTAAATAAGACAGGTTGATACGAACAAAGAAACAGCCAAAGAGTCAAACAATTATTTTTCCAGAGTCCTATACACCAAAAGATCACCTCGTGTTCCTGCTTGCCACCTAAATGCAGTCCATAAGAGACAATAAGGAGGGGAAAGATAAATTCAGAGTACGAACAAGCTACATCACTCGGTTGTATGACTTTTGCTTCTCTAAGCCTGGATTTTCTCATCTGTGAGATGAAGATAATGCCTTTTTCCACCTCCATGGAATAGATGAGGGTATGATATGGGCAATACAACATTTTAAAGACTATAAATCTTTCCATCCAGTGCCTGACACAACTGGGACCCTAATTCAATTATAAGAACTGGAGGGTAAAAAAATGAATTTCTGAAAGAATCTGGATTATTAACTGACTAGTTATAAAGTGTGGGTGTGGGTGGGCAGGGGAAGAACTAGTCCCTCAAACAAATACCAAAAATCCACAATGGACTTCATCGAGAGCAGTGAACTTGGTGTGAAGCCCAGCTTTGTCACTTGGAAGGGCTCTGAGAAAGTTCTTCATCTTTCTGAGCCTCGGCTTCTTCACATCTAAAATGAAGAGAATCGAAGCCATCCCTGAAGGCTGAGAGGAAGAGAAATGACCTGACCCACGTGGAAACAATGACCAGGACTCACACTGTCTCCATCACATCCGTAGCCTCTGTTGGTGATGATCAAAGGGTATTTAACAGAAGAACACTAGAAATACCAATCTGAATTTAAGGATGATGTGAATAACGCTTAGAATGAAGGCCTAGTCTGTGTTTTCTGATTTGGAATGGAGGGGACTCGAGTGTTTAAGGCTCTCTATCCAAATCAAATCGGCCCAAAGCACAGCCCTGATTCTTCTCTGCTCTTCTCTGAGTGACTGTCCAGAGCTACTATGTCTCCTCTATAGAAAGGCAGTCCATGGCACCCCACTCTAGATGTCAGGATGCAACGCAGTGCGCCCTTCAATAGCGTAGAGAGGACTGTAGACCTGGCATGTGTAGGATACAGCACAAACTCCCTACTCAGGCAGCACACAAGGCATTTCATATCTGATCATACTTCCATCCTCAAGAGTGCCTGAACTCTGTAGGTACTCACTTTTCCTAAATAAGACAGGTTGATACGAACAAAGAAACAGCCAAAGAGTCAAACAATTATTTTTCCAGAGTCCTATACACCAAAAGATCACCTCGTGTTCCTGCTTGCCACCTAAATGCAGTCCATAAGAGACAATAAGGAGGGGAAAGATAAATTCAGAGTACGAACAAGCTACATCACTCGGTTGTATGACTTTTGCTTCTCTAAGCCTGGATTTTCTCATCTGTGAGATGAAGATAATGCCTTTTTCCACCTCCATGGAATAGATGAGGGTATGATATGGGCAATACAACATTTTAAAGACTATAAATCTTTCCATCCAGTGCCTGACACAACTGGGACCCTAATTCAATTATAAGAACTGGAGGGTAAAAAAATGAATTTCTGAAAGAATCTGGATTATTAACTGACTAGTTATAAAGTGTGGGTGTGGGTGGGCAGGGGAAGAACTAGTCCCTCAAACAAATACCAAAAATCCACAATGGACTTCATCGAGAGCAGTGAACTTGGTGTGAAGCCCAGCTTTGTCACTTGGAAGGGCTCTGAGAAAGTTCTTCATCTTTCTGAGCCTCGGCTTCTTCACATCTAAAATGAAGAGAATCGAAGCCATCCCTGAAGGCTGAGAGGAAGAGAAATGACCTGACCCACGTGGAAACAATGACCAGGACTCACACTGTCTCCATCACATCCGTAGCCTCTGTTGGTGATGATCAAAGGGTATTTAACAGAAGAACACTAGAAATACCAATCTGAATTTAAGGATGATGTGAATAACGCTTAGAATGAAGGCCTAGTCTGTGTTTTCTGATTTGGAATGGAGGGGACTCGAGTGTTTAAGGCTCTCTATCCAAATCAAATCGGCCCAAAGCACAGCCCTGATTCTTCTCTGCTCTTCTCTGAGTGACTGTCCAGAGCTACTATGTCTCCTCTATAGAAAGGCAGTCCATGGCACCCCACTCTAGATGTCAGGATGCAACGCAGTGCGCCCTTCAATAGCTCAGCTGGTAGAGCGGAGGACTGTAGACCTGGCATGTGTAGGATACAGCACAAACTCCCTACTCAGGCAGCACACAAGGCATTTCATATCTGATCATACTTCCATCCTCAAGCTTCACATTCCAGCCACAAAGCTCCAGCTCACCTCCAAGTGGTCAGTGTCCCGTCTGGATGAAATGCTTCTTTCCCTCTGACCTGGTTGTCAAGACTCAGCTTAGTCATTGCCTCCCCCAAGAAGATGCCCTCTACCCCAGTGAGAATTTGGTACCCATCCTGGAGCTCTCGAGGCTTCCAAGCACTCCTGTCTTAACACTCATCACAAGGAAACACAACAGCCATTTACTGGACAATCTCCCCCTTCGCAAGATCCTGGATGCCAAGGATGGTCTTTTTGTGTTTGAATCCTCACTTGTTACCTGGGAATTCCCTGGTGGTCCGGTGCCTAGGAGTGTGCACTTCCAAGGCAAAGGGCATGGGTTCAATCCCTGGTCAGGGAACTGGGCTCCCACATGCCAAAAATAAAAGAATCCTCACTAAGTATCAACCATGCCTAAGCATAGTTGGGGAGCTTTAAATTTTTCATTTTTAATTGAAGCATATTTAACTTACAATGTCATATCAGTTTCAAGTATAGAGCAAAGTGATTCCATTATACATATACAGATCTATTCTTTTTCAGATTATTTTCCCTTATAGATGATCATACAATAGTGAGTTTAGTCCTCTGTGCTATACAGTAGGTCCTTGTTGCTTACCTGTTTTTATACACAGTAATGTATATGCTAATCCCAAATTCCTAATTTATCTCTCCTCCCATCCAGTGCTATATTATTTTTATTCAACAAAACATGCTGATAAGAGAATGCAAGATTGAAAATGTACTACAAATACATTCATCTCCCTGCCCTCTCCAAAAAAAAAAAAAAAAAAATCACTCATTTTCTGTCTCTAAAAACTCACTTTTATAGACATAAAGACATCAAAACTTAAGTGATGATAGATGGTAAGGCTATATAGTGCTGTGTTCAAAACACAGACATTGGCCTCAGAGGCTGCTAATCCTCAGGCCTACATATATTGTGTAACCTCTTGAAAGCTCAATTTGCTTCTCTGCAAAACAAATATAATAAGAGTACACGCTTCATAAAGTTTTTATGAGACTAAGACAAGATAGTGCAGGCAAAGTACAAAGACCAACACATAATATGTGCTCAATAAATGTTAAAAAGAAATGAAAGGGGCTTCCCTGGTAGCTCAGTGGTAAAAGCATCTGCCTGCCAATGCAGGAGACACAGATTCAATCCCTGATCCAGAAAGATCCCACATGCTGCGGAGCAACTAAGCCCATGAGCCACAACTACTGAGCCTGTGCTCTAGAGCCTCAGAGGTGCAACTATTGAGCCCATGGGCCACAACTACTGAAGCCCGTGTGCCCTAGAGCCTGTGCTCCACAACAACAGAAGCCACCACAACAAGAAGCCTGCTCACCCCAACTAGAGCGTGCTCCCTGCAACTAGAGAAGAGCCTACTGGCAGCAACGAAGATCCAGAATAGCCAAAAATAAATAAAATGATATATATATATAAAAAGAAGTGAATGATTCAGCAGTTCTAGTAATGGCCTTGTTGATTAATGAACGAGGAAGTAATTGAATGCCTGTCTGACAGACCCGTGGAAAGCCAAGAGAGCCCCAGGGCACCATGAAGACGCAGGATCTGGACGGTGCGTGGGAGGGACTAGTGCAAAGCCGCAGAAATGCCTGTCCCCTGTGCTGATAGGGAGACCAGGGCTCTGTGGTGAGCACACCCATTGGCAAAGCAGCTTAAACAGGAAGGCCCATATGGGAGGTCTTCCTACCACCAGTCAGCCTCTATTATACTCCATGAACTTTTCATTTGTTCTGAAACATTTCACTCTTTCTGCCCGGAGTGATGCTTAGCAACCTTGCCAGTGCCTTCTGCCCTTCTTTCTTTCTTTAGTTATTTATTGGCCAAACCATGCAACATACAGAATCTTAGTTCTCCAACCAGGGATCAAACCTGCACTCTCTACAGTGGAAGCCAGGAGTCTTAACCACTGGACCACTAGGGAAGTCCCTCAGCTCTTCTTTTGCTTTTTTTTTTTTCTTTTAATCTAAGTCATCATTTTTGTTTTTCATCCATCTTTATTCTTTCGCATGTGTGGGCCTCCCATTGCAGTGGCCTCTCTCATTGCTAAGCACTGGCTCTGGGTGATTGCACTCCAGAGCACTGGCTCCTAATTGAACACCCCAGCCCAGCCATTCTGCTGCACGTGTGATCTTCCCAGGCCAAGGATCGAACCAGTGACCCCTGCACTGCGAGGCAATGTCTGTACCCACTGGACCATCAGAGAAGCTCAATGCCCTTCTTCTTTTTTTTTTTTTTTGTCCACTTCTATTGGTCTTTCATTTCCATCTTTGTTCTTTGGCCTGTGTGGGCCTCCCATTGCAGTGGCCTCTCTCACTGCAGAGCACCAGATCTGGGAGCATGCACTCCAGAGCACTGGCTCGGTAATTGGACACATTGGTCCAGCCGCTCCGCGGCACGTGGGATCTTCCCAGGCCAGGGATTGAACCGGCGCTACTTGCACTGCAAGGCGGTGTCCTTACCCACTGGACCACCAGGGAAGCCCCTCAAAACCCTTTTTGACTCACTTATTATGGCTTCCTTCAGGTCTTCTCCAGGCCAGGTTTAAGTGTCTGAAACTTCTCAGAATGTCCTAGATGAGTTTATCAGGTTTTTATAGTGTGTCTTTTGAATGTTCACATGGGTGAACTGTCAAGATCAGGAAGAGAGAGAAAGAGAGAGCGTCTGGGGAGGCCGAAAGTGTCAAGGCCAGCTCCCGCCAGGTCTCATCCTGAAAGACCCTCCCAGGGAAGGACGGACAGGTGATTATCGACTGTACGATGCTGGTGAACCAGCACTTGCTGGGGGAAGGCTTCCAGGAGCTCACAGGCCCCCTAACTGATGCCCCGTCAACCTTCTCCCTGCCTTTTCTCGATTCTGCTTTCCTAGAAACGGAGTCAAGGTCCTCCAAATGCTCTCTGCCCTGAGGGCCCAGATCAGAATGTGTGATCCAACAGCACACTCCCCCTCCCCTGGCGTCTAGTGACAACAGTCCATCCCTTAACCTCTCATTGCCCCCAACTTAGTCACTCATCCCAGGCTGAGTGCTCCCCAGTAAAATACGGGTTTGACCACTGACAAGATTCCACAACCACCATATGGAGCCCGTCGCTTTATTTCTCATAGTCACGCTATTTCACGACACTGATAATAATGGTGCTTTATGTATATCTCTTACAACAGCCTTGTCTAAAAAAAAGTTAGTATTCCCAATTTCGGGATGAGGAAACTGAGACTCGAGAAGGAAGTATCATGTCTGGGTTAGGAAGTGGTCAAGCAAGACTTGAACTCATGTCCCTCTGGCTGAGAACAAAACTTGTGTTCTTCAGCCCATACCACCACCCCAGAGAGCACTCCTAGAGCAAAGGATGTTCCCATGCTCCATGATGGGCACCCCTGGACATCCCTGGTAAATTTCGAGATCCTGATGTATCTACCAAAAGGGTGTAGCTATGTAGTACAGCCGTTTTCCTTTAAAGTATGTAACATACAAGATGCAGATAAGAGAAATCGTTTACTGCAGCTCACATAGTTTCAGGATGATAATATCAATTTTTTTCCTCTTATTCCTCCCTGTGAATAGATAAAGCTTCCTTGACTTCAAAGGTTTAGAACGAGCCTCACCCACTGCATAAATTTCCTCTGACTCCTCACTGATCTGCCTCTCTACCAAAGTACTTAATCTGCCAGGATAATGCAGTTTTGGTACTTCTGTCTTTAACATTTTTATTCAAATGTTATCTTCTCCATAAGAACCTTTCTGGTTGCTATTCTAGATATTTTTTTAATTGGGGGATAATTGCTTTACAATGTGGTGTCAGGTTCTGCTGTACAACAACACGAATCAGCTATTAAAATCTCAGTGTCTCTTCAACATCTCCTATCTTCCTTTTTTTAGAATATTTCTTTAACTGATTTATTTTGTTGTATCAGTCTTATTGATAATTGAGGCATGTGGGCTCTTCGATGTTCGTTGCAGCATGAGGGTTCTTTTTTTTTCAAGTTGCATCATGTAGGATCCTTTAGTTGCAGAATGAGAACTTAGTTGCAGCATCTAGTTCCCTGACCAGAGATCTGACCTGGGCCCTCTGTATTGGGAATGCAGAGTCGTAGCCACTGGACCACCAGGGAACTCCCAACACTTCCTATCTTTCTTCACTGCTTTATTTTTTTCTCCTAAACACTTACACTCTCCAGTATGCTGTATACCCTTATTTATTTCTCCTGGCTATTGCCTTAATAGTGTATCAGTTCCCTGAGGGCAGGTGTTTACGATTTATTTTTTTCACAACTACATTGTCCAGGGAATGCCAAGGTTGAATGCTTGGCATGTCTTGCTTCCAGTTGACTTTGGTTGAGTTAGTTCTTCCTCTTTAAATAACTGTCAAGCCTCCAAAGATAGCAAAGAGATCTTATAAATCTTCTGAATTGCCCAAACCCTTTGGGAGGCACCAGAAACACAGATGCGATTTTAAAACTCACTTGCCTGATCGAGTAACAGATTAACAAAAATGAGGACCATAAGCCCTCTCTGGAGGGACATGGATCTTTTCAGCACTGTGAATCTACCTCTGTTAGGAGAATTTTAAGGGCTTCCCAGGTGGCTCAGTGGTAAAGAAACTACCTACCAATGCAGGAAACACAGGAGATGAGGGTTGGATCCCTGGGTTGAAAAGATCCCTTGGAGGAGGAAATGGTAACCTATTCCAGTATTCTTACCTTGGAAATTGCATGGACAAAGGAGCCTGGCAGGCTATAGTCCATAGGGTCGCACAGAGTTGAACATGAACAAGCACTCATGGAGGATTTTAATCCCCATGCTGTCAGGTGGAGGTGGGATGTAAAAATTGATTTCTCCTTTATTTCCCAAGATTAGCTGCTGTTGAGCCCTTTGTTCCTTCTCAAAGTAGTTTGCTCTCCGCCCAGCCTTGGGAGAGCATTGTGTTCCTCCCATACCTGTCACTATGACAGCTCCCTAATGCTGAGTAAGAGTCCGTAAATTGCACAGATTTTTGTGCCTGGCCTGTCCGGATGGGACGCATTTTCCTCAGACCATAGCAGGAAGGACTGGCTCAGAGGACAAGAGGTTCTGCCCCAGTCTCGCCATCACAAGTCAGGGAGGTCTGCACGTGGACTCGCTGGGCCAAGGGGGCTGATAGATTTCCGTGGCTGTCTCACCTGCCGCAGGTCTATGGGCACACATGCAGGGGAAGCTGGCTCTGCCTGATGCACTGGCCCCCACTACCACTGAGATGGGCTGGCACCTGCAGGGAGCACCTAGGAGTTGCAATGCTATGGGAGGGACCAGCGTTGACCTTCACGAGAATTCACAAGGTGCCAAGTCGGAAAACTAACTCTGTCTGCCACCATCCAAATCAGGCCGCCAGTGGCAGTGGACAGACAATGGAATCGGTGACTATTTTTAACGGTGTTGAATGGCCAGGAAGAACCTGCGAGGAAGGCAGCCAGAGCGGCAAAGACCAAGCCCAGGCATGAGCGTCCTGTTTGCCAAGGGGAGCTGTGCTTGGATGTCTGGGGAGGGTGTTGTTCTGTTAAAAAATTTTTTTTTTAATTTGGCCACTTTTATTGGTTTTTCATTTGTTTATTTTCACCCATCTGTATTCTTCAACCTGTGTGGGCCTCCCATTGCAGCGGCCTATCTTGGTGCAGAGCAATGACTCTGGGCACATGTGCTCCAGAGCACTGGCTCGTAATTGGACACACCGTCCAGAGCACGTGGGACCTTCCTGGGCCAGGGATCGAACTGGCGCCTTGCACTTCAAGGCAGACCTTTTACCTTGGAAATTGCATGGACAAAGGAGCCTGGCAGGCTATAGTCCATAGGGTCGCAGAGTTGAACATGAACAAGCACTCATGGAGGATTTTAATCCCCATGCTGTCAGGTGGAGGTGGGATGTAAAAATTGATTTCTCCTTTATTTCCCAAGATTAGCTGCTGTTGAGCCCTTTGTTCCTTCTCAAAGTAGTTTGCTCTCCGCCCAGCCTTGGGAGAGCATTGTGTTCCTCCCATACCTGTCACTATGACAGCTCCCTAATGCTGAGTAAGAGTCCGTAAATTGCACAGATTTTTGTGCCTGGCCTGTCCGGATGGGACGCATTTTCCTCAGACCATAGCAGGAAGGACTGGCTCAGAGGACAAAGAGGTTCTGCCCCAGTCTCGCCATCACAAGTCAGGGAGGTCTGCACGTGGACTCGCTGGGCCAAGGGGGCTGATAGATTTCCGTGGCTGTCTCACCTGCCGCAGGTCTATGGGCACACATGCAGGGGAAGCTGGCTCTGCCTGATGCACTGGCCCCCACTACCACTGAGATGGGCTGGCACCTGCAGGGAGCACCTAGGAGTTGCAATGCTATGGGAGGGACCAGCGTTGACCTTCACGAGAATTCACAAGGTGCCAAGTCGGAAAACTAACTCTGTCTGCCACCATCCAAATCAGGCCGCCAGTGGCAGTGGACAGACAATGGAATCGGTGACTATTTTTAACGGTGTTGAATGGCCAGGAAGAACCTGCGAGGAAGGCAGCCAGAGCGGCAAAGACCAAGCCCAGGCATGAGCGTCCTGTTTGCCAAGGGGAGCTGTGCTTGGATGTCTGGGGAGGGTGTTGTTCTGTTAAAAAATTTTTTTTTTAATTTGGCCACTTTTATTGGTTTTTCATTTGTTTATTTTCACCCATCTGTATTCTTCAACCTGTGTGGGCCTCCCATTGCAGCGGCCTATCTTGGTGCAGAGCAATGACTCTGGGCACATGTGCTCCAGAGCACTGGCTCGTAATTGGACACACCGGTCCAGCTATTTCGCGGCACGTGGGACCTTCCTGGGCCAGGGATCGAACTGGCGCCCCTTGCACTTCAAGGCAGACCTTTTAGCTCTGGGCTACCAGGGAAGCCCCACAGTTTAAAATTTTTGCAACACTTTAAGAAAGAAGACACTTCAGCTCTGCCCAGGCCCAGCCTTCATAGCAATTATTTCTCCTGTCGCCAAGAGTAAGAAGGTGGACGAGCAAGAGGGAGAAGAAAAAGGAAGAATCACATGGGGAAAAAATTAAGCTATACTGAAACAAGATGTATTTAAAATTCTCCCTGTCTGTTATTCATGCAAAAATGGGTCTCTCCATGGGTGTGTGAGGCTGTTGCCACTTCATACATATTTAGATGTTTGGTAGATTTGTGGACACAAGTCTAACAATGTACTTTAAATGAAGCTAGATGAAATGCATTCCTAGTCTATGAGAAAACTCTTCATTTTCTTTGTTTTTGTTTTGGGTTATAAAGTATGGAGAGATGATGTTGGCTGAAGGTCACAGAGAATCACACTAAGTGAAGCTAGCATGAGTCTGGATGGGAGCTGGGTGACCCCAACCACAGTAGGGCTCCCTGGAAAAAATTCAGTCACTCACATTGGCCTGACCATCCCTGAATCTTGAAGCCCCCAGGAGCAGGGTGTGGCTCCAGAATCCATCCTCCCCCATTCAGCATCCTCTGCCTACCACATTTCCCAATGACCTTTTGATGACCTGAATCCCTCTATCCAGATTAGCCTCAATGCAAAGTAACTCTCCATCCACCAAAGGTCTCCAAGGGTCCAAGTTTTCTAGAATTAGAATGCAGAAGGCTTGAGTGGAAACCTACTGGTCTGTTTCCTCCTATCTGTCCATCATTTTGCAGAAGTTTCTGAACTTTAAAAATTTCATGTGGTATTCTAAATAAAATAAAGGCTTAGTTGAACTTCACTGGCCCACTTGAATTCTGTATGGACAGCTTCTTTACAGACCTAACTGGGCCTGGGGGTCCTCGTTTGTAAAATACGGATATTGGACTAAAGTGTTTTCCAACTCAAAAATTCAAAAAAAGTTTAGCCAAAGCTCACAGTGTCACTCCTTTGTAGCCACTTTTTTTTTCCTGGTTGCTGAATTCTGTTCCTTGTTTCTCTGTCTCACTTCCTGTTTTGAGGTCCTTGCCTTCATTCCAAAGGTATGAAGGCTGCTTCATCTTTTAAACGTCTCACTGCTAGACTATTAGGCTGTCTTCTTAGGAATTTCTTTGGTTTTGGTTTTTCCTATTAAATGATACCACATGTAGCTGGTGAGAATAACTAGCTTCAAAGACCATTTCACAGTTGATTCAGGACGTTGTGTGGCTCCTTACACTATCAGCCCTCACCATCCTGTCCAATCTGCTACATTCTTATTCAGTCCTTCATGCACCTCAGAGATTCCCACTACTGTGCCTTAACATTTCCATATAGCTTCCCCTTCTCTCTGAAGCATTCTTCGTCCATCGTCCCTTCAAATCTTGGCCTGGCCGCACTATCAGGAAACTAATACCCATTCATTCCCTTCAATGTTTCCTTCATACTCTCTTCTTTGCCATTTTCATGGCATACTCCATGGCATTCTCTACTGGCTACATGTTTAAGTATTGACCTTGTCTCTAAAGAAAAGTACAAGACCTTGCCTGCCATTTCTTTTGTACAAGTTCAATGTTGAAATGTCACAACCTCAACTTTCTCCCCTTAGAGTCCCATGCCATCCGTGGCATACAGATGCTTGATATTGTTGTTGGATGATGGTTAATAGTGAAAGACCCTAGCTGATCTTGAACTTGCAACTAATTCAGCAGCAATTAGACTTGTTCCATCTTGCAAGACTCATTGCAGGGAGAGTGCTTATCCAGGGTTGGGAGTGCAGATGAGGCCCATGTGCTGAGCCCAGGGCTGGGCTCTGGAGCCCAGGCTAAAGAATGCTGAGCTCTCATCATGCTCTGCTGATGACTTATTCTCTCAGTTTTTATTCTTATCTCTGCAAAGTAGGGGTGAGATGACAAGGTCAAGAAATCTTAGTTTCTGAACTTTAAAAATTTCATGTGGTATTCTAAATAAAATAAAGGCTTAGTTGAACTTCACTGGCCCACTTGAATTCTGTATGGACAGCTTCTTTACAGACCTAACTGGGCCTGGGTCCTCGTTTGTAAAATACGGATATTGGACTAAAGTGTTTTCCAACTCAAAAATTCAAAAAAAGTTTAGCCAAAGCTCACAGTGTCACTCCTTTGTAGCCACTTTTTTTTTCCTGGTTGCTGAATTCTGTTCCTTGTTTCTCTGTCTCACTTCCTGTTTTGAGGTCCTTGCCTTCATTCCAAAGGTATGAAGGCTGCTTCATCTTTTAAACGTCTCACTGCTAGACTATTAGGCTGTCTTCTTAGGAATTTCTTTGGTTTTGGTTTTTCCTATTAAATGATACCACATGTAGCTGGTGAGAATAACTAGCTTCAAAGACCATTTCACAGTTGATTCAGGACGTTGTGTGGCTCCTTACACTATCAGCCCTCACCATCCTGTCCAATCTGCTACATTCTTATTCAGTCCTTCATGCACCTCAGAGATTCCCACTACTGTGCCTTAACATTTCCATATAGCTTCCCCTTCTCTCTGAAGCATTCTTCGTCCATCGTCCCTTCAAATCTTGGCCTGGCCGCACTATCAGGAAACTAATACCCATTCATTCCCTTCAATGTTTCCTTCATACTCTCTTCTTTGCCATTTTCATGGCATACTCCATGGCATTCTCTACTGGCTACATGTTTAAGTATTGACCTTGTCTCTAAAGAAAAGTACAAGACCTTGCCTGCCATTTCTTTTGTACAAGTTCAATGTTGAAATGTCACAACCTCAACTTTCTCCCCTTAGAGTCCCATGCCATCCGTGGCATACAGATGCTTGATATTGTTGTTGGATGATGGTTAATAGTGAAAGACCCTAGCTGATCTTGAACTTGCAACTAATTCAGCAGCAATTAGACTTGTTCCATCTTGCAAGACTCATTGCAGGGAGAGTGCTTATCCAGGGTTGGGAGTGCAGATGAGGCCCATGTGCTGAGCCCAGGGCTGGGCTCTGGAGCCCAGGCTAAAGAATGCTGAGCTCTCATCATGCTCTGCTGATGACTTATTCTCTCAGTTTTTATTCTTATCTCTGCAAAGTAGGGGTGAGATGACAAGGTCAAGAAATCTTATGATGAAAGACTCTCCACAGAGGTATCATTTCATTTTTGTAAACACGATATTCTTTATTGAGTCAACCAGTAAAGCAGTTTATATGGGGTGATAAAGATTCCAGGATGTTTGCTCATATTTCCTGAGCAAACGTCACATATAACCTGAAGAACAAGGGGCTTCGGTCTCTCTCCTAACCATCCCCACCATTGGCAAAAAAAAAAAAAAAAAGGCACAAAAAGAGGGTCCTGAAAAGATATGGCCTTCTCTTCTTGATTTGCAGTTAATAAAGGATGAAAAGGGGGCTTCTCTGGTGGTCCAGTGGGTAAGGACACCGCCTTGCAGTGCAAGGGGCGCCGGTTTGATCCCTGGCCTGGGAAGAGCCCACATGCCGCGGAGCGGCTGGACCAATGTGTCCAACTACCAAGCTGGAGCTCTGGAGCGCATGTGCCCAGAGCCGGTGCTCTGAGACGAGAGAGGCCACTGTGATGGGAGGCCCACACAGGCCAAAGAACAAAGATGGATGAAAATGAATAAATGAAAGACCAATAGAAGTGGCAAAAAAAAAAAAGGCTTTAAAACTTTAAAAAAATAAAGGATGAAAAGGGCCTCCGAAGTGGTACTCATGGTAAAGAATCAGCCTGCCAGTGCAGGGACATGGGTTCAATCCCTGGGTCTGAACATGTTTTATTTTAAAGTATTGACCTTGTCTCTAAAGAAAAGTACAAGACCTTGCCTGCCATTTCTTTTGTACAAGTTCAATGTTGAAATGTCACAACCTCAACTTTCTCCCCTTAGAGTCCCATGCCATCCGTGGCATACAGATGCTTGATATTGTTGTTGGATGATGGTTAATAGTGAAAGACCCTAGCTGATCTTGAACTTGCAACTAATTCAGCAGCAATTAGACTTGTTCCATCTTGCAAGACTCATTGCAGGGAGAGTGCTTATCCAGGGTTGGGAGTGCAGATGAGGCCCATGTGCTGAGCCCAGGGCTGGGCTCTGGAGCCCAGGCTAAAGAATGCTGAGCTCTCATCATGCTCTGCTGATGACTTATTCTCTCAGTTTTTATTCTTATCTCTGCAAAGTAGGGGTGAGATGACAAGGTCAAGAAATCTTATGATGAAAGACTCTCCACAGAGGTATCATTTCATTTTTGTAAACACGATATTCTTTATTGAGTCAACCAGTAAAGCAGTTTATATGGGGTGATAAAGATTCCAGGATGTTTGCTCATATTTCCTGAGCAAACGTCACATATAACCTGAAGAACAAGGGGCTTCGGTCTCTCTCCTAACCATCCCCACCATTGGCAAAAAAAAAAAAAAAAAGGCACAAAAAGAGGGTCCTGAAAAGATATGGCCTTCTCTTCTTGATTTGCAGTTAATAAAGGATGAAAAGGGGGCTTCTCTGGTGGTCCAGTGGGTAAGGACACCGCCTTGCAGTGCAAGGGGCGCCGGTTTGATCCCTGGCCTGGGAAGAGCCCACATGCCGCGGAGCGGCTGGACCAATGTGTCCAACTACCAAGCTGGAGCTCTGGAGCGCATGTGCCCAGAGCCGGTGCTCTGAGACGAGAGAGGCCACTGTGATGGGAGGCCCACACAGGCCAAAGAACAAAGATGGATGAAAATGAATAAATGAAAGACCAATAGAAGTGGCAAAAAAAAAAAAGGCTTTAAAACTTTAAAAAAATAAAGGATGAAAAGGGCCTCCGAAGTGGTACTCATGGTAAAGAATCAGCCTGCCAGTGCAGGGACATGGGTTCAATCCCTGGGTCTGAAGATCCTATGGAGGAGGGCATGGCAATCTACCCCAGTATTCTTGCCTGGAGAATTCCATGGACAGAGGAGCATGGTGGGCTACAGTCCATGGGGTCGCACAGAGTCAGACATGACTGAAGTCACTTAGCACGCACGCATAAAGGATGAAAAGGCACTTTCTTAAAAGTTTGTTTTGAAGGCTGAGACATTCAATCCTTTCCTCTGCAGTTATTTTGGATTCAACAATCTCCTTGATGCCATTAGAAACTGTGCCTCCTCCAGAAACATCATTTCTCGTGATAAGGCTGCAGGGTTAGACAGTGACTTTCAGTTTTGGGGCTTCTGTCAGAGGACTGTGCGACCCTCTCAGGAACATCTGCAGAGCCATCAATGGCAAAGTCTGCAAAAATATCAGTGGTCAGCACAGGGAAGAATGGCATTGCCAGGGCCTCATAGGATTGTTTGCATTGCCTCGAGTGTTCTGGGGAAGGAGGCGGAATAAGGGTATAAATCTACATTTGACCATGCTTCTCTAGATTTACACTGGCCAAGTGAGGTCATGGTCAAAGGTGCCAGGGGTATGCACAGGAAAATAACCTGGAAGGGAAGTAGTTTGTATTTCCTTGTAATAGAAAGCACCATCTACCTATTCTAGAAAGAATATCTGCACTTTCGATGGTGAGATGAAACAAACTTCCAGCCCTCACTCAGTCTTTGTTCTGCTGCTCAGGATCTGCCAGCTCAAGGCTCTGCATCCCCAAGAGCAGGGTCATGAACCTGAAAGGAATCTCCTCCATCAGGTTCGACTACAGACTTAAGTTCATCCATCAAATTCAGGGGCGGTGGCAGGTTCACACACCTATGGCCAAAGTCATTCTGATGGGGACATCTAATGTGTAACCTGAAGTCTTCCATTTGCTGAGCGTGTGCATGCGTGCTCAGTCATGTCTGATTCTCTGCGACCCCAAGGACTGTAGTTCACCAGGCTCCTCTGTCCACGGAGTCTCCAGGCAAGAATACTGGAGTGGGTTGTCATTTCCTCCTCCATCCTTTCAGTGTATACGGGATGATTTCCAGCCTTTCAGGTAATAACACTCTTCTCCTTCCTTTTACTTTATGACTATGCGGCCTATAGTCATTATTATTTTTATTAATATAATTAATTAAAATACATCAGTTTGGCCATTTGAGAATTTCTTAAAATCACAAAAGACCTCTTGGAGTAACCTGAACTAGAACCAGAAGTCCTTGGAGAAGAGCTTTGGGGTCACATGGACCAGGTTTCATCTGATTTCCAGCTGCAGGGACTTGGGCAAGGTATTCAGCTGTTCTGAGCCTCAGTTTCTTCATCTCTACAATGGGAAGAACACCATCTAGTCAATTGGCTTGTGAGAAACAATAAATGTGATAAACACAAATCAATTTCTTGGCATGTTGTTATATAGTAAATGATAGATTTAATTCAACGCAATAGGGAAGAGCAAATCTGACTCCATATTGGGTCTATTTCTTTTACTTTACTGTTGTGTTCTAAGACTTTTGCTTAGAGTTAAGAATGTTGCCTCAACCTGAAATGTACAGGAGGGCCAATTCTCAAGGCCCTGACCTTTCAGGAAGTAACACTCTTCCATTCATATAGAGATTAAAAGTTGCAGATCAGAAAATAACATTTGTCCTGTTGGAGGTTCCCACTGGAACATTGTGATCTGACCCACGTGCACAGCTGAAAAAACAAAGGATCCTGACACCAAGAAGTTCACAACAATCAGCCACACCCCCTCCCTCACCTGGTCTTAAATAATGTTTGCTGGAACGCTTCAGGATTTGGGGGTGCAGGGAACATGAGGCATCGGTCTCGTTCATTCCTACAATAAACATCTCTCTGCTCCAAGCTCTGATGTTTTGGTTTGTTCGGCCTCACTGTGAGTCAGGCACATGAACATGTGTTCAGGAACACCAGTGTATTAATGTTAAAGGATTAGATGCCCAGGAGAGAAAACTCATGGATGGAGAAGAATGTATTCCTGAGGCATTTTCTCTAGCTTAGGTCACCAAAGGATTAGAATCAACACACGTGCTAGTGGAGAGTTAAGCCTAACAGACAGGTGAAGAGAAAGGAGAACAAGTAAACAGAAAGATACATTCCAAATGAAATCACACAGGTGGAACCAAGGACAAGGGCTGGGTTCTAGAGCCTTAGGCACCACAGAGGAGTAATGGGCTAGGACTCTCTCTCCAGCACTGATGAAAGCTCTGATAGGAAAAACACCACTTCCTTCCTCTCTGGACAGGCCTGCTCAAACCATAGTAGCAAGCAAATCAGAATGCCATTGCCCCTGGAATAGATGTGGGACTCTAGGAAGAGCCCAGACATAGAAGGTGGAGAGTCTTGAAAATCCAAAAGCTTGAGCAAAATGCAATGATTAGAGGCCCACAATGCAGTATTTGTAGGGGCAAAGCAGGCTTCTTGTAACACCAGGCTCTCTACAATCTTCTAAAAATAACAATGGATACAACCAACTTACAAGAACTTGCAACCAATGTGGCCACCCAAAATGCCAAACAGAAATCTATCCAGTTCAGAAGCATGAAATACATAAGTTGGTAGTTAAAAGCCAGGATGAAATGTAGACATTCTCTGAACCACACACTGAACTTAGCCTCACTTCTTATTTTCCTAGGCCTAAAGCCAATTCTATGCGGGTTTATATATAAAACCTTAAAGATGTACATTCTAGGGAGCCATGACAGAATGAATTTTATAAAATTGGACAAGGTACTAATTGGAATATCTAATACCCTTAGACTCAAATAGAAAACAAACAGTAACTTGAGAATTGAATTCCAGTTAGATTAAAACAAAGGAAGTAGGGCTTCCCTGGCAGTGGGAAAGACTCTGTCTGCCAATGCTGGAGACACGAGTTTGATTCCTGGTCCAGGAAGAGTCCATGTGTCACGGAACAGCAAAGCCATGTGTCACCACTACTGCGCCTGTGCTCTAGAGCCCCAGACCCACACCTTCTGAGTCCACGCACTGCACCTACTGAAGCCCACGAAGCCTGGAACCCATGCTCTGCAACAAGAAAAGCCACTGTACTGAGAAGTTTGAGTACTGCAACTAGAGAGCAGCCCCTGCTTTCTGCAGCTAGAGGAAAGCCCACACAGCAAGGAAGACCCAGCACAGTCCAAAAGTAAATTAAATAAATAAAACAGAGGAAATAAAGAATTTACAATTAGCCACCACGATGATGCCGATGGTGATGAGGATGATGGTAATGATCCTCTTAGAGAACCAAATTCAGACCCACTTGCCTGTGCACAGCAAAGCCAACCTCCTGACGCTGGGTTGTGGGAAGGAAAGGGCACTGTTTTTGTAGATGCCAAGCAAGGGGTCCAGGACAGCTATGCTTAAAAGACCTAAAGGGTTTCAGCGAAAGGTTTAGAATGAGAGGGTGAGGGAGGGGGGTCGTGAGGTGTGGGATCAACTTGCAGACATTCTTCTGATAGGCTGGTGATGAGGTAGTTGGGAGTCAGCATCACCCATCTACTGGTTCCACCTCATCTGGGGTCTATATATGTGTGGGCAGCCTATTAACTTCTTCCATCTGGTGGGAGTTTCAGTTTCTGTATGAAAAAGCTCAAAGGACATGACTCAGAATGCTATCCATAGTCCTTGAGGAAGAACAAACAGTCCCTAACTTTGTTGAATGGCTCAACTATTACTGTTTTATCTTGCTTGACTGTTCTCCTTTCTTGAATTTTCTCACTTCTCTGATTAAATGTATTCTTTGACTAAAGTTTTTTCTACAGACAAGAGACCAGCAGAGGACATGTGTAGGGGTCTATTCTGAAAAGGCCTCATAGGGTCCTGCTAGGTTACAGCCCTGTACTTCCTGGTACTTGATCCCCAAAGTAATGACATTCATCTATGTACCCAGGGTGCACTGCTCCTACCCTCACTTTGCAACGACCTCAGTACCTTGTCCAAAGCTGGACACCTAAACTGAAGCAAAGCCATGTGTCACCACTACTGCGCCTGTGCTCTAGAGCCCCAGACCCACACCTTCTGAGTCCACGCACTGCACCTACTGAAGCCCACGAAGCCTGGAACCCATGCTCTGCAACAAGAAAAGCCACTGTACTGAGAAGTTTGAGTACTGCAACTAGAGAGCAGCCCCTGCTTTCTGCAGCTAGAGGAAAGCCCACACAGCAAGGAAGACCCAGCACAGTCCAAAAGTAAATTAAATAAATAAAACAGAGGAAATAAAGAATTTACAATTAGCCACCACGATGATGCCGATGGTGATGAGGATGATGGTAATGATCCTCTTAGAGAACCAAATTCAGACCCACTTGCCTGTGCACAGCAAAGCCAACCTCCTGACGCTGGGTTGTGGGAAGGAAAGGGCACTGTTTTTGTAGATGCCAAGCAAGGGGTCCAGGACAGCTATGCTTAAAAGACCTAAAGGGTTTCAGCGAAAGGTTTAGAATGAGAGGGTGAGGGAGGGGGGTCGTGAGGTGTGGGATCAACTTGCAGACATTCTTCTGATAGGCTGGTGATGAGGTAGTTGGGAGTCAGCATCACCCATCTACTGGTTCCACCTCATCTGGGGTCTATATATGTGTGGGCAGCCTATTAACTTCTTCCATCTGGTGGGAGTTTCAGTTTCTGTATGAAAAAGCTCAAAGGACATGACTCAGAATGCTATCCATAGTCCTTGAGGAAGAACAAACAGTCCCTAACTTTGTTGAATGGCTCAACTATTACTGTTTTATCTTGCTTGACTGTTCTCCTTTCTTGAATTTTCTCACTTCTCTGATTAAATGTATTCTTTGACTAAAGTTTTTTCTACAGACAAGAGACCAGCAGAGGACATGTGTAGGGGTCTATTCTGAAAAGGCCTCATAGGGTCCTGCTAGGTTACAGCCCTGTACTTCCTGGTACTTGATCCCCAAAGTAATGACATTCATCTATGTACCCAGGGTGCACTGCTCCTACCCTCACTTTGCAACGACCTCAGTACCTTGTAACTGGATAATCTACCCTCTGACTGATGTGGTCTTTGAAAAATGTGTTGGGCTGCAGACCAAGGCAAGATTAGATCCCACACAGGGAAACAGAAGATGACTAATTAACTCTTTTTTTAAAACCACTTAGAATCTTTCAGTTTATTATTTTTAATCTAATTTTTATTTTATATTGGAGTATAGTTGATTTACAATATGGTATTAGGTTTCAGGCGTAAAGCAAAGTGAATCAGTTATACGTATACCTATATCCATTCTTTTTCAGATTCTTTTCCCATATAGGTTATTGCAAAGTATTGAGTAGAGTTCCCTGTGCTATACAGTAGGCCGTTGTTGGTTGTGTATTTTACATATAGTACTGTGTTTTCAACTGAGTATTCATTGTGTTATTAGCATATTGGTCAGAGATTGTGACTCTGTGTGTGTGTCTGTGTGTGTGTGAGAGAGAGAGAGAGAGAGAGAGCAACAGTATGTAGGCATTGTTACATGTGCACATGTTTTAATAATGTAACTTAAATGTACTCATTGTATTGGAATGTGTTCCTTGGATTCTGGGAACCCTTAGAGGGAAAGAAAAATGTGGAGCCTGCCAATGGGTCCAGTGCAGAGGGAGTTATTTGTGTTGCTGAAAAATATGGGGAAGGGTGAGAGGGGGATGCATGTCCAGATTGATGTGGACTCAGGAATTCAGGGACAGGCCTTACATGGAAGGAGAGGAAAGCTTGGGAGAACGGGGAGGCAGAGAGATGTCCATCAGAGCAGTGAGCTGGCCCATCAGTCTTCCTGGAGAAGGGGAAGATGCTGGCCAAGGGAAATAAAGGGGCTTTTTGCAGCCAGGAGTTAGCAACTATTACTGTTTTATCTTGCTTGACTGTTCTCCTTTCTTGAATTTTCTCACTTCTCTGATTAAATGTATTCTTTGACTAAAGTTTTTTCTACAGACAAGAGACCAGCAGAGGACATGTGTAGGGGTCTATTCTGAAAAGGCCTCATAGGGTCCTGCTAGGTTACAGCCCTGTACTTCCTGGTACTTGATCCCCAAAGTAATGACATTCATCTATGTACCCAGGGTGCACTGCTCCTACCCTCACTTTGCAACGACCTCAGTACCTTGTAACTGGATAATCTACCCTCTGACTGATGTGGTCTTTAAAAAATGTGTTGGGCTGCAGACCAAGGCAAGATTAGATCCCACACAGGGAAACAGAAGATGACTAATTAACTCTTTTTTTAAAACCACTTAGAATCTTTCAGTTTATTATTTTTAATCTAATTTTTATTTTATATTGGAGTATAGTTGATTTACAATATGGTATTAGGTTTCAGGCGTAAAGCAAAGTGAATCAGTTAGACGTATACCTATATCCATTCTTTTTCAGATTCTTTTCCCATATAGGTTATTGCAAAGTATTGAGTAGAGTTCCCTGTGCTATACAGTAGGCCGTTGTTGGTTGTGTATTTTACATATAGTACTGTGTTTTCAACTGAGTATTCATTGTGTTATTAGCATATTGGTCAGAGATTGTGACTCTGTGTGTGTGTCTGTGTGTGTGTGAGAGAGAGAGAGAGAGAGAGAGCAACAGTATGTAGGCATTGTTACATGTGCACATGTTTTAATAATGTAACTTAAATGTACTCATTGTATTGGAATGTGTTCCTTGGATTCTGGGAACCCTTAGAGGGAAAGAAAAATGTGGAGCCTGCCAATGGGTCCAGTGCAGAGGGAGTTATTTGTGTTGCTGAAAAATATGGGGAAGGGTGAGAGGGGGATGCATGTCCAGATTGATGTGGACTCAGGAATTCAGGGACAGGCCTTACATGGAAGGAGAGGAAAGCTTGGGAGAACGGGGAGGCAGAGAGATGTCCATCAGAGCAGTGAGCTGGCCCATCAGTCTTCCTGGAGAAGGGGAAGATGCTGGCCAAGGGAAATAAAGGGGCTTATTCCCTGCAGCCAGGAGTTAGACAGTGGCTTTGGCTTTCACCGATTCAATAGACATGAATTTGAGCAAACTCTAGGAGACTGTGTAGGACAGGGGAGCCCGGCGTGCTGCAGTCCATGGGGTCGCAAAGAGTCAGACGCAACTTAGCAACTGAACAACAACAACAGCTGGCTTTCAGAGATGTGGCAAACCATGATGACTCAGCCACGAGGTCTCCCTTTTCTGTGTAGATTTACCCATCTGAGAAACAAGGGACGTCCCCGCCCTGATGAAAGAACAAACCAGGAGAGGCCAGAGAGGATGAGCTGCTGATTCAGACCCTGCAGGAAGGAAGGCCTGGGCAGTTTCTGGCTTCTTCCGCATTCTGGCCTGGGTTCCCTTCTGCCCTGAGTAAGACTCCCGGTGCCCCGCCTGCCCTGCTGCCTCTCCTGGGAAACTCCTCTGTAGGGCAGATCAGATCTGTTCAGACACCTGCAGGCCCAACACCTTCTCGGTTTTCTCTCCAGCAGCAGAGCCCAAGGTGTGGCCTCCACACGGACTGCAGATTGGGCACATCGGCCCACGTGAGGATGAGCACCCAGAGTTTGTCTGACCCCGCATGGCAGAGCTAACCTTGGATTCGTTCCCCTGTCTCATTTCTCTCCCCTCTGTCCTACTTTCTCCCATGACTGCGAGCAGTTTTTCCATTTCATCTTGCAGACGTGAGGCCTCTTGCTCTCCTAGCCGACTCTCCCACACATCTGGAAGAGCCATGGCCACATCTGAGGCCATCCTCAACAGGGAGGCCTCTTTCGAACTGATCGAGCAGTTTTCCTTGGATTCTGGGAACCCTTAGAGGGAAAGAAAAATGTGGAGCCTGCCAATGGGTCCAGTGCAGAGGGAGTTATTTGTGTTGCTGAAAAATATGGGGAAGGGTGAGAGGGGGATGCATGTCCAGATTGATGTGGACTCAGGAATTCAGGGACAGGCCTTACATGGAAGGAGAGGAAAGCTTGGGAGAACGGGGAGGCAGAGAGATGTCCATCAGAGCAGTGAGCTGGCCCATCAGTCTTCCTGGAGAAGGGGAAGATGCTGGCCAAGGGAAATAAAGGGGCTTATTCCCTGCAGCCAGGAGTTAGACAGTGGCTTTGGCTTTCACCGATTCAATAGACATGAATTTGAGCAAACTCTAGGAGACTGTGTAGGACAGGGGAGCCCGGCGTGCTGCAGTCCATGGGGTCGCAAAGAGTCAGACGCAACTTAGCAACTGAACAACAACAACAGCTGGCTTTCAGAGATGTGGCAAACCATGATGACTCAGCCACGAGGTCTCCCTTTTCTGTGTAGATTTACCCATCTGAGAAACAAGGGACGTCCCCGCCCTGATGAAAGAACAAACCAGGAGAGGCCAGAGAGGATGAGCTGCTGATTCAGACCCTGCAGGAAGGAAGGCCTGGGCAGTTTCTGGCTTCTTCCGCATTCTGGCCTGGGTTCCCTTCTGCCCTGAGTAAGACTCCCGGTGCCCCGCCTGCCCTGCTGCCTCTCCTGGGAAACTCCTCTGTAGGGCAGATCAGATCTGTTCAGACACCTGCAGGCCCAACACCTTCTCGGTTTTCTCTCCAGCAGCAGAGCCCAAGGTGTGGCCTCCACACGGACTGCAGATTGGGCACATCGGCCCACGTGAGGATGAGCACCCAGAGTTTGTCTGACCCCGCATGGCAGAGCTAACCTTGGATTCGTTCCCCTGTCTCATTTCTCTCCCCTCTGTCCTACTTTCTCCCATGACTGCGAGCAGTTTTTCCATTTCATCTTGCAGACGTGAGGCCTCTTGCTCTCCTAGCCGACTCTCCCACACATCTGGAAGAGCCATGGCCACATCTGGAGGCCATCCTCAACAGGGAGGCCTCTTTCGACATACTTTTCTTTGAAACTCAATCCATGTAACCTCTGGCTCGGAGGGCCTCTGAACTCCTGGAATCATCTGCAGAGAAGAGGGCTTTAGATTCTGCCCTATGTTGGTGGAATTTATGACTCAAACCAAACCCAACGCGATACTTCTGATGGCTTTTTCTCTTTTTTTCCTCTATAATAATTAGTTAGCTTCGTGAGGAATAGGGCTGGAAGGCTAACCTAGGTCTCACACAAAAAGAAGGTGGGACGGGAGATGCTAGGCCGTCAAAAGGCTAGGTCCAGCTTAGCAGCTCTGTGACCTTGAGCAAGATAGTTATTTCCTCATCCATAAATTCAAGGCTTATTGTTGAAAACGAAAATTAATAATCCTGATTTGTTATCCCCTGGGGATTCTGTGAGGATGAGTTTTGGGAGACCAAATCTGAGCACGCGTGCTCGTGGGAGCCTGAGAAAGACAAGGGTGGGTGGGGAGAGACCAGTTACATTTGCACACCTCCTTCCCCGTAAATCCATGGGAGACCCCAGGCTGTGGCTCTGGGATGCTCCACTCAGCAGGGAAAGGCAGGAGCCTCTGGGACACAAGTTCCCCTGTTAGCCACAGGTCCTCTTTCCAAATTGATAGTCGAGCATCTGATGATCTGAGTCTCAAACTTAATGTGCACACAAATGACCCAGTCATTCTGACAAAATGCAGATTCTGGATCACAGGTCTGGGGTGGGGCTGAGGTTTGCATTTCTAACAAGTTCTTAGCACATACGTCTACTGCCAGTCCCCAGGTTAGATTTTGAGTGACACGGTACTAGGGAGGTGGATCTCCAACCCTCAAAGGCCACCCCTACTGCTGAGTGAGTTTCTCATTTTTACAGCATCAAACAGTCTAGGGTAGGAAAGGCCTGGCGGGAAATGAACTCCACATTCCTGAAATGCGCAAAGACCTACCCAGCTCAACTTTGATCCTCTCTGCCAGAAGGCAGGAGCCATGTGGCCTCTTGGGTGTGAAGGGGAAACTGCCGACTTCATCCCATTCCCTGCCTTCGAACATCTCCCCTTCTGAGTCAGGTTCACGCCTAGAGACAAGAATGCCACAGCCATGGGTGACTGCCTTTGACCTTCAGCAAGTTGCCCAACCCCTAACCAGATCTCCTGGGCACTTCCAGCCAGACTGTCTCGCCCCAGAGCTATATTGCCTGGCAACCAGAGGCAGGAGGAATGCAGGGATGGAGGTAGGTAAGAAGGCGGGGAAGAGATGGTGGTAACTGGGGAGGCAGGGCTGAAACCCTCCAAGGGCTCCTGGCCACACAGACACCCACACCCAGCACGTGGAATGTTAATAAGCCTCTGAGGGAGGGTACCCCTGGGTGTGAACCTAGAAAGCAGGAGGCCAGAAGTTTACAAACATTCATTCTTTCCATTGCATTATTTTAAAACTATTAATAATAAAAGGAGGGCAAAAAATCCTGTTTCTTAGATGTGTTGGCAAGGCAGTAGGAAAAAACTAAAAACCTGCTTATAAAAACCAGAGAAATCATTTAAGGGTGTGTCAGGGTAAAGAGAAGTTGGTAAAAATCCCATATGGAAACTAAAACATGGCTTTAAAAGTGGCCAGAAAACAGTTTATAGGAAGGTCTAAAAAGCTGAACTGAGACGCAGACCAGGCATGGGCTTCTAGCATTTCCCAAGCAACGACAGGCTACAAGTCCACGAAGCCCCCAACATGCTGTTTATCAGGGCATCCCTGGGCAGGCACCATCCAACCAGAGAGAGGGCGCTGGACTGCGGACTGCAGGCCATGGCAAGAGTTAACGTGGCAGTAAGATGTTTGATTCCAGTCACAGGTACGGAGCTTCAGTTTCCTCCCAGGCTGAAAGCCTTCATTCAGGCCTGTGGGCAGTTGGACCTGGCGCTGCTCTGGTGCTCCATCCTCTGGTTTCCTGCCTTCCCACACTCAGCGCCCCGCTTCCCATTGCAATAAGGATGCGCCTCCTAGACACAGATGGAATCATGCTGCTCAAACATTTTCATCGTTCTGTTGCCAACAAAGGAAATTCCAATCCACTTAGCATGGCATTCGATACTTTCCACAGCCCTGCCCCGGTCTGCTTTTCCAGAGTCATCTCCAGCTTCTCCCACCAGCCCCCAACCAACCTCCAGTCCAGTTCCTTAAACCATACGGCACCCCCCTCCCCAAGCCAGGAACGTTTTACTCTTTCATGCCTTTGCATGTCGCTGTAATTCCTCCTTTGGCTTAACATCAAAGCAAGCCCAATTGACCCTTTTTAAAATACACAGAAACAAGGATTTCCATGCTTGTCCAGTGGCTAAGATTCCATGCTCCCAATATAGAAGGTCCATTTGGGTTTGATCCCTGGTCAGGGAACAAGGTCTTACATGCCGCAACTAAAAATCCCACATGCCACAACCAAAACAGCACACACGCAGCAACTATGACCTAGTGCAGCCAGATCAACGAATTATTTTTTAAAAAATACACAGTCACAAGCTTTCAAAGGAATATGTGCCCATGATTTAGTTCAATCTCTTGTTGTTCCCTCTGAACTCCCTCAACAAAACCACCTTTCACCCTTTAAACTTTTCTCTCCTTGTGGTTCCATTCATTTCTCTAGGAACTATTTCTGGATTTCTAGAAAGTTATTTCTTAATTTAGCAAAGCTTTTTTTTTCTTTTTGCATTCCAACTCTAATAAATGAATGTTTAGCACGCACAAAGCATACTAACATTTTTATTTTCCTGGTGGAAGCCACAAATCACTTTTAAGTTATAATGAAGAAGTAATGTAAGATTAAAAACAAAAGTAAGCCTTCATGCTCTGAAGTTAAACTAATTGGGTCCAGATCGCCAACTTCAACTGACTTAACCTTTTTGTCCTTATGATGTCTTTATAAATGGTGGAGGATGCAAATCCACTTTTCTTCAGCTGTAGAATTCGTCCTGATCTCTCGTTAGACCTGCAGCAAAGCTGTCATCTGCATTTCTCTTTGCTCCTGTCCAAACTGCAGGTACTGTTTCCAGAATCCTATGTCTCCTTCTGGCTCACTCTACTCTCTCATTTTGCAGAACTGTGTCCTCAGATGACTTCCTTCCAAAGATGTGTGGAATCAAACCTTTTCAACACTGCATCTGTCTTAAAATGTCTTTTCTTCTGCCTTCTAAATTCACAATTATTTTTCTTGGATATAGAATTCTACTGAAAAGAAGCTTTCCTTCATAATACAAAGAATTTCATTACAGTCTATTATCTAGAGTTGTTCTTTCAAGACTTTGGTACCCATTACTTTGTGGGTTGTCATTTTTTCTTCATTTCTCTCTCTATCTTTCTCCGGGAACATTTAAGATCTCCCTTTTAATGTTAACATTCTGAATTTTTAAATGTTGCATGTATTGTCTTTTATCCATTACGGTGGGTAGTAAGTAGACCTTTCTTTCTTAACTTTTGTATCCTTCAACTCTGGGGAATTCTTTAATGCCCACTGCAACAAACCCCACAACCAAAACAGCACACACGCAGCAACTATGACCTAGTGCAGCCAGATCAACGAATTATTTTTTAAAAAATACACAGTCACAAGCTTTCAAAGGAATATGTGCCCATGATTTAGTTCAATCTCTTGTTGTTCCCTCTGAACTCCCTCAACAAAACCACCTTTCACCCTTTAAACTTTTCTCTCCTTGTGGTTCCATTCATTTCTCTAGGAACTATTTCTGGATTTCTAGAAAGTTATTTCTTAATTTAGCAAAGCTTTTTTTTTCTTTTTGCATTCCAACTCTAATAAATGAATGTTTAGCACGCACAAAGCATACTAACATTTTTATTTTCCTGGTGGAAGCCACAAATCACTTTTAAGTTATAATGAAGAAGTAATGTAAGATTAAAAACAAAAAGTAAGCCTTCATGCTCTGAAGTTAAACTAATTGGGTCCAGATCGCCAACTTCAACTGACTTAACCTTTTTGTCCTTATGATGTCTTTATAAATGGTGGAGGATGCAAATCCACTTTTCTTCAGCTGTAGAATTCGTCCTGATCTCTCGTTAGACCTGCAGCAAAGCTGTCATCTGCATTTCTCTTTGCTCCTGTCCAAACTGCAGGTACTGTTTCCAGAATCCTATGTCTCCTTCTGGCTCACTCTACTCTCTCATTTTGCAGAACTGTGTCCTCAGATGACTTCCTTCCAAAGATGTGTGGAATCAAACCTTTTCAACACTGCATCTGTCTTAAAATGTCTTTTCTTCTGCCTTCTAAATTCACAATTATTTTTCTTGGATATAGAATTCTACTGAAAAGAAGCTTTCCTTCATAATACAAAGAATTTCATTACAGTCTATTATCTAGAGTTGTTCTTTCAAGACTTTGGTACCCATTACTTTGTGGGTTGTCATTTTTTCTTCATTTCTCTCTCTATCTTTCTCCGGGAACATTTAAGATCTCCCTTTTAATGTTAACATTCTGAATTTTTAAATGTTGCATGTATTGTCTTTTATCCATTACGGTGGGTAGTAAGTAGACCTTTCTTTCTTAACTTTTGTATCCTTCAACTCTGGGGAATTCTTTTGTAATATTTCTTTGGAATTCTTTCTCACATATATTTCTTTTGGAGCACCTATCAGATGAATATTGAGCCCCTGGGTTATTCTCAATATTTTGTTGTTGTTGTTTATGATCATTTCATACTTTTTTTCCTATATTTTATCTTCCAACTTTTTAACTAGTATTTTGGTAGCATCATCTTCTTGTTTACTCAATGTGGTGTCTTCATAAATGTCTATGAGGATACAAATTAATTTTTCTCAAGCTTCTTATTTAGCTTGAATAATCTTTTGTGTTCCTGTCAGATTATTTCTTTATTCCACGGTTTTTCACGTATCACAATTCCTTGGAGAACCTGGTCACGAGAGGGCTTGTTAAAGTTGACTGTGAACTCGGTGTGGCACTGTTGGCTATTGGGTTCCATTTCAGGGTGAATAGAAATGGAGCCCAGATGTGGCATTAGTTTCCACATGAAGAACAGGTTGTTTGTTTTCTTCAGACAGGAACAAACCTGTGGTTGAACCCAAGTTCATGTGTCCTATGCACAGTGAGGCCAAGCAAATGGAAACCTCAAAGTTTGGAGCAAGAAAGAGCCAAGCAAGGAGAAGACCCAAACTTGCTCAAAAGACCCAAACTTCCTGATAACTTTCAGAGGAGAGTTTTTAAAGGCACAATTTGTGGTGAGTGCCTATAAACTGTATGACTTTTTCTGAGTGGTGCTTCCCAGGTGGTTGAGTGGTAAAGAATCTGCCTGCCACATGTGGAAGATGCAAGAGACATGGGTTCAATCCCTAGGTTGGGAAGAGGCCCTGCAATCAGCAATGGGAACCCATTCCAGTACTCTGGCCTGGAAAGTTCTATGGACAGAGGTGCCTTGTGGGCTTAGGACATGACCAAGGGTGGCATCCCGGGAATCTCGGGTTCAGCCTGAAGTTCAAGACTTTGGTACCCATTACTTTGTGGGTTGTCATTTTTTCTTCATTTCTCTCTCTATCTTTCTCCGGGAACATTTAAGATCTCCCTTTTAATGTTAACATTCTGAATTTTTAAATGTTGCATGTATTGTCTTTTATCCATTACGGTGGGTAGTAAGTAGACCTTTCTTTCTTAACTTTTGTATCCTTCAACTCTGGGGAATTCTTTTGTAATATTTCTTTGGAATTCTTTCTCACATATATTTCTTTTGGAGCACCTATCAGATGAATATTGAGCCCCTGGGTTATTCTCAATATTTTGTTGTTGTTGTTTATGATCATTTCATACTTTTTTTCCTATATTTTATCTTCCAACTTTTTAACTAGTATTTTGGTAGCATCATCTTCTTGTTTACTCAATGTGGTGTCTTCATAAATGTCTATGAGGATACAAATTAATTTTTCTCAAGCTTCTTATTTAGCTTGAATAATCTTTTGTGTTCCTGTCAGATTATTTCTTTATTCCACGGTTTTTCACGTATCACAATTCCTTGGAGAACCTGGTCACGAGAGGGCTTGTTAAAGTTGACTGTGAACTCGGTGTGGCACTGTTGGCTATTGGGTTCCATTTCAGGGTGAATAGAAATGGAGCCCAGATGTGGCATTAGTTTCCACATGAAGAACAGGTTGTTTGTTTTCTTCAGACAGGAACAAACCTGTGGTTGAACCCAAGTTCATGTGTCCTATGCACAGTGAGGCCAAGCAAATGGAAACCTCAAAGTTTGGAGCAAGAAAGAGCCAAGCAAGGAGAAGACCCAAACTTGCTCAAAAGACCCAAACTTCCTGATAACTTTCAGAGGAGAGTTTTTAAAGGCACAATTTGTGGTGAGTGCCTATAAACTGTATGACTTTTTCTGAGTGGTGCTTCCCAGGTGGTTGAGTGGTAAAGAATCTGCCTGCCACATGTGGAAGATGCAAGAGACATGGGTTCAATCCCTAGGTTGGGAAGAGGCCCTGCAATCAGCAATGGGAACCCATTCCAGTACTCTGGCCTGGAAAGTTCTATGGACAGAGGTGCCTTGTGGGCTTAGGACATGACCAAGGGTGGCATCCCGGGAATCTCGGGTTCAGCCTGAAGTGGGAAGATGCAATACAGAAAAAAAGAAAAAGAGTACAAAATGATCATTATCAACAACAAAAACACTAAGAATAACCCAGGGGCTCAATAGCCAGCAGATAGGTGCTCCCAAAGAAACATATGTGGGAAGGAATTACAAGGAAATACTACCATCCTCTCTGGGTGAGGACTTTCAGTTCCTGTTGAAGAGCTCTGTAGGATTTGTATCAGGTTGTTTTGGGTCAATAAATCCCTTGAGGAGGAGCCCGCACTCTGTTTTATTGCTGTGCTCTTGTTCCTTGACTGCTTTTGTTTCTGCATTCCCTCCCTTCTCTAATTAGTAACTGCTGGAATCTACCCTTTTAAACTCCGGGAAGGTCTAGGAGGTTGAAACCTTTCTCCTACAGATGTACATATAACCTGTTCAAATGAAATTTTGGAAAAGGAAAATCTAAACTGTAGGGGCAGGAGATATTAACAGTTGACTGCTTGCCTAGGGTTGGAAATGAGGGAAGAGATTGGTTGCAAAAGGGCATGAGGGAATTTGAGAGTAAGAGAAATGTTCTAGGTCTTGATGATGGTGGTGATTAGACAAATGTGTAATTTTTGAAACTCATTGAACTGTACTCTTAAAATGGGTACATTTTATCATATGTAAATTATACCACAATAAGATGGGCTAAAAAATAAATGATGGTTCTCTCTCTCTCACACACACACACACACACACACACACAATAAGGGACACTGAGGGGCTTTTGTACTTGGAAGAGTTCTTCAGGATCCTAGTCCATTTCAATCCTTCTCCCATGACCTCATGGTGGACAAGTTTGGGGTTTCTCAGCCTAAATCTCCTTTTTATCCACCATCAAATCTAGAACTTTTGAGTCCTGAACCCTTTTGGAATTCTTCAAGGAAACCCTTCAATAACACTGCCCACGCTGTTGACATTCTTCATAGCACCTACTTCTGTCTACCTCACCTTAGCAGCCCCCAAACCTTCTCCTGAAACTAAGACTCCCCCACTAAAACCGAGATCCCCTTGGAGTTTATGATAACTTATCTATCCAGAATTTAATTCCCTTTCTTGTCTTGTCCCAGTTCCCCTCAGGATTAAGGAATATTAAAGAAAAAGAGGATTAAAATTGAGCGGGATCTCACAGGACCTTTCTAGGTTGGAAGGTCACTTCGGGTCCCCTGTTTCTTGTTTCTAGATAAAGGTTTCAGTCTCCTAGGACTTCCCTTAGCTCCTACTGATCAGAGAAGAAAAAAAGAAGCGGTGGAACAAGTAACGATTGCTTAAACAATAGGGCAGTAATAATGAGACCTACTTCCTCCTCAAGGGATAAAATAACAACCTGACACATTATCTTTGAGTTGTTCTACAGAAACTAAGACCCCAGGTGAAGGATGGTGACTACATGTTGACTACAAGTGCATAGACCTCAGAGAACCAGAAGGCTGATGATTAAGATTCCCAAAGCATCACTCTATTCCCTCACCACCAACCAATCAGAAGAGAGTCACGCACACCACCTCTCTTACCCCTAAATGTCGCCTTTAAAAAATGTCTCCCTGAAAGTCCTCATGAAATTCAGGTCTTTGGAACACAAACTGCCCATTCTGCTTGCTTGGTACCCTTTAATAAACATTTTGCTTTGCTTTACCACAGTGCTGCGTCAGTTGATTGATTTTGCTGCACATCAGATGAGTGAAAAGTTCCATTTGGTAACAGTCCTACTTCCTACAATCCACAGGTCACATAATTGCCCATCTTCTGAAGACTCTCTCCATGATTTCTACATTATTGGAAATTTTTACCAAGTTTTTATTCCTTTGTTGTCATATCATGAGGCTCAGGAGGTAAAGAAGATAAGTGTGTTTCAGAAAACCTAAACCAAAACTGACTCTTCTAAATGTTTTCAGAGAGAAAGTATAGATCCCCAGAAAAGAAACAGGAATTCTTTATGTCTACAATAAATACTGGACAAAAGGGCTTCCCTGGTAGCTCAGTGGTAAAGAGTTTGCCTGCCAATGCAGGAAACACGGGCTCAATCCCTGATCCAGAAAGATCCCACATGCTGCAGAGCAACTAAGTCCGTGAGCCACAACTATGGAGCCTGTGCTCTAGAGCTTCGGAGCCACAACTATTGAGTCCATGTGCCACAACTACTGAAGCCCATGTGCCCTAGAGCCCAGGTTCCACAACAAGAGAAGTCACTGCAACAAGAACCTGCTCACTTCAACTAGAGAGTGGCCCCAACTCGCTGCAACTAGAGAAGAACCTGTGGCAGCAGTGAAAGCCCAGAATAGCCAAAAATAAATAAATAAATAAAAATTTTAAAATTCTTTAAAAATTACTGGACAAGAGAATAACCTTTTCAGTTTTGAAAGATAAGAACTTTTAATCTAGAATTTTAACACCAATTAAACTATTTAAAATTTAGGATAAAACTAAGGATAAATCAGGCATACATAAAAATTCTCTTAATATTCTCTTGGAAGTACTCCACTAAGAAGGACTACTGTAACACTTACATTAATTAAGAGTTAATAAGTAAACATCATATAAATTTTTATTTTTTCTAAAGAAGAAACAAAAAAGTGAAAGTTAAGGAAAAGAGAAGTAGAATTGAAAAAAAGTACTGAATGTTATTGATCTACAACATAGATAAGCAGAGGGATACATACTTAGTTACACTATAGTGAATTTATAAAGTGCCAAATTATATGTGAAATCAAAAAATGATACAAATGAACTTATTTACAAAACAGAAATAGATTCACAGATATAGAAAACAAACTATGGTCACCAAAGAAGAAAGGGGAATGGGATCATTTCAGAGTCTAGGATTAAAATACACTCTCTACTGTATATAAAACAAACAGGACTACTGGATAGCACAAGGAACTATACTCGGTACTTTGTAATAATCTACAATGTATGTACTTAGTCACTCAGTCATGTCTGAAACTGTATGGATTGTAGCCCACTAAGGATTTTCCAGGCAAGAATCCTGGAGTGTGCAGACATTCCCTTCTCCAGAACCTACAATGTAAAGGAATGTAAAAAGAAACAGGAATTCTTTATGTCTACAATAAATACTGGACAAAAGGGCTTCCCTGGTAGCTCAGTGGTAAAGAGTTTGCCTGCCAATGCAGGAAACACGGGCTCAATCCCTGATCCAGAAAGATCCCACATGCTGCAGAGCAACTAAGTCCGTGAGCCACAACTATGGAGCCTGTGCTCTAGAGCTTCGGAGCCACAACTATTGAGTCCATGTGCCACAACTACTGAAGCCCATGTGCCCTAGAGCCCAGGTTCCACAACAAGAGAAGTCACTGCAACAAGAACCTGCTCACTTCAACTAGAGAGTGGCCCCAACTCGCTGCAACTAGAGAAGAACCTGTGGCAGCAGTGAAAGCCCAGAATAGCCAAAAATAAATAAATAAATAAAAATTTTAAAATTCTTTAAAAATTACTGGACAAGAGAATAACCTTTTCAGTTTTGAAAGATAAGAACTTTTAATCTAGAATTTTAACACCAATTAAACTATTTAAAATTTAGGATAAAACTAAGGATAAATCAGGCATACATAAAAATTCTCTTAATATTCTCTTGGAAGTACTCCACTAAGAAGGACTACTGTAACACTTACATTAATTAAGAGTTAATAAGTAAACATCATATAAATTTTTATTTTTTCTAAAGAAGAAACAAAAAAGTGAAAGTTAAGGAAAAGAGAAGTAGAATTGAAAAAATGTACTGAATGTTATTGATCTACAACATAGATAAGCAGAGGGATACATACTTAGTTACACTATAGTGAATTTATAAAGTGCCAAATTATATGTGAAATCAAAAAATGATACAAATGAACTTATTTACAAAACAGAAATAGATTCACAGATATAGAAAACAAACTATGGTCACCAAAGAAGAAAGGGGAATGGGATCATTTCAGAGTCTAGGATTAAAATACACTCTCTACTGTATATAAAACAAACAGGACTACTGGATAGCACAAGGAACTATACTCGGTACTTTGTAATAATCTACAATGTATGTACTTAGTCACTCAGTCATGTCTGAAACTGTATGGATTGTAGCCCACTAAGGATTTTCCAGGCAAGAATCCTGGAGTGTGCAGACATTCCCTTCTCCAGAACCTACAATGTAAAGGAATGTAAAAAAGAATAGACACCTACATTGTAAATCAACTATATTTCAGTGGAATATTTTTAAAAAGAAGACTATGAAAACACACAATTTAATAAAATGGCATTTTACATGAGGTAACTAAAAAATATAATAAAAGATTTAAAAATAAGCAGCCATTAAAAATAAAATAAAGTGCCAAATTGGCAAGGAATAAATTTAAGACTTGAATAAAAAACCACTATAGAAGTCAAAATGTCTATCACTTTATGAGGCTAACAAATAGAACCTTAATTCCAAAACTGGATAAGAACAGCACAAACTATATTGTTTATACTGAGATAATTATATATCTCACACATTTGAGAAACTCTTGCAAATCAATATGAAAAAGATTGGAAATCCAAAACAAAAGTGAGCAAAACATGTCATATACAATTTAGAGATTGGTTACCAAGGATGAGATATGTATTTCTAGGAAAATATAGAAATCAGTGGAACACAAATTTTTAAACAGTGGTATACAACTTTATACACATACACAGTGCACAAAAATTAGAAGACTGAGTAATACCAAGTGATGGAGAAGATTCAGGGAAATAGGCTTGCTTGTGCATTTCTGGAGCAGCATTAAGCTGGCAAAAGCATTCTAAAAAACAACCGATGACAAAATAAAATTTAAAAAGACAACCAAGGAGTACTGAGTGAAATGAAGTACTCATATCTTATGTCCAGCAATTCTCCATGCTGAGTATGTTCCCAGGGACACTCTTGCAGAAGTCATAGGAGCACAAACTATGGTCACCAAAGAAGAAAGGGGAATGGGATCATTTCAGAGTCTAGGATTAAAATACACTCTCTACTGTATATAAAACAAACAGGACTACTGGATAGCACAAGGAACTATACTCGGTACTTTGTAATAATCTACAATGTATGTACTTAGTCACTCAGTCATGTCTGAAACTGTATGGATTGTAGCCCACTAAGGATTTTCCAGGCAAGAATCCTGGAGTGTGCAGACATTCCCTTCTCCAGAACCTACAATGTAAAGGAATGTAAAAAAGAATAGACACCTACATTGTAAATCAACTATATTTCAGTGGAATATTTTTAAAAAAGACTATGAAAACACACAATTTAATAAAATGGCATTTTACATGAGGTAACTAAAAATATAATAAAAGATTAAAAATAAGCAGCCATTAAAAATAAAATAAAGTGCCAAATTGGCAAGGAATAAATTTAAGACTTGAATAAAAAACCACTATAGAAGTCAAAATGTCTATCACTTTATGAGGCTAACAAATAGAACCTTAATTCCAAAACTGGATAAGAACAGCACAAACTATATTGTTTATACTGAGATAATTATATATCTCACACATTTGAGAAACTCTTGCAAATCAATATGAAAAAGATTGGAAATCCAAAACAAAAGTGAGCAAAACATGTCATATACAATTTAGAGATTGGTTACCAAGGATGAGATATGTATTTCTAGGAAAATATAGAAATCAGTGGAACACAAATTTTTAAACAGTGGTATACAACTTTATACACATACACAGTGCACAAAAATTAGAAGACTGAGTAATACCAAGTGATGGAGAAGATTCAGGGAAATAGGCTTGCTTGTGCATTTCTGGAGCAGCATTAAGCTGGCAAAAGCATTCTAAAAAACAACCGATGACAAAATAAAATTTAAAAAGACAACCAAGGAGTACTGAGTGAAAATGAAGTACTCATATCTTATGTCCAGCAATTCTCCATGCTGAGTATGTTCCCAGGGACACTCTTGCAGAAGTCATAGGAGCACAGGTTTAAGGGTACTGGTCCTATCATTAAAAACAGCATCAGTGATTGGCATTTGGAAGAAGTGGAAAATGAGGGCAGGAGCAGAAGACAAATAGGAATAATAATCAGAGAAAAGGGGAAAACAACCAAGCTGAAACCAGCCTCTGATCTTGTACAGCCTGTGAATGAATGGAGGAATGTGTTCAACTCTGCATCTGAGGATCTTATCATGCATCAAGGCATCTGCAGTAGAAAAATAAATGAGTATAAATCTGCCACCTGACCGCTTCATTTGCTTTGACCAAAGAGGTGAGCTGTGCCGTGGACATGACCTACTCTTTCCTTGACCTTCCAACAGTCTCCTTCCCCTCCCCCATCCATTCAGCTGGCCTCACCCTCTACAATCAAACCCCTCCCTGGTCCTCAGTAATCTCCAGGCTTAGGGTTTCCCACCCCAGTCTCATTTCTTTCCACAGAACACTGGTGGAGCGGGTTGTTCAACCCCTGAGTAACCCTGCCCCCTTCACCCAGAGTAACATCAGACCAGTGTTCACCTCTGTCCTTGGCACTCACCTGAGCCTCACTGCAACCCTCATGGGGTCTGCAACCCTCATGCCAAAGAAGCACCATGGAACCAGATGGAGGAAAGATCCACGTTTTCAGGGGGAGATCAATTATTTGCTCAGCAATTACTTGCGTACCTTCCTAGGTAATCAAACAAGCACCTGGATAGACAAGCCCGCCCCCCCAGATAAGGATCAAAACGGACTTGTTGAAGGGAGGCGGGAAGACAGAAAAGGTAGCGCAAAGGTGAACTCTAAGAGCTGGAGATCTTACCAGAGACAGACTTTTTTGTGGGAACGTTTCTTGTCCATATGCCTGTACCAGACTTCTCTTTCAGACCAAATCCTCCTTCCCGTTTCCCCAAGATGCCTATTGCATGGATCTGGCCTCACCTGGTTCCCCAGCAGATGCGTGCTGCCCGGTCTTTCCATCTCCTGCAGCCCACCTGGTGTGGAGATCCTCAATCTGAGAATTCACCAGACTTCTGACCACAAAATGGCCCCAAATCCTTTCCTGCTTGCCCTCTTCAGCTACCAAATAAGATGGTCAGTCAGCAGTATTCATAAAGTTTGTCCAGTAAGCAAAGTAGCACCCTGAGCCCTAACAAGGAAAACTAAACAAAGTCCCTGCCCAGTGTAGGAGCAGAAGACAAATAGGAATAATAATCAGAGAAAAGGGGAAAACAACCAAGCTGAAACCAGCCTCTGATCTTGTACAGCCTGTGAATGAATGGAGGAATGTGTTCAACTCTGCATCTGAGGATCTTATCATGCATCAAGGCATCTGCAGTAGAAAAATAAATGAGTATAAATCTGCCACCTGACCGCTTCATTTGCTTTGACCAAAGAGGTGAGCTGTGCCGTGGACATGACCTACTCTTTCCTTGACCTTCCAACAGTCTCCTTCCCCTCCCCCATCCATTCAGCTGGCCTCACCCTCTACAATCAAACCCCTCCCTGGTCCTCAGTAATCTCCAGGCTTAGGGTTTCCCACCCCAGTCTCATTTCTTTCCACAGAACACTGGTGGAGCGGGTTGTTCAACCCCTGAGTAACCCTGCCCCCTTCACCCAGAGTAACATCAGACCAGTGTTCACCTCTGTCCTTGGCACTCACCTGAGCCTCACTGCAACCCTCATGGGGTCTGCAACCCTCATGCCAAAGAAGCACCATGGAACCAGATGGAGGAAAGATCCACGTTTTCAGGGGGAGATCAATTATTTGCTCAGCAATTACTTGCGTACCTTCCTAGGTAATCAAACAAGCACCTGGATAGACAAGCCCCGCCCCCCACAGATAAGGATCAAAACGGACTTGTTGAAGGGAGGCGGGAAGACAGAAAAGGTAGCGCAAAGGTGAACTCTAAGAGCTGGAGATCTTACCAGAGACAGACTTTTTTGTGGGAACGTTTCTTGTCCATATGCCTGTACCAGACTTCTCTTTCAGACCAAATCCTCCTTCCCGTTTCCCCAAGATGCCTATTGCATGGATCTGGCCTCACCTGGTTCCCCAGCAGATGCGTGCTGCCCGGTCTTTCCATCTCCTGCAGCCCACCTGGTGTGGAGATCCTCAATCTGAGAATTCACCAGACTTCTGACCACAAAATGGCCCCAAATCCTTTCCTGCTTGCCCCTCTTCAGCTACCAAATAAGATGGTCAGTCAGCAGTATTCATAAAGTTTGTCCAGTAAGCAAAGTAGCACCCTGAGCCCCTAACAAGGAAAACTACAGAAACAGAAGGAACGTCCCTGGGGGCCCAGTGGTAAAGAATCCACCTGCCAATGCAGGGGAACCCAGGTTCAATCCCTGGGTTGGGAAGATCCCCTGGAAGAAAAAATGGCAACCCACTCCAGGATTCTTGACTGGAGAATCCCATGGACAGAGGAGCCTGGTGGACTACAGTCCATGGGATCACAAAGAGTCGGACACGACTGAGCACGACCACTCCTACCACTACTCCTTCTACTACAGAAACAGAACTTATAGACACTGCCCTCAAAGAATGTGAATTAGTGTCTGCAGGTCACCTGTTAAGTGTGAACCGTTACCCTGAACACTTTCACACATTTTCCTTGATTTTTCTTCGCAATGACCCCAGCAATTAAAGTCGTATTCTCCCTGTTTTCCAGATGAGTAAACTGAACCCCTCCAAGGCTGAGGAATGTGTCTCAAATAACGGCTGGTGAGTGACAAGTCCAGGACTTCTGACTCCAAACCTGGGCATTTTTCACAGCACCAGAGTTGCATTAAAGAGAATCCATCCTGCTTAAAATGCAGAACACTGTGACCTGAAATAGAATATGTGCAAAAGATCACATCAACAAGAACAAATGCATGAAAGAATCAACTCTGAGTCTGCGTGTTCTGGTCTCGCTGGATGAGAGGGTTTCAACAGTGAAAGATTCAGAAAGGGGGTTCAGCCTTCGAGACCTAGTTGGAAAGGGAGCTGTAGGTTGGCAGGGGAGAGAAAAGAAAGTTGGAATAAGCACCTTCCCTTAAGGTTACTGAGACATTCCTGCTGCCCTGAAATGAATTTTCCAGTCTGTCTCCCAGCATAAGAGGAACCGTGCTGAAACGTGGCAGGGTGAATTCAGGTTAAGAGCACGGAAATATTTCTGGTGATGAGGTGGTTAAATACCAAGCCATGTCATTTAAGGAAGTGGTGAAATGCAGATTTTATTTCCCTCAGATGATTTTGGCTTACTCCTGTTGGAGACAAGAGCTGAAATATATGAGTTCTAGAAACCTCACCTGAAGATCGCTATTCTACAGCTATAACTTAATTACACCCACATAAAAAGGCTTCAGGGCACGCCAAATAACAACAAACTCTTACTCAAGCCCAGACCCTCCCAGAGAGCTGGTGTATAGCTTTTCACCTTTCCTCCCTGGTTCTCATACTCCAACAAGCACGAACCAGAAAGGGCCTGAGTCACCGGGTCACGTGACTGAAAGTGCACTTGGGGCCTCTCCACTGTTGGCAGAGCCACATGAAACCAAAATTTTTGCGCGGCCAAAGAGTCACCGGACAGAGGAGCCTGGTGGACTACAGTCCATGGGATCACAAAGAGTCGGACACGACTGAGCACGACCACTCCTACCACTACTCCTTCTACTACAGAAACAGAACTTATAGACACTGCCCTCAAAGAATGTGAATTAGTGTCTGCAGGTCACCTGTTAAGTGTGAACCGTTACCCTGAACACTTTCACACATTTTCCTTGATTTTTCTTCGCAATGACCCCAGCAATTAAAGTCGTATTCTCCCTGTTTTCCAGATGAGTAAACTGAACCCCTCCAAGGCTGAGGAATGTGTCTCAAATAACGGCTGGTGAGTGACAAGTCCAGGACTTCTGACTCCAAACCTGGGCATTTTTCACAGCACCAGAGTTGCATTAAAGAGAATCCATCCTGCTTAAAATGCAGAACACTGTGACCTGAAATAGAATATGTGCAAAAGATCACATCAACAAGAACAAATGCATGAAAGAATCAACTCTGAGTCTGCGTGTTCTGGTCTCGCTGGATGAGAGGGTTTCAACAGTGAAAGATTCAGAAAGGGGGTTCAGCCTTCGAGACCTAGTTGGAAAGGGAGCTGTAGGTTGGCAGGGGAGAGAAAAGAAAGTTGGAATAAGCACCTTCCCTTAAGGTTACTGAGACATTCCTGCTGCCCTGAAATGAATTTTCCAGTCTGTCTCCCAGCATAAGAGGAACCGTGCTGAAACGTGGCAGGGTGAATTCAGGTTAAGAGCACGGAAATATTTCTGGTGATGAGGTGGTTAAATACCAAGCCATGTCATTTAAGGAAGTGGTGAAATGCAGATTTTATTTCCCTCAGATGATTTTGGCTTACTCCTGTTGGAGACAAGAGCTGAAATATATGAGTTCTAGAAACCTCACCTGAAGATCGCTATTCTACAGCTATAACTTAATTACACCCACATAAAAAGGCTTCAGGGCACGCCAAATAACAACAAACTCTTACTCAAGCCCAGACCCTCCCAGAGAGCTGGTGTATAGCTTTTCACCTTTCCTCCCTGGTTCTCATACTCCAACAAGCACGAACCAGAAAGGGCCTGAGTCACCGGGTCACGTGACTGAAAGTGCACTTGGGGCCTCTCCACTGTTGGCAGAGCCACATGAAACCAAAATCGCCCGTGTGTTGCGCGCCAGGGAGCACCACACACAGATTCATGTCAGGAAACACCCCAGGGCTGCGGTCCAGCCATAGGAGCTTTAGAGAAAATCCATCCCTGGAAATACTTCATTCCAAGGCACACTGGCCTCGCTGGAAGACCAGTCCAGTTGGTCTGGTGCATTACCGTCACTCATATGTGGGGTCTGCTGAACGTTGCAGGCCCGGGATGACTGGGAGGGCATCTCAGCACCCCTAATTGCGCATTATTCAGTGTTTTTTTACAGAAGAGGATGTTTGCCAGGGTTCCATTTCTCCCTGTTCAAGTATGTGTCAGTCTGTCAGTTGATTCGCTGGGTAGTTTATTGGTTCATTGGTTGGTAAGTTTGTTCATTTTGTAAGTAGCAGACAGGCACAAACCATCTCTGAGAAAATGATGTCCTTTCACATAGTTTTTCATGATTTCACTGCCCTTTGGGGAAATCAGAAAAGGCCTTGAACGGGAAGTCTGCCTGAAGAAATTCTTCTCCTGCTCTACAATTTCCTACAGGTGATGGATTCAAAGACAATTTAGGTTTAGTCCAACTTTAGGAATCATCGAGTCCTATCTCATCTTCCAGGAAAGGAAGCCCAACCCTGGAGAGATGAAGGGACTCACCAGGGTCACATATCTGGCCAGTGCCCTTCACTGCGGAGTGGACCAGCCCACACCCAAAGTGAAGGAGAAGGAAACGGGCCATTTCCTGCTTGTGTCTGAAGTAACACAGTGCCCCTCACCTGTCTGTGTCCCAACCACCACCACCATCACCAAACACACACCAAAGCTGCCTGCCCTACTGCTTCTAAGAACTCACTCCTGTTGGAGACAAGAGCTGAAATATATGAGTTCTAGAAACCTCACCTGAAGATCGCTATTCTACAGCTATAACTTAATTACACCCACATAAAAAGGCTTCAGGGCACGCCAAATAACAACAAACTCTTACTCAAGCCCAGACCCTCCCAGAGAGCTGGTGTATAGCTTTTCACCTTTCCTCCCTGGTTCTCATACTCCAACAAGCACGAACCAGAAAGGGCCTGAGTCACCGGGTCACGTGACTGAAAGTGCACTTGGGGCCTCTCCACTGTTGGCAGAGCCACATGAAACCAAAATCGCCCGTGTGTTGCGCGCCAGGGAGCACCACACACAGATTCATGTCAGGAAACACCCCAGGGCTGCGGTCCAGCCATAGGAGCTTTAGAGAAAATCCATCCCTGGAAATACTTCATTCCAAGGCACACTGGCCTCGCTGGAAGACCAGTCCAGTTGGTCTGGTGCATTACCGTCACTCATATGTGGGGTCTGCTGAACGTTGCAGGCCCGGGATGACTGGGAGGGCATCTCAGCACCCCTAATTGCGCATTATTCAGTGTTTTTTTACAGAAGAGGATGTTTGCCAGGGTTCCATTTCTCCCTGTTCAAGTATGTGTCAGTCTGTCAGTTGATTCGCTGGGTAGTTTATTGGTTCATTGGTTGGTAAGTTTGTTCATTTTGTAAGTAGCAGACAGGCACAAACCATCTCTGAGAAAATGATGTCCTTTCACATAGTTTTTCATGATTTCACTGCCCTTTGGGGAAATCAGAAAAGGCCTTGAACGGGAAGTCTGCCTGAAGAAATTCTTCTCCTGCTCTACAATTTCCTACAGGTGATGGATTCAAAGACAATTTAGGTTTAGTCCAACTTTAGGAATCATCGAGTCCTATCTCATCTTCCAGGAAAGGAAGCCCAACCCTGGAGAGATGAAGGGACTCACCAGGGTCACATATCTGGCCAGTGCCCTTCACTGCGGAGTGGACCAGCCCACACCCAAAGTGAAGGAGAAGGAAACGGGCCATTTCCTGCTTGTGTCTGAAGTAACACAGTGCCCCTCACCTGTCTGTGTCCCAACCACCACCACCATCACCAAACACACACCAAAGCTGCCTGCCCTACTGCTTCTAAGAACTCACTAAGCCTTTTATTTCCAGGAGACTTTAAACACATAGGCACCATTGTGTCCTTTCAGTAGATGTGGGAATGGCCTCCGGAGCACAGAGGGAAGAGACATCCTCAGCAAGCCCAGGCTGGATGCAGTTCCTGGGCCGTCAGATTTATCATTCACCCTTTCTCCCTCATTCTTGCTTCTCAATCCCCAGAGCTCACGTCCTCAGTACTCAAATGGATCTGTCAGGTGTAGACCATAGGGATGGTTGAAAGAGCTGGGGTTTTCCATTCAAAACGCCTAGATACTAGTATTGGCTGCATGGCTTCACTCAAGATTATTTGTTAATTGGCATCTTTAAATTGGGGGAAGGAACACCATGGTGCACCGAGAATGAAATGACATCATATTTTGAGAAAGCCCTTTTGAAATTGTGATGAGAGGAACTGTAAGGGATTTTCATCACTGCCTTCAATCTGCCCCAGACTCATCATGCAAGTAAAGTTCACAGCCCAAAGGAAGGGTGTCAGCAGCTGGGCTGGGTCAGAGACAGGGCTGGAGATGGGAATGCAGTCTCCCGGACCTGTGTACCCAGGAAAGAGCCACTGCCTACAGCCCTTGGAAGGGGTGTGGCAGGGGCTGGGGCCCAGAATGCACTGCAGCTGCTCCCCTGGGACCCTGAAGCTGCTCTGCCTGTGTGTGTGTGTGTGTGTGTGTGTGTGTGTGTGTGTGTGTTTGGTTCTCATGTCTTCTGGAGCAGTTTAAAGAGGCTGTGTCACTGCTGGCCTGGCAGACAGGGAGCTTGCTGTAGGGAAACAACTCATTTTCTCCCCAGCCTGGGCTTGTGCAAGTGGAGAATGTCTGGGAGGTGGACTCCTCTTCCCTCTTGCTTCACGTCCTGCAACCACTCGTTTCTCTCTCCCACTCCACTATCTTCAGTAGTCTCGACAAGAAATGATCATCTCCTATCTGACTAAGATGAATGTCTCACCTTCCTCTTCCTGCTCCAAAGACTTAGTTCCTTCCAGAAAGAGTATCCTCCTTAAAAAAAAAAAAAAAACTTTAGAAGCAATGCTACAGATTTATCCACAACAATGATGGGGTTAAGAGCAGTCTCTTTTTACCAAAGAGGAAAAGTGGAGGCAGAGGTAAATTAGGAGTTTGGGATTAACATATACATAACACCATATATAAATAGATAACTAATAAAAAAAAATCCTACTGTACAGTACAAGGAACTCAACTTAATACTCTGTAGTAACTCATATTGGAAAAGAATCTGAAAAAGAACGGATATATGTGTATGTATAACTGATTCACTTTGCTGTACGCCTAAAATGAATGTATCATTCATTGTAAATCAACTCTAACACAAAAAAATAAAAATTAAAAAAACATTTTTAAAGCCCCAATTTCATCCGAATCCATGGCTTCACTCAAGATTATTTGTTAATTGGCATCTTTAAATTGGGGGAAGGAACACCATGGTGCACCGAGAATGAAATGACATCATATTTTGAGAAAGCCCTTTTGAAATTGTGATGAGAGGAACTGTAAGGGATTTTCATCACTGCCTTCAATCTGCCCCAGACTCATCATGCAAGTAAAGTTCACAGCCCAAAGGAAGGGTGTCAGCAGCTGGGCTGGGTCAGAGACAGGGCTGGAGATGGGAATGCAGTCTCCCGGACCTGTGTACCCAGGAAAGAGCCACTGCCTACAGCCCTTGGAAGGGGTGTGGCAGGGGCTGGGGCCCAGAATGCACTGCAGCTGCTCCCCTGGGACCCTGAAGCTGCTCTGCCTGTGTGTGTGTGTGTGTGTGTGTGTGTGTGTGTGTGTGTGTTTGGTTCTCATGTCTTCTGGAGCAGTTTAAAGAGGCTGTGTCACTGCTGGCCTGGCAGACAGGGAGCTTGCTGTAGGGAAACAACTCATTTTCTCCCCAGCCTGGGCTTGTGCAAGTGGAGAATGTCTGGGAGGTGGACTCCTCTTCCCTCTTGCTTCACGTCCTGCAACCACTCGTTTCTCTCTCCCACTCCACTATCTTCAGTAGTCTCGACAAGAAATGATCATCTCCTATCTGACTAAGATGAATGTCTCACCTTCCTCTTCCTGCTCCAAAGACTTAGTTCCTTCCAGAAAGAGTATCCTCCTTAAAAAAAAAAAAAAAAACTTTAGAAGCAATGCTACAGATTTATCCACAACAATGATGGGGTTAAGAGCAGTCTCTTTTTACCAAAGAGGAAAAGTGGAGGCAGAGGTAAATTAGGAGTTTGGGATTAACATATACATAACACCATATATAAATAGATAACTAATAAAAAAAAATCCTACTGTACAGTACAAGGAACTCAACTTAATACTCTGTAGTAACTCATATTGGAAAAGAATCTGAAAAAGAACGGATATATGTGTATGTATAACTGATTCACTTTGCTGTACGCCTAAAATGAATGTATCATTCATTGTAAATCAACTCTAACACAAAAAAATAAAAATTAAAAACATTTTTAAAGCACATCCTCTTTTACTCAAGTCAACCACAATACCTTTTTCATCACTTTCTGAATCCACCTCCTTCAATAAGCATGGCACACCTCACCTTCAATTTCTTCTCTCCCCCCTCTGCTTACAAGCACCTTTACGCTTTTAATAACTGGAGGAAATTTCCTCTAATGCTTTCGCCATGATTTACAGCCCTATTTTTATTTTCTTTCCATTGCTACACTCCTTAAATCAGTGAGCTATGCACGCTCTTCTTTTCCTGAAATTTTGCCCCACTTCATGCTCTATAAAAACTTTTCTCCCAAAGGTCACCATAGAGTTGTCTAAAGGTCAATGACTGATTTCCCGGCCTCCTTCTTCCCCTGCGATCTTGATGTTCCAAACTTGGTCAATTTACTCTCCCTGTGGCTGCTGTGGATGACCCCAATCTCTGTTTCTTATCAGCTCCCATGTTCCTCTGGTCAATTCCTCTTCCTTTTACTGCCTCCTTAAAATAGACATTTGTTCTCAGAGCCTCTGCTATTCTGTTTGTTCCCTTTTCCTTGTTAATTTCATTCACTCTCTTGGATGGATATTTGTTTCATTCTCAACACATTTCAACTCCCTCACCCTGTGGGGGTTGAGGGAGGGATGGAAAAGTAGGAGGCAAGCTAAAAGATGCTAGATTTCCTCCTGAGGTCATAAAAACCTTCTAAAGTTGGCTGTTGTGATGGTTACACCTATCTTTGAATAGTCTGAAAACATTAAATTGTATATCAGTACTTTAAATGGATGAATTGTATGATACATGAATAGCATCTCAATAAAACTTCCAGGGCTTCCCTGGTTGGTAAATGCATCAAGAGGCGCCGGTTCATTGGGGATAGAGGTAAATTAGGAGTTTGGGATTAACATATACATAACACCATATATAAATAGATAACTAATAAAAATTCCTACTGTACAGTACAAGGAACTCAACTTAATACTCTGTAGTAACTCATATTGGAAAAGAATCTGAAAAAGAACGGATATATGTGTATGTATAACTGATTCACTTTGCTGTACGCCTAAAATGAATGTATCATTCATTGTAAATCAACTCTAACACAAAAAAATAAAAATTAAAAACATTTTTAAAGCACATCCTCTTTTACTCAAGTCAACCACAATACCTTTTTCATCACTTTCTGAATCCACCTCCTTCAATAAGCATGGCACACCTCACCTTCAATTTCTTCTCTCCCCCCTCTGCTTACAAGCACCTTTACGCTTTTAATAACTGGAGGAAATTTCCTCTAATGCTTTCGCCATGATTTACAGCCCTATTTTTATTTTCTTTCCATTGCTACACTCCTTAAATCAGTGAGCTATGCACGCTCTTCTTTTCCTGAAATTTTGCCCCACTTCATGCTCTATAAAAACTTTTCTCCCAAAGGTCACCATAGAGTTGTCTAAAGGTCAATGACTGATTTCCCGGCCTCCTTCTTCCCCTGCGATCTTGATGTTCCAAACTTGGTCAATTTACTCTCCCTGTGGCTGCTGTGGATGACCCCAATCTCTGTTTCTTATCAGCTCCCATGTTCCCTCTGGTCAATTCCTCTTCCTTTTACTGCCTCCTTAAAATAGACATTTGTTCTCAGAGCCTCTGCTATTCTGTTTGTTCCCTTTTCCTTGTTAATTTCATTCACTCTCTTGGATGGATATTTGTTTCATTCTCAACACATTTCCAACTCCCTCACCCTGTGGGGGTTGAGGGAGGGATGGAAAAGTAGGAGGCAAGCTAAAAGATGCTAGATTTCCTCCTGAGGTCATAAAAACCTTCTAAAGTTGGCTGTTGTGATGGTTACACCTATCTTTGAATAGTCTGAAAACATTAAATTGTATATCAGTACTTTAAATGGATGAATTGTATGATACATGAATAGCATCTCAATAAAACTTCCAGGGCTTCCCCTGGTGGTCCAGTGGATAAGGACACCGCCTTGCAGTGCAAGAGGCGCCGGTTCGATCCCTGGCCTGGGAAGATCCCACGTGCCACGGAGCGGCTGGACCGATGTGTCCAATCACAGAGCTGGAGCTCTGGAGCGCATGCGCCCAGAGCCAGCGCTCTGCAACAGACGCCACCGCGATGGGAGGCCCACAGGAGCCAAAGAACAAAGACAGATGAAAATGGAGAAATGAAGGACCAATAGAAGTGGCCCGCCCGCTCCCCTCCCTCCCCAACCCGACCCCCGCTCAAAATAAAATAAATAAATAAATCTTTAAAAATAAATAAATAAATAAAACTTCTAAAAAGTCAAAAGATGTCTGCAAGTAATAAGCAAGCTGAAAATTTAATGGAGAAAATCTCATCCATAAAGTCAACAAAATCTCAAAAATGAATATTTTGTAAAAATCTTTATTTAGAAAATTATAATATTGAGGTACATAAGAGAAGACCTGAATGAATGCAGAAATAAAACATGTCTGTAAATGGAGATTCAATATTGAAAAGACATTAATTCTCCCTGAATAAATCTATAAAAGAAATGAGACTGAAGTATTTACTCTATCCTACAATTCACATGTAAGGGAATGGAGTTAAAAATATCCAAGACAGGGGCTTCCCTGGTGATCCAGTGGGTAAGGACACCGCCTTGCAGTGCAAGGGGCACCAGTTCGATCCCTGGCCTGAGAAGATCCCACCTGATGCGGAGCGACTGGACTGATGTGTCCAACTACCGAGCTGGAGCTCTGGAGCGCGTAAGAGCCGGCACTCAGCAACGAGAGAGGCCACTGAGATGGGAGGCCCACACAGGCCAAAGAACAAAGATAAATAAATGAAAGATCAATAGAAGTGGCCAAAAACAAAAAAACAAATGATGACTTAAAGGCAAGGGAAAAAAAAGTTCTTAAAAAAAAAAATACCCAAGACACTCCTGAACTAGATAAAGTGAAAGACAGGCTTGCCGTACCAGACAAAAACTGTAAGGTCAAATTATTGAGAGTATATTAGTAAGGAATGGACAAATAAGCAATAAAAGAGAATAGAGAACTCAGAAACATGCTCACATATATATTAAAGCTTAATGTGAAAGAAATGGCTTTAAAAGAAATCAATGGATATTTTTAAAGAAAAGGTAGGATATTTAATCAATGATCCTGATACAAATGATGACCCACAAAATCCTCTCTCTCTCCTCCACCAACCACAGAAATAAACTCCAAGTGAATTAAAATGTAAATTTGAAAGCCTCACAACTTTTAGGAGAAAATTGGGGGAATGTCTTCATGATCTGAGTAAAGACTTCTTAAGCAAGACAAAAAGCATGAACTTTTATTAAAAATGGATGAATTTGGGCTTCTCTGGTGGCCCAGTGGGTAAGGACACTGCCTTGCAGTGCAAGGGGTGCAGGTTCGATCCCTGGCCTGGGAAGATCCCACGTGCCACGGAGCGGCTGGACTCATGTGTCCAACTACCCAGCTGGAGCTCTGAAGCGCAAGAGCCGGCACTCAGCAACGAGAGAGGCCACTGAGATGGGAGGCCCACACAGGCCAAAGAACAAAGATAAATAAATGAAAGATCAATAGAAGTGGCCAAAAACAAAAAAACAAATGATGACTTAAAGGCAAGGGAAAAAAAAGTTCTTAAAAAAAAAAATACCCAAGACACTCCTGAACTAGATAAAGTGAAAGACAGGCTTGCCGTACCAGACAAAAACTGTAAGGTCAAATTATTGAGAGTATATTAGTAAGGAATGGACAAATAAGCAATAAAAGAGAATAGAGAACTCAGAAACATGCTCACATATATATTAAAGCTTAATGTGAAAGAAATGGCTTTAAAAGAAATCAATGGATATTTTTAAAGAAAAGGTAGGATATTTAATCAATGATCCTGATACAAATGATGACCCACAAAATCCTCTCTCTCTCCACCAACCACAGAAATAAACTCCAAGTGAATTAAAATGTAAATTTGAAAGCCTCACAACTTTTAGGAGAAAATTGGGGGAATGTCTTCATGATCTGAGTAAAGACTTCTTAAGCAAGACAAAAAGCATGAACTTTTATTAAAAATGGATGAATTTGGGCTTCTCTGGTGGCCCAGTGGGTAAGGACACTGCCTTGCAGTGCAAGGGGTGCAGGTTCGATCCCTGGCCTGGGAAGATCCCACGTGCCACGGAGCGGCTGGACTCATGTGTCCAACTACCCAGCTGGAGCTCTGAAGCGCATGCGCCCAGAGCCAGTGCTCTGCAGCAACAGAGGTCACTGCAATGGAAGGCCCACACAGGCCAAAGAATAAAGATGGATGATAAATAAAAGACCAATAGAAGTGGCCAAAAAAAAAGGATGAATTTGATAAGATTGTTTTTTCTAAAAGTTTGCACTGTTACAAATATGAAAACAAAGTGAAAAGACGTCACCACCTGAGCGAGTATATTTTTCAGTGTGTGTAATCAACAAAGGATTTATGTCTAGAAAATATGAAATGCTTATATCATTCAATATGAAAGCAGTAACCCAACAGAAATCTGCTCAAAAGGTACAAATAGGAAATATACAGAAAGAAAAATCCAAGTGGCCAATGTACTTAGGCAAAGATGTTCAATCTCACTAGAACCAGGAAATGGAAATTTTTAAAAAATGAAAGCTGGTCAAGACCAAGCCTTCTCAAATATGCGGAGAATCGGGAGCTCTCATAAATCGCTGGTGAGAATGTATATTGGGACAATCCACCATGGATTAAAATATGACTGTGTGCAGTAAAATTGAGGACATAGATCCTCTAGGACCCAACAATTCTCCTTCCAGGTATACATGCCTTAGTGCACAGGAAGGCTTGTTCTAAATTTTTTGTATTATCTGCAATAGCAAAAAACAAAAACAAAAAATGCTATAGAAGAATGAATAACTATGATTAAATATCTACAGCCATTAAAGTGTATTAACATGGATAAATATTTAAAGATTAATTTGGAACAAAAAAATTAAAGAGATATCCCTCCTGAATGACACACGCAGTACGATGCCGTGTATATACATTTTTAAAACATGAAAACAATACTCTGTGTAATTTATGGACATGGAAATGTGTAGTAAATATGAAAACATGCATCAGGATGGTGATCAGATGCATCAAGGAATAGTTATTGGAGTGGATATATAGGGGACCATAGTAAAGACCAGCAAATGGATGGAGTTTCACAGGAAAGTCAGTGCTTTCTCTACTGTTCTGCTAAATATGGCAATTTTTGTTTGTTTGTTTGTTTGCCTATTCTGAGTTTTCACTGCTGCTTCAGGCTCTTCTCTAGTTGTGGGGAGTAGGGGCTACTCTCTAGTTGAGGTGAGCAGGCTTCTTGTTGTGGTGACTTTTCTTGTTGTAGAACTCATGCTCTAGGGCTCATGAGCTTCAGTAGTTGCCGTACATGGGCTCAATAGTTGTGACTCAAGGGCTTAGTTGTTCTGCAGCATGTGGGATCTTCCTGGATCATGGATCAAACTCCTGTCTCCTGCATTAGCAGGCAAACTTTCTACCACCGAGCTACCAGGAAAGCCCCAATCACGACAACTTTTAGGATTTTTTAAACAGTGGGTGTAAATTCTTTAAAATATTCTCTATTTACTTGTATATATTTGAAATACTTAATAACACAAAGAAGTAAAAATTCAGGTTTTCAAAAATATACTAGACAAAAGATTAAAATCTTTAGTATATAAATCTGTCTTATGAAGTAAAGAAAGCATCCAGCATAGATAAACAAAAAGATGGCATGAACAGAGAGTTTGCAGAAAATAAAATATAATTGTTCATAAACATCTTAAAACTCATTATCAGAGAAATTCAAATAAAAAGTAAGCAGATATTTTCTCATATTAGGTTATCAAAGGCATTTTTCATGATAATACTCCATATTTGCAAAGGTACGATTCCATAAACTCTGATATACTTTTGGTAAGTATAAATTATAACTAATATCCAGAAAAACTATGTGGAAATTTGCATAAAAATATCCACAATTTTTTACTTTGTAATTAGACTTCTAGTTACCAATTACGAACAAAAATAAGAATGCAGTCAATATTTGTGTTCAGAGATGTTATTTATAAGAGGGAAAAAAGACACAAATAAAAAATATCCAAAATAAGAGAATGTTTAAATAAATTATAAGTCATAATTTATCTGTAAGGTAGACTATTAGTAGTCATTCGCTTCCAATGATGTTTACAAATAATTTTTTAAAACATTATGAAATAGCTATGCTATAGGGTTAAGTAGCAATATAAGGTATAGACCTGTATTATGGTGTTATCCCACTATGTAAACATATAGAAGGGTCCTCATAATCTGCATCATGGTTATGTATAAATGGGTGAATTAGATGAGAGAAAATATTTTCATAATTAACATTTTTAACATTGGCTTCAAGTATCTCATATTTTTAACTTTCTTTTTTTCCCTTACAAAAGGTAATATTCTTTCTGTTTCTCTCACTTATGGCTTTGGTATTTAAACAATATGTTTTTCCCCTATTTTGTCCTTATGTTCTTTGCTAGTTGCCTTTCATTTCCTGCTTTAGCTTTTCTGGTTTTCTCAGCAATTTAGTTGTCCCCAAATGTGGGATCTTCCTGGATCATGGATCAAACTCCTGTCTCCTGCATGGCAAACTTTCTACCACCGAGCTACCAGGAAAGCCCCAATCACGACAACTTTTAGGATTTTTTAAACAGTGGGTGTAAATTCTTTAAAATATTCTCTATTTACTTGTATATATTTGAAATACTTAATAACACAAAGAAGTAAAAATTCAGGTTTTCAAAAATATACTAGACAAAAGATTAAAATCTTTAGTATATAAATCTGTCTTATGAAGTAAAGAAAGCATCCAGCATAGATAAACAAAAAGATGGCATGAACAGAGAGTTTGCAGAAAATAAAATATAATTGTTCATAAACATCTTAAAACTCATTATCAGAGAAATTCAAATAAAAAGTAAGCAGATATTTTCTCATATTAGGTTATCAAAGGCATTTTTCATGATAATACTCCATATTTGCAAAGGTACGATTCCATAAACTCTGATATACTTTTGGTAAGTATAAATTATAACTAATATCCAGAAAAACTATGTGGAAATTTGCATAAAAATATCCACAATTTTTTACTTTGTAATTAGACTTCTAGTTACCAATTACGAACAAAAATAAGAATGCAGTCAATATTTGTGTTCAGAGATGTTATTTATAAGAGGGAAAAAAGACACAAATAAAAAATATCCAAAATAAGAGAATGTTTAAATAAATTATAAGTCATAATTTATCTGTAAGGTAGACTATTAGTAGTCATTCGCTTCCAATGATGTTTACAAATAATTTTTTAAAACATTATGAAATAGCTATGCTATAGGGTTAAGTAGCAATATAAGGTATAGACCTGTATTATGGTGTTATCCCACTATGTAAACATATAGAAGGGTCCTCATAATCTGCATCATGGTTATGTATAAATGGGTGAATTAGATGAGAGAAAATATTTTCATAATTAACATTTTTAACATTGGCTTCAAGTATCTCATATTTTTAACTTTCTTTTTTTCCCTTACAAAAGGTAATATTCTTTCTGTTTCTCTCACTTATGGCTTTGGTATTTAAACAATATGTTTTTCCCCTATTTTGTCCTTATGTTCTTTGCTAGTTGCCTTTCATTTCCTGCTTTAGCTTTTCTGGTTTTCTCAGCAATTTATTTCCTTTTTTTTTTTTCCATCCATTTCTCTGGTAGCCTGGCGAACTTCCACCTCTGAGATCATTTTATAGCAATCCTTGGCCCTGCCAAGTTAATTTCTTTCTACCCTTCCCTGCTTTCTCATGGGTTGAGATTGTTTTTTCGTATGTTATTGAAAGCATATTGTTTTCTTATGAAACAACCAGTTCTCTTGGGTCTAATGTCTTAAAAAAAAAAAAAAAAATCCTTCCCAGGAGACTCTTTAAGCTACTGGAATCTACTTTGTTGATTTTCATTCTTTCTCTGTTTCAAGTTTCCCCCTGTCCTTCAGATTCATATGTTTCAGAATGCATCAACCAGTTCTCTAAATTTAAAATCTGAAATACTTATTTCCCTGAACATGAGTATCACATCAAGAATTCTGTTTTCAATCTAGTGTTTTAACTTCTCCACATTTGCCATAAAGAGCAGTTTCTCCTTAAATGAGCCCAAGAACTTATTTTGTATCACTTGCAGGCTTTCATGGAGAGAGAGCCAAAAACTGCCGGGCTACACTATTGCAGTCTGTATTGAACATTTGGAGGTAAGTTGTTCAAAGAAAACTGGAGCTTGGTCAAGAGAAGATGTATCATTTTGTTGAGGGTAACTGCTAAATTTCATTTTTCTGATGTCCTTAAAATCTCTGAGTTCGGTGACAATAGCACTATCAATAGATAGATAGATAGATAGATATTGGGCTGGCCAGAAAATTCATTTAGGTTTTTCCATAACAGCTTATGGAAAAATCCCAACAAACTTTCTGGCCAACCCAATATAAGTGAAATAATGTTGAAATCTTCCTAATGTATTAGGGTACATATTTTTATGTACTATATAGAATATAATAGATTGTATATCAGAAATTATATATTTCTTACCTATCACTGTAAGAAAACAGAAGAGTTGGTTTAAATGACAGAAAAGAACAGAAAGGAAAAAAGGTAGCAGTGGTGCTGGCGAGAACCTCAGATAGCAGCTTACGGAATACTAATTAATACACCACTGAGTACTAACAGCTTAAACAGTGATTCCGACACAAGTTTGCAGATGAAATCTAATTCTCAGAACATCTGCTCAGGAGCCCTCAGAGGCCACCCACAGAAAATAAGAGGATCATTTTTGCTCCCCTCAGGGCTGGGAGAGGAAGACTGTTTCATTTCCTGCTTTCTTTCTGGTTTTCTCAGCAATTTATTTCCTTTTTTTTTTTTCCATCCATTTCTCTGGTAGCCTGGCGAACTTCCACCTCTGAGATCATTTTATAGCAATCCTTGGCCCTGCCAAGTTAATTTCTTTCTACCCTTCCCTGCTTTCTCATGGGTTGAGATTGTTTTTTCGTATGTTATTGAAAGCATATTGTTTTCTTATGAAACAACCAGTTCTCTTGGGTCTAATGTCTTAAAAAAAAAAAAAAAAATCCTTCCCAGGAGACTCTTTAAGCTACTGGAATCTACTTTGTTGATTTTCATTCTTTCTCTGTTTCAAGTTTCCCCCTGTCCTTCAGATTCATATGTTTCAGAATGCATCAACCAGTTCTCTAAATTTAAAATCTGAAATACTTATTTCCCTGAACATGAGTATCACATCAAGAATTCTGTTTTCAATCTAGTGTTTTAACTTCTCCACATTTGCCATAAAGAGCAGTTTCTCCTTAAATGAGCCCAAGAACTTATTTTGTATCACTTGCAGGCTTTCATGGAGAGAGAGCCAAAAACTGCCGGGCTACACTATTGCAGTCTGTATTGAACATTTGGAGGTAAGTTGTTCAAAGAAAACTGGAGCTTGGTCAAGAGAAGATGTATCATTTTGTTGAGGGTAACTGCTAAATTTCATTTTTCTGATGTCCTTAAAATCTCTGAGTTCGGTGACAATAGCACTATCAATAGATAGATAGATAGATAGATATTGGGCTGGCCAGAAAATTCATTTAGGTTTTTCCATAACAGCTTATGGAAAAATCCCAACAAACTTTCTGGCCAACCCAATATAAGTGAAATAATGTTGAAATCTTCCTAATGTATTAGGGTACATATTTTTATGTACTATATAGAATATAATAGATTGTATATCAGAAATTATATATTTCTTACCTATCACTGTAAGAAAACAGAAGAGTTGGTTTAAATGACAGAAAAGAACAGAAAGGAAAAAAGGTAGCAGTGGTGCTGGCGAGAACCTCAGATAGCAGCTTACGGAATACTAATTAATACACCACTGAGTACTAACAGCTTAAACAGTGATTCCGACACAAGTTTGCAGATGAAATCTAATTCTCAGAACATCTGCTCAGGAGCCCTCAGAGGCCACCCACAGAAAATAAGAGGATCATTTTTGCTCCCCTCAGGGCTGGGAGAGGAAGACTGTGATTAATAGCTTTTTAATGCAGGAAATGGAAAAATAAAATAGAACAAACACTTGAATTGGGGGTAGAATGAATTAATGATATATTTTATATTTGATATGCATTGTGGGTACAAGTGGTGAAACAGATTAAATGGGGTCATTTGAGGAAGCCCATTGTTTGCTACATTCTGCCCCCTCTAAGGCTAGAGGAGACTGGTCATCACTTCAAAAATGTTAACATTCTATATGTATTGATATTTAGCAGGCTGGGTCTTCCCTAGTGGTCCAATGGTTAAGACTTCGCCCTCCAATGCCGTGGGTACAGGTTTGATCCAGGGCGTGTAGGTTAGCGAGCCTCCCACGTACCTCCTGGTCAAAAGATTAAAACAGAAACAATGTTATAACAAACTCAATAAAAGACCTTAAAAATGGCCCACATTAAAAAAAAAAAAAGTAAATCAGAAACTCTCTCTCTCTATATATATATATACACACATATGTATATAGAGAGAGAAGGAGGTAAGAAAGAAAAGAAAAAAGAAAGGAAAAAAGGGAGGGAAGAGAGAAAGATAGGAACACATTTTGGTTCAGTATTTCATTTGGAGAATCGGTTTCCTGGAAGGGATGGGAAAAAAAAAGAAGAATTTTGATTACCATTTGATTAAATTCAAAAAGCATTTGCTGAGTACCTGTTCTGTCCTACCGTGTGCTAGATGCCGAGGAGTGTCGCAAGATAACTAGAATGAGATCTTTGCATAAGGTACAAACATGCCTTCCTTCCCTCCATCACGGGCTCACAGAGGACGGTTCAGTTTTTACCCTATCACAAGGCAGGAATCCACATCAGAATGGAGCCCAAACCAACCAGGTCCCTCTGAGCAAGACCCACCTGAAAAGCCTCAGAAAGAAGGCATGACTGAAAAATTCATCTGGGTCTTGTATAGACAACTCGAATCTTGAGATTTTGTCAGCTCATCTAAAAGCGGTCTCTGACCACCCCCTGGGTTCTTTGTCTTCTCATTAACTTCTCAACCAGCTAGAGAGGACCTTTGTGGAATGATTCAAACCAGAATAGAATGTTTAGGGAGAATTATAAAGCATTATTTATGTCTAGGCTGGGCCACGTACTCATGGCAGGTTACTTTGTTCCCCAAGAAAGAACAAATGTACTGTAAGTTAAGGGAAATCGTGCAGTTGACTGAAGAAGGAAGAGGGACTTCCTGATAGCCCAGTGGCAGAATTAAATTGGGTTAAGCCCATTGTTTGTACATTCTGCCCCTCTAAGGCTAAATGTCACTTCAAAAATGTTAACATTCTATATGTATTGATATTTAGCAGGCTGGGTCTTCCCTAGTGGTCCAATGGTTAAGACTTCGCCCTCCAATGCCGTGGGTACAGGTTTGATCCAGGGCGTGTAGGTTAGCGAGCCTCCCACGTACCTCCTGGTCAAAAGATTAAAACAGAAACAATGTTATAACAAACTCAATAAAAGACCTTAAAAATGGCCCACATTAAAAAAAAAAAAAGTAAATCAGAAACTCTCTCTCTCTATATATATATATATACACACATATGTATATAGAGAGAGAAGGAGGTAAGAAAGAAAAGAAAAAAGAAAGGAAAAAAGGGAGGGAAGAGAGAAAGATAGGAACACATTTTGGTTCAGTATTTCATTTGGAGAATCGGTTTCCTGGAAGGGATGGGAAAAAAAAAGAAGAATTTTGATTACCATTTGATTAAATTCAAAAAGCATTTGCTGAGTACCTGTTCTGTCCTACCGTGTGCTAGATGCCGAGGAGTGTCGCAAGATAACTAGAATGAGATCTTTGCATAAGGTACAAACATGCCTTCCTTCCCTCCATCACGGGCTCACAGAGGACGGTTCAGTTTTTACCCTATCACAAGGCAGGAATCCACATCAGAATGGAGCCCAAACCAACCAGGTCCCTCTGAGCAAGACCCACCTGAAAAGCCTCAGAAAGAAGGCATGACTGAAAAATTCATCTGGGTCTTGTATAGACAACTCGAATCTTGAGATTTTGTCAGCTCATCTAAAAGCGGTCTCTGACCACCCCCTGGGTTCTTTGTCTTCTCATTAACTTCTCAACCAGCTAGAGAGGACCTTTGTGGAATGATTCAAACCAGAATAGAATGTTTAGGGAGAATTATAAAGCATTATTTATGTCTAGGCTGGGCCACGTACTCATGGCAGGTTACTTTGTTCCCCAAGAAAGAACAAATGTACTGTAAGTTAAGGGAAATCGTGCAGTGCTAGGACTGAAGAAGGAAGAGGGACTTCCTGATAGCCCAGTGGCTAAGAATCCACCTTCCAATGCTGGCATTGCAGGTTTGATCCCTGGTCAGGGAACTAACAACCCACATGCTATGGGGCAATTAAGCCTGTACACCATAACTAGACAGTATGTGCATCTCAACAAAGATCCCACTTGTCACAACTAAGGCCCAACACAGCCAAATAAATAAATATATACTTTTAATTTTTAATAAAACATTTTTTTAAAAAGCAAGGCTGAATAGGGTCTGAGGAAAGTCACTGATTCAGGAGCCAGTCACTAGCTGTGTGCCATTAAATAAACTACGCAACTTTTCATGTCTCTGTTTTCCCAAACTCTAAGTGATAATATTACCTATGTCACAGGGTCACATGGATGATAAAATGAGCGAAGAGACCTGAATATCCTGGAAATGTCTAAGATAGATGTTAATTAATATTTATGAACTTATAAAAGACATCTGAGTGGGTGAAAGGATTGACTTCTTAACAGCAAAAGCAGCGAGCTGGAGAGACCAGACTTCAAAATGAGCCTCTGGAGACAAAAAACAGGACTAGACTCAGAAAGTTGGAAGCAAGCAACCGGCTTGATGCATCCATGATAGAAGCTACCCAAATAATTAGATGCTGCTCTTTCATTTGGGAACCTGGGATTATATTTGTATAATCCTATCAGGTCTAAACTCTATATGCTGTCTGCGATAGAACTGTGAGCAAAGAACATCAGAAGGCAGCCTAAAATCCACCTCTGTCAAGTGCTTTACAAGCGGGAGTGCTGTGTTCCAGAGGCAGTAAAAAATGCGGACACCTGGGATTATAGACAACTCGAATCTTGAGATTTTGTCAGCTCATCTAAAAGCGGTCTCTGACCACCCCCTGGGTTCTTTGTCTTCTCATTAACTTCTCAACCAGCTAGAGAGGACCTTTGTGGAATGATTCAAACCAGAATAGAATGTTTAGGGAGAATTATAAAGCATTATTTATGTCTAGGCTGGGCCACGTACTCATGGCAGGTTACTTTGTTCCCCAAGAAAGAACAAATGTACTGTAAGTTAAGGGAAATCGTGCAGTGCTAGGACTGAAGAAGGAAGAGGGACTTCCTGATAGCCCAGTGGCTAAGAATCCACCTTCCAATGCTGGCATTGCAGGTTTGATCCCTGGTCAGGGAACTAACAACCCACATGCTATGGGGCAATTAAGCCTGTACACCATAACTAGACAGTATGTGCATCTCAACAAAGATCCCACTTGTCACAACTAAGGCCCAACACAGCCAAATAAATAAATATATACTTTTAATTTTTAATAAAACATTTTTTTAAAAAGCAAGGCTGAATAGGGTCTGAGGAAAGTCACTGATTCAGGAGCCAGTCACTAGCTGTGTGCCATTAAATAAACTACGCAACTTTTCATGTCTCTGTTTTCCCAAACTCTAAGTGATAATATTACCTATGTCACAGGGTCACATGGATGATAAAATGAGCGAAGAGACCTGAATATCCTGGAAATGTCTAAGATAGATGTTAATTAATATTTATGAACTTATAAAAGACATCTGAGTGGGTGAAAGGATTGACTTCTTAACAGCAAAAGCAGCGAGCTGGAGAGACCAGACTTCAAAATGAGCCTCTGGAGACAAAAAACAGGACTAGACTCAGAAAGTTGGAAGCAAGCAACCGGCTTGATGCATCCATGATAGAAGCTACCCAAATAATTAGATGCTGCTCTTTCATTTGGGAACCTGGGATTATATTTGTATAATCCTATCAGGTCTAAACTCTATATGCTGTCTGCGATAGAACTGTGAGCAAAGAACATCAGAAGGCAGCCTAAAATCCACCTCTGTCAAGTGCTTTACAAGCGGGGGAGTGCTGTGTTCCAGAGGCAGTAAACACGGGCGGGAGGGAGCTGCCTGCTGACAGCCACCTGGCCGCATTCCCGCCACACCCTCATCCCCATCCTGTCTCAAACTGCCCTCCCGGGGCCACCCAAAGCTGGACTGTAAGTCATGCAAAGCGCCTTTTCCTGGACAGTCCGGGAGACTTGGTATTTCTTCTTGGGTCCTAGTCCTGGGTTTCTTCCCTGCTTGTCTTTGTTTAACTTTGACATTTAGCCTGTTGCATCTTTTCAGCTCACATAGTAAAGCTACGAGGAAATCAGTGCTGAATTGACGAACAGGGCTGCAGCACTGAGCTAAAATGGTCCTTTGGATCTCACTCCTGGTAAATCCTAGAATGACCAGCTTTTCCCTCACATCTGTTTCCTCCTGTCGACTAAATGCCAACAAGGACACATAACCTCAAAAACTCACTTCTGTCTTGCAGACGACTGCAGAATTCCAAGGCACTGTAAGAATTTTGAACAACTAAAACAGGAATCATCAATAACAAACTGCAATTTGCTTTGGACAATTAATTCAGAGACTTCCCTGAGGATTCAGTGGCTAAGACTCTGTGTCCCCAGTATAGCGGGCCCGGGTTCAGTCACCGGTCAGGGAACTAGGTCCCACATGTCCCAACTAAGACCTGGGGCAAACAAATAGAAATATATATATTTAAAAAAAAAAAAATCTAGGTCAATAATAAAATGATAACATTTAATGTTTAAATAGCAGATTGAAGTTTGTAAAATGTTTTACATCCATTGTCTCATTTTATGAATGCTCTGTAAGTAAGGCATGTATTTGTGGTAGGCACCCACTGATGGCTCCAAGTGATTCTGTCCTCCTGGCATTCATGCCTTTCTTTAGCCATTCCCACTCTGAATGGGGCGGACCTGCATAGCCATTAGAATGTTGCAGAAATGATGGAGTGCGACACTTTATCAAGACATCGCAGCAGCTTTCACCTTACCCTACTCTGGATCAGGAGTACAAAAAAGCCAGTTGCCATCTTGTGAGAGCTCAATAGCTCTGATGGCTAATTTTATGTTGTTAACTCGATAGAGCTAAGGATGCCCAGAAATCTGGTAAAACATGATTTCTGGGTATGTCTGTAAGGATGCCTCCGGAGGAGATTAGCATTTGAATAAAAACACTAACGAAAGGGTGTGGCTCCAGTTCAATCCCTGGCCTGGGAAGATCCCACGTGCCGCGGAGCGGCGGAACCGTTGTGTCCGACTACCGAGCCTGAGCTCTGGAGCGCATGCGCCCAGAGCCGCTGCTCTGTGACGAGAAAGGCCACTGAGATGGGAGGCCCACACAGGCCAAAAGAACAAAGATGGAAATAAATGAAAGACAAATAGAAGTGGCCCCCCCTCCAAAAAAAAAAACCTGAGGAAAGAAGATTGCGCTCACCAACGGAGGCCCCCAGCCCACTGAGGACCCAAATAAAACAAAGGTAGAGGAAGAGCAAATTTGATTTTTAACTGTTTCCTCCTGTCGACTAAATGCCAACAAGGACACATAACCTCAAAACTCACTTCTGTCTTGCAGACGACTGCAGAATTCCAAGGCACTGTAAGAATTTTGAACAACTAAAACAGGAATCATCAATAACAAACTGCAATTTGCTTTGGACAATTAATTCAGAGACTTCCCTGAGGATTCAGTGGCTAAGACTCTGTGTCCCCAGTATAGCGGGCCCGGGTTCAGTCACCGGTCAGGGAACTAGGTCCCACATGTCCCAACTAAGACCTGGGGCAAACAAATAGAAATATATATATTTAAAAAAAAAAAATCTAGGTCAATAATAAAATGATAACATTTAATGTTTAAATAGCAGATTGAAGTTTGTAAAATGTTTTACATCCATTGTCTCATTTTATGAATGCTCTGTAAGTAAGGCATGTATTTGTGGTAGGCACCCACTGATGGCTCCAAGTGATTCTGTCCTCCTGGCATTCATGCCTTTCTTTAGCCATTCCCACTCTGAATGGGGCGGACCTGCATAGCCATTAGAATGTTGCAGAAATGATGGAGTGCGACACTTTATCAAGACATCGCAGCAGCTTTCACCTTACCCTACTCTGGATCAGGAGTACAAAAAAGCCAGTTGCCATCTTGTGAGAGCTCAATAGCTCTGATGGCTAATTTTATGTTGTTAACTCGATAGAGCTAAGGATGCCCAGAAATCTGGTAAAACATGATTTCTGGGTATGTCTGTAAGGATGCCTCCGGAGGAGATTAGCATTTGAATAAAAACACTAACGAAAGGGTGTGGCTCCAGTTCAATCCCTGGCCTGGGAAGATCCCACGTGCCGCGGAGCGGCGGAACCGTTGTGTCCGACTACCGAGCCTGAGCTCTGGAGCGCATGCGCCCAGAGCCGCTGCTCTGTGACGAGAAAGGCCACTGAGATGGGAGGCCCACACAGGCCAAAAGAACAAAGATGGAAATAAATGAAAGACAAATAGAAGTGGCCCCCCCTCCAAAAAAAAAAACCTGAGGAAAGAAGATTGCGCTCACCAACGGAGGCCCCCAGCCCACTGAGGACCCAAATAAAACAAAAAGGTAGAGGAAGAGCAAATTTGATTTTTCTGCTTGAGCTGAGACACCCATCTTTTTCTGCCTGTGGACATTGGCACTCGTGGTTTTTGGGCTGTTGGACTCAAACTGGGACTTACACCATTGGCCTCCTGAATTTTCAAGCCTTTGGACTTGGAATTACATCATGTGCTTTCCTAGTTCTCCAGCTTACAGGCAGCAGATATCGGAATTTCTCAGTCTTCATAAATGCGTGAGTCAGTTCCTATACTAAAATAGATATCTATCTATGTCTATATATCCTACTGCTTCTGTTTCTGTGGAGAATACCGGGTAACTCAGCAACCCAACGAAGAAGTCTACGTAATGAGGAATGAATGTCTTTTGACAACAGCCAGGAGCAACTTGAAGCTGGCTGGTCCAGTCCCTGTCAAGAACTCAGGTAATTGCAGCCTCTCCCAACATCTTTATTTAAATAGAAGCTACATTAAAATATACTTGCCATCCCAAAGAACTCATTCAAGTGCACAATTCATTTAAAGCATAGACATGTTTTTTAAGTCTATTCACATACGTGTAAAACCATCCCCACCTCAGTTTTAGAATATTTTCATCATCTCAAAAGAAAACTTGGGGGCTTCCCTGGTGGTCCAGTGGGTGGGGAGTCCACCTTGCAGTGTAAGGGGCACCAGTTCAATCCTTGGCCCTGGAACATTCCACGTGCCATGGAGCGGCTGGACCAGTGTGTCCAGTTAGGAGCCAGAGCTCTGGAGCGCATGTGCCCAGGGCCCGCGCTCTGCAACGAGAGAGGCCACTGCAATGGGAGGCCCACACATGCCAAAGAATAAAGATGGATGAAAATAAATGGATAAAAAATCAATAAAAGAGGCCCCCCCAAAAAACCTCATCTTTTAGCTATTACCTCCCAATATCCCCATATTTCCCAGCCCTAACCAACCACAAATCTACTTTCTGTTTCTATAAATTTGTCTCTTCTGGATATTTCAGGTAAATGCAATATATAGTATGTGGTCTTTTGTACCTGGCTTTTGTCACTTAGCATAATGCTTTCAAGGTTGATCCCTGTTGTGGCATGTATCATTACCTCATTCTTTTTTATGGATGGATAATATCCCCTTGTATGATATACCACATTTGTGTATCCATTCATTCACTCCTGAACATTTGGGTTATTTTCAACTTTCGTCTACTATGAATAATGCTACTACAAATATACATATATATGTCCACTTTTCGTGTGGACATATGTTTTCATTTATTTTTGATATATATGTAGGAGTGAAATACTTGGGTCATACGGTAACTTTGTGTTTAAACATTTGGGGGACTGGCAGACTTTTCCAAAGTAGTTGAATCATTTTATATCCCTAATAACAGTATATGAAAATTCTGATTTCTCTGAGACTTTTCATCATTTGTTATAGCTGACTTTTGGTTCTAATTCCCCTAGTGAGTGTGAAGGAGCATTACATTGTAGTGGTAATTTACATTCCCCTGATGAATGACTAATTAAGTTGAGCATCTTTTCAAGTGCTAAGTGTCCACTTATACATCTTCTTTAGAAAAATCTCCCTCTGTTCAGTTACTTTGCCTCCTTTTTTAGCTGGGTTATTTGCCCTTTTTTTTCTTATTTTTATAGTTTTGTTGTTTACTGCCACACATCAACCTGAACCAGCCATAATTATGCATATGTCCTCTCCCTCTTGTACTTCCTTCCCTTCTCCCTCCCCATCCCACCCCTCTAGGTTGTTACAGAGCCCCTGTTTGAGTTCCCTTAGTCTTACAGCAGATTCCTATTGGTTATCTATTTTACATATGGTAATGTAAGTTTCCATGTTACTCTTTCCATACCTCTCACCCATTCTTCTCTCCCTCTAATGTCCATAAGTCTGTTCTCTGTGTCTGTTTATCCATTGCTGCTCTTCAATTCGATGACATAAATCGAAGCAAGATCTTCTATGACCCACCTCGTGGAGTAACGGAAAAATAAAAGAGGCCCCCCCAAAAAACCTCATCTTTTAGCTATTACCTCCCAATATCCCCATATTTCCCAGCCCTAACCAACCACAAATCTACTTTCTGTTTCTATAAATTTGTCTCTTCTGGATATTTCAGGTAAATGCAATATATAGTATGTGGTCTTTTGTACCTGGCTTTGTCACTTAGCATAATGCTTTCAAGGTTGATCCCTGTTGTGGCATGTATCATTACCTCATTCTTTTTTATGGATGGATAATATCCCCTTGTATGATATACCACATTTGTGTATCCATTCATTCACTCCTGAACATTTGGGTTATTTTCAACTTTCGTCTACTATGAATAATGCTACTACAAATATACATATATATGTCCACTTTTCGTGTGGACATATGTTTTCATTTATTTTTGATATATATGTAGGAGTGAAATACTTGGGTCATACGGTAACTTTGTGTTTAAACATTTGGGGGACTGGCAGACTTTTCCAAAGTAGTTGAATCATTTTATATCCCTAATAACAGTATATGAAAATTCTGATTTCTCTGAGACTTTTCATCATTTGTTATAGCTGACTTTTGGTTCTAATTCCCCTAGTGAGTGTGAAGGAGCATTACATTGTAGTGGTAATTTACATTCCCCTGATGAATGACTAATTAAGTTGAGCATCTTTTCAAGTGCTAAGTGTCCACTTATACATCTTCTTTAGAAAAATCTCCCTCTGTTCAGTTACTTTGCCTCCTTTTTTAGCTGGGTTATTTGCCCTTTTTTTTCTTATTTTTATAGTTTTGTTGTTTACTGCCACACATCAACCTGAACCAGCCATAATTATGCATATGTCCTCTCCCTCTTGAACTTCCCTCCTGTCTCCCTTCCCATCCCACCCCTCTAGGTTGTTACAGAGCCCCTGTTTGAAATCCCTTACAGCCAATCCCCATTTGTTGTCTATTTTACATATGGTAATGTAAGTTTCCATGTGACTCTTTACATACCTCTCACCCATTCTTCTCTCCCTCTAATGTCCATAAGTCTGTTCTCTGTGTCTGTTTATCCATTGCTGCTCTTCAATTCGATGACATAAATCGAAGCAAGATCTTCTATGACCCACCTCGTGGAGTAACGGAAATAAAAACAAAAATAAACAAGTGGAACCTAATTAAACTTAAAAGCTTTTGCAAAGCAAAAGAAATTATAAACAAGGTGAAAAGACAATTCTCAGAAGGGGAGAAAATAATAGCAAATGAAACAACTGACAAAAGATTAGTCCCCAAAATATACAAGCAGCTCATACACCAAAAAAACAAACAACCGAATCCAAAAATGGGAAAAAGACCTAAACAGATATCTCTCCAAAGACATACAGATGGCCAACAAACACATGAAAAGATGCCCAACATTGCTTATTATTAGAGAAATGCAAATCAAAACTACAATGAGATATCACCTCACACCAGTCAAAATGGCCATCATCAAAAAGCCTGCAAACAGTAAATGTTAGGGAAGGTATGGAGAAAAGGGAATCCTCTTGCACTGTTGGTGGGAATGTAAATTGATACAGCCACTATGGAAGATAGTATGGAGATTCCTTAAAAAACTAGAAATAGAATCACCATATGACCAGCAGTCCCACTACTAGGCATAAACCCTGAGGTTATTTGTCTTTTAATGTTGAGTCATAAGAGGTCTTTACATATTCCAGACATGAGTCTCTTAGCAAATATATAATCTACAAATATTTTCTTCCATTCTGTGGGTTGTCCTTCTACTTTTTTGACAGTGTTTTTGGAAGCACAAAATTTTCATTCTTATAAAGTCCAATTTATTCATTCTTTTTTATGGCTTCTGCTTTTGATGTATCTAGGAATCCCCTGTTCATTTATTTGCCACACCCATTTTATAGTTTTGTTGTTTCCCCAACCCCTGAACCAGCCATAATTATGCATATGTCCTCTCCTCTTGAACTTCCCCTTCCGTCTCCCTCCCCATTCCACCTCACTAGGTTGTTACAGAGCCCCTGTTTGAGCTCCCTTAGCCTTACAACAAATACCATTGGTTATCTATTTTACATATGGTGATGTAAGTTTCGGTGCTACTCTTTCCATATATCTCACCCACTCTTTTCTCTCCATAATGCCCATAAGTCTGCTCTCTGGGTCTGTTTATCCATTGCTGCTCTTCAATTCGATGACATAAATCGAAGCAAGATCTTCTATGACCCACCTCGTGGAGTAACGGAAATAAAAACAAAAATAAACAAGTGGAACCTAATTAAACTTAAAAGCTTTTGCAAAGCAAAAGAAATTATAAACAAGGTGAAAAGACAATTCTCAGAAGGGGAGAAAATAATAGCAAATGAAACAACTGACAAAAGATTAGTCCCCAAAATATACAAGCAGCTCATACACCAAAAAAACAAACAACCGAATCCAAAAATGGGAAAAAGACCTAAACAGATATCTCTCCAAAGACATACAGATGGCCAACAAACACATGAAAAGATGCCCAACATTGCTTATTATTAGAGAAATGCAAATCAAAACTACAATGAGATATCACCTCACACCAGTCAAAATGGCCATCATCAAAAAGCCTGCAAACAGTAAATGTTAGGGAAGGTATGGAGAAAAGGGAATCCTCTTGCACTGTTGGTGGGAATGTAAATTGATACAGCCACTATGGAAGATAGTATGGAGATTCCTTAAAAAACTAGAAATAGAATCACCATATGACCAGCAGTCCCACTACTAGGCATAAACCCTGAGGTTATTTGTCTTTTAATGTTGAGTCATAAGAGGTCTTTACATATTCCAGACATGAGTCTCTTAGCAAATATATAATCTACAAATATTTTCTTCCATTCTGTGGGTTGTCCTTCTACTTTTTTGACAGTGTTTTTGGAAGCACAAAAATTTTCATTCTTATAAAGTCCAATTTATTCATTCTTTTTTTTATGGCTTCTGCTTTTGATGTATCTAGGAATCCATTGACAAATTCAGGCTCATGAAGATTTACCCTTGTGTTTCATAGTTTTAACTCTTACAATCAAGTCTTTGATCTGAGTTAATATTTGTATGCAGTGTAAGATGAGTCCAATTTCATAACTTCTGTGGATATTCAGTCATCTCAGTATCTTTAGTTGGTGTGTCACACACACACGTGCATGCACACACACACACACACACACACACACATACACAGAGCTATCTGAACAGGAGAGAAATTACACACTTAGCACTCCTCATAACTCCCATAGTGGAAGGCTCAGTTGACTAGGACAGACACTGGTGGTTTAAAAATAAGCAATAGCCCAGATAGTTGAAATAATGCTTCAAAAAATCTTCCTCTTATTTCTTAAGTGAACAACCAGAGCATATGCCTGGATGTCTCAAAGCAGCCATTCTCAGGACCAGAAAGAGAGGCTCACACTACACTCCCACGTAACCTGAAGTTGAAGAGATGGCTGAGAGAGAGACCATGGAGGAAAAACAACCTTTAGGAAAACTTGGCTTCAGAATCAGGAATGTCAGCTTCTTATTGCTGCAATTCAACCAGGGAATCTCAGAAGGTGGCAGAGTCTGGGTTCATTTCAAAACAACATGTAGAAAGAACTGACTGGTCACCCAAAACCTTATCTGAACCTAAAATGTTATGCAGAATTGGGCAACAAAATAGAAAGAAACAGCCTTTTCCTTGCAGGCTCTTAGTGCCAAGCCTCCTTCTGGTCCACTTGTAACTGAGTCACTATAGGAGCCAAGAAAATTAAATGGAATTTTTGGAACTCGAGACAGGGCGTGCTGCAAGCTGAGGACAGAAATATTCAGGTTGATGAAAGTGGGGTGTAGGCTTGTTTTCTTTAGGGTCCTTCCCATCCTCTAGAACTTTGGCCAATGTTAATGGAGTCAATCTGGCTTTCAGGCTCCGTGCATGACCAAAGTTCAAGGGTTTTTTAAAAAACCTGGGGGATTAGCTGACAACCCCTTTTAAGACAGACCAATTTCTACTTTTTGACAGTGTTTTGGAAGCACAGTCCAATTTATTCATTCTTTTTTTTATGGCTTCTGCTTTTGATGTATCTAGGAATCCATTGACAAATTCAGGCTCATGAAGATTTACCCTTGTGTTTCATAGTTTTAACTCTTACAATCAAGTCTTTGATCTGAGTTAATATTTGTATGCAGTGTAAGATGAGTCCAATTTCATAACTTCTGTGGATATTCAGTCATCTCAGTATCTTTAGTTGGTGTGTCACACACACACGTGCATGCACACACACACACACACACACACACATACACAGAGCTATCTGAACAGGAGAGAAATTACACACTTAGCACTCCTCATAACTCCCATAGTGGAAGGCTCAGTTGACTAGGACAGACACTGGTGGTTTAAAAATAAGCAATAGCCCAGATAGTTGAAATAATGCTTCAAAAAATCTTCCTCTTATTTCTTAAGTGAACAACCAGAGCATATGCCTGGATGTCTCAAAGCAGCCATTCTCAGGACCAGAAAGAGAGGCTCACACTACACTCCCACGTAACCTGAAGTTGAAGAGATGGCTGAGAGAGAGACCATGGAGGAAAAACAACCTTTAGGAAAACTTGGCTTCAGAATCAGGAATGTCAGCTTCTTATTGCTGCAATTCAACCAGGGAATCTCAGAAGGTGGCAGAGTCTGGGTTCATTTCAAAACAACATGTAGAAAGAACTGACTGGTCACCCAAAACCTTATCTGAACCTAAAATGTTATGCAGAATTGGGCAACAAAATAGAAAGAAACAGCCTTTTCCTTGCAGGCTCTTAGTGCCAAGCCTCCTTCTGGTCCACTTGTAACTGAGTCACTATAGGAGCCAAGAAAATTAAATGGAATTTTTGGAACTCGAGACAGGGCGTGCTGCAAGCTGAGGACAGAAATATTCAGGTTGATGAAAGTGGGGTGTAGGCTTGTTTTCTTTAGGGTCCTTCCCATCCTCTAGAACTTTGGCCAATGTTAATGGAGTCAATCTGGCTTTCAGGCTCCGTGCATGACCAAAGTTCAAGGTAACCTGTTCCTAAATTTCTCCACTTACAATAGATTACATGGGGAGTATTAGCTGACAACCCCCTTTTAAGACAGACCAAGTTCCAAAACTCTGTAGACCAGAAAAACTGGTTCGAAAAATGGAATTTGACCATTGGAATAATGGAATCATGCCCAAGAAATAGAGGCAAAGGTGCTGATAAAATAGGCATGTGGGGAGACTCAAGGGTACCACAGAAGGCAAAGGAGAGGCCAGTGTGTAGGCCCTGCATCTCCCTTCAGCCAGAACACATAGTTTTCCCTCCTGATAAACCTGGGCTAAAGAAAAGACTTATTTGAGGGGAAAAGATTCAAATAAATGAAACAGATAGATGATAGATAGATAGATAGATATGAAATCTATAAAACATGAAGGCCCTGATGCTATACAAAGAACACTGCAAGGAGAGTTAAGAGCCCAGTCTGCCACTGGGTCCCAGTAGACCTTCAGCAAGTGATCATAACTTCAGAATCTCAATTTTTTTTAACTAATAAATGCCAAATGTGTGCTAAAAGCTCTCTGAGGATCTTCAGCTCCAATATGAGTTACTTCACTGGCTGAAAGGAAGCTCTCTGCTTTTAATAACCAGAGCTTGAACCCAACCTTGCTACCTCATCTCGTGAAGATGGAGTTTTACATGGAGGTAAGCCTTAAAACTGTTAAATCATCTCTTGGCTCAGGAGATCCCTGTAACGGAACACAGCATTCAGTTCACAGGTGGAATCGGCACACTTGATTCTCTGTGTAAAAAATGGCACAGTTTACATGGCCTTCAGGTCTACAGAATTGGGCAACAAAATAGAAAGAAACAGCCTTTTCCTTGCAGGCTCTTAGTGCCAAGCCTCCTTCTGGTCCACTTGTAACTGAGTCACTATAGGAGCCAAGAAAATTAAATGGAATTTTTGGAACTCGAGACAGGCGTGCTGCAAGCTGAGGACAGAAATATTCAGGTTGATGAAAGTGGGGTGTAGGCTTGTTTTCTTTAGGGTCCTTCCCATCCTCTAGAACTTTGGCCAATGTTAATGGAGTCAATCTGGCTTTCAGGCTCCGTGCATGACCAAAGTTCAAGGTAACCTGTTCCTAAATTTCTCCACTTACAATAGATTACATGGGGAGTATTAGCTGACAACCCCCTTTTAAGACAGACCAAGTTCCAAAACTCTGTAGACCAGAAAAACTGGTTCGAAAAATGGAATTTGACCATTGGAATAATGGAATCATGCCCAAGAAATAGAGGCAAAGGTGCTGATAAAATAGGCATGTGGGGAGACTCAAGGGTACCACAGAAGGCAAAGGAGAGGCCAGTGTGTAGGCCCTGCATCTCCCTTCAGCCAGAACACATAGTTTTCCCTCCTGATAAACCTGGGCTAAAGAAAAGACTTATTTGAGGGGAAAAGATTCAAATAAATGAAACAGATAGATGATAGATAGATAGATAGATATGAAATCTATAAAACATGAAGGCCCTGATGCTATACAAAGAACACTGCAAGGAGAGTTAAGAGCCCAGTCTGCCACTGGGTCCCAGTAGACCTTCAGCAAGTGATCATAACTTCAGAATCTCAATTTTTTTTAACTAATAAATGCCAAATGTGTGCTAAAAGCTCTCTGAGGATCTTCAGCTCCAATATGAGTTACTTCACTGGCTGAAAGGAAGCTCTCTGCTTTTAATAACCAGAGCTTGAACCCAACCTTGCTACCTCATCTCGTGAAGATGGAGTTTTACATGGAGGTAAGCCTTAAAACTGTTAAATCATCTCTTGGCTCAGGAGATCCCTGTAACGGAACACAGCATTCAGTTCACAGGTGGAATCGGCACACTTGACTTTAAAAAGAACTATACAATGCCCTGAGCCATAATAATAGTCCCCAAAATGGTGACAGCACACTGTTATCAAGAACTCATAATGGGTCAATATGGGGCCAAGCAACTTATACTATTGTCTCCTTTAATCCCCACAACAGTCTACAAAACAAGAACTATTAATATTCCCATTTTACAGATGAGGAAACTAAGCTTCCCAGTGGTTAAGTGGCCTATCAGTGATCACATTGCTGCTAATAGCAGGAACAGACTTCAACACCAGGCAGGCTACTGGGCTGTTCAAAGCAAAAACCAAGATGGAGACCCTGTTGACATTTGAAGACTCATCAGAGAAGGGAGGAGAAATTGAAAAAGCAGCAAAATACATTGTCTAGCAGAGAGGGAGCTACTCAATAAAAATTGGAATCCAGGAGGACGCCTCAGCGATACTTCAGTACAGTATGGTCGGACACCCTGAGTTATTTAAGACTAGCAACCACAAGAAACAGGAGAGAGACTGACTGAAAATGATCCCTCCAGAGAAATGATGAAATCAGATTACTGACTGTTGGCAGAATAAGGGAAAGATAAATAGGCAGGTCCCAGCAGAGAGGATGAGGGAATTGCCAGAAATTCACACCAAGTGTCCAAGAGTTTGTCTGCTTTGTTTGCTGGATCTAGGACTGTTTGAATGGGGTTTGTACACTACTGGGTGCCTGGTTTAGATCTAAAACAGGGTCAGTTCTGGATCAAGTGAGCTAAGAGCCAGTTCTCTCTTCATCTGCTGAGGCATCTTATCCTCTATATTTGTGCTGATTTTTTGTGGAAGAGGAGAAAAGGACGTGACATGGGTTAACATTTAAATATGTTCCCTCTGTGACATTGGACTGAGTTTCTGAGACATTCCCTTCCCTGGACAGCCTTCACCTTCTAGTCCAGAATTTCAGCATCCTTATCTTTCCCTCCACTCCTCTTGAGGTTAAATATGTATCCCACGTGGCTTATCCCTTTTGAAAAATTTCACCTCTTGCTGTCTTTCAAAAAGGGTCTGGAGGGCTTCCCCGGTGGTCCAGTGGGTAAAGAGTCCACCTTGCAGTGAAAGGGATACCAGTTCCAACTCTGGCCGGGGAAGATCCCACATGCCGCGGAGTGGCTGGACCAGTGTGTTCAATTATGAACCAGTGCTCTAGAGCGCATGCGCCAGAGCCAGTGCTCTGCAAGAGAGAGGCCACTGCAATGGGAGGCCACACAGGCCAAAGAATAAAGATGGATGAAAATAAATGGATAAAAAATCAGTAAAAGAGGCCAAAATCAAAAAAACAAAAAAAAACAAAAACAACACCAAAAAAAACTGTATCCTTTAAAAAAAAAAAAAGGGTCTGGAAAGGCGAGTCTGCTGGACAGAGATAAAGCGTCCCTACTCGGGGTGAAACTAATCAGGAGTAGATGACAGGCATGTGGTGCCCGCCACCTACAAAGGACTCAAGTAGTATTTGTAGGAAGGAAGGGAGAGAGGCTTCCCAGGTGGTCCTCGTGGTAAAGAACTCAGTGATCACATGAGACAAGGATTCTATCCCTGGGTCAAAAAGATCCCCTGGGGCTTCCCCGGTGGTCCAGTGGGTAAGGACACCGCCTTGCAGTGCAAGGGGCGCCAGTTCGATCCCTGGCCTGGGAAGATCCCACGTGCCGTGGAGCGGCTGGACTGATGTGTCCAATGACCGAGCCGGAGCTCTGGAGCGCATGCGCCCAGAGCCAGCGCCCTGCAACAACAGAGGCCACTGAGATGGGAGGCCCACACCGGCCAAAGAACAAAAATGGATGAAAATAGATAAATGAAAGACCAATAAAAGTGGCCGCCGCCCCTCCCCCACAACCCGCCCCCCCATCAAAAAAAAAGAGGATCCCCTGGGGGAGGGCATGGCAACCCACTCCAGTATTCTTGCCTGAAGAATTAGGTCACACAGAGTTGGACATGACTGAAGAAACAGCACGCAGGAAGGGAGGGAGAAAGGAAGGGGAGAAAGGAGGAAGGAAAGAAGTCATAGCTGATTTAAGGATTTGAGGATCTCCAGACTGTACTACGGGACTGACAGAAGCCACTGAAAATATAAAATGGGATGGATGAGTGTGTAGTAAGTGACTTCAGTTGTGACCCTATGAACCGTAGCCCACCAGGCTTCTCCATCCATGGGATTCTCCAGGCAAGAATACTGGAGTGGGTTGCCATGCCCTCCTCCAGGGGAGCTTCCCGACCCAGGGATGGAACCCACATCTCTTATGCCTCCTGCATTTGCAGGTGGGTTCCTTACCACTAGTACCACCTGAGAAACCCCAAAGTGAGGTAGATAATGCATTCTTTTTAAGACCTTGATGGTTGCTCTGTGCTGTTTTGTTTCTTCAACCCTAAGTCTTAGAGATTCTCCACCAACTGGTCCTAATAACAATCCAACCTTATCTTCCTCAGTTTCTATAGGAAACTCTCTTCCCCAGCCAAGTCACTGGGTTGGGTCTGTCTTTTTAGAATTATGTACATACCAGTTTCCTGCACTAAAGTATAAACTGCTAGAGACTAATGTGAGAAAACATTTTCTACTTGCCCCTCCAGGCCCACTTTCCACCTTTCTTCAGTCTGTCCTGGAGAGGCTGAGTGCTTCAGACAATTACCCAGACTCCCTTGCACCTTTGGCTTCCAGCAGGTTTGGCCAATGAGTGGCACAGATGAGAGACTGGAAGGTAGGGATTCATTCCCTCCTGGCAAACCATGCTCCAGCAGAGGCTGTGGGCTTCTATCAAATACCACGACTCCTGTCAAGCAGTCCTCTGAAAACCTCGACTCTCTCCAGGGCTGCTTGCTCCCTTTCCTTCTGTGCCATCGGACTAAGAGGTGGCCTGGGTTTTCCACCATGTTCATTCTCACATTGCAGTCTCCCTTCCTGGTTCTCTCAACTGCGCCCACAACTTTGCCAACTGTCTGTTCATGAAAACTCCCCACACATTTTCACTCATCCTGGATCAGTCACGGTGTGGAGTAGACACTGCTGGGCACACCTCAGTCTGGGCTGGAAGTGAGACCACTTTACCCTTCCTTCTGTCCTGCTAGGGCCCCAGAGCCCTGGCTCAGTCGCCCAGGGACACTTCCTACCTAATGCCTTTCCCTTTACTAGGATTCTTTTGAAGGTGATTAATGTATCTTGGAGTTCAGGCTTATAAATCTCTCTTACAATGTCCACACGCCTTCTGGGAAGAGCACAGTCTTATCTTGATCATCCCAAAAGTGAACAAGTTTATCAGACTCCTAGGAGAGACAGAGTAAATAGAGCGTGTTTTGAGGACTTGTAAATAAATGGCCATTATTGAAGTGGTATTGGTTATAGGAATCCCTAAAGATGCAGGGCAGCACCTGGTGCTTTGGACAGGGACAAAGCCTGGGAGAGATGGGTGGAGGCAGAGCTAAGGAGGACTCCACAGTGGGTGACTAGAGGAAGGTGAGGACATGGAGAACAAGGACAGGGGACTGACTAAGATGCTCAGTCGGGTCCAAGAGTAGGGAAGGACCCTGGAAGAAACTGGATTCATTCACATATTTGTGCAGGGCTGGGCTGGCCCTACCCTTTCCTTCCTCAGTTTCTATAGGAAACTCTCTTCCCCAGCCAAGTCACTGGGTTGGGTCTGTCTTTTTAGAATTATGTACATACCAGTTTCCTGCACTAAAGTATAAACTGCTAGAGACTAATGTGAGAAAACATTTTCTACTTGCCCCTCCAGGCCCACTTTCCACCTTTCTTCAGTCTGTCCTGGAGAGGCTGAGTGCTTCAGACAATTACCCAGACTCCCTTGCACCTTTGGCTTCCAGCAGGTTTGGCCAATGAGTGGCACAGATGAGAGACTGGAAGGTAGGGATTCATTCCCTCCTGGCAAACCATGCTCCAGCAGAGGCTGTGGGCTTCTATCAAATACCACGACTCCTGTCAAGCAGTCCTCTGAAAACCTCGACTCTCTCCAGGGCTGCTTGCTCCCCTTTCCTTCTGTGCCATCGGACTAAGAGGTGGCCTGGGTTTTCCACCATGTTCATTCTCACATTGCAGTCTCCCTTCCTGGTTCTCTCAACTGCGCCCACAACTTTGCCAACTGTCTGTTCATGAAAACTCCCCACACATTTTCACTCATCCTGGATCAGTCACGGTGTGGAGTAGACACTGCTGGGCACACCTCAGTCTGGGCTGGAAGTGAGACCACTTTACCCTTCCTTCTGTCCTGCTAGGGCCCCAGAGCCCTGGCTCAGTCGCCCAGGGACACTTCCTACCTAATGCCTTTCCCTTTACTAGGATTCTTTTGAAGGTGATTAATGTATCTTGGAGTTCAGGCTTATAAATCTCTCTTACAATGTCCACACGCCTTCTGGGAAGAGCACAGTCTTATCTTGATCATCCCAAAAGTGAACAAGTTTATCAGACTCCTAGGAGAGACAGAGTAAATAGAGCGTGTTTTGAGGACTTGTAAATAAATGGCCATTATTGAAGTGGTATTGGTTATAGGAATCCCTAAAGATGCAGGGCAGCACCTGGTGCTTTGGACAGGGACAAAGCCTGGGAGAGATGGGTGGAGGCAGAGCTAAGGAGGACTCCACAGTGGGTGACTAGAGGAAGGTGAGGACATGGAGAACAAGGACAGGGGACTGACTAAGATGCTCAGTCGGGTCCAAGAGTAGGGAAGGACCCTGGAAGAAACTGGATTCATTCACATATTTGTGCAGGGCTGGGCTGGCCCTACCCTTTCCTTCCTCCTCTCCACCCACCATCACTTCTCCTCTTGAACCGCTGCTTCCTCCTCCACCTCCTCATTTCCTTGTGTCCTCAGTCACCATTCGCAGATGTATTGTCTAAGTGACAGAGGAAATTCACATTCACAATTGCTCAGAAAGATGCCGGGTACCTCTCGGGTGGAATCCAGCTGAAGATGGAGGGGGGAAGTTAGGAACATCCATGCTGATGTTCTTAAGAAACCGGGAGGGCTAGGCTGCTCATACATGGAGTGGCCCCGCCTTTCCCTGGCATTTATTAAACCCAGTGCTAAAAATATTGCACTGATGTGAGGCTTGGTGACTCCCGAAAGCCCCTATAGCTGCTACAGGCTTCTCTGAGGCATAGGTCTCTTCATTAAGAAGCTGAGGCGAGAGGCAAGGGTGTGCTCACTCTCTGCCCACAAGCACAGTGCTTCTGTCTCGTTACAGGATTTGTGGCAGAGGCAGCTCATTGCCTACTGCAGTATCTATTCTCATCCCTTCCACTGGAGAAATGACAACATTTCCCAGGCTCCACTAAGTTCCGGACAACATGTTAGAAGCAGAAGTGATGCGTGGTGGCCTCCAGGAAATCCCTACAGGACGGTTGTCGGGTGCCATTGCTCTGCTTCTTCATTGTCCCTTTCTTCTTTCTGCTCTGCTGCTGGGAACGCCAATGCAACAGCTGGTGCTTGAGCAGCCCCAGGGCCACGAGACGGAAACCACATGCAGAGGATAACAGAGTGTTAAGACCAAAGTCTGAGTCCCTGAAACTGTGCCTGATTGCACCAGCCGTAGACAGCTTGCCCCTAGTCTTCTCATATCTAAAAGGAAAATGCTTTTTTTTTTTTTAAAAAAAAGAAAACAATGTTATTTTAGTTTCTTTGTTGTATGTGACCTGTTTTGATTCTAACTGATAAAGCCTCCCTCCAGGTTTTAGCTAGAACACCTAAGATGCTCAGTCAGGTCCGACTGTTTGCGACCCCATGGACTGTAGCCGCCAGGCTCCTCTGTCCATGGGATTCTCCAGGCAAGAACACTGGAGTGGGTTGCCATGCCCTCCTTCAGGAGGTCTTCCCAACCCAGGGATCAAACTCGCATCTCCTGCATGGCAGGCAGATTCTTTACCACTAGTGTCACCTGGGAAACCCCAGAGAACACCTAAGTTATCTGTATAAATTCTTGTCCAAAAACTCGACCGTCATTTTCTTAACTTCCCCAAAGTTTCTAAATATGAAAACTCACTTCCCTTTCTTTCCAGGGACATGCAAAAGGCCGTATTTCCATGGTTCCGGAAGATGCTCACTTCACAGTTTGAATGACAAAGCGGAAAGTGATGTATCATCTAGGCTCCCATTCAGGCCAAACTCTGGTCCATGGATTCCCCGAGAGCAGCTGTGCTACAGTCTCACTCCTGAGTAAGCGCACGAAACCCACCTCCATGCAAGGCCATGAGTGAACCTAGTAGTGACTCAAAGTCTCCAGATGACTTGGTGACCCTTAGATGAAAGGAAGCTTAGGAAATAGAAACGCGTCCTTTTCCGCTAGAAAACACCCCTCAATGAGTCAAAACTGGCACAGCAGGACTGAGGCAGAGAATGGTTTCTCGGGTCATTTCAGGAAGTAGTTAACCCTGGGGGAAGTGGCCGGTGATGAGAAGGGAGGGTGGAGGCTGGCGCGCTGTGAGGGAGCGAACGCAGTGTTCCTAGTCGCGTTTCCGTCCAGCTCTGCCAGCCACGCGGTGTGTTCTGGTCTGTCATGGGCATGTCCTAGTGAACCTCTCTTTCCCACCACTCCTCATCTTCTCCAAGACCATCCTCCCTGCCCTAAACTTTATCCTTTATCCTTTATGGGCTTTATAGCCTTTATAGGCTAGATCATTCCCTGAAGAAACTCTGTTCTCCACTCTATTCACACTCTTCTCTGTGTTTAGAATGCGTTTAACCCTCCACCGGTTCCAATGACATCTGCTCAGGGCAGCCTTCCTTGATTTCCTAGGGCGAAGTTAAAACATTTTTCCTCTGTGCTTTCAGAGCACTTTGTACATTCATACAAATTCCCATTGTAGGAATAATGAAGGGCTGTCTCATACGCACATTTAACTTCGTGAATCTAACTACATGTGCTGAGTAAACAGAAACAGGGAAAAGACAACAAAAAGAAAGATCTAGGGCTTCCCTGGTGGTCCAGTGGGTAAGGACACCACCTTGCAGTGCAGGGGTCGCTGGTTCGATCCCTGGCCAGGGAAGATCCCACGTGCCGCAGAGCAGCTGGACCCATGTGTCCAACTACCGAGCCAGAGCTCTGGAGCACATGCGCCCAGAGCCGGTGCTCTACAGTGAGAGAGGCCACTGTGATGGGAGGCCCACACAGGCCAAAGACACAAAAAAGATGGGTGGAAATAAATAAATGAAAGACCAATAGAAGTGGCCAAAATTTTTTTTTAATTTTTAAAAAAGAAAGATCTATTTTTGCTTGGGCAGTTCCAACCAGTCTCACTCCTGAGTAAGCGCACGAAACCCACCTCCATGCAAGGCCATGAGTGAACCTAGTAGTGACTCAAAGTCTCCAGATGACTTGGTGACCCTTAGATGAAAGGAAGCTTAGGAAATAGAAACGCGTCCTTTTCCGCTAGAAAACACCCCTCAATGAGTCAAAACTGGCACAGCAGGACTGAGGCAGAGAATGGTTTCTCGGGTCATTTCAGGAAGTAGTTAACCCTGGGGGAAGTGGCCGGTGATGAGAAGGGAGGGTGGAGGCTGGCGCTGTGAGGGAGCGAACGCAGTGTTCCTAGTCGCGTTTCCGTCCAGCTCTGCCAGCCACGCGGTGTGTTCTGGTCTGTCATGGGCATGTCCTAGTGAACCTCTCTTTCCCACCACTCCTCATCTTCTCCAAGACCATCCTCCCTGCCCTAAACTTTATCCTTTATCCTTTATGGGCTTTATAGCCTTTATAGGCTAGATCATTCCCTGAAGAAACTCTGTTCTCCACTCTATTCACACTCTTCTCTGTGTTTAGAATGCGTTTAACCCTCCACCGGTTCCAATGACATCTGCTCAGGGCAGCCTTCCTTGATTTCCTAGGGCGAAGTTAAAACATTTTTCCTCTGTGCTTTCAGAGCACTTTGTACATTCATACAAATTCCCATTGTAGGAATAATGAAGGGCTGTCTCATACGCACATTTAACTTCGTGAATCTAACTACATGTGCTGAGTAAACAGAAACAGGGAAAAGACAACAAAAAGAAAGATCTAGGGCTTCCCTGGTGGTCCAGTGGGTAAGGACACCACCTTGCAGTGCAGGGGTCGCTGGTTCGATCCCTGGCCAGGGAAGATCCCACGTGCCGCAGAGCAGCTGGACCCATGTGTCCAACTACCGAGCCAGAGCTCTGGAGCACATGCGCCCAGAGCCGGTGCTCTACAGTGAGAGAGGCCACTGTGATGGGAGGCCCACACAGGCCAAAGACACAAAAAAGATGGGTGGAAATAAATAAATGAAAGACCAATAGAAGTGGCCAAAATTTTTTTTTAATTTTTAAAAAAGAAAGATCTATTTTTTTGCTTCCTAACCCCTGCAAAATATACCTTAGCTTCATGAAATTTAAAAAAAAAAAAAAGGAAATTCTAGCTCAAATGCAAAGAAAAATGAAGGAAGTTTCTTAGAGCTGGTTTCAGGGATTTCGGCAGGGGTGACTTCCCTTGGTCATTTCACGTTCTATGCTGACTTTGGACTCCATCTCTGAATAAGATGTGACGCTTCTGCACAGCCTCCTGTGGTGACTTCTCTCTGGGTGTTCCCAGACAGAAGGTTTCAGGATGAGAGCTTCTGAAGGGCAGCAATGTGTGTTATTCGTCCTGGGTTTAGAATAGTGTCTGGTAGACAGTTGGTGCTCACTAAACTTTGGTTGGAAGAGAAGTTGAAGGCTTCTAGCACAGAGTACACTATTGTGTAGCGAAGTTCTCACCCTTCCCATTAACATCCAAGTTGGTGGTCTTCCCAGCAATGGGTGGGCCTTGGGATCCTGCCTGGAGTGGACTTCTCAGATTGCCTAGTCCAGAGATACTCAAGATGAGGAACTTGCATCGAAATGCAATCATGAACAATTTCTTTCACATAAAGCAGAGACTGCAAGTAATAGCCGCTCCTTCAACACAGTCCACATCCAACCCACTGGCCATTTCCTGCCTGTGCCAATTTTTTTAAAATTGTATTGGAACACAGTCACACCCAGAGGAACTGGGTGTTATCTATGACCATTTTTAGTGGCATTGACTAGTTGTGATAGAGACTGTCCAACAAAGCCAAGGATTTGTGTGTGTGTGTGTGTGTGTGTGTGGAGGGTGACCGCAGTATGAGGCGTGAGGGATTTTCATTTCCCAACCAGGGATCCAACTATAAAGGGAGAGGGATCCCCTGCAGTGGAAGTGCAGGAGTCTTAACCACTGGACCACCAAGGAAGTTTTCCTAGAATATTTCCTATCTGGCCCTTCACAGAAAAAGTTGCCCAACCTTTGATCTAGAGGTCTTATTCTAAAATGTCAGCAGGTGGACAGTGGACATATGGACATTGTGGGGAAGGAACAGTGGGTGAGAGGCGTAAAGGAAGTAGCATGAAGGCCTGTACTATCATAAGTGAAGAAAATAGCTCTAGTCATTGCTCTGTGGAAAGGGCTAGGGTGCTGTGTGATGGTAGATCTATTTTTTTGCTTCCTAACCCCTGCAAAATATACCTTAGCTTCATGAAATTTAAAAAAAAAAAAAAGGAAATTCTAGCTCAAATGCAAAGAAAAATGAAGGAAGTTTCTTAGAGCTGGTTTCAGGGATTTCGGCAGGGGTGACTTCCCTTGGTCATTTCACGTTCTATGCTGACTTTGGACTCCATCTCTGAATAAGATGTGACGCTTCTGCACAGCCTCCTGTGGTGACTTCTCTCTGGGTGTTCCCAGACAGAAGGTTTCAGGATGAGAGCTTCTGAAGGGCAGCAATGTGTGTTATTCGTCCTGGGTTTAGAATAGTGTCTGGTAGACAGTTGGTGCTCACTAAACTTTGGTTGGAAGAGAAGTTGAAGGCTTCTAGCACAGAGTACACTATTGTGTAGCGAAGTTCTCACCCTTCCCATTAACATCCAAGTTGGTGGTCTTCCCAGCAATGGGTGGGCCTTGGGATCCTGCCTGGAGTGGACTTCTCAGATTGCCTAGTCCAGAGATACTCAAGATGAGGAACTTGCATCGAAATGCAATCATGAACAATTTCTTTCACATAAAGCAGAGACTGCAAGTAATAGCCGCTCCTTCAACACAGTCCACATCCAACCCACTGGCCATTTCCTGCCTGTGCCAATTTTTTTAAAATTGTATTGGAACACAGTCACACCCAGAGGAACTGGGTGTTATCTATGACCATTTTTAGTGGCATTGACTAGTTGTGATAGAGACTGTCCAACAAAGCCAAGGATTTTGTGTGTGTGTGTGTGTGTGTGTGTGGAGGGGGTGACCGCACCATGAGGCATGAGGGATTTTCATTTCCCAACCAGGGATCCAACTATAAAGGGAGAGGGATCCCCTGCAGTGGAAGTGCAGGAGTCTTAACCACTGGACCACCAAGGAAGTTTTCCTAGAATATTTCCTATCTGGCCCTTCACAGAAAAAGTTGCCCAACCTTTGATCTAGAGGTCTTATTCTAAAATGTCAGCAGGTGGACAGTGGACATATGGACATTGTGGGGAAGGAACAGTGGGTGAGAGGCGTAAAGGAAGTAGCATGAAGGCCTGTACTATCATAAGTGAAGAAAATAGCTCTAGTCATTGCTCTGTGAGAAAAGGGGATCCTTCAGGGGTGCTGTGTGATGGTCGGGAGGGGAGGGAAGGGGGGGATATACATGTGACTAATCTGAGAACATGCATGTCTGTGAACAACAAAACTCTGTAAAAGTTAAAAGTAAAATAAAGGTTTAAAAAAATAAATAAAAAAATAAAATGTCAGCAGGACCTAATAGTGGGCTTGGGTGGTATGGGTGGTGGACATTTTGGTGTAAGTTCCTTTGCTGGGGGTTTGCGGGCTGACTGCCTCGGACACTTCAAGTCCACCGAGCAGTGGAGTAGGGCTGCTTCTGCCCACCTGTGGATTCAAAGTTCAGGTTCCAAAAACGAAGAGTCACCATTCTACCCCCATAATTGCAGTCACAGGGCACAATAGATGCCTAGAACACCCTGCCATCCTAGGCGCCATATTTAAAAGATAAAGGTGTCCAGAAGCCGCCAAGCAGAGGCCCTGCCTGCAGGTTATTTTGATGAGAGGAGCAGTTCTGTGTGTTTGTGCTTGTTTATCTTCATTAGAATCAGGCTGCTGACTCCTCAGGGTAAAAGCTTGTCTAACCATCAGCTTCTGAGTATAGACTTCATTACTAAGGGTGAATAAGTTAATAACAGGAAACCACCAAACTCTTTACTAGGGAAAAAAAATTTATTTTCATTCTATGGAAGCTTTTGTGAGGTAATGACCTATCATAATAATATGCGGACAACTTGCTCCATATCTCCCAATTTTAGTATCTAATTAATTTCTTGGCTATGACGCTGTGAGAAGTCCTAGAGGAGGTGGGGAGGTGTTTGCTTTGTCTCTTGGTGTGTGAGCACGTGCTCGTGTGTGTGTGCGCGCGCACGCGTGCTCACGTGTGTGTGTTGTAAAGCAGTAGTGGCAAGTAGTTTCAGATTTATAGTTTACAGGAACTCTAAACTGGTTCTGGTCATGGCTGCACACTAGCTGTTCAACTGGACCCTCTTTAGCCCGCTGGGCCCACAGGCTTCCCTGACATAGGGACGACCTTGCCAGAATGCTGTCCCGTTCTGAACAGATCCCTCCGCGTGGTCAGATTCATCTCCCTGTCCTGCACCCCTGTGTCCCTGACTCACTCCCCTAGCCGGGCTGCACCAAGTGGGCGTGAATGCCCGGAGGAGCTCTCTCACACAGCCACGCCCCCTGCACCCCTTCCAGAAAGGCCCCTCAAGGATTCCGGCAACCAGCCCTACCAGTTGGACAGAAATTTCCTGCCTTGGCAACCGAGAGGCATTCTGTTTTGTTCTATTTTAAATGCACAGTACATCTCCAGGCAGCCCCGCCCTCTGGTCTAATTTCATTAAATCGATTCCTTTTGGGTCTTTATTTTTATGCATCCGAAAAGGGCCTGAGAGAAAGGTGGAGCTTTCCTGGTGGCTCAGACAGTGAAGAATCCACCTGCCAATGGAGGAGATCCTGGTTCAATCCTTGGGTCCAGGAAGATCCCCTGGAGAAGGAAATGGCAACCCACTCCAGTACTCTTGCCTGGAGAATCCCATGGACAGAGGAGCCTGACGGGCTGCAGTCCATGGGGTCACAAAGAGTCAGACATGACTGAGTGACTATCACCACTTCGGGAGAGAGGTAGGGAGAGAAGCTTAAAAAGAGAGAGTCCTCCAGAAACAGATGAAAATTAAGGGTCCCTTGTGCCCCTGTGCTGTGCCCCTTACTTTTTCTCGAATGTGTCATTGCCTCTCGTCAAACAGCAAGCTTGTGCCTGGTCGCCTCACCCTGAGGAGTACTGGGCTGCCTTAATTGAGCTGAAATAGCTAATGTCACAAGAGTTGGCAGTAATTAAAGGACTAAGGCAGACATCTGTGTCTTCAGAAAATAACATGTATGCATACTGCTCATAATTTCAAACTAATAACAATGTCATGCTAATATAATGAATGCCTCATTTATTAAGTCTAGTGGGAAATGAACTGTTCTACAGAATTGATTCTCCCAGGTGCCTAGAGCCTAAAATTTGGGGAATCAAATTATTTAAACAGTTTTCATCTGTATGGACATCCTTCTGAATATATAGTGTCATTTTCTAATTTTTTAAAAATAGAATTCACCCAATAATTTATTTATGGAGTTCTCTGATGATTCAATGGTAAAGAACCTGCCTGCCAATGCAGGAGGCATGGGTTCAATCTCTGGGTCAGGAAGATCCCCTGCAGAAGAAAATGGCAATCCACTCCAGTATTCTTGCTGTGGAGAATCCCATGAACAGAGGAGTCTGATGGGCTACTGTCCAGAGGATCGCAAAGAGTCAGACATGACTTACCAACTGAACAGCAAATGATGCATTTACCCTCCATAAGGACAGAACCATTTCTGTCATTACATATCCAGTACCTGGTGGCATACTCGGGCTCTCAGAATATGTTGGTAGAACAAATAAATAATTATAGCCTCCAATTCTGAACTTTGATGTCAAAAAATAATGAACTCTTGGGTCTGAAAATTATAGAGAGCTCTTTGTTTTTTCCTTGGATGATGTTTCTTGCATTATTATTTGCGCTTTTATCATTCTTCTGTCTCCTCCCTCTCCATAAAGCTGCCAGCTTCTTGCTTCTGTTTCTAAAAGTTCCTCCCTGCCCCATTAATGCACTGATTCTAATCTGCTGTAGAGCACAATTAAGCTCATTAGGTCATGCCTGAAATAAAACAAGTCTCTGAGAGGAGGAGTTGTCCTGTGGATTTTTTGATTTTTTGATATTCCTGTAGGCCACCCAAAAACCTTTTTTATTTTTTGCTCCCTTCCAGTTTCTCAGCTGTGTTTCAGATGGCTGCATCTGCTGGATGAGTAATTCCCAGGTAAGTCAAGCGTTACCAGAAGAGCTACAATAGAAACTCGTAATAAATGCGTCTTACATGGGCTAGAACCTCAAACCAATGTCATCCAGGAAGAGAATGCTTCTGATCATAGGATCTGACATCTAAATTAACTGGTTCCTCCAGCTTTATGAACCAGAGGCAACAGAAGTCACACCCCGGATAATGAGGCGACCCTGATAGGCTCCACAAATTCTCAAAATTCAGAAGTAAACCAAATTTCCCATTTTGGTGCTTTGAGCCTGCCAGGCTTTCCCGCCCTGGGTCCCAAAGATTCCAAATGTATGGTGCCATCCATCCTGCAGGGCTGGGCATTTCCCAGAATTTCCACCGAACTGAATCTCTACTTTGTGCCAAAACACAAAACAGATGAAAAGCAAATGGGTGGAAATCCTGATTTTTGAGTTCCCGAGAAATGATTTAGGCTTCAATCATACATTCTTTCACCTACAAAGAGTTCAGCGAAGACAGAAGAGAACTGGTCCAAAATAGTGAGAGAGGAAGTGAGATTGGTATTTACAAGTTTAGTGGGAGGAGACATGGATACACCGATGGCTGATTCATTCCTGTTGATGCTTGGTAGAAACCAATACAATACTGTAAAGCAATTATCCTTCAATTAAAAATAAATATTTTTTTAAAAATAAATTAATTAAAAAAAAAAAGAAAGTATTTACAAGTTTTGAGCTCTGCTCTTAGTCAAGTCCCTGAACAGTTGGATTTTCTTGAGTATGATAATGGGGCATTTATAATTTGCCTTTGGGAACTGATTCTATGACCCGAAGAGTGTCATGGTGAACTGATGTCTTTATAAGCATATTATATTTCCCCTGCTCTCCTTCAACCCTAAGAAAAATTCTTTGAAAAAGTGAAGTTCCAAAAATGTGTATATAAACTGGATTTTTCTAAGTCAAATTGTGGATTGAATGTGGGAGTAAATTGTGCTTGCTTAAAATTTTAAATTTTGAATTTTTTGAAATGATCATGTTTTTCTAAGTGAATGGCTATCTTCTGATATCTTTTTTTTAACAGCTGTATTGGGCTATAATTGACATGCATTAAAATACACTGTTTAAATTGTCCAATTTGGAAAGTTTAAGCAAAGATATATATCCATGAAGCCATCACCCCAATCAAGATAATGAACATACCCATCACCCCCAAACTTTCCTTGTGTCCCTTCGTAATCACTCATACCTTCCCTTCCTCCATAATTTGCATTTTCTAGAATTTTATATTAATAGGATCAAAAAATGTGCTCTCTTTGCCTGGACTCTTCCATTCAGTATAACTATTTTGAGATGTATTGCATGTTGTTGGGTGTACCATAATTCATTTCTTTCTAGTGCTGAATATTATTCCATTATATGGAGATACCACTTTGCATACTATGAAGTAAACCTTCCTTTTGGCTTTCCCAGGCTTTCCCCCTGGGTCCCAAAGATTCCAAATGTATGGTGCCATCCATCCTGCAGGGCTGGGCATTTCCCAGAATT